>CM052649.1:8604340-8644744 GCA_028533165.1 Leontopithecus rosalia
GAAAGAAAAAGCTTACGGAAAACCCATCTTATATCTGCATAAATAATCCTGAGGATGCAACGAGGCCCTCATTGTTTCAAGACACAGCACACATATGACTGGATTGCACACAGACATAGTCTGGTTAGGATAAATAGAGCTGTGATCTCAGGAGTAAATCAGATGCAGAAAAGAAAAAGAGATTGGCTTTTTTATGTATGCGTTACATACATATAAATCCACAGTTCTCCGAAGTATATAAACAAAGCTGTGTATTATCACACTCCACAGCCAGATAATTAGATAGGGACCAGCAAAGGGAGACACTTTTCATAAAAATGAAGAGAACAACATTCTAGGCAAATGGACTACTACTCCTTCAGCAGATGGCTTTGCTAATTAGATACTGGCAAAAGATAACATTAAACAAAACTAGTTTAATTACACAACGCCAAAAATTAACAACCACCTGAGGGCTTTCTTTTTACATATGTTTACATTCATAATCTTATGTCATGTACTCTGCGATGGCTGGGAAATGTTACATTGCCATGGCAATTATAAACAAATCGTCAGGGTGTGCAAGACTAGATCTTTGTTCAAAACTGAAGCAAAATGCAAATGAGTTGAAACTGGAAACAGCTGTGATCTGACTTGAGTAAAACGTCAGTCTACAACAGTGATCTTTGAGAGAGCTCATCTTTGCTAATTACGATACCTTCAGGATCACACACGTCAGGGTCAAAACAAGTGTCACTCGAGCTAGAATGGTGTGCACTGAACAACAAAAAGCAAGCCACTTTGGAAGGATTTGTTCCATGTTCCTCTGCCCTTACTTCTTAGTGGATATTCAATGTGTTGGTTAATTTTTCATATTAATTTTCAATGTATTTACATTTCTGTCCATATCAAATACAGACAAGTACAATTAATTTCTGCTGGTAACCTCGGAATCAAAAGACTAGCCAAACAATGTATGTTTTCATGAATATGTGGGAGCTGAGCTATGAGGATGCAAAGGCATAAGAATGATACAGTAGACTCTGGGGACTTACGGGGAAGAGTGTGGGGGGGCGAGGGATAAAAGACTACCAACATGGTGCAGTGCATTCTGCTCGGGTGATGGGTACACCAAAATCTCACAACCACCACTAAAAAACTTAACTCATGTATCCAAATACCTCCTGTGCCCCAGTAACGTATGGAAAACTAAATGAAAGAAAAAGAGATGATCAATTTCAAAATTTAGAAATTAAACAAAAAAAAAAAGACTGGAAGAGCACTAGGGTCATATCATCTCACTACTTTTTAATTTTCATACACTGAGATCATCTAAAATTAGAAGAAACATCTTAACCTTAGAGATGCCTATGAACATGTGTTATAGTATTTTTTAAACCCTTATGTTAATGCTCAATATTTTGTTTCACATAATAACACCATATCAAACTTACATTGATAAGGAACTGGAGAATGGTGCTGCCAGCCTGTTGAATGCTCACTGGGCGTTCTGCTTTCTACCTGGGAGTTGACAATGTATTCTTTCCCTAGGGCTGTTGTGAGAAACTACCACAAACTGGGTGGCTTTAAGGACAGGAATTTATTGTTGCAATTCTGGAGGCTCATTGGCAGGGTCACCTCCTTCTGAAAACTCTGAGGGAGGATCTGACCAGGCCTCTCTCCCAGCCCTGGGGTCTGCCACTGATCAGCGGTGCTCCTTGGCTTACAGGGCGACACAACAATCTCTGCCTCAGCCATCACATGCTCTCCTGTGCCTTCCTTTGTCCAAATGTTCCTCTTCTTATAAGGACACTGGCCCCTGGATTAAGGACCATTATAGTCCAGCAATGACCTCACCTTAACTAATAACATCCAGAAAAAGACTTTTTTCAAATAAGGACGTCTTCTAAGAATCTGTGTGGACATGAGATTTGATGGAATACTCTACAGCCCTGTACAAACAGCCTGGTATGAGCATTTTGGAGAAACAATTCATAGTCACAAACTAACGTAATTGCTCTGCCACAAATTACTTACCAATCCTCAAGCAAAAAAATGGTAATAATTTATTAAACTTGTGATGCGCCAGCTACAGTGCCAAATACTTTCTCTGTACTTACCTCATTTAATGTGAGAGGCACTATAATAATGAAAGTTTGGATGAGGACATTGAGTAAGTAACTTACCAAAGGCCCCAAAATGTTAAGTGGTAGCACCAGTATTGAAACTTTATAGCTTGGATCTGGAGCCTGTTATCTTAACTGCCCTCCTGCTATTTACGTTGTGAAATTAAGTGCCCCTTCTTACCTGATTTTCACAGTTTCTTTGTTTCTAGCCCCATAATTTAGAAAAATATATATCTGAATCACAGAAATGTATGCATATCTCAGTCCAGAGCTGTTGGTATTCAGTAAATATTAATCAAAAAAGCCATCGATTTCCTTGCCATAGAATGTATTTACGTTTAAAGCCTCCGGGTCTGTTCACAGCCATAGTGTCGATTTCAAAGGAACCATGATTGGTCTAATGAAATTCTAAAGTGAACAAAGGTGTGGCAAGGGTATGACGTAAGCATCTTGGTTTGGTTTTGTGAAATTAAACATCTTATGTATAAGAACACAGTTTGTTCTTGACACTGCAGCAATGTTCCGCTTTCAAAATGCAGTTTGAAGACCCATCACTCCTCTACTTAGCCCTCCGGGCTTCCCACTCCTTCTGGATTAAGAGTCAAAGTCATCTAGAAAATTCTGCCATGTCCAGGTACTTATTTCCTAGTGCCCCCACCCTATTCTTTTATGGGTGGCATGTGTTTCTCAGCGTGGTCTCTGAACAAAGCAGACACATTCCCTATGGCCTGTGGACCTACTGGCTCCACTGCCTGGAATACCTTCCTCCAGATGCCCACCTAGCTAATGCCTGTGCCTCCTGCATACTTTGCTCAAGTGTGGGCTCCTTGCTGGGCTCTCTGTAGCCATATATGTGTATGTGAAACTGCCATTTGCCTTCCCCTTTCCCACTAGAAAGCAAACTGCACTTGGGCAGGCAGCTTGGCTGCTTGGTATACTTCTGTATCTGCACCTAGAACAGTGCCTCACCCAGAAGCACCCAACACCTAGTTGTTAAACAAATGAATGGATGTATTAATAGGATATCCTGCACCCATGCCCTTGGGAGTAGCTCAGGTGCCCTTATAGAGACCCCTTGTGGAATGGGCACAGGAGGCTGGGCAGCCCTTGAGCTGGTTGGGTGAGCCTACCCTGTGTTGCACCCCTGTGGGAAAAGCATCCCACAAGAATTTCTCTTCCACACTTCTATTTGCCCTGACAGTGGAGAGAAGAATATGAATGCAACCACGCTGGGAAGATGGAAAGGAAAGGATCAGAGCAAAGATTTTACTACTTTTTCAGCAGTAGACAACATTTTTTTAAGTAACGTCTTAAGCGTAATCTCAAAGAAAAGGAGATAAAAGTGGTACAGTACTGCCCTTTTCTGCAGTTTTTCTTCCTGATACCCATGGTCAACTGAAGTCCAAAACCATGAAACGAAACATTCCAGAAACAAACAATTCCTTAGTTTTAAATTGCAGACCATTCTAGGTAGCATGGTAAAATCTCGAGCCATCCCACTCCATCCTTCCTGGGGAAATGAATGATCCCTTTGTCTAGAGTATCCATATGTGTATGTCCCTTGCCCATTAGTCACTTAGTAGCCCTCTCAGTTATCAGCTCAAAAAATCACAGCACATACAGAGTTCAGTACTATCAGAGGTTCAGGCCTTCCCTGGGGATCTTGGAACACATCCCCTGTAGATAAGAGAGGGACTATTATATTATGTTAAACTCATGTTTTAACTGCAAAATTACAACACTAAGTCATTAGAAAAATGTGAGGCCAAGTGACTGCTGAGTCACAACACTCTCAGTATCCTAGCATTTCTGTATTTTGTGTTGGTTGCCTACTTTTGAAAAAACCCTCATGAGGTTAAGAGATTGAGACCATCCTGGTCAACGTGGTGAAACCCTGTCCCTACTAAAAATACAAAAAAGTAGCTGGGCATGGTGGTGCGTGCCTGTAATCCCAGCTACTCAGGAGGCTGAGGCAGGAGAATTGCCTGAACCCAGGAGGCGGAGGTTGCAGTGAGCCGAGATCACGCCATTGCACTCCAACAAGAGTGAAACTCCATCTCAAAAAAAATAAATAAATAATAAAAGAAAAAGAAAAAGAAAAAACCCACAAATTTATAAAAATCAAGTAGCTGTAAATACGACCACCTTTGAATCTCAGTAAATTTTGGAGTAAACGTTGAAATGACAGCAGACAGAGTATACCATACTCCATAATAAACCAGATAAGCTAGGTAATGTCACAGTAAAAGTTAATTTACTGAGGGAGTCTAAAGTCTTAAAATTCAGTACAGGGTATATATTGGTATAAGTGCTTCTTAAATAATGGGATTAAAGCAATATAATATCTTGAATCTCTGAAGCACCTCTAGAATCTGAGGGTTCCAAGAAACACAGTTGGCAAGTCAGTGTTTTAAGGAACCAAATTTGTCTAACAAGAAATTTTGGGACCTGAGGTCAGACAGAGAAAAACGAAGTGAGGGAGGATGAGTTCCAGTGACCCTTACTCCAGAACATGAACAAACCCTGCTAGGATGATCTGTTGAAAGAAGAACATTAGTGGGGAAAAAAATAACCAGTATCAAGGACATTATAATATCTGGTATAAAATCTAAAACCATGATTGTCAGACCTTGAAGCATCGAATGACTGTTGCACCTTGAAAACATTTCTAAGGTAGGGCTTGTAAGTGTGGCTGCTCTTGACTGCAGGATTTTACAGAAATTATTTTCATGGATGCAAGTAGGATTCGTCTTAAAAATGGTTCATTGGCCAATTTTTAAGACTAAATGTAGTCAAAACAATCAAATCACTGGAGGGATGACTTTTTTCTTTTCACCCAGGCTGGAGTGCAATGGCGCCATCTCTGTTCACCACAACCTCCGCCTCCTGGGTTCAGGCAATTCTCCTGCCTCAGCCTCCTGAGTAGCTGGGATTACAGGCACACACCACCATGCCCAGCTAATTTTTTGTACTGTTAGTAGAGATGGGGTTTCACCATGTTGACCAGGATGGTCTCGATCTCTTGACCTCATGATCTACCTGCCTCGGCCTCCCAAAGTGCTGGGATTACAGGCTTGAGCCACCGTGCCTGGACAGGATGGCTATTTTTATACATGAATTTCCTAAAAGTATTAGTATAAGGAACCCAATTCAAAGTCAATCAAGTAGGGATAAAAGTCACATAGCAGCAGATTGACTTTCCAGGGACTGGCCTGCCTAGTTTAATATTTCCCAAATGCATTTGGTGGAAATTTGATTGCATTTGATGTTATACTTGCTCTCTTTTACAACATACAATTATATCCTACATCGCATGGATGATACCATCCAAGTACTACGATACCTGTAATGTTCAACAGAAATTAGTTTGCTAGAAATGAGATATATCATGAGCAAAGTAAAATTAGATGTTTTATCTGATATAACATTTACTCTGCAAATATAGGGATATCCCAAAAGGAATAAGTTAACTATAGAAAGTTATGAAAAATATCAGACCAAGCTGAGCTTAGTAAGACTACCTGAGATTGTATGGGACACCAATATGAGTTCACAAAATAAATTTTAAACAATATGAGAAGCAACATGTTGGCATGGGATCCTCTGTAAAACCGTGACTAATGCTAATGATATGCAACTTGATATAATGAAGCCTGTCTTGAAAATATACTTCCAAGGCTAAGTCTGTGGTGTGGCTTTGAGCAAAGCTTGCTTTCCCACACCAGTTAACTAGTGACAATAATATTCTAGCACTATTGGTAAAAGTGAGGATAAACCATCCTGGCCTTAAAACCAGAATAAATTTCACAGTTATACGCTGAGATTTCATCTGGGAATACAGTTAAAGGGTTGAAAAGGGACTGCATGTAGCAAGTAATATGAAGTACCAACATTTTTATTTTGAGGCATCATGAAACAGATGTAGAAAACGACGCCAGCAATCACAGCATGAATGCAAATGAAGGTGCAGAAACCACGCAAGTCTTTGTTGTTTGTCTTATAATTTTATTCTACTGATGTGAATGAAATATTTTTATGTTTTCAAGGGGAATATATCATTTGAGATTTTGTTTGCTAGATTTCTCTTGCTTAAATGTAAAGTCACCTATATTGGCATCATTGGTTTGAGTCCTATTATTGCGTATTCTGGCTAAATTTTAATGAAGACATTCTGTATGAACTGTCAGCCTAATAGCCAATATTGATGTAAATATATGTGTGTTTGCTTTCAGTTTTTCCACAAATCTTTTCTATTTTTCTATTCTTCTGAAACTCGCTTCATGAAAACAAACAACACTTCATACCTGATTACTTTTCTCTAGAGTTCTGAGTTAATATCTATGCGATAGATTCACTGGAGCACTTACAAAACCCAGATTATGAATGTTTCCTGGGGAATTGTTTTATACTCATGGAACCACTCAGAATTTATTCATTATTCAAGTTAAAAATGCTTGCTTCCTGAGATACATCCTATCAAAGTCAACAAAGATTGACTTTACTTCCAGCTTGAGAACATATTGATCTATTTTCCAGATCTCAAGATATATGCAAAATCCTTCTTATGAACCTTTTCAGCATTATTTCCATAAGTGTTGGTTTTCAGTTAAAAGAAATGAACATGAAAATTTGTTTTCTAGTGTAAGCTTGGGTAGTCATTGTTCATGCTTACTTTAAATAAAATGTATAACAGGATAATATACTCTGTTCAGGAAACATATTATTTATCAAATTATCAAAATATTAAATGAGCAGTTAGTAAACATGATACATTCATGTCCTAGTTAATATTTAATACTCTCATAACTTAATATCTGCTTAAACTTATTAAATCCAATAAATAATTTAGCATTAAACAGCAATTGTGTGGTCTTGCCATTTACTTCTACAAATATTTTTCTCTCTTCTATAATTTGCTCATTTACATGTCAGAAATGTCCTAAAGTATTGTCATTATTATTATTAAAATATTTGATGAGAAAGACCTCCATCTAAGAACAAAGTCCAAAAGCATTTCAAGTGTGAGAATAAGAGTTGGTGAATTTTTAATGTCTGTTAAACCTGAGATATTTTGATTGATAATTGATGACTTTTGTGATAATTTTACAACAAAATGAAGGGAACATTGGGCACTCATTCCCTTCCACCTATTTTAATCAGTCCTTATGTTATATGATTTGCCAGGGTTGGCAACTAATTGCCAAAACTACAACTGTACCCAATTTCCTATGAAAGGAATTTGATTTTGAAATAAATTATTTGCCTACACCAATTAGGGCCTAGAAAGCCAAATCTGTGTATACCTGAGGGTGGAACATTGAAGTAGAATGAATACTGGTCCCTTAAAAGATATCCATCATCATCTCTGCAACCTGTAAATGTTACCTCATGTGGCAGGAAAAAAAAAACTGAAGATTAAATTAAGGGTCTTGAAATGGAGACATTATCCTGTATTAGCCAGGCAGCATCTCAACATCGCTGAATGCATCCTCATATGAAGCAGGCAGAGGATGATGTGGAGCACACAGTGGAGAAGAAAATGTGGCCATGGAAGCAGAGGTTGGGATGAAGGAACCTCAAGTCAAGGAGGCTGGCAGCCACCGAAGCCAAAAGAGATTCTTCCCCCTGAACTTTTAGAGGGAGTGTGGCCCAGAGGACCCCTTGATTTTAGTCCCATAAGAAATTTTTGAATTCCTAGCCTCCAAAACTATGAGAGAATAAATGTCTGTTGCTTTTAACCCACCAAGTCCATGGTAATTTCTCACAGCAGCCATAAAAAAACTTATAACCGCATACATACACATGAATTACATCCATGAACACAGTCACACCCACGTGAGTTTAGGAGCATGGGGCGTATGTGTTAACATCTGTGTGTCTACCAAACATCTGGGCGAGGCTCATTGTAGGAAATCAGAACATGTCATCCCAAGATATGCCTTTGTCATGGGATTATTTTGAGCTGATTATTTTGAGAAAGCATAGACACAGGAGAAGCTCTGAAAACAGAGTGGAAGTCCTCTTTTTGTAAGGTAAACTTATTCTATAAAGGAAATCTCTATTTGTAAGGGTGTTTCCCTTACTGTACAGGAAGAGAAAGATGATCCTAAGTCACAAGATGAGTCAGTGGAGAAGGCCCTGACTTAAATGTGCACAACAAACCTTACTCCTGTTAACTATGCCATTTCTGGCCATGTTGCCATTACTTACCTCTCCCACACCCTTCTTTCTTTGATCTAGCTGAAGATGGTATTTAAGCCTGAATTCTAAGACATCTCTCTGAGAGTGACTCATTTCCCTACATATCTCCCAAGTGTATAAGGGATAAACATAATTTTTAAACTTGTTTGTTTTTCTATTGTTAACATGTCTTTTGTTACAAGGGCCCAGCCGAGAATTTAGAAGAATTGAGGGAAAATTATTTCTTCCTGCCCTACACCATATATAGGAAAGATGTAATCATTGATATCAAAGAGCTCTTGGGAAAAACATGCTGTGATCTTGGGCATCCTGAAGGGGAAAACTCGGCCCAGATGTGGGTACCTGAATATGGATGAAGGAAAGTTTCTTAGGGAGGTCAAGGCTTGAGCTGGATCTTGAAGAACTTGATCAGTGAGTGAATAGGTGGAAGAGTAGATGTTCAAGAAAAGAAAACGAATAAGCCAGTGCAAAGGCCTGAAGTGGGAAGAAAGAGCATCTCCGCTGGAGAACTGCATGCCAGGGTGGGGATTAGAGAGGTCTGTGACTACACGCTGATATGCAGCTCAGGACAGGCCTCCGGAACCATGCTAAGTGGAGCTCAGATTTATTTTCATCAGCTGAAGAAAAGCCATGAATACAATTTTAAGCAAGATACTGGCATGGTGAGAATAGTAATTGAGAAAGACTTCGCTGCAGGTATGAGAAGACATGGAATGCAGGGTGGCCGTAGGGGTGAATACAGGGAGAGCAGTGTAGAGGTCATTGCAGGCAGCCAGCAGGAAGGGTTTGAGAACCTGAATTAAGCAGGGACAATAGAAAGACAGAAGGGATGGGTAACCACCTATTTAGTAGTGGGAAGGGCACTGCCTTTTAATCATGTAGATGTGTGGGTGGACAGCAGTAGCACAAGTCTGCCTAATCTGTAATATGAGACTAATTCAGACCCTTTCCTTAAACTGGGTTTGGATTGAATGCCACACACAATTCTGGACTGCTTTCTTTCTACCCCCATAAGTAACTTTAACCTTAGACAAATAAAAATACCTTTATAATCCTGTTTAAAGAAATCATAATAAGACAGTGAATCTACTTCCAAAATAACAGAGTAGTTCAAGAAAAAAGACCAAATTCATACAGTGTTTTGATCATCACACTTTTAAATCAAATACACGTTAGTTCATTGGTAATACATTCTGGATTTTCAAAACAAAAAACAACCAAACACAATCTTATGAATCACATTAAAGTTACCTCTAAAACCGTAGGAATTCAAAGTAGTTCAGTACAAAAACTTCTCTTTCAAAGTAATATAATATTGATTTATTTGTTTAGAATTCTGTGTCCTGAGTCAAGAAAATAAGATGATATAAGAATGATCAAACATAAATCTTAAAATGAGAGAAAACTTACAACTCTTGACTTCAGGACATTTAGCAAAGCTAAAGAAGTTGAAATTTGAAAGTGGAAAAACATAAGAAAATACACATAAGAAACACACATAAGAAAAACATAAGAAAATACAAATAGATCTATTTGTTAGTGTATTTTTCTTATGTGTCTTGCATTTTTCTTAGATTTTCACATGCTAAGGTTTTTAATGTTCCTCCAAAATTTAGGTTTTGAGAACTCTGTCCTACTAAATGGATTAACTCCATCGTCACAGGAGTGGGTTAGTTATAACTAGAGTGGGTTTCTGACAAAAGGATAAATTTGGGCTAGTTTTCTCCCTCTGGCTCATGAGCTTCCTTTATTTGATGCCTTTCTTTCTTTCTTTCTTTCTTTTTTTTTTTTGAGATGGAGTTTCGTTCATTACCTAGGCTGGAGTGCAATGGCGCAATCTCCGCTCACCACAACCTCTGCCTCCTGGGTTCAGGCAATTCTCCTGCCTCAGTCTCCTGAGTAGCTGGGATTACAGGCACGCAGTACCGTGCCCAGCTAATTTTTTGTATTTTTAGTAGAAATGGGGTTTCACCATGTTGACCAGGATGGTCTCGATCTCTTGACCTCATGATTCACCCGCCTCGGCCCCGCAAAGTGCTGGGATTACAGGTGTGAGCCACCACACCCGGCCTATTTGATGCCTTTCATCAGAGGATGACCCTATTCAGAAGCTGGCAACAAACTCTTGGACCTCACAGCCTCCAGAACCATGAGTCCAAGTAATATGTATAAATTACCCAGCCTGTGTTAGTCTAATAGCAGAAAAAGTGCTAAGACATCACATTTGAGCAACATTATGAAAAGAGCCATGCTATGAAAAGCCAATATGAATTCCATGTCCAACCTAGAAGAGGGAGGGCGTTTCTTCCTTAATCAGCCAACATCAGGATTGACACTAAAGTTTCAGCTGTACTGTGTCTCAATTATAATTCACAATATCAACAGCAAGACTTCAATGTTATTTTTTAAAACACTTTAGGTATGACTCTGATTCTCAAGTTTTGACTATGACTATGAGTCACGACTACCAACGTTTAGATGAGCACTGTGAGATTCACCAGAGCCAACATGTAAATGTATACTGCAGAAAGCCATTAATCAATCTGGAGTGGACACAATGTTTCCAAGTGTAACTACAATAGAGGAGCAAAGCAACAATAGAATCCTGGAATCAGACAATGTGTGAAAGTACAACAGCCTAAAAGAGCTGCCAGCAAGACATGTCGGGAAAATTAGCCCAAAGGAGCACATGCATGCTCAGAGACGAGAATGAACCAATTTGATGGGGAAGACGGCTGGTACTCTTCTGCCCATCCCAACTTTTTTTTTTGAGACAGAGTCTCACCCTGTGGCTGGACTGGACAGGCTGGAGTGCAGTGGCACAGTCTCGACTCACTGCAACCTCCAACTCCCTGGTTCAAGCGATTCTGTTGTCTCAGCCTTTTGGGTAGCTGGGATTACAGGCACACACCACCATGCCCAGCTAAATTTTGTATTTTTAGGACAGACGGGGTTTCGCCATGTTGGCCAGGATGGTCTTGATCTCCTGACCTCATGATCCACCTGCCTAGGTCTCTCAAAGTGCTGGGATTACAGGCATGAACCACCACGCCCAGCCCATCATGACTAACTCTAACCTCCCAACAATCCAGGACGTAGGTACTAGTATTATATTCATCTTACAAAGTAGGTAGAAAGGGACTAAACATCTTGCCAAAGATGACTGAACTTTTAAATGGATGGCCTAGGATGATGAAGTCTGGCCACCCTGGCTCCAGCATCCACAATCTTAACCCGTGCACTGTGGACTCTTCTTTCAGTGAAGGAGTTGGCAGGATCTCCCAGATTCCTAATTCCTTCATGTCTCACTAGAGTTCTATTGACAGATTTGAGTTTGCTTGCTTTGAAATTGTCAGAAAAATATATAATGTGCTGCTTTTAAAAGGCAAAAAAGCCCTTGGTGGGAAAATGGGGAATTAAATGGTTTTTCTAGAGAACACATGACTTCACATCTTCATTACTTAGATTTCAAAATAGTTGTTATGATTTCTATGTTGATTTCAATCATTGATTCAAAAGCTTCTCCCGATTCCTGCCCTGCAATCTGAGCTCTGCAGGTACATGGAAAACACAAAAGTAAACCTAATTGAGAATAGTCTTATTATTCTGCAATTTTGTATAATTATCCAAACCCACTTGAAATAATAACAGAAGTAAAGACAGAGAGCATGTATGAATAAGGATGGATAGCATCCCATAATCTGACACATGACATGTGGATAAAGATCATTAAATCATACATAGAAAATTCAAACTAGGTTATTTTCTAAAGCAGTTTATATGTTGAATTAGGAGAATACAGCAAAAACTATCCCACAGAGACATTCTGTAAGCTGATAGCATGGAGGTCAAGTGTGCCGGAGATGGTATGACAGATTCATTCATTATGCAGGCATGGCCAAGGAAGTGCACTTGAACTTCCAATCTAAGATTCTAAGATTCCATATCCCTCCTTTCTGGTGAAAGACGGTTCCAAGTTTCCCATATGGAATATAAAGGCCAAGCCCTTTCTCATACAGCACAGAACAGGGACACCCTGGGGAGGTGTGAAGAACCATGGAAGAGATGAAGATGAGGGCCTGGTGCACTCTTGGGATCTCAGCCTTTTGCATGGGTTAGCTCCCTGCTTTCTGACCTGCTCTTTCCCAGAACACAACTCTTCCTCATCCGCAGCCTCATTATCCCCCTACTGTGTTCACACTACAGTATCCACCTCATTAGAGTCTCCCTAAATAGTCTCAGGGCTGACAATAACACGACAAGTCATGGAAGAGCTAAACATTCCTCCCTATGCTACCACACAGGCAATGGGTAAATACTGCCTTTTAAATTCAGTGCTTTCTCGGATGATCATACCCCAGAAGAGCTCTAATATGTCTGAAATAAATAATGCTAACAGAGCTGCCTGCATCACTGCCTAATTCTTCTTAGAGCTCTTATTAGGGTGAATAATTAAGAAAAGCTATTTTTTCTTCTTTGTTTTTCCAAGCATGATAACTTTCTTCCTTACTTGTCTCTATGAGGCTTCATTCAAGGACAACTGATTTAATGAGTTGTGATGATGGATAATTAAGTCTCGTGGTTATTGTCCTAGGATTATTGTAGCTGTGAAAATCAAGCCACATACACATACCTTCAAACAGCAATTATAAAATATTTAACTGCTTTTTAATTTAGAAATGATTTCTGGTTTTGGAAACTATCTCTGGCCCCAATAGGCTCATCATTTTATTTGCATATTCAAAGACTGTATCAGTCTTTAGAACCATTTTGATTGGCCTGCCTCCTATGATGTTTTGACAAACATTATTATAATATGTTAGATTTATATTCATACTAATATACTATCCAGGTGATTTGACAAACATATAGTGCTTCATTACCCAATTTTAATAGAACCTATAAAATACAAATGTAACTAGTCCAAATGTAGTACAAAAACATCTCAATATCTTACCTTTTCAAGGAATCTGACTCTGGTTATCACCAAAAGAACTCCTCCCTGAGCCATCTACGCCAATCTCTACTTTCCCTTTAAATAATGATGAGTCTCAGGAGAAAGAAACTCAACATTAGGAAGTAGCTTCTATATTGCCTTTATATGAATGACAAACAAAATTATTATAGTATGATCATCCTCAGATAAAACAGTTAACTTTGCTCCTCTCACGCCTAACAACATTAAGGACATTCCTTGAGGTTCAGTGATGCTTAGTATCAATAGATTCACAACATATGAAATAGAAATAGAAACCCTTTGTCAACTATATATAATCACTGGATTGGTTCTATGCCAGGAAAACACTAAAAACAGCAAGTGTTAAGTCTCTGCTAATATTCCTCTGTAGTCCAGTGGAACTTATAAATGTATTCAACTAATATTTACGGAACACCCGTATGTAACAGAATTTGTGATACAATATGAGCTTTTCTAAAGCCTGCTGTATCTTAGAAATTCTCAGCCTAGTAAAGGCAACAGAAAAAGGTAATTGTGATACAAATTGAAAGTAAAGGTATATGCTGTAAGAACATAGAGAGAACAACATGTTTGTAGAGAAGATGGAGGCTAACACAGAGATGCCCAGCTCGGCAGCCATCTGAGCAGGAACAGAAGGAAAACAGAAGCTCTTCTGGTAGACGAGAGAGACATATGCTTGCTGACAACAGGTACCAGGATGTGCAAAGTCTATAAGAAGTGGAAAAACGTCTCATGTTCTTGAAACTGTGGGAAATGTGAATGGCTGAATTCCACAAGGAATGGTGAAGAGTAAGCAGATCTGGAAACTGGAAAAATAGAAAAGGTCACACCATGGTGTTTTGTACATGCCATTGTTTGAAAATAGAATTATGTTTACATTTGAGAGTTTTAAGCAGTAAGGTCATGTCATAGCTTATGTATATTAAGCCACAAACCACAGTAGGAGGCAGGAGGAACGGACACAGAGCACTACAAACTGCCCAAGGCCAGAAAGCAAGCGAAGGAGCTAAGTGCAAATGTGATCAGCTGTGCAGTTTAGAAGGATAACTTGAGGAAAAGGGATAGAATGTACGAGAGGACAGAATACAATTAATAAAAGAACATTAGCTAGTTGAAGCTCATGGAGATAAGACAACAAGGCTCAATTCAA
Source organism: Leontopithecus rosalia (assembly GCA_028533165.1). Taxonomy (NCBI): domain Eukaryota; kingdom Metazoa; phylum Chordata; class Mammalia; order Primates; family Cebidae; genus Leontopithecus; species Leontopithecus rosalia. Next base: position 8,618,775 of record CM052649.1, read on the forward strand.
GAAGCCTGAATAAGGCTGAATCCATTGTAAGCTGTATCCTGGAAAGAACAGTATAGGTGCACATTTAGGGGCCATTCGATGAGAATGGGGAACTAGCAAAGGCATCCATTGTTATGGACAAAAGGTTTTGAATCTGAGCTCTGAGGTGAGTTTAAGGAGCTCCATCCAGATGATGATGGTATGAAAAGCTATTCTACTGTTCAGAAAAGAAGTTAGTTTGGAGATAAAGACAAAATGTTCCTTATCTTGATTTTTATATGTCTTTGCTTGGGAACAAAGGAGATACAGTGATGTAAGTGCAGCTCAGATGTTTTGTTTGTTTTGATTTTTGTTCTTCTGAGGGGATGGGAATGGAACAAGAAGTCACTTAAATTGCTCACACAATCATCCATCTGCATTTGTCATAGCTGGTCAGCATGCAGGGTCCACACCAAGGTGCTGATTACATTATGGGTATGACTATGGAAGAGGACCCTTATATGAATTAGCTTTGTTAAGAGTGAGAAACGATCTCATCTACTGTAACACAAAGGCATATGGACACCATGATGTGGAGATCACAAGAATACACTGCAGCTCATTTTCCTGAAGAACAGAACAGAACATCCATTATAGCATTTGACAATCTAAGCATTCTTTCAAGGACCACCTTATTCCCATGGCTCATTCTGTCTGGGTTTTCTTCCTCCTCACTAGCTGCTACTTCTCAGTCTCCTTTAGCAGACTGAGCTGTGTTCCCTCCAAGTGGTGGTGTGGCCTTGGCAACTGCCTAGGATCCTTCACTTTTCTCTCTACCTTCCTCTCTTGGTAGCATTACCTGGTTTTATGACAACAAACACCATCAATACAACATACCTGCATTCTCATTCATTACTGGAAGCTATTAATTCTTCCATCTATCTCCTAGATATGTTCCTTGGCATACCCAAAGGCATCTCAAACATAATACATGCAAATCACAGGCCACAATTTCTATCTCTGCCTCCCAACTTGCTTCTCCCTTAGTGTCACCCATATCACTACCCACTCAGTTGCTCTGATGAAAGGTACACAAATCATCATTAAGTTTTCTTCATTTTTCTTCACTGCCAACATCCAATCCACCAGCAAGTCAAGTTGACTGTAACAAACAAAACAACTTTCCAAATGCATCCATTTCTCTACTAGCACCTCTTGCCTAAATACTAATATAATTTCCTAATGGGTGTCCTTCCTCCAGCTTTGCCACATTATAACTCTCCCCTCTACAACTCATCCAAAAGTACCTTTTTAATAAAAAAAAATTGATGATGTTTAATACCTTCAAGCAGCTTGCCAGTTATGTATGTGCCCAAAACACAAGTCAAAGTCTTGGGTCTGGTACACAAAGCTTGAGGAGTTTCTACCCCGATTTCTCTGACCACATGTGTCTCCATTCCGCTATGCCTTGAGCCCCGTGACTCAGCAACTCTAAACCTCTCTAGATTGCTTTAGCCTTATCCATCATTCCTTCTTCCAAACCTTTGTATTCACTGATCTCTCTTCCCGGAAAGTGCTTTTCCTCACCTGCACCTGACTCTTCGTTACTCAGATATTGACTCAACTGCCATTCAGTATGAGTAGACCATTCCTGACCACCCTATCTACAAGAACTTCACACATACTTTCTATCACATCACTGCATTTGAATTCTTGGCGGCGTACTCACCACTTTCTAACACTTTTCTTAACTATTAATTGATAAAATGTCTCCACCAACTATAATACGCTGCTAAGAAAAGTCTTCCCCTTGGTTCAACACAATTTCCTGCTCTTGGAAGTCTGACTGCCCCACAGGAGATCCTGGTGAAATGTGTCCTGAAGGAAGGAATAAGCCAGGGGTCTGAAAAGATGCAGTAAGTCTACTTTTAGAAACTTTCTGTCTGAAGGTAGGAATTTCAAAGCAAGAGCCTCATCACATTTGTTATCAGATGAAAGAACCTAAGTTCGAGATTAGCATGAAGACTGAGCAAACCACTTGGCATTTATTTCTCAAATTCATCTTGCCTATCTATGTGATGTGAATAATAATCTCTGCCCTTCTTGGTTCATAAAATTGTTACAAGATTTAATGAGATAGTTATGGAGCACTGTATAAACTTTCAAGCAAAGTAATTTAGTAGAAATAGTTCGATCTGCAATCTGCATCAAAACTGGAGAGCTTATTCATGGCATCAAGGAATTTGCTAGTAAACTGGGTGACTGTGGCTTCAGGGTGGTGGGAGTTGCCACCTGGCCCTTGAAGAGTTTTGCATCTGGCAATAATCCAGAGATGACTCCACTGTGAGGTAATAAACACAGAGAAAACTCTTTACCTAGCATCTATGACCATCTCCTAACGTCTTGTATTGGAGGCATTTCAATTGCTCCTTGGGTGGAAATTAGCTCACCTTTTACTGTCAGCAGGACACATGGTACATGTGCTATTACACTGGGAAATGGCCACACAACAATTCTAAGTGGACAAGTAAAGTTCAAACATCGGGCAAAACTGTTATAAACTGACTGTAGCGATCTTTTTTTTCCCATTCTACATTAAATGTCACTGAAAGATCAAATGAAATGAAAACTCCCATGTCACTCTGGAAAATGACCATGGAAAACAGTCAGCTTCAACGCAAAATGTGTGGTTTATACTAGGGACTGGGATTCTATTTTGCTCTACGAAAAAGATTATAGTTTCTGCTTCTGACGGATGAGGTCAGTGAGTAATGTTTAATATAGGTGACGTCCTCTCATCTCTTCCCCTTGCCGCTTGGTCATAAGGCACTGGTAGTGGTTCAGAACCTCCAGCACTAGACCCACCATTACATGGATAATAGTAGTGGTCAGAGCTTGGAGATGTTTTACTACAACCAGACCAATGGGCATCCATAAGAGCGTTCAGCAAAGCCCAGGAACAGGGACCACAGGGTGTGCTGCGTAAGTCACCTCCTGGACAGCTCTGTACCCAGCACCCGAGGCCTCAGGAGGCAGAGGGAAGCCTAGTAAAGGGCAAGGAGGGTATTGGCTGTTTTGTTTCCTTCCTTCAAGGCTGTAAATGATATCACTACATCCTACACCTAGCTGCCGGCACCCAGTGCAAACAGGCTGAGATTTCGACCTCCTGAATACACATTTGGACTGAATGCTGAAAAAATCTCTGAGAAGAAACACTAGGGGGAAGAACTGTCAGATGGCACATTACTAAAATAAGAAAAGAAGCATTTCCACTGATTTGAAAAGAATACTGAGAGAAGTTATAAGCCTTCAAACAGGATCTCAAATGCAAGCTTGCGTCATAACTCTGTATTTTCATGTAAGTTCTTAAAAGGTTCAGTGAACCAAAATTTTACTATGCAATGAAAATCTTAGCTTTCGGGTTACAAATGCATTCATCAAACTTACTTGGTCTTGGGACTGGATTTAGGTTACCTATTGAGAGCCGGTAGCCAAGCAGGCATGCTGTCCAGTGAGGCGACAAGAGCCCACAGGCCTGTCTATCATTCTGTCTCCTCTATTGCAGGCTCAAAGCCCAGTGCCTCAATGCCCCGAGTCTCCCTCTATCCTGATGTGTACAAGACAAACGAAGAAGTCTTGCCCTAATCACCCTTAGGTTATCCAGGGGTACGAAGAGCTGGGGCTGAATCCTGGCGATGAGAATTAGTCAAGTTTTTCATTTCCCTATTCCTCATTTTTCCTTACTGGTTCCTGAATATAATAAAAATAGCAACCTCAAAGGGTGCTGGTGAGTACTAAGGAGTGCTTAGGAGGAGCATTTAAAACGGTGTGTGCACGTAGTAAACCTGTGATATTGGTAACCACATAATTGCCTCTACTAGTATTTTTCTTTTTCTTTTTTCCTAAGATAGAGTTTTGCTCTGGTCACCCAGGCTGGAGTGCAAAGGCATGATCTCAGCTCACTGCAACCTCTGCCTCCCACATTCAAGCAATTCTCGTGCCTTGGCCTCCCAAATACCCGGGGCTACAGGAGCCCACCACCAACACCTGGCTAATTTTGTATTTTTAGTAGAGGCAGTGTTTCACCATGTTGGCCAGGCTAGTCTGGAACTCCTGACCTCGGGTGATCCACCTACCTTGGCCTCCCAAAGTGTTGGGATTATAGGTGTGAGCCACTGGGCCCTACCCCATTATTTTTTTAAAAAGGACTTTTTAATCCCATTCTAATTCTTTTGCTATCTGCCTTTCACTTGGAAATACAGCTACAATGGAAGGCAGAAATGCAAGCTGCTTCTGGGCAAAATTTGCTTTTAATATTCTTAAAAGGTTTGTAGTAACAAATATTTCCCCACATGTTCACTAGAAATTATTCTTTGCTTTGGGGGAGATTTAAAAATAAAATTTTAAATAAATGCCTAAGGAATTCCAAATGACTTGGAAAGCTTAATCCATTCTGTCAGTAGGAAAAAAAAAAGATACAGATGTCTGCCAAAAAAAAAATCAGTTCTGAATATTAAGTTGCTTATTGCAGTATCTGAAGAAACCCACAATTGTTCTGTGCATTAAGAATTTTTGAGAATACGTTATCATTGAAAGAAAGAAAACTGCCCCATTCTTTTTTACTCAGTCTTGCAGGTCATCTAAGTCACGGGTCCCCAACACCCAGGCCGCTGACTGGTTCTGGTCCCTGGTCTGTTAGGAACCAGGCCGAACAGCAGGAAGTTAACAGCAGGAGGTGAGCATTGCTGCCTGGGTTCCCCTTCCTGTCACATCAGCAGCGGCATTACGTTCTCATAGGAGCATGAACCCTACTGTGAGCTGCGCACTGCAGTGAGGGACCTAGGTTATGCACTCCTTATGAGACTCTCACTGATGTCTGATCATCTGAGGTGGAACTGTTTCATCCCCAAACCAACCCTGCCCTCTCTCCACTATGCCGTGGGAAAACTGTCTTCCACAAAACAGGTCTCTGGTGCCAAGAAGACTGGGGACCGCTGATCTAAGTCATTAGAACTCTTGTACTATACCATTCAACCTTTACCTATGATGTGAATTTAGGTTCTTGCAAAATAAAAGAGAACATGGGTTTTAATGCCTATGATCTGTATTTCGCCATGTGATTACATGGTGGAAGGCAGGTTATCCTCATTGATCACACATAGCGTTTAACCACATGAGCTACTCTAAAGAAGACGTTCTCATGGCCGAGTTTTCCCTCTGTCTCTTGGGTATTCCTCAATGTGCACTCCATTTAGAAATAAATCTCAAAGAGCTCTGATGATTTATCTTTTCTCAAACACACATTCCCCTCATCTCTCCCCATCTCCCCTGCAGACATGATAAGAAGTGATCTTAGCTAGCAAATCTATTTCTGTTGTTGCCATTAAACTAATTTTAGGACTGGAAACTCCCATATGGTCGCTATGTGCCTCCCTTCTTTGTAGGAAACATGAGTCTGTAATGAATCCAAATCCAAGTTTAATTTGGAAACCATATTGTAAGATAGGAAGAGAATAGATCACATTCGTTTTTATTTACATCTATTATTCCCTATTTAAGAACATTTACACTTGTCAACTATACTTCTATAAGCGAAGAAGAATCAGATTTGTAGAGCTGCAATAAAGACAGAAAAAAGAGGGAGCCTAGCATGAGAAAAAGAAAGGAAAAAACCGCCAGGAAGGTGAGGGGAAGTGAGACTAGTCCAAGGAAAGAGGAAGGCAAGGATGAAGAGGGAGTGAAAAAACGTTGAACAATCGAGGCTCCAAGTAAATAGCACATTTTATTTCAATATGTTCAAAGCAAATCCTAGATGTACCAAGCACTTGAAATTAAAATATAGCCATATGCTCAGGGAATGATTTTATAAAGAAATGAAGGCAGAACCGATGTCAGCTGAACCACTTGAGTAGAAAACACCCTAAAGTTCGCGGCTTTGGGATTCTAGGTTGCTGGGAGTATGGCATTCTCATAGTGACACCTCCCGTCCTGAGGTCACCGGTGAGTTCATGTTCCGTTTGCCCTTCGTAGATCCTGGCAACCAGGAATGAAGACTACAATGGAAGTGCATCTCTGGTTTTATAATTTTATGTATCAGATTTGAGGACAAAAAAATGTGTCTTTCCAAGCAAAATGAAAATAGTTCTTAAGTGACAACAAGAAACATTCATCACTCCCAAAAGTGTGAGGTGCTGGCTGACTTGGGGGTCACATAAAACATGGGGAGGGGGTGCAGTGGGCAAGAATCAAGTTTCTGTACCTACTAAGTACATTATCCCTTGTTTCACACCCCAAAGATGTGAACAGAGGTTGACTTTGATCTGAAATTCCTTCTAATCTTACTTTGGGAATCTTCATTATAATGCACATCCATTTTAATATTTAGGAATAAAAGGGAAAATTCCGATATGTGGATTGAATGACTGAAACTGTGAGTGAGTAATCAGCTGTGAATGAAATAAGTACATTCCCCAAAGCCCCACACCACGGCCAGACATTGCGGTGTGAGCCTAAAATTCAGCTCCGTGGTTATGTGCTAGCTCAACATCTGGGAGGAACTGGGAGGGCCTCCGAGGGCTAATTACGTATTCCCCTCCTGAGGCTCCTCCGTGGATGAGGTGCTCTAGCTAAATAACCTCTTCAGTAGAAGGACCAGGCCCAGTTCCTGCCTATCTGTGAGATGCGGGCTTCAGCTCCCTACCAGCTGTGTAATTTATCTAGTAAGTCAATCCCATCCTTTTGTGGAAACCAGAGGCATTCCCCCTTCCTTCCTCTGTAAGGCCTGCCTCCCACAGCCCTGCGATGCCCAACTCTTCTCCACTGGGACCCCTACGTTGCTTTTCATGATGTATGGTGTCCTCCCCCTCCAGGCTGTGAATATATGTGACTCATAAACTACTGCTGATCTCATCTGTCCAATGCCTGGCATCCTGTGTTCAGCTATCCCCATAACCATAGGGCAAGGGATTCCTCCCTCATGAATAAGAAAAATAAAAGGAAATAAAAACAAGCAGCTCCTTCTGGGTTATGCTAAACCAAGTTCAAGTGAGCTGTCCACTTAGCCTGTTTAGGCCATTGCAATCCAGCTTTCTCCCTACCCTGAAAATCTGGGTTCCAGACACAGGATTCAGCAAGCCTTAGCTGGCTCTCCACCAGGCACTCGTAGGAATGTCAAGGGCTCAGCAGGAGCACCGTGTTTTCATGTTGAGGGCCTGGCATCTGAAAAATGCTAGAGGGAGAAGGGCAGTGTTTTGCGGAGGAAGACCAAAGAGTAATTGCTCCATTTCAACATTCCTTGCCCCACGGCTGCCCTGCTTCCAAATCTCTCCCACATTTTCTCCCACTTACCACGAAAAAATCCATTTATCTCACATTTCCCAATCTGTTTGTGAACAAAAGGCATCCGTGCTTAATGCCACACTGTATGAGTTCCAAACACTGCTGGTGCTACATCTGCCTCAAGGGCATTTTAGGATAGCAGAGGATGCTTCGAGTCTCTGAATACAGGTTGATGTTTCCAAAGGAGAGAAGAGTCTTATCCACGGTTCTGTGTTTTATTTTGATATATCAGATAACACAAGATGCCAGAGTTAGCCAGGGCACATTTTAAAGCACAAGAGCGCTTCTGTGCTTTCTATGTATCTTATAAATAGAGTCTTTCGGCAAACTTCTGCTTTTAAATACTATTAATAATGACAACGAGTAGAGATAAATGATCTGGAGGGTTTCCTGTTATTTGTGACAATCTCTAAAGGACCATGGCTCCCTAAATGACTGGACACTACACATTTTAAAAGTCTCTATCAATCTAATGATGCAATGCTTATTGAATATGCCATTATTATTTAATGTAATTTCAGGCTAAAGTAGAAACTTTTATTGGATCCCTTAAGACAGTATTAGAAAACAATATTTTATCTTTTAAGCAACTTCTTCTCGCCCTCATGAGAAAGAATGTAGAAAGATTATGGCAATGAAATAATTATAACTATTCTCTTTTGACTAGACAAAGTAAGCACAATTAACTTATTTCTCCTAGAGTAATAAAGGTCACTTATCCAGTTCAGAAAGCCCACCAAGCTCTAGCCAACTTGTGGCCAGAACCTGTGTAACTCCCCACTGTACCCCATTCAGACTGCTGAATAAATACAAACTCAACTTTACCAAAGCAGTATCAACATGGAAAGTTCAGCAGGCTCTAGAAATTGGAAGAGTAAATATGGACACCTAATATGAAACACCTGAGTACAAATGAAGGAGAGAGATTTTAAGTAGGCACCTAATTTAACTCTCAGAAGATTCCCTTGAAATCCCGTTGTATGGATTAGAAGCCTGAGACTCAGTGAAGATGTGATATAACTTACAGAGCTCTGCCAGCTAGAAAGTAGCAGAATCAGGGTGGATTTCTGGGTTGCTGGCTCAAAAATTCAAACAGCTCTTTAAGTCCACATTGCAAGCAGTAGGATGAGGATCTTACCTGACTTTCACATTCAGAAAAGATTAGATTCTTATTTAACTCAGGAGCTTAGAAGAGTTTCTGCTGAGAGGCCCACCACTTTGTAGGCTTCTGGCTCTGGAAAAACTCATTACATAAAAATCTCACCTGAATCTCCTGTACCTCGCCTCTGTATCACGCTACCAAGCTGTTGCCCGATCCAGTTGAAAACCCTGGTTAGCTGAAACCATCAATTCCTTGTGACAGTTCATTGCATCTTTGGCCCACTTTACTTTAGGAAGTTCTTCCTTAAACTGAGTTGATATAAATCACCCCATACTGTGAACTCTTTAGTTCTGGGTCTATGCCTTAAAGACACAGAGATAAATTCTTAACTGGTTTCCACATTACTGTGCTTTTCTTATTTACAGACCCTGAAATCCTCCTCCTGGGTCTTCCAGACCAGTGTTTCTGAAAGAGAGTGTTCCTTCTCTCATTTCTCAGATAAAAGGCATCTGTTCCTCTGATTATCCTGGTCCCTTTCTTTGCTCTTCTTTCTGATTAGCTAGACCTCAAAAATACAGAATTCAACTGAAATAGTTAAAGATGAAAAGACACATCTGAGATCTACTTCAGAATAATACCTGGCCAGGGTGGGCAAGGGGGAAGTGGGTAAGGGAAGAGATCAGACAAGATTTGCAGGACATGTGGCTAACTTTTTAAACTGGCAGCCGAGTACAAAGGGTTTTATTACACTATTCTCTTTACCTTTGTCTGTACTTGAAATCTTCCAGCATAAAAAGCTTTTTTCAAAAGTGTAGCATGCAAAAACATGCATAATTTTTCAAACATGACAGGATCTGTTAGAGGAAGCTAAGATATCACATCCTGTATCATAATATTATAAATTGAGTAATAAAAATATGATTAAAATTTTTAGAGCCATGTAAATATGCTGATTTGTGCCTTCTGAAACACCTATGGTATTTCCCATTCTTGATAAATGAAGTTGGTTCTTGTCATCCTTGTTGGTGATGGATTTAGCACCAATTGTAGGGCTTCTTATTTGCCCTTGAAAATATTATATTGGTAGATTTCATCTGTTAAGAACCTATGGACCCTAAAGCTGTCAATCAACCGATTCACTCGGGATGATTCTCAAATATTTTTAACACGTCGATAAAAATACTGAGACAGGCTGAGTTTGGAAACCTAGAGCATGAACTTATAAGACATTTTCTGTGTGTGGAAAATGTGCACAGTTAACGATTCAGTCTGGGAGGATGACTGCACAAACAGTGATAAGACCACCCATTTACTGAGGAGAACACAGAAAATGGGGTCATGAGACTCCCAAGGAAGGAAGTGTAAAGATTACTTTTTATCCTTTTTTTGGCAACAGATTTCAGAATTTGTCAGTAAATAGTAATGTGATACACTGATCTGGAATTTGAATAGACCTAAATTATGATGGAACTAAACATCCTAATAAATACTACTGTCCCCAGGCCAGGAGAGCTGACATAGAGGTAGGACATGTCGAATCCAAAATTGAGTGAAAGATAATTAGATGTTAATAAAGAATTTATTTTCCCTCCACTGTGGTAAATTTCATTTACATCACACTTTATAATCACCTTCAACACTTCAACAGATTGCTCTAATTTATCATACATTTTTTAAATGCTACCTTGTATATAGATAATTAATCAGCACCAAGTGCTTGAATGTGTAATCACTTAATAATTTGGGGATAAATTACTATCTGTGTTTTGGACATACTAATTTTTTAAAGTAAGTATATTTCTATTTGTTTTAGAAATGATGACGATTTCCAGATAAAAAGCTAGGAAGGCATACAACATTTACATCGTACAATTATCTCCTGGATGCTAATGACAAAACACATTTTTGTTCCTCCAGGTTGTAAGATCTTTAGGCTGAAAGAAAGGCATCCCTCTGAAACAGCACACAGCACATGTGTGGGGGAAATGAACTGAGAGATCTGTGGGATGGATACTGGGAGCCTCATGCCTCTAATTTGTTATCACACTGAATCAGCCAACATCCTCACCTGCAACAAATTACTGAGACTAGCACCCTGCTTTCCTGCTCCCTTAGTCCTGTCAGACACCTTGGCACCAGATGGCAGGCAGGAGATGGCCAGGTAGATAATACGTGATCTCCTATAGGCATAGAAGCAGCAGAAATAGATATTAATAATAACAACCTATTGTGTTGGAGCTTTGACTTGTATGTGACTCAGTAAAAAGACATGGTGATGGCTGTGGAATTCCTAAAGAAACACAAAACAGTATGTGTGTTCTGGCTTGGTTTTCATTAGCTATGCAACCTTGAGCAAATGGCCTCACCTGTCTAAGGCAGTGTACTCACTCGAAAATATGGGGAAAAATGATCAAACAATGGTAAGGCAGAGTTGGAAGGAGATAATGTTCATGAAAATATTCTTGTTAACACTAAAATAGAAGTATAATTATAATTGCTCTTGTAAGAGTAGCAAAAGAGGCATGAAATATAAAATGTAATATTATATATGATAGTAATCTTAAGGTTTCTATAAATTTTTATAAAGTGTATCTATCTATATTCTCTACTTAAACGTGCACAGTAATAATGAAATGTAATAAATCTGCATATGCAAAACCTAAGAATTAGTTCTAACATTCACTTCTGAGTTAGGAAACCAGTGTTATCAAATTCCATATGACAACGATCTCCAGTCCCCTTTTTACATCTGCACAGAGAAGACTTAGCAGAGTACGCCTGAGACTGTCATCCTAGCAAGGCCTGCTTGCAAAGGAGGCCCCTTAGCTGGTGTCTGGGAGCTCAGATTTCAGGAGGGTTTCCACCATTCTCTATTAAAGACGGCTCACTGTGCCTCAATTATTAAAACATGCAAGGTGGTTAATGCTAGCATCTGCTTTCCTTCCCAGAGTCTGGAATTTTAATACATCCCAGGCGGAGGGTGCCTGTGTGATCAGCCCCCAGTGGAAACCCAGGGCACTGAGCCCCTCTGGGAGACAACAGTCTCCTCCGATTGTCACATTTTGCTGATGGAAGAATTAAGTGTGTCTGGCGTGATTCCACTGGAAGAGGACTCTTGGAAGCTCACACCTCATTTCCACCATAATCCATCCATGCACCTTTTGTCTTTTGCTGATTTTGTTTTGTTTCATTCACTGTAATAAATCACAGCTGTGCCTATGACTATATACTGAGTCCTTGAGTCTCAGAGAATTATTGAACCTGGGGGTGATCTATGAGACCCTCGATTTAATAACATTACAAGTCTATACAGAAATGACAATTTTCAGAAATAGATGACCCCAAATTTGAGCAAGTCCTATAAGAAACAATAACCACTCTTTCTAGATTTTGGCTAGAAAAGGAAGTATGAAAGGTATTGAGAGCTGGGTAAAGTTGAGGCTGATTGGAAACATGGCATTCACTCTGAGAGCATGTTCTCAGGTTGACTGATAACTGACTGGAGTTGCTTCCAATACACCTAGAAAGCAGCAGCCCAGATTTTGCATACTCTGGAGTGGGGATGGGGAGAGGAAGGATTTCCCCAGAACAAGGTTAAAGAGCTTTGCTTTACCTGAAACTTCTGGTCAGAAAAGAAAAAAAATCAGACAAAATATGAGCCATAATGTTATTGAGATCTAAGAAGCAGACTTCTCCAATGTACATCAGAGTGGCAAACGACAGGGGTCAAATCCAGCCCCTTGCCTATTTTCTGATGGCCTGCTTCATAAAAATAGGTTTTATATTTTCACATATTCAAGAAATAATTTGTGAACATTTGTTTTCTCCTTTTAAATGTAAGGAAGTTGATATGTTTTTTTTCTCTGTCCCCAATTAAACCTCATTTTGAATTGTAACCACCGCGTGTCAGGGGAGGGGCCTAGTGGAAGGCGTTTGGATCACAGTGACAGATTTCCCCCATGCTGTTCTCATGACAGTGGCTGAATTCTAACGAGACCTGATGGTTTAAAAGTGTGTGGCACTCTCCCGTCCACTTGCTCTCTCTTCTGTCCCTCCCATGGATATCCCATGGGAGGATACCCTTATCCCAAGGATAAGACGTGCATGCTTATCCTTTGCCTTCCTCCATGATCGAAAATTTCCTGAGGCTTCCAGGCCATGCTTCCTGTTAAGCCTGTGAGACTGAGTCAATTAAACATCCTTTCTTCACAAATTACCCAGTCTCAGGTAGTTCCTTATAGCAGCATGAGAATGAAATAAGAAAGTTGGTACCAGGAGTGAGGCACTGCTATAAACATACCTGAAAATGTGGAAGCAATTTTGGAAATGAGTAACAAGCAGAGGCTGAAACAGTTTGGAGGGCACAGAAGACGACAGGAAAATATGGGAAAGTTTAGAACTTCCTACAGACTTACTGAATGGTTTTGACCAAAAGGCTGAGAGTGATATAAACAAACAAGTCCCAACTGATGAGGTCTCAGCTGGTAACGAGGAACTTATTGGGAAGTGCAGTGAAGGCAACACTTGCTATGTTTTAGCAGAGACTGGTGGCATGTTGCCCAAGCCGTAGAGATCTGTGGAACTTTGAACTTGAGAGAGATGATTTACAGTATCCGGTGGAAGACAGTTCTAAGAAGCGAAGCATTCAAGAAGTGATCTGGTTGTTTCTAAAAGTGTATGCTCATAGGCATGAACAAAGAGATTATCTGAAACTGAAACTTAAAAGGGTAGCAAAGCATAAAAGTTTGGAAATTTTGCAGAACAGCCATGTGGTAGAAAAGAAAAACCCATTTTCTGGGTAGAAATTCAAGCTTGCTGCAGAAATGTGCATAAGTAAAGAGTAGCCAAATGTTAATAACCAAGACAATGAGGAATGTATCTCAAGAGCATCTCGGAGACCTTCATGGAAGTCCCTCCCATCACAGGCCTGGAGGCCTAGGAGGGAAAATGGTTTTGTGGGTGAAGCCAGGGCCCTGCTGCTTGGTGCAGCCTCAGGACACAGTGCCCTGTATCACACATGCTCCAGGTCCAGCCATGGCTAGAAGAGGCCAAGGTACAGCTCAGGCTGATGCTTCAAAGGGTGCAAATCTCCAGCCTTGGCAGCTTCCATGTGGTGTTGGGCCTGCAGGTGCACAGAAGGTGAGAGCTGAGGTTTGGGAACCTCCACCTATATTTCAGAGGATGTATGTGAACACTCTGATGTCAAGGCAGAAGTCTGCTGCAGTGGGGACCTATGTAGGGTAGTGCAGAGGGGAAATGCAGGGTTGGAGCCCCTGTATCAAGTCCCCACTGGGACACTGCCTAGTGAAGCTGTGAGAAGAGGGCCACCATCCTCCAGGCCCCAGAATCATACATCCATCAACAGCTGGCATCGTGTGACTAGAAAACACACAGGAACTCAATACCTGCTCATAAAAGCAGCCAACGGGGGCTGTAACCTGCAAAGTCACAGGGGCAGAGCTGCTGAAGGCCTTGAGAGCTCACCCCTTGTGTTAGTGTGGCCTGGATGTGAGACACGGAGTCAAAGGAGATTACTTTGGAGCTTTAGGACTGAGTGATGGCCCTGCTGGGTTTTGGACTTCCACGGGGCCTCTAGACCCTTTGTTTTGGCTACTTTCTCCCAATTGGGATGTGAATATTTACCCAATGCCTGTAACCCTATCGTATCTCGGATATAACTAAATTTTTTGGATTTTACAGGATCATAGGTGGAAGGGACTTGCCTTGTCTCACATGAGACTTTGGACATGGATTTTTGAGTTAATGCTGGAATTATGGGGGATTGTTGGGAAGGCATGATTCGTTTTGAAATGTGAAAAAGACGCAAGATTTGGGAGGGGCCAGGGGCAGAATGATATGGTTTAGCTTGGTGTCCCAGCCAAACCTCATGTTGAAGTATAACCCCACATGTCAGGGGAGAGGCCTGGTGGAAGGTGATTGGATCATAGTGGCAGATTTCCCCCTTTGTGTTCTCATGTTTGTGAGTTCTCATGAGATCTGATGGTTTGAAAATGTGCGGCACTTCCCCCTTCTCTCCCTCTCTCTCGTGCTCCAGCATCATAAGACGCACTTACCTTCCCTTTGCCTTTTGCCATGACTGTAAGTTCCTGAGGCGTCTAACCCACACTTCCTGTCACGCCTGTGGAACTATGAGTCCATTAAACCTCTTTCTTCATAAATTACCCAGCCTCAGTCTCAGGCAGCTCTTGACAGCAGTGTGAGAACTAAAACCAACTTGCATAGGACCATTTCATCACTTGGCCTGCCAAGGCTAAAATATTAACTACCCAGCCCTTCCCAAGAAAGAGGTGTCTGAACCCTGATGCAGAATGACGAGTGCTTGAGGGACAGGATTTCAGAGCAATTTCTTTTAATATGTACTTTTTCTGGGAAAAATTCCATTTTAGCAGTAGGAAAAAACTACTGATATCAAAAGCAAACTACTACTAGGGCTTTGTATGCTGACATATCCAGGACCCCTAATTACAAAATCTGATTTTACTTTACATTTACTGCAGCAGATGTCTCTGCATTCAATAGATTCCATTTAATTGTTAATAAATGGACCACTACACGGAGCACATGATCCTTGTTGATATTTTCAATGAATAGAAAAGTAAAGAAAAGAAATTCAATGATTAAAGTGGGAAAGGTCCTTCAAGATCACCTGAGCAGCATCATTCTTCACAGGTGAGAAACTGGTGTACACAGGACTTCACAGGTGAGAAACTGGTGACACAGGACTTCACAGGTGAGAAACTGGTGTACACAGGACTTCACAGGTGAGAAACTGGTGACACAGGACTTCACAGGTGAGAAACTGGTGACATAGGACTTCACAGGTGAGAAACTGGTGACACAGGACTTGGCCCAGGTCACAAAGCCCTTAAGAACCAGGACTCATTCAGCCTGACCATGTCCCTGAACATGGTCAGGCTGTTACTGCCTGACCATGTTACTGTTACTGACAGGACATGTTACTGCCCATATCCCTGAACAGGACCAGGTTCCTGCTCATAGAAGCTCTCACTTGCCTAGCCTTAAATTATATCAAGGATGACAATCTAAACATTACATTTGAAGTCCAATTTCCCACACCAAAAATATGCAACATTCAAGACTTCAGTTATGTTGGCACATATGCAAATTGGATACCTCTGAAATTAATAGAAACAAGAATTTGAAAAGCAAACCAAAATTTTTAGGTGGAGGACTGTGAAGTTAACCAGGCTTGCTAAGGTAAGAGTACCACTGACAACAGCAACATTCATCCAACTGTCTTCCTCAGACCTGGAAGGAAACTGTCCAATTACAAATAAAATGTAAAGTTTTAGAAAATAGCAATAAACAATTATATAGGTATGTATATCTGTGTGTATACAATTTACATATTTCCTCCCCTAATCTAACTCAATTCTTCATTAATAATATTAGTTAACATGAATTAAGAACTTCTAGGCATGATTTAAAAAACACTTTTAAAGTCTCATTTAAGCTTCATACTAATTCTGTGAGGTAGGGACCATTATCATCATTACTTTATAGATGAGAAACCAAATATATTTATATGACTGAATTAAAATGCGTTATCAGAATTTCATTTCTAATATTTAATGATCCTGGTAGGACTGAAAATACGTAAAAACAATAGATCTGTTACTATACTTTGATAACATATCTTTACTTGTATAGGAATAAAATTTCCATTTTCCCTCTGGCACAGAATTTTTCTCTTCTAGAATGTCAATACCTTTACTTCATGCAAACACCTAATTCAATCCAGCCGACAACTCCCATCCAAAATGTTTTCCCTACAATTTTCATACCTATTCGTAAAAGTGTTTCCCAAATAGGGATAATTTGCCCCCTATGGGACATTCAGCAATGTCTGGAGACACACTTCTGGCTCTCACAGCCGGGAAGGGGCTGCTCCAGGGATGTAATGGGTGGAGTCCAGACTGCCGCTAAACAGCCTATGCTACACAGGGCAGCCTACACAACAGTGAATTACCTCACGTAAAGAGTCAACTGTGCCAAGACTGAGGAACCCTAGTTTATGCAAAAAGCAAATCCCATGTCAATATTATTTTATTATCTCTTGACTACGGTCTTACGGGGTTCTTCAGGGACAACGAGAATTATCTGGATTCTTACGGAACCCCAGATCACCAAGCAGGTGAAGGCAAGTAGAGTCATGGAAAATGATTAACAGGAACCAAAAGATACCGCTGTCCTGGACTAGAGTGAAGACAGCCAATGGGCAGCAGTTGATTTTGTGACCTCTTTGGGTTACAGGCCCAGACACTTTTTTTTTTAGACGGAGCCTCACTCTGTCACTCATGCTGGAGGGCAGTGGCATAATCTTGACTCACTGTTACCTCTGCTGCCAGGGTTCAAGTGATTCTCCTGCCTCACCTTCCTGAGTAGCTGGGATTACAGGCTCCTGCCAACACATCTGGCTAATTTTTGTATTTTTAGTAGAGATAGAGTTTCACCATCTTGGGCAGGCTGATCTTGAACTCTTGAGCTTGTGATCCACCATCCTCAGGCTCCCAAAGCGCTGGGATTACAGGCGTAAGCTATCCCACTCAGCCCAGGCAACTTTTAAGTAAAGTGAGAAATGGTAAGTTCACACCTCATTTCCTTTCGTCTTACACAAAAGAATTATGGCAGTTTAGTTCAAATCTTGAAGCAAAAATATGAATGCCAGATACACTTAAAAATAATGAATAAAAATAAAGTGATAAAAGCCCATTAAATAGAAGAAAGTAATTTTTTTTAAAAAAAGAGGCGAAGAGGATGTTGATTGGAAAGACATGAGACCAAAACTGATTGAAGCAGTGAGCCCTGTGAACGCAGGTGTGGGCTGTGTATTTCTCTCTGTGGTTTTCAATAATGCAAGAGAAGAGGACACAGGACTTTCTAAAGGCAGAACCCTGGAAAAGCAATCACTTGCCCATTCCTAAAACTTTCAACCAATGTAATACACATGTACAAAATGATACACTCTCTCCTCTCTGGAAAACAAATATTAAGGAAAACGAGCATTATACAACATATATTTGTACCTAAATATTAAACACATTTTTGAGAAAACAAGAAAAAAAGACAGCATAATTGTAAATGTCAGAGGTCCACTGAGGCATCGTACACTTTCTGGCAGTTGTAGCTGATCACATGGAGAAAGCAATCCCCAAGTGGACCCCTCCTGAGTCATCAGATTTCTCCAAAATACATAATTTTCCATCTTCTCACACCTGAACCTCCACATTCCACAGCATCAATCCTAAATTCCTAGTGGTAGGCAAAATAGAGTCCCCCTTCCTACTCCTTAAAACCTGTGACTATGTTATGCTTCACGGCAAGGGGGTGAAGTTTAGATTGCAGACAAAATTAAGGCTGTTAATCGATTGAGCCATAAAAAGCAGGTAGATTCTAGAAGCTGGAAAAGGCAAGGAACCTGATTCTCCAGAGAGGAGACTTCAAGAGGGAACCAGACCTGCCAACACTCTGACTTTCACAAGGTAAGACCAATTCCGAACTTCTGACATCTTAAGGCAAGATAATAAAGTTGCATTGTTTTCAGCCACTGAGTATGGGATAATTTGTTGCAGCAGCACCACAAAACTGATACATCCCTTGCTTTAGTTTCCTTTTGCTGTCTAATAAATTGTCATAATCCTGGAGTGCTGAAGCAATACCTATGAATTATTTCTCAATTCTCAGGGCTCAGGAGTCCATTCATGGTTTAACCAGATCCTCTGTTTAGAATCTCACTGTCCTGAGACTGAGATGCCTTTTTAGGCTTGCAATATTCTTCTAAACTCCTTGGTTGCTGGAAAAATTCAGTTCTTTGTGATTGTAGGACTAACTGAGACCCCTTGATACTATGGACTGCCTGCCCCTCTCTGCCCTGCGGTTCTGTCCACAACATGGAATTTTGCTTCTTCAAGGTCAACAGAAGATCACCTGCTGTAGCCCTTTAAAGACTTGCCTGTTAGGTCAAATCTACCCAGGATGGTCCCCCTTTTGACTAACCTATACGTAACTAATTCTTAATCCCATCTGCAAAATTCCCTTACTCTTATCATGTACGGTAAACTAATCTTGGTCCTGCCCTCACTCAGGGAGAGGGAATCATATAGGGTGTGTCCACCAGGGGGCAGAATCCTGGGGCATTCCTAGAATTCCACCCATGAAACTGCTTGGCTGGGCAAACTAGGTGCTTTGCCAGTTTGCCTCTGCTTGTTAATTTTCAGCCAAGGTTTGTGCACTGCCCTGACATCCTCAGTATTAGATAGATGGAAAATATGCAAACGCAGGCATGTGCCTCTCTCTCCAATGACTGTTCCCAAGTGGTTCCCCAGCTGCCTCTCAACAGTCTCAATGACTGCTCAAACTTCACCTTATTTTCATGATCACAGGACATAACACAGAACTTACTTCATGCATGTGATCCATGGTCTTACTAAAAAATAGACAGATAGATGGATAAACAGATAATAGATGATAGATAATAGATAGCAGATAAATATTAAATAATAGATGATAGACACCAGGTAATAGATGAATAGATATAAGATAACAGATGATAGATAGATGATAAATATCGAATAACATGATCAATAAGAGATAGATGATAGATAACAGGTAGTATCTGAATAGATATTAGATAGATAGATAGATAGATGCTGCCTGTGCCATTTTTTATCTCTTGATTGAATACTCTAATTCCAAATGAAAGCACACAATAATGAATATCTAGCACAGTAGTAATTTTCACTAGACTATAAAACAGTAGCTAACACAAAATTCTGAGAGAAACTAATGTTGACAAGGAGAAAGCAAAAGACGTTCAGTTCATAATGTAAACTCGAACTCTGATTTGCTTGCCTGAAAAATATCAATGTAGACACATCCTGAATGAATTATGTAGAGAAGGCAACCATTTGGGAGTTAACAATGAGCCAGCAAATAAGGAAAGACGGGAATATAATTACTTCCATTCCTTTTCTATAATGGATTGGGCTGGTTCAAATTCAACATATTTTATCAATTTTTTTTAACAATCACAAGTGACGGTATTTTCCCCTTTATTTGCTAACTCAGTAATTCTTTTTGAGGGTAAAATTTTGAGGAAATCACAAATGAAACAGACTCCCTGATCATGGGCTAAAGCAGACCTAAAACGTTTTGCATAAAATGAAGAACAGCCTTCTTATTTGTTCTTGCAGGTTTTAGCTGAAAGAAGCCTACCAGCACAAAAAGGATAAGCTTTAATAAATAACTCTCCTCGTGCCAATGTGCCACACATTGCTCAATCGGGGGAGGGGAGGATCCATCCTCAGAGCCAGAGCCCTGCCCAGGGAAATGTGGTGATAACACAGGAAGGGGGCACCCCCTTAGCCAGCCAGATACTTCTACCAGTCTGAGGCAGACTTGCCAGCAAGAAAACTCTCACATCCTCCTATTCTAATAATAGAACCAAAGCAGAGGAAGGGAGGAAGAAACATCTGTAGTTGTGTGCTAAATTCCTCAAGCCTCCAACACTTTCTGAGTCCCCTCCCTTTAATTAGAAGCATTTACATATCATTCTAGTCTCTTTTTCCTTCCAACTATCTTCTAGTGTGTCTTCTACTATAGAAGGGATTTCTAACATTTCTTGCTACAAAATGTTCCTGTGTGAAAAACGCTAACATTTCATGATGCAACTGACCCAACTCCACAGCGTAGTGTAGGATTCTGCAAACTATCTTGGCAGTCTCCATAAATACGCCCCCTTCCTTGTTCTGGAGGGAATCTCAAGCTTCAATCACTGGGCTGTGAACCAGCCAAGACAGTGGCCTTCAAGTCAGTTTGAAAGCACAAAAATGCCTAGAGCTCTTCCTCCCCAAAGAAACATGGGATTAAAAAGAAACTCTACAGTCTCTCAACATATTGACATGGAAATTAAACATATCGGTTAACACAAACCATAGTTGCCCCATTAAAGCTATCAGCCAAAAGACTCAAAACTAGCCAGGCTTGGTTATTCTCCAAGCCAGACTTCAACATTAGCTCCCAAGTTCCCACAACGCCTGTTTCTAGATGTTTGATCAATCTCCCTGCCAATCATTCTTCCACAGGCAGGCTTAGGTGCCTTTTGAAGCCCCAGGGACTGATCTCAGGAGCACTGGATGAAGAACACACTCTCAAGAAGATGAAAAGCCTTTCTCAAGCCATGAGGGTGACCTCCTATAATGATCTTGACCCAAATGTTCTAGTGATGGCTGCTTCATGGGGAGCAAAAGGAAAACTACCTAAACAATAATTTATTGTCTATTTCAAAATAAGTAGAAAAATAGATTTAGAATGTTTCTGACACAAAGTAATGATTAATGGTTGAGGTGATGTATACCCCAGTTAGCCAGATTTGATCATTATACATTGCATGCTTGTATCTAAATATCACAGGTGCTCCATACATGGGTACAACTATAATGTATCCATAAAATTTTTTTAAAAAGATGCTTCCAAGAAAACTGAGGCAAGCTGCACTAAGTGATATCTATCACTTTCTATAACATAGCAGAATGTTAGGAGTTTGTTCCACTGTATTGACTAAATACATTTGCTAAGATAAGGTGTAGCAATTCTATCTTTAACATTATAATAAAAAGAAACACCCAAGACACTTCTTTTGAGCCTGTATCTGATAGTATATCATGTGTATTACATATAGCTGAGTTACCTTTAACTGATAATAATAACATAAAGGCAAATCTTCAAGTAATTGCAATGTTTTAAGAGCTGATTTTTAAAATTTATATTATATGAACTTTTTTCCTATCATTAATTTTTCCCCCAGACTCTGACACCCATCCGTACCCTTTTTTCTATCTCCTAGGTGATATTAATATGGCTCAACAATCATTGCTGATGGGGTTTGACTTTCTATGTGCTGTTTTGGGCAAGGGATATTTGCAGGCAGACAAGTATGGTCCACTCCTCAGCTCACCACTTGCTGCCAGGAAACTACCCCTTCAAGGGGTGCCCCCCTCAAGACATGTTCTTATTGTAGTCTGCTTCCCTGGTCAGAGCTGATTGACCAGGGCTGGACAGTTAACTCACTCCTCCAGCCCAAATAACATATTCCTTTTTCATGTTTTTTTATGAATTCATTCATATCTTCATAATCTCTCCCTTCCTTACACACACTTATACACATATACACACGTGATCTGAATCTTTACACATATAAAAAATGGCAAATTCATCTTGGCAAATACCCAAAGTATGGCCCATCAGCAGAGAAGAAGAAGCACTGAGTGATAAGATAGCTGAGAGTCCCATGAGATCTTGGCTTGGGCCAGGCCTCTTCTGCACCTTGGACCAGAGCTGGCTTTGGACTCTTCAATCTTTGAACACAGTTCCTTTTTTAGTTGCAAGCAAAACAATCGAAAACAATTGCTCTCTGTCTCTGCTTTCCTACATGTCCCCAGAGCATTGAGGGAGATAACATACACTCCTGGGGTGGCTAGGAATGCAGAGGACCAGAGGCTAATGGGTCAGTTACCCACTACCACTTCCCCATCCACCTGCACCTCATCCAGACACACATGCAACCGTGCACTTGAGCACAAACACATGCACACACGTGTACAATGGATACAGACATTCATCTTTATAATAACCCAGGCAGCAGCATGATCCAAAAAGTGCCACCTGTATTAACATCGGCAGGGATTAATTAAATATCTGTTAAGTGGCTTCAGTGCCAGCAAAAGTATCAGATAATATTTTTAGGCATCACATAATACAATAGATATTATTCAATTTAAACAGAATAGACACTAAGTTCTTTCATACATATGTAATTCTTAAAGCTGAGTATTTCTTTGTACATTGTAATTATTTTTAGAGAAATAGAACTAAAACTTTTCCCTAAATACGATTTAAATAGTGATTTAAATGTCAAAAATGTTGTAATCTTATCCATTGCAAGGATTTATAATTTATAAACCTTTAAAATTATCTTCTTTTAGGCAGCAAAACACACTGCTACGTGTGTACCTATGCAACTATCTTGCATGTTCTGCACATGTACCCCAAAACCTAAAATGCAATTTAAAAACATTATCTTATTTTGAAATAAATTATATCAATTGTCTAATGTTATGTTACCCTAGTACAGGACTTGGCAAACTACACTTAGCAGGCCAAATTAGGCCCATCACTTATTATTATCAATAAAGTTTTATTAAAACTCAGCCATCACTATTAATGTACATATTGTATACAGCTGGCTTTGTATCATCACGGCAGAGTTGATTAGTTATACCAGAGATCACATGGCCTGTGAAGTCTCAGAATTTACTATCTGAGTTATACCAGAGATCACATGGTCTGTGAAGTCTCAGCATTTACTATCTGGCCCTGTACAGAAGATGTTTGCAAACTTTTGATCTAACCAAATATGGCAAAGTAACTTAAAAATTATTTCCCTCAAGCCCTAATTTTTTTTCCTTTTTTTTTTTTTTTTTTTGAGACAGAGTTTCACTCTTGTTACCCAGGCTGGAGTGCAATGGCTCGATCTCGGCTCACCACAACCTCCTGGGTTCAGGCAATTCTCCTGCCTCAGCCTCCTGAGTAGCCGGGATTACAGGCATGCGCCACCATGCCCAGCTAATTTTTTGTATTTTTAGTAGAGACGGGGTTTCACCATGTTGACCAGGATGGTCTCGATCTGTTGACCTCGTGATCCACCCGCCTCGGCCTCCCAAAGTGCTGGGATTACAGGCTTGAGCCACCGTGCCAAGCCTCAGGCCCTAATTTTTTAAAAATAAAATGCCATCATGTTCAACCAAACTCAATAGATTTCGAATATGCTTCCAGATATTCTGAATATCCTGAATACCAAACAGTAGCTTCTGAATACTACTGTCTTCAGAACCACTTACGGATTAGGAGAATAAGCAAGCAAATGTGTAAGATAAACGTAAAAGACACACATGCCATATCTAAAATAGAATTAAAAACACTTCCAAAAACTGGGAAAATATTAAAATGTATTTTAGGATACTTTAGCAATCAAGGTCCTATAGGAATGATGTGACACCATCACATAAGATAATTTGAAGAAGGCTTGACAAGACAACTCTCAACAAAGGCACGGCGGGGAAGAGGCAAACACAAGAGAGAGCCAGGTGGGTGTGGCTGCCGCAGCCTGAGGCAGGGGCCACAGCCGATCAGGTGACCCAGTGCCAATGGGGGAAATCACAGCTCAGACTTCCCTCCCCTTTCTCCCACAGGCCTTTCAAGGGCCTCTTCCATGGCCCCATCCAGCTGGCTGCCAGAGGGCACAGGGGAATGACAGCAGTCACCCGAGCTTCCCAGTAGAGAGGCAGGAACGGACACCCGGAGGGCAAGAGAAAACAGCCAGCAGGAGTTCACTTTCTTTCAAAGATGAGAAAACAGGAGAAAATAAATGTGAAACTGTTCTCTGTGGTGTTTATATTTCTGGCCAAGAACACTCTCATGAATAAAATTCAGTTTCTAAAATTAGGGCAATGCTAAGAATAGGTCTTTCCTTCAATGTTAGAGTAAAAACAAATTTACGAAAAAAAATGGTTGCATAATGAAGTGGCTGAAAGCAAAGGTAGTCTTAGTAAGATTAAACACGCAGTGGTAAATACACAAGTTATGAACTAGATCTCATTCATATCATGTTGATAGTTGACAAAAGTAGAAAAGAGGACACAAAACAAATGAAAAACAAGAAAGCATTTTTACCTCATCCTTCAAACAAAAACAAAAATATTTTTTCTCCCAAAATGATTTTTAAATGAAATGTTTCTTTTGTCAGAAAGTGAATCCTAGTCTAGCAACATTTCCGTTGATGGTTTAAGCTTATGAGAGACCTGTGCTGCTCGCAAAACTGTTGAAAATGACTCTAATGGTATTTTTATAAATGTTTTTCTCCTAAACCCTCATCAGTGAGATCTGGCATTTATTTCCAACCAATGTATATGTCTTAATTTATACATTATAAACACATACAGCTGTGCAGGCATGTAAGTATAGTTTAACAATATACTTATTTTAAAATACTGATATGAAGATAAGATGAATATTATAAATATTATGCTATAGTCTAATTTAACAAAGTTGTTGAACCTTACTATAATAATTTATGATAAAATGAATTAAAATTCTGTTTTCTACATTGAATTTATATTTTTAGTTTAAAAACCGCTCTAACTGACATAGACACCTCAAACAGATATATAAATCCTATTTCATCATTGGCTGTTTGTACTAAATTTTGATATACTACTTTTTCAACTTTACCTACCAATTGGACAAATTTTTTCTGTTGAAATTTGCCAAGCACATTTTTATCTTCACTGATGTCAAAGTCTTGTACTTGAAAATTTATCAGAAAGATTTAAAAATGAGCTTAAAATCCACTGAAACTCTCCTTTTGGGAGTTTGAAAGAAAGGTTAAAAGTACACATAAGACTTTCGAAAAGTGAATTTTCTAAATTTGTATATCTAAAAACCAGGTAAGGTGGTTATTACAGTGACTCTCGAGCATCATCTTTAATAACCAATTCACATAAGGACAGAAACCTTTTGTGGTATCTGATTAAAAATGACTTTTAAATTTTTTAATTTCAAAAGGTTTTTGGGGAACAAGTGGTGTTTGGTTACATGAACAAGTCTTTTAGTGGTGATTTCTGAGATTTTGGTGCACCCTTTACCTGAACAGTGTACAGTGTACCCAATGTGGAGTCTTTTATTCTTCACCACCCCCACCCTTTCCCCAAGCCCCCAAAGTTCATTGTATCATTCTTAAGCCTTTGACTCCTTATAGTTAAGATCCCCCTTATGAGTGAGAACATGTATTTTGTTTTCCATTCCTGAGTTACTTCACTAGAATAATGGTCTCCAGGTCCATCCAGGTTGCTGCGAATGCCATTACTTCATTCCTCTTTATGACATACATTACACCACATATTCTTTTTCCACTTGTTGACTGACGGACATTTGGGCTGGTTCCATATTTTTGCAGTTCTGAATTGTGCTGCTGTATTCCATGAGTTTCTTTTGGAAAGCAATTACCGTCTCATTAGGAGTCAAATATGACAATTTCTTTTCTACAGGTACCTACTATTTATCATACTATTAACAATCACAGGAAGTTCAGCAAATTTGGACTCCTTACATCTTAAAAAAGGAGTGATAGGTACATAGAGATGATAGAGCTAGATATACCCAAACATTCATATATGTGTATATGCATCCACACCTATCTACATTGAGCTTCACAATTTTTCAGTATCTTAAGTTAATGACAGCTCTTTAAATATGTTGCCACTAGGTAACTAGAGAAGCTCTCTAAAAACAAAAAATAATGGTTCTTTCCCACCTCATTTAAAAACATTATAGTAATCCAAGATGGCTGATCGCTGACAGCTCGGGATTGTAGCTCCCGGTGAAAACCCAGAGAACGAGAGGACGCCACACTTTCGGGCGAATTTTCGTCACTCACGGACCAGAAGATTCCCAGTGGAGGGGCCCCACGGGTCGC
>CM052649.1:8645244-8671182 GCA_028533165.1 Leontopithecus rosalia
TAAGTCAAAATCCTTCCAATATTTCCCTGATTCCTCAGGATACCCTAGAAACTGACTCTGGCCTGTGTCACAGCTTGACACATTAAGCAAGTGAGGCACCAGCATCAGCTTCCATTTTAATATTAGTAAATTTTATATTGCTGTGGCATAAACATTCTAGAAACAGAATTTCCAATTTTCTTTTCATCCATTTTTGAAATCACTGCTATTGAGTCTAGGTTACCTACTTCAGAATTACATCTATGTGTTTGCTAAAAATCATCGTTCTTAGTCAGTGGAGTCAGAATCAATGGGAAGAGGAGTCACAAACTCCAGAGTTTAAATAAGCTCTGGGTTCAGCAGATCATGCACTTCACAGATAGTCCCTACAGCACGTCCACCCCAGGCTCTCCTGCATGTGACCTGCTGGCCATCAACCCACAACTGGAGTCTGTTTCTCTACCACCTTGGATTCGGGAAAGCCTGACTCCTTTGACCAATAAAATAGGATCAAAGGGTTCCTGTGCCAGTTCCAGGCATGGCTCTAACTGGCCTGGAAGCTTCATTTCTGGTCTCTTGAAGCCAGGTGCTGTGCAAGAAGTTCAACTATCCAGAGACCACTAGGTTAAGAGCAAACAAAGAGAGGATGTGGTGGGTAAAATGACAAAAGAAGAAGAAACAGAGAGAGAGAGAAAGGAGAGAGAGATAACAAAAAGGAATGACATGCAGTACCTGTGAATGCATAAACCACCTTGAATATGGAACCTCCAGTCCAAGTAGACTCCTCTAATGCCAACACAATCACAAACAAATTTCCAAGCCAAGTTTTTATTGTTCTTGTTGTTGAATTCCTGATCCACAAAATTATGAGCAAAATAAAATGGTTTTAAATCCCTGTGTTTTGTGGTGCTCATTAGGCAGCAACTAATAACTGAAAGAAGAAGTAATTATTTTGCTACAAGTACAGATGTCTAGTCAATACTCTCTCCCTGCCCATCACACGTGCTCATATGCGAAGCTTCATTCCCCTACCTGGGATTTGTGGTGAGGCTGCAGCCCTAGAAAAGTGGCTGGCTGTCACCCCTGCCTCAGGAGTCCCCGAGGCTCCTTTTTGCCAACACTATAACTGAAGCAGAAGCAACGGTGGCATTTAGAAGATGCCAAACATTAAAATAATGATTTCTTGAACTCCTTTCCCTTTGCTGAATGTCTGACATCCCTTGTGTGTAAATCCATTCTCTGAATCCTCCAGCCCATTTATGGTCCATATCTTAATTTGAATCAAATAGTTTCAAACATGGTAGTTACCAGTACATACTTGATTTATAAAATTCACAATTATAACAATATATTAACTAATCTACTCAATCTAAAATCTTAAGGAAGACATTACCATTATTCCTGAGAGGGAACTGAAATACGGCAAGGTTAAGCAACTTGCCCAAGGACACACACCCAGTAAGTTGAGGCAGTGGATACCAAGAGGAATATCCCCAAATCCTCTTCATTACTGTCTTTAGTTATTAACACAGAAGTTAGAGATAGTATGTCAGATCAATAAACTTGCTGAATTTCTATAAACCAAAGGGAATTTACAGAAAGATTAACTATTCTAAAATTCTTTCCAAGTTTAAACAATCAATATTCATGGTGATTTATAAAATAAAAGCTCCAAAAATCATATTTGTTTGAAAATATACACTCAATTCCATACAAAGAAAAAAATCAACTGTTTATATTATATGAGTTATTCAAAAGGAGAAGCAATTGCTATTGGTGTGGACGAGGGGCTCTCAAACAGGTGCAATGTTGCACCCCAGGGAACATGCGGAAATGTCTAGAGACAGCTTTTGTTGTCATAACTAGCATGTGTGGGGTGTGCTACTGGCATCTAGAGGTACAGGCCAAGGATGCTGCTAAACGCCCTACACTGCGCAGGACAGCATCCCCATGACCAAAAATCACGTGGCTCAAAATGTCCCCAGTGCGCAGGTGCAGAAACCCTAATGTGAAACGTGACAGAGGTGTGCCTTCTGCCCTGATCATCCTTGCTTGTGGTCATCTCCTCTCCCTGCTCTGAGCTTTGGTAGCACTGTTTCCTGTCACATACTGGTAATTAATCACAGAATACCCTGCAATTGCATGACCAACACCACTGTTCATTTTTCAGGTTCATAAATCCTATCTTGTCAACTGGAACATAAGCTTCTAGAAAGCTCTCAGTTCGCTCTCTCTCCTGGAAGAACGTAGTGCAAAGAGTTGGCATCTGATATCTATTTGTCAACACGGCTTACCTTATAATTTCTAAGTTCTTGAATACTTGAAATACTCAGTGCAATCCAGGTAACTGCCTCCTGAGAAAATGTCTTCCTTAAGTGTCTTTTACTTCTTTGGGGTTCCATTTTTGAAATCAAAATCAGGTTGCTGTGATTTTGGTTTCAAAACGGAATCGGGTCTCCTCCAAGAGGAAATTATCACAGAGGGACACAAACTTGAACATTTGAACATGTAGTTGTCAACATTCCAGCTTTTACACTCACTTTGTGGACAATCAGTAATTGCTGCTTTTAAGCAATAGGAATAAATCTAATACATGTCATTAAATTCTGCATGGTTTGTCACATTTTGTGTTTGTGTAATTTTTCTTTCATGTCTGTTGCACTTGTGTTATTTGATCATCTAATTTCTCTTTTGCTTTTCTTTCTCCTCCTTCAACATGAAGGCTTATTTAGATCAATTATTGATCTGCCGCATGCCTAATTTAGCCATACATCCAGCATTTAAACTTGAGAAACTGTTAATCCAAATTAGTAATAATGTTTAGGCTAGAGGTGGAGAGGATATTGGGCATTTTTGACAAAAAAATACATAATTAAATAAAAATATTAATACTGTAGGTGGCCACGTTAGCTGTAAACTAACCCAGAGGAAAGAAATGAACGGTAATTGGTTCCTTTATTTGTAAGATCCCAATTGCAATCTATACAGTTATTGTCCATGACTTATCACAGGGTAGTTCCTGTGCCAACAGGGGTAATAGTGAATTGAAAACACATCAAATTTTAATTAATCATTTAATTAAAGGGAAAGGGAGAGACATGAAAATGAAAGAGGAAACAAAAGCTCAGGTCACATACAACAGTGGGTGATCTCCAAATCTTGTCTCCCTGTCTTTGAAATATGAACTGACAGCTCTTGGCCTTCCTGCACACCGTCACCTCCCCTCTCAGGTCGGCTGCAACTGCTCAGGGTTTGGGACTTCAAAGTGCCGAGACTCCTCGGAGGCACTGAGCCTAGAGTATAAGCCCCAGCACCCCCAACCTGCCTCACTTGTGGAGTTGCAAACAATCATAGGATGCTCTCTATCCGCATCAGCAAAGCTGTCTAAAATTGGGCAGGGGACCCTGGGCTTCGTTTTAAAAATCACAGTTCTGCCACATGCCACGAGATGGACAGTAAGACTCTGTTCCTTCCATTCCTTCCTGGATTCCCCTGGCCTGCTCTTCACATAAAGATGGATGTCATGCCTCTTTCATGTCAACACCAATTGTGCTGAACTTTCCACTTGGAATGTCTCAATACCCAGTGTGGTCCTAATACCTTGACATAAAAGCTCACCCTAGATTTACTGAGCACTCTACTTGCTTAACCACTCAGAATCCAAAGACCACATATGTCATCTGCTTTGTCCAGGGACCCTGGACTTCTAAGAGCTTCCCCCACAGAGAAGACAACCACGCTTCCTTTACATTGAGAGGTCTCAATGAAGAAATGGCTTCCAAACCAGCCAATAATCCAGCCCCATTTTCAGATCTGCCTGGTTCAACAATTCATTAGTTCATTCATTCTGCCTCTTACTCATTCACTTTCACTTGCTCTGTTTTCCTCCTTCATTGCTCTCCTCCTTCTCTTCCACCACCAGAATTCTAAACTTGCCTTTCAAATACGCACTGCACAGTTCAGCTGGAATCCTCACCATCATTCAAGGTCACTAGGGCCAAAGCAGAGCTTCCTGTCTTCCATCTCTCCAACTGGCCTGCACATCTAGCCCCTCAAAACCCACTGTCTGCTACTCTCCAGTGCTTCTGCGATCAAATGCACTATTTTCACAGCCCCTGTGAGGGTCCAGTCCCACAAAGTATGACTCACAACAGGCTCCAGAGGTCTAGTTTCCCAGGGTTCATGTTCATAGTAGAGATTCCCACTATCTCAAATACTTATTCAATAAGCATAGAAAGGATTTGGGAATTTCTCCTATTAAAAGTGCATTCTGGTGAATCTGATGATCAACGGATTCTAGAACTCCTATGCTCAAAAGGCGGTAAGCCTCTAGTCCTAACTGCCCTTTGTAATGCTGATTCTATTGACAGAGGCAGTGCATAGAATCAAACTCCCCTTTGTGAGTTGGAATTCTGGTTTGCAAACTCTCTACTTTTCAGAATAAAGTGAACAAAGAGAAAATGAGAGACCAAATAATTCACAGTGAATGTTTGAATCTTAGGCTAGGCAGAATTTGATAGTGGTTCAGATGGTACAAGGGAGTGACTGGGGAAAAGGACAAGTGATGGGGAAGGAGGAGGAGGAGGATTTTTTGTTCTTCAGAGTTTATGGCAGAAAGTTAAGGCATGTGAGCTGCAGCCAGGTGGTCTGAGAGCTAATCTGGAATGCACCAAGGCTGGAGATATGTGACACTGACCCGTTTTCTTCATGCAAAATCAGGATAAAGATGGTACCTATCAAATATGAGCATTTATAAGATTAAATAATGCATGCTGAGCTCTTACTGCACAGCTGGATATAAAATAATGACCCAATATTAGCTATGATCATCATTATATGCATAAGATTCAGGAAAACTTAACCTCTTTATATTGGTATATATTTTCAGAGAATTACATTGCACATATCCAGAAGACCTAAGTGGAAATCATTGTTCTCATCTAAATATCACTCAATGCTTTCTTTAATTCTAGGTAGAATCATCAAAACAGACAGTTTGTCTCCATATGCAAAATAACAGCCCCGATCAACCAGTGGAAAAAACAGATAATTACTTATCAGCTAAGAGGTAATTTAATGTGATGCATGATAACTAAGGACTTAAAATCACAAATACAAGCATGTTAATTTTTAAAGGGTATGTAACTGAGGCAAGGAAATAGAGAGTTGAACCCCACAGGAAGAAAGAAATATAATTTTAAAATATTATTTTTAATGTTAAAAAAAAGGTTATTAGCATATAAAATGTATAATTAATTTACTATATATATATCCATTTATGGGCTTATCATATCTTTGAGGTTGATCTATAAATCTTCAAATATAATAACTGATCTATAAATCTTCAAATATTGATCGATAAATCTTCAAATATTTAAACAGCTGTGGCTAACTGCAATTTGTCAAAACTGGTAAAACACTATTTTCTTTCTAAAACAGTTAAATGTAATATAATAAGCCCTCTTTTCATCAGCTGTAAGTACATGACATGACATAATTTATGACTATAAATATACATTTTCTATGAAAATAAAAAAGTCTCTGTGTTCTATTTGAAATACTGTACTTTGCACAAAAGCATTGCTTAACAATTAATGTGGTCTAATCTTATAATGTCAAAATGTTTTTTAATTATGTATTTCATATCTTTATGCTCAAGTTTAATTTGGTTACCTGTTATTCTCTAATTACAAAAATAAATCTTCATTTTAGAAAGTCTTGGACCAAATATAAAACATTATTCAGAAAGCAAGCTGGTCCAAAAGTAAAAGCTTACGGTTTCTAAATTTCAGGATTTCTTTAGGAAACATTGTCATCTGCAGGATTTTACAATTTTTAAATTTCAGGATTTCTACAGGCAGTAATAATGGGCAGGGAAGGGAGATAAGGGGAAGGAGAAACAGCATATTTCCTGCAAGTGAGACATTATGCTCCAAACTGTGATCTCAAAAAAAGTATCTCCTTAGGGAGCTTTAATGCACTACTGAGTTACTATGGGCAGAAGCTTCTTGATCTCTTTCTGGGAGACAACCAAAGCAATGCATGATGGGAAAGAACAAAGGACGGTTAAAGCTCAGAGAAGAAAACCAGCATGGCCGAGCTTCCATTATGAGAAAATTAAAGGGGTGGGAAAAAGGATCAAAATGGTGTGGGATGGTAGTTACCTGAGAAAATTCAATAATAGCTGAATGTTGGAAAGTGACAAATTCAACTTAAAATAAAAATTCAACTCAAAAGTGTATATATATATATATATATACACTTTAAGTTGTATATGTATATACTCAAAAGTATATACACACATATATACTTTTATATATATATATACTTTTTTCTAAGTTTCATTCCATCAACTCAAATATTCCACCAAGGGGGAATTACACCTGCAGGAGCACATACTACTGCGGTCTGAATGACTGTGTCCTCCAATAAATTCATACGTTGAAATCCTAACCTCCCTAGGCCTTTAGGATATGATTAGATCATGAGGGTGATGCTTTCTGATTGAGATTGGTGCCCTGATAAAAGAGGCCTCAGAGAGCTCAGTCAGTTGGCACTTCCACCATGTGAGGATGCAGAGAGGTTCATTCTGTGAACCAGAAAGTGAGCCTTCAGCAGGCACTGAACCTGCAGGTGCCTTGTTCTTGGGCTTCTAGGCCTTCAGAACTGTGAACAATAAATTTCTGGGTTTTTTGTTGGTTTGTTTTTGAGACAGTGTCTTGCTTCAATTGCCCAGGCTGAAGTGTAGTGGCATGATCTTGGCTCACTGCAGCCTCAACCTCCCACGCTCAAGTGATCCTCCCACCTCAGTCTCTCAAGTAGCTGGGACTATAGGTACATGCCACTATGTCAGGCTAATTTTTTGTAGTTTTAGTAAAGACAGGGCTTTGCCATGTTGCCCAGGCCGATCTTGAACTCCTGGGCTCAAGCCACCTGTCTGCCTTGGCCTCCCAAATCACTACGATTTTATAGTGAACCACCCCGCCTGGCCAATTCCTGTTGTTTACAAGTTACCCAACCTAGGGTATGTGGAAAGAACAGCCTATATAAACTAACACATACACAAATATACACAGAGTTACAGTATAATGTTAGGTGACCAAAATGTCCTCTGGTCATTAAAAATTATACTAATGTCATTATGACTTGAATTGTGTCCTCCCCAAAAGACAGGGTGAAGTCCTAACCCCCAGTACCTAACAAATAATCTCATTTGGAGATACGGTTTTCACAGAGGTAATCAAGTTAAAATGAGATCACTAGGGTGGGCCATAATCCATATGACTAGTGTCCTATAAAAAAGGGGGAAACTGGATGCTGAGACAGACAAGCACAGAGGAAAGAGGATGTGAAGACATGTGGCAGAAGATAGCCAAAAGGCTCCGGTGGTGATGTGTGTACCGGCTGAGAATGCCAAGGATTGCTGGCAACTACTTGCAGCTAACGAGGCAAGGAAGAATACTCCCCTAGAGCCGTAAGGAAGAATACGGCCCTGCCAAGACTTGTTTGTAAATTTCAGGCCTCCAGAACTGTGAGATAATCCATTTCCGTTGTGTTAAGCCATTTAGCTTTTGTTCCTCTGTTACAGCACGTCTAAGAAACTAACACAGATGCGTAGAATAAAAGCATCACAACCCAGACCTTTTTAAAAAAAATCTTTTAAGTTTTTTTAAAGAGTTCTTTCCTAAATAAACAAAAACACGTAAGTAATCTTTAAAACTTACATAGGTTAATTTTCTAGTGGTGTATTGATTGGTTCAATTGTG
The DNA here is from genome assembly GCA_028533165.1 of Leontopithecus rosalia. Lineage (NCBI taxonomy): Eukaryota > Metazoa > Chordata > Mammalia > Primates > Cebidae > Leontopithecus > Leontopithecus rosalia. The sequence goes on from CM052649.1 coordinate 8,652,990, forward strand.
AAGAACATCAATTACAAGGTCAGTTCCCTTTTTGACATAGAGTTTTGAATAAGGAGTTTGATGGGAAATTAAGGTTCTTTTTCAAGACTGTGATGGTAGCCGACATTTCTGCAGCTTTAAATATAGACAGAGTCACATCCCTAGTAAAGAAGGATGGTAATCATATCATCGAACATTTTAAAACACCCCATTGTTGCAAGATTTTGAAAAACCATTATCACAACATTTCAGTAATGAACTCTCACAGCCTTGAGCTCTGCCCATTAATGAAGAGAAGTAATCAGTGTGGATGGATACTTCCCTTACGGAGCTTTTAGGAGTATAATATCCATCCAGTTAGTAATTTGGACGGGCTTGACAAACCAAGCTGACAGTCAACCCGCCATTAAAAGCACAGTGAGTTAGATTTGTTGCGCCCTCAGTATTAATTAAACATTGATGGTGACAGTCACTGTTCAGAACAAGAAGGGGGCATCTCTAGCTAATGCACGTGCAAATCTCAACAGTCTTACAGCTGAAAGGACCTTTAGAGATCATCTGTTCATCTGGTCTAATCCTGTCGGAATGGGGAAGAGCATATTAGAACTGCGGGTAAGAGAGGTGAAGAAACAGCCTGGCCTTAGAGGGGAGACGATTAAAATAATACCCAGCAGGAAGTGATGTGGGGAAAGAGCATTGACAGAAGATGGTGGGTGCCGAGCAGGAGAAATAGCAAGTGGAGATGTGCCTGGAAGTTTTGAATTCATTTGGAGGAAATCAAGCAAACACTCAGGAGGCAGGCAAGTTGGGGATGATGAATTCATGTCCATCTTCTGCAGGGGACTTTCTCAGAGCTGAACTTGGATTTGTATCAGCTTTCTATCTCGGGTGGGATGCTGACCAGTGGGGTGGGAGAGAAAGACTTGGCAGAAAATCTTCACCAGTGACCTAAGTCAACCTTGCCAGCATTGGGCTCAGATGTCACCTTGAAGCATCCCTTGAGGCATAGACTTAGGCAGAATTTGATCATTTTCAAACACCTGTCATTTGGACAGGTTTTGGGAAGGAGGCCATAATGTTAGCACCTTTCTCTCCCCTTCCAGCTGAAACTATAAAATGCTAAAGAATAGTTCCAGGAAAACAGTGTGTGTTTACTCCCAATGGCACAGACTAGAGTCACACTTCACATCTCCTTCCCTGTTGGGGCTGGGCCTCAGATATCCAAATGAAGCTGAGATGTAACAGAAGAGTTATGAAGTCCCTCAGAGGCCCAGCTCTAATGAGAACCGGAAGTTCCCAATGCTGCCAGCTCAAGGTATTATTACAGTACTGACATGACATCCAAAACAGGAACAAAAAGAAAACTGAAATCCTGCCGTTTTGTTCCTCCTCACTTGTTTGTTTGTTTGAGGCAGGTCTTGCTCTGTTACTCAGACTGAGGTGAACTGGCACTATCGTGACTCACTGTAGCCTCGACTTCCCCAGTCTCCATGACCCTCCTGCCTCAGTCTCCCATGTAGCTGGACCTACAGGCATACCCTACCATGCCTGTTTAATGTTTGTACTTTTTGTAGAGGCAGGGTTTTGCCATGTTGCCCAGGCTGGTCTCAAACTCCTGGGTTCAAGTGACCCACCTGTCTCAGCCTCCCAAAGTGTTGGGACTGCTGGCGTGAGCCACCATGCTCAGCCATTTCTCCTCCTTTCTAATGCCATGTCCTGGATGTTGAACAGGACAGTCCCCTATAACACAGAATTATCTGACGCACATTTTCATAGTGCTGAGGTGAAGACACTCTGAGAAGGAGAAGAAGAGGAGTAATAATTTAGAACAAATCTGACAGCAATAATACAAGGAGTAGCCTTATGTCACCATGGGTAGGTAGAATCTCTTCGAAACAAAGAGGCATAAACCCAGGAACATTTTCTTCTGATGATCTCCTAAATTTTACCTGCACTGGGTTGAATGGTGGCCTCCCAAAACATATATATATTTGGAACCTGCAAAGGTAGTAAACTTATTTGGAGAAAGGATTTTGACAAATGTAATGAAGTTAAGAATCCCAAGATGAGATCATCCTGGATCATCTTGGCGAATCCTAAATCCATTTGCAAGTATCCTTCTAAGAGAAATTTCAGGGCTATATAAGACAGGCAGACACACAAAGGAAGACATGAAAATGGAGGCAGAGTTTGGAGTTAGAAGCCAAGGAGCACCTGAAGCCACTAGAACTGGAAAAGATGTTGAAGCTTTCTTCCCTAGAGCCTTCAAAGGGAGTACAGCCCTGCTGATACCTGTTTCTGACTTCCAGCCTCCAGCATTGTAAAATAATATATTTCAGTTGTTTTTAAGCCACCAGATTTGTGGTCATTTGTTATGGCAGTCCTAGAAAGCTACTAAACAGATAATATATTCAGATAGGCTATATTCTTTCTAATGGCTAGAACTGACTCATTTAAACGTGACTTAAAAAAAGAATAACAACTATATTAACAAGCCAAGTGTTTCCCATGAGTTTTATGAGCTAAATGACTCTCTTCACCAAAGGTAATGTTTAGTATTTTAAACAGAAGAAAGTCACACTTGGTATTTATATCAGAGACAACTCTCCAAAGAAAGCCTTTATCTCAGAGTTGACTAATTTTAGGCAGTTAATTCATAAGCATCAGGTGTCTCACATTGTGCAACGGCACTGAAATCTGTTTTGAGAGTTTTAATGTGAGCATCAGACAGGAGTAAAATCTTATTACCCAAGGCCTTAGGACTCTCCGAAAAGTCACAAAAACTCAATGCCAACTAGCTTATGCCAAAACAAAAGTGCAGATTCAAGCACAAACTCAGGGGATCAAAGCGCGCTGTAGGAATTCTATGGTTCTTACTCCTACTTACAATGGCCTCTAATGGGCCTTATTCTTGGAAAGACTCCATGTGGTGACAAGATGGCTGCTGGTAGCCTGCAGTTGACATCACTACTTGAGTTCATGATTGCAAAGAAGAGATTGGTCTTGCATCTCTCAGGCACACTGCAATGTCATGAAAGGCCATTAATTAAGTGGACTTGGGTCATTTACAGCACTCGGGACCAAGAGGATATTATTCTCTTGTTGGGCTCCCTGGGTGACCTGCCCACCTGCAATATTTGAGAAATCGAAGCCATGCATATTAGCTTCCTGTGGCTGCTCTAACAAATGGCCAGGCATTTGGTGGCTTAAATAAATATAACTTTATACTCTCACAGTTCTGGAGGGAAGTCAGAAATCAGTATCAATGGGCCAAACTCAAGGTGGTAGCAGAGCTACGTGCCCCCAGGAGAGCCTGGGGGAGAATCCGTTGCCTGTTGCAGCTGCGGGTGGCTGCCAGCATTCCTTAGCTGTTCTCATATCACTCTAATCCTCAAGGCCCATCTCTTCAAATCTCTCTCAAATCCATCTTCACATAGCTTGTTCCTCTGTATGTGTGTAATCTTCTGTATCTCTCTTCTAATAATATGTGTGATTGTATCTAGGAGACACCTAGATAATCCAGAAAAATCTCCCCGTTTCAAGATCCTTGACATAATCACATCTTTGCCAAATAAGGTCACATTTACAAGTTCCAGGAATTAGATATCTTTTGGAGGGCCATTTTTCAGTCTACTGCATCCTATCACTGGCAGTACTGCCCATATCACAGGGAGTAGAGTCTTGGCAATCCCAGAAAAAAAATAAGCAAGGCACTGACAGGTGCACCTTACAGGCTAATGTACTGGCCATCTCTCGGCTGGTAAACAAAATGACGTAATTACAGATATGAACCATCACATAAGCCAAACTCAATCTCATACTTGCTTTACATTTATGGTGGGGCTAAACAACAGATAGTGGAAACAGCACATCTCATTTCACGCTATCATTCATGTGTTCATTATGCTCCTGAAACCTGGATAATCCACAGCTGTTTCTCAGTGCAAATATGCAATGTTCATCAACGCATGATCTCAGAGCAGAAGCATTAAAGCTGCTATGATATCGATATTAAACGCATCTAGCCAAAGACAAGCCTTTAGAAATTGACATAGAACCACCTACTGTCACATGCTAGCAAAGCAGGGAACTGTGCTGATGGAGAGAAAGTAATATATATCCATTAGTTCAGTGTGTTTTCCCTAACTCATCTTGGGCTCTAAACAAGAGAAAGAAAACAGGCCCCTCAACAAATGCTAATTATAATGTAGATAGAAATTTCAAAACCAGATTCTTAAATTTTGCCTGTTTTCTTTATGAGTCACTTTAAATTTATTAGCCTTTGACAGTACTATACGTCATGCATATATATGATAGACAATTTCAGAAATTACAGAAAAGTATAAAATGAAAAATCCAAACCACTCACTACATGGAAATAAGCACTTGCTAATTTACTTATTTCAAACAGTAAAATTAACTTAAATATATTTTAAAAAGAACTTGAGGACAGATTCAAAGAATGCCTGAACTTCATATTTCTTCACCATAAATATCAATTCCTAAATACTTCCCAGAAGATACCATTTTTTTAAGTTTACACACAGAGATACATGTTTCTTTGTAGCACACATTTATGATTCTAGAAGGCATAATATATTATAAAAGCTGGAAGAGAGGCTTTTGAATGCTCTCACCACAAAGAAATGATGAATCATGAGGTGATGAATAAGCTAAATACCCAGATTTGAACATTATGCAAAATATGTATGTATAGAAGCATCAAATGTATCCCATCAATATGTACAAATACAATGTGCCAATAAATACTTTTAAAGAAATATGTTAAAAATCACTTAATCAGAATCAGAAGAAGCAAATAAAAGATGGTCCTGGAAAACTATAAAGTTTAACAAATCCTATATGAAATATTTTGAAAATAACAAATTTTGAAATTTGAGCTTGCTTTTAGCATTATTCTCAAAGAGACACAGAAGGGAAACAATGAGTATTTCTCCAGCAAAGTATTCCCTTTGTAAAAGACAGATCACTTGTTGAAGAAAAACAAAACAGACATTACAGAAAATTGATTTTATCATGAGCTATAATACTGCCTGAGAAATTACACAAAATAGACTCTGGTGTTTATTTTCTACCCAAATTTGTTGTTTTCATTTCTTAGACTCAAACAACTATTCAAAATCATCCCATTTGTTTTATATTTGGAGCACAGTTTTCTTGTATGTCTGTTTTCACTTGTATACTTACTTATCTTTGCTGTCCATATAATTTCCAATAGCATTTCCATTTTTCTTAGTGATAAAAATAATCTTCGTATAATTAATACTTTCTCATTGTTAATCTTGTGATTCGCATAAAAATATCTACTTTCCTCATAAAGCCATTTTTATGGAATCCTCTAATTTATTCTTTAATAATTTTGGAAGAATTATGTCTATAGACAACATATCCTTATTTTTTGTGAATTCTTTGTTGATCTGTTTTGTCTTTTTGATGTCAGTCTTTTCATGCTTTATGAGTATAGTATTATCTTTACATTTTTTATCTAAAGTTAAACATACATTCAATTTGTAAAAAAGTCCACAAGACCCAAAATAAAAGAATAAAGAAAGCGCTCTATGCGATATAGTCTACATAGTTTACTTAAAGCAAAAACTTTCAACTCTTTAATTGGTTTATTTTTGTATTTTTCTCCAAATTTCTAACTAATAATATTTTACTGCTGTTTCTTGATATTTCCAGTTAGAAATACTATTTACTGGCTCCTCTTTCCTTTATCCCTCTTCCCCGTAAACGTGGATGCATTCTACCCTCCCCACTTTCTCAGTATTGATTTATGATGATTCTGCAGGAACATGCAGTGCCTACATATTTATAACTATGCAAATACTCTTCACAGATGGGCCATGAAATGAGATTTTGCTACATCTTGATTCTCAAAACAATTAAACAATTATACATTTCCTAGAGTTAATAATTGCCTCTTGTTTCTTTTTCCATGTAGTTATTAACTTTTTGTCCCCCACACCCAAATGTAAGTCTCCTTTTTGCCTAAAGGCCCTCAAACACCTCAGATGTCCCACTATTGATATCCTCCTGTAACTGTCATCTACTCCGACCTGGACTGGTTGCTCCCAAGACCCACTGCACAACAGTTCCACAATTATCTCCCTTTCCTCTCATCACAGGAATATTTTTTTTCCCTCTCTCTTGTGTTGCAGCCTCTACTTCCTGGGCCTAATGTATTAATCATTCACATATTTCCCTTCATTTTGGATCTCTTAGTCTTTATTCAATTTTCTAGGAAATTTTCATCAAATTTATTTACTAATTTTCCATGGACATTTTCATTTTTATGATCACATATTTTCAAAATAATGTGAAGCCTTTTTAATACACTGAATATTTATTTTCTCCTAGTTTCATGTTTGTAATATCATCTCTGATTTCAGAAGACGTTAATTATAATTTCTTATCTCTCTGTCTTCCAAGTTTCTTATTTAATTTGGCTCAACTATTGTTTTTCACAGTGAGAACTGCAGGAACATTAGAGCTGGGCACCCACATTGCTTTGTGGGTTCACTACCCTGGGTGGGATTTTTTTGTATTGGAGTGAGTACCAATGTCACTATCCTTGGGGTTTTAGTTGTAAGCTGATTAGATACCAACAAAAGTGTATTCCAAAACCCATATAAAATACATGCAAAGAGAAACACCAACACTGGAGAGAAGGGCTGGGATCTCAGTATTCACGACATATATATGTATATATATATATATACACTTAATGCTCATCTTCTTTTTCAAGGGAAGTTCTCTATCTGGGTGCCCTGGTACAATGTACCAGCAGCTTTGTCCTCTTCTGGAATTGCACTTCTGTCTTCCTCCAGCATGGCAGAGGAGCCACTGTGTTGAGACACAAAGCGAACTAGCAGGAAGATCTGAGTTCTAACTGCTTCTTCCATTGTCTCCTGAGTTTGCGGTTTCTCTGAGCATCTTATTTTTACTCCTCTGAAGTTATCTTTTTCTCTTACTAGATTATTTTTAAGATTTTTCTCTTTTCCACTGGTTTTCAGAAGTCTGACGATAATGTGCTGGTGTGGTTAACTATCGTATTTGAGGTTCGTAGAGCATCTTAGTCTGTGAGTTGATTATCTTTCATGACTTTGGGAAAGTTTCAGTGACAATTACTAGGCATATAACCTCTGCCTTATTCTCTCTTTCTTCTCCTTTTGAGACTCAAGTTGTATGTGAGTTAGAGTTTTGAAGGCGTCATGTGTGTCTTACGCTCTTTTATCTGCCTTGTCCAATTCTTCTCTGTACTTTTCCACAGACTGTTCTTCCAGTTGACCAATGCAACATTTTTCTATGTCTAATCTGCTGTTAAAATAATTCATTTAGTTCTGTATATCAGGTATTGTTTGTTTTTTAAAAAATTTTAGGAAATTCATTGATTCTTTTTTATTCTAATGTTCTGGTAAAATTCTCTACTCCTTAATCTGTCTAAATTTTCCTCTGCTTTCTGCTTATATTAATCATAATTATGTAAAGTCACCTTCTGCTAACTTTACTAACTGGATCATCTGTGACTTTCATCAGCCAAGAGCAATTCTCCAGAGAAAAGGGCAAATATGAACCAGTGTTAACCAACCCTCACAACAAGCAGGGATAGGGTGCTCTGTTCTATATGGAGAGTTGGTTAGGGTGTCTCTTGTGTTCACGGAGATTTTCCTTTGATGTATCTTTATTGCCACTTAATTGCTTTATTTTTAATCAATGAAAGATCGGCATGTAGACTCCCTTCATCTTGAATCGGAAGCTAATGGCTATAGTTTAAAATGGCATTGAATTTTGACGTTCTTTTATTCAAATGGTGCTTGGCAATTTTTAAGCAAAGAATTGCATGAGGTCTTTTGACTCCGAATGTTACCAAAATTACGTGTATAGTCATACCTGTTTCTTATAAAGTGGACTATTCTTAATAGATAATTTCTGCCTGGGCAACTGGCCTGTGATCAAAGATGCATGTATATAAAACAGTATTGCCAAAACTTGAAAGTATTATTGAATTTCAAAAATTAAGCCGTACAACCAACCCATATAAAACCATAGAAGGGATCATGTGGTATCACTTGATAAAGCAGCAATAGTCCCCACCACTATAAGAACTGATACAAGCAGATTAAACATTGTGTTCTAATGCAGAAGTACCGTATAAACTTTTAAAGGTTATCTATGAGCGCACAACACAAGTACTGTCAGACAAACATACATTAAACAGGGATGTTGCCCATTGCCTCTCTATCCGCAATGACTCTATGCATCTCTGTGGCAGTTATGAATAAATTCTGGATGACACATGGCTTACAGGTTAAAGAGTCACCAAATTAAGAGTTTCAATCCATCCACTCCAGAGAGTGGCAGGCCAATGTGACTTTTATTTTTTTTATTTATGTTTCTCCCTTCCTTTTTATTTTCACTTGGTTCTTAGGTAATTGGGAGACAGCTTACAGAATGCATTATCTCTTACTCAAACAAGAAATCATTACTAAAATTTGGAACAAAGAATTTTCCTGGTATGCTGGCTTATTTATTTTTGTTAGCATTTTGGAAGGGGCATACAGGTAAGGAAAATGAACACAGGGCAGAGAAGTCTGAGCTTGCCCATCACTGAGCAGGTATGGGGGCCACTTTTGAAATAGAAGTAGAAATGCATTTTAGATAAATGAAATGAACCCCTCCATTTATCTAGCACCTTGTGATTGTCAGACAGTGTTTGCTATTGGATTACATAAATTTCATGACCTCATTTCATGAAACTAAATGATATACATGACTAAGAAAAATATTCATGCATCTTCAATTTAGTTTTTGAGACCACAAGCAAAACACAATTCAGAAACGGATAAAGAGCATTATTAGAAATTAAGATATGCACAACACAAAAGAAGGCATTCAATAATAAAGCATATTACTTTTTTTGTCAAAGACATAAAAACACTTCGTTTCAGTGGCAGAGGCTGGTGTCTGCACAGTTACAGTCAGGAACATCAAGAAACCCTAAGTAAGATACCTAAAAGTACTGAGATTATCCATCACAATGGGTGCTACTGGCACCCCATCCAGCTCTTCTTACGAAGCAGGACACTGTATCCCTGGCTGCTGTCAGTGCTGGCTGGCCCTGGTTTGTAGCTGCCCCCATCTCTGGAGAATTGCTCCTAGTTAATGACAAATGGCTTTAACCACCTCATCAGGAAGTTATATCACCAAACACTCCAAACTTGGAAGCCAAAGAACAAGGGAGAGTTGGTTAAAAGTTACCCCAGCCCTTGCCTCAAATGGGATCAACCGTGGTTCTATTTATGCTCCAGAGCTGCCTCTGGGATCGGGCTGAGGCTGTATTCCAGCTGACAGCAAGTCTTTGCCTACTTCCTTTGCTATATCACTGGCTCCCTATCTTTTGAGAGCATGCCTTAAGTAAATCACATGCTTGAGAACCCCTGTCTCAGACTGTGTTTCCAGAGTACCTGACTTAAAACCTATATATAAATTTCAGTTAAAAATTAACAGTTATATTCACTGTAAGTCTGATGTCAACTATAGGTGGGATGGGGGCCAGTACAAATGAGTACAATAAAGCAGCGATTGTCAGGTCCACATCCTAGCTCTACCACCCATCAACTGGCCAATCTTGGCTAAATCACATAAACTTCTAGACTTCCAACTCCTCTGCTACTGAATGTTGAAAATAACATCTCCATTTAGAGCTGCTGGAGAACTAGATGAGATGATGCTTGCAAGGAGCCAAGAACAGAGTAACGGCATGGTGAGTGATGCCTGCGATTATTATTGTTACTGTCATCATGATTTCATGACAAATTAGGTCATTGAATTACATCAAATAAGCATAATGCCAAGTTTCAAATTAGTAGGGAATGTTTTCCTTAAACAAACAGGAATCCAGGCATTACGTAAGCAATGACAGAAGAAAGAGTAAGTGGAAGGATGGTGCATATTACAAATTTCATCCTGACAGAGAATTCAGGGTAGATTGGTAGACTCTTCTTCTAGGTTGTCCTCTCCAAAAGGTACTATAGAGAAAATTGAGGTCAGAGAGGTCAAGTGGCTTGTTCAAAGTATCACTGCTTGTTTTTTATCACTGTATTTACAGAAACGTTAGAAGCATGAAGAAATCTGTTTGTATGTAGCAAAAAATTAGACTGGTATGGCAGGGCAGGATGAGGGTAGAATAGTTAAGTGTATATCCAGGGGTCAGTCTTGTTTTTCCAAGCACTGACAGGGAGAAAATGCTAATGTCTGTCAATGTCTCAAACCACGATTCCCAGCCTGCCTTGCAGTTTCTTGAAGCTATGTGACAGTTATGGACAATGGAATTTGGGTCCAAGGGATGCACTTCCTGGCATGGCATGATCCTTTGCATGATCCTCCACTCGACTTTGTATTTCTCCCCTATTTCATCCCATGCCTCCAGGGGATGACGACGAGGACACTGTAAGGTAGAGAACACTGTGTGATCCTGAATGGCAGCATGGAGCGAAGCCCACAGGCAGCACTGGACTGACTTGCAAGGGAGGAATGAGTCTTCTGCATGTCAATGTTCAGCTCCTGGGAGGGCGGAGTTGTTTCAATGGCAGCTAACTCAACTTGGTGCATATTCTATGAAACTAGTAAAATCTTAGTCCTCATCTACATAAAATATACATAATCAACTATAAATCCTCCAGAAAGTTATTTAAAAAGTAGAGTAAATACGTTTGAATAAGTGGGTGTATAAAACAACATTTGACAGAAAACTTTCACCAAGGGAACAGATATAAGAGCCTAGAATCTGAGGAGAAATGGTTACACTATCTCAGGTTACCAATTTCTGGGTCAGGATCAACTGGGACCATGGAATTATTACACAGGAAGTCCAAATAAACACCCCAATCAAACACTGATAAACTAAAAAAGTGACTTAGTCATACTGTGTTCATTCATCCATTCAGGAAATATTCATTGAGAACTTGCTAAATATAGGTACCATAATAGGTGACAAACTTTTTCTTAAAAGAAGAGCCACAAGGCTGGGCGCAGTGGCTCACACCTGTAATCCCAGTACTTTGGGAGGCCGAGGCGGGTGGATCACGAGGTCAAGAGATCGAGACCATCCTGGTCAACATGGTGAAACCCCATCTCTACTAAAAATACAAAAAATTAGCTGGGCACGGTGGCATGTGCCTGTAAGCCCAGCTGCTCAGGAGGCTGAGGCAGGAGAATTGCCTGAACCCAGGAGGCGGAGGTTGCAGTGATCCGAGATCGCGTCATTGTTACCCAGCCTGGGTAACAAGAGCGAAACTCCATCTCAAAAAAAAAAAAAAAAAGAAGAGCCACATAGTTTATATTTTAGGCTAGGTAGGCCAGACAGTCTCTGCTGCTAGTCAGATCAGCTGAATAGCAGCCATAGATGATATGTTAAAAAAAAAAATGTCTGGATTTCAAATAAAACTTTATTAACTATTATTATAGGGCAACAATACGTAAATGAATGGCTGTGTTTCAATAATACTTTAACTGTGATCCACACACCTTAGTTGTAACTCCTTAGATGCTAACTCATAAGGATTTTAATAAAAATAATCTTTAAAATACACTTGTACAACACTAAGAACATATGATAAAGAAAGGCAAAAAGAAATGAAGTTCATAATCATGATTTTTGAGAGCTGTGGGGGAGACCAATCTCTCCTTGCCCAACAATATAAAATATAATTTAAAAAATTAATATGAATATCTCATTGGAATAGTTATTCTAAATTATTAATTAATATATCATGCTTTAAATTATACAGAAGAATTCCAACACAGGGTAGTCATATCATAGCATTATGACCCACTAGAGAGGGTATTATAAATTGACTCAATTTATTTTTAAATTTAGTTTCATATTAATAATAGGAAGTAATTTAAACTCAAGAATCCCCTCAGCTTCTTTAGAACTGGCCACTAAAGATTCACACATGTGTTTGTATGTGTGTGTGTGTGTGTGTGTGTGTGTGTGTGTGTGTGTGTGTGTGTATGTACATATATATGAGCAAACTATGAATCTTTAGTGTTTTATATACATATTCAACATATATATGAAAATATTTAAACAAAAATTCCCTAAGCACATCGAATATCTTATAGGTTCAATTCAGTAATTTTAACATCACAGATTAGAAAATGGCTTCTTCAAAACACGTGGAAACTGAAGCACCAGTCAACTCACACAGGGTTTCTCAATGTTGGCACCGTCAGCATTCAGAGCCAGGTAAATTTTGCTCAATGGAGAGGTTCTGCTCTCTGCATTGTACGGGGTTTGGTACCACACTGGTCTCCACCCACTAGATGCCAGCCAAAGCTACCCCCACAAGCTGTGACAACTAATAATATCCCCAGATATTTTCAAATACTCCAAGAAGGTAAAATTGTCAGGAGTTGAGAAGTTCTAGTCTAAAACGTGACTCAACGTTGAAACTCAATCCCCCTAGACATGCAGGAAAGAATTTAACAGCCACTTTAACTTTTGAGAGATTCTCTACCAATATTGATCCTGTAGTCAGAGAGATTTAACAGTTTTCAATTTAGAAATCATAGCGAGGCAGGTGGCAAATTGGAACACAGATTTCAATTTTTCTGCTTATCCCAGCAGTTGTGAGTGAGAAACAGGCAGCAAATTTCTTTCTCTTAGTAACAAAACAAAATAAGAATGGATTTGGAGCTATTTCCCAAAAGAATTTTAGGAAGACAGTGAGGTTAAATGAGCTGCAGCCCCTTTGTGTTTTAAGAACTCTGTTCAATGAGCATCTACGTCCAACCATCTGTGGTAAGATCCCAGATGGGCAAATGGTGTGAATTAGTCTTGAGGCCAGCTGCATTTCTGTATTTTTCAAAAAGCTTTGTTCTTATAAAATAACCTCCATGATCAAAGCAAGAGGAAAACTGATGCTGAATATTTGAACCTGTTATTATGACATGAGGTAGAAGAAACAAATTATGGTCAACCATCACTATGCCTGAAAACGACTGGTTTTCAATATGAGATGGCTAAACTTCAGCACCCGGTGAGCTGAAAAAAAAAATTATCACAGCCTCTGAGCAAAAAGGTGCCTTATAAATAAAAATGAATTAATATTTCATTCTCCAGTCATTGATGATAAACAGGTTTTATTTCTTTAAATTAAATGCAATCTTGATCTTTAAGTGCTGAGATATATTCTCTTAATATGTTTACACATACCTGTCTGAAAATCATAATAAATATTCCAAATACACCCGTTTTACTTCATGGTATATTTATACGTGAATATTCATATGGCCATGCCAAGAGATTTACCTCAAACAGGTAACATTCACTCAGGGTAGCAGAGTAATTGTATCCCAGTTCCTGCTCAAATATTCATGGTTTTAGCATCTCCACCAGTGATGTTGAGTTGAGTTGAGTTGAGTTTATCAAAAAGACATGACTCTTTTGGCAAAAGGAAAGAGACTTCCAATTTGAAGTACTGTTGACTTCGTGTCCAAAATGTTCCTTGCACCAGATTTATCAGGCAACCTGATTTGGAAGTGAGTTTTCTCCTTTGGAAGCCACCCCACGAAAGCCTATTTTTCTTGTCATTGAATTTCTGCATGGCCGTACAGAGTGGAGCCGCCATGTGTGATGGTGCTTTGATAGCTATCATGAGGTCAAGGAATGGTGGGAGGGGAGTGGAGAGGATGCACTAAGGCGCTGGCCCCGTGCCCCTACGGCAGCCGGGAAGTGTACCGGCTGCTGGATGGAAAGTAGCACCCTGGATCTCAGGGCAGTTGACAAGGGACAGATGCAGTGGGGTCCCTAGAATTCTATGAATGTCACTAAGTAGAAAAAAAAGAATCATAATGCAACATCTGCTTTCTCATCATTGTTGCTAAACCGATGTCAAGGCAGGAGAAAAATTTGGGACAGAGGAAAATTATAAAGCAGTATTGAGAAGACCAGTGGTTGGTATGTAAGGAATGAACGTATCAGTCAGGAATTACCTGTCTTGCCCAAGAATTGTCCTCTGTGGTGACAGTATGCACACGTGTGTTTCAGGATGTCTCTTCCAAAAGCATTTCTTATCGCTATAGTTTCTGGGTTAACATTACTTTTATTTTCTTGAATTTAGGCACAAAAATATGATGCTTACTTCCCACTCCATTAGCGTTAAGTTTAAAAGGTTAGGAAAGAATGAGCAAATTAAATACCAAGGGATTAAAACTTGCCTATTTTAACTCTACCGCCTTTCAGGCAACCTAATCTAATAATATAATCTAGTTCTGAACAGGTAAAGAGAAAGGAAACACTTCTGTCAGCACACAGAATGAATTTCAAAATGAGGCAGTAAGTACTAGTCAGAAATAAAGGCTATGAGGCTGAAACGACTCCGAGGGTCACCAGCCAAGCAGGCACAGGATGGGTTCGAAAGAGGTGATGTCTCAATTGAAACTTGAGGATAGGCGGTCTTTTTCTCCATGAAGAAGAAGATGAATAGGGTGAACGTGCTTGAGACAGGCCAGCAACAGCAAATGCTCCAAGTTGGAAAATAGCCTACAGTTTGGAAAACAATATGAAGCATGGCATGACCAGACCAGGTAGAAAGTGCCTCCAGGTGATGAGGAGAGACACAGGTAATGCAAACCGCCACCTGGAGGTCGACCTCTGTCCTGCAGATGGGCAGGACCCAAGGAAGCCTTGTGTAGTGTTAAACATGGATGAACTTGGAAACCATCATTCTCAGCAAACTGACACAAGAACAGAAAATCAAACACCACATGTTCTAACTCATAGGTGGCTGCTGAACAATGAGAACACCTGGACACAGGGAGGGGAGCATCACACACTGAGGTGATGAGGGGAACTAGGGGAGGGACAGCAGGCAGTGGGGACTTGGGGAAGGAAAACATGGGGAGAAATGTCAGCTATAGGTGATGGGGAGGAAGGCAGCAAACTGCATTGCCATGTATGTACCTATGCAACAATCCTGCATGTTCTTCACATGTACCCCAAAGCCCAAAACACAATAAAATATTAAATAAATAAATAAATAAAGGCTACAGGTGAATCTCATTCAGTTCTCATTGCCTCCAGTGTTCTTGAAATTCGTTGTCCACCTTGATCTCAGTTTTATCATTTTGCCACATTTAAACAGTAACTTTTAACTTTGGAGACAGAAAAGGAGAAAAATATTAACCTGAGAGATACAAATCAACCCTCGTGATTTGCGATAGAAAATAATCTTTCTGTGCAATAATTGAAGGCACACAAGTCAAATGTTCTGTCATTTATTATCTAAAACTTTGCTTTCCAATGGAGTGCACCAGCCACCCAGAACACTTCAATTCTGGCTGGTCCATGTCCAAATGTGCTAGAAGTATAAAACACACACTGGAGTTTGAACACTGAGTTCCAAAAAAATAAAGTGCAACAGATCATTAATTTCTTATAGTGATTGTATGCGGAAGTTGAAATATTTTGGATATAAAGAGGTAGTAAAATACACTATCAATAGTAATTTCCCTAGCTTCTTTGTACTTTTGTCAGTGTGCCTAGCAGATCATCTTAAACTACCTATTTGGCTGACATGGTGCTTCTATCAGATGGCAGTGTGAACACTCTTTGTCTACCAGTGTGCTTATTCCTTTTTGTTACCCTTCGGAACTGTCATGTAAATTAAAATAAAATATTCATAGAAACCAACAAGACTTCTTTGCTGGAGATATGTTATATTTAAAAAAAAATGTGTGTCATGAAGAATTGCTGGCTTTCTCTCTCCAGGCTAAGTAAACAGCAGGCTACAGAACTGGGTACACAGCCATAGAATATGAAAAAGCCGAACTGTCCCGCTTTCCACTAATGGCACAGCAATCTGACCTCTGTTATTACAGCTGCATTTTAAAAACCACAGTTCAGAAAGTTGCTGTCGTCTTGCATGGTGCCATGTCAGAAGACTAAGCTGTCACCAGGCAGTGACACTGAGGGCTTCCACACTTCAATAGTAGCTCATCAATCCCATCAATAACCTCAACCTGATTTCCAGTGAAGGCAGCCATGACAAAGGGAAGCAATGCTGAGAAAAGTATGATGTTTCCTTGACCTCGCAAAAATATATAGACACGAGTTAATGGAAATACATCTCCCCATTTTTTGCATCTATTTATTTGGACATAATGTCAGTAAAATTTATAAAACTATCACAATAGACTCTCATAAGCCCTTAACCTAGATTCCAGTTAACACTGTATTACATTTGCTTTATTGCTTTTCTCTCTGCACACATGTATAGCTTCTGTGTATATACATGTATAACAATTTTAAAAGCCATTTTGATATGTTGCAGAAATGATATCCATTACCCCTAGATATTTTAGCATGTTTTTCTAAAAACAATGACATTTTTTACATCACAGTTATCAAAATCAACAAATGTTAATACATTTATGCCACCTTATCCACACGTTTGAATGTTTCCAGCTGTTCCAGTAATGTCCTTTATAGTAAGGAAAAATATATCTGTGCCAAGATTCAATTTGGGTCAAGTAATGCATTTGATCCCCATGTCTAGTTGCTAAAAATTTATGACAGAATGGCTCTTTATTATTTATTCTTTGCATACCTTTCATGACTCTGTGACATCTGAAGGGTAAAGGCCACTTTTTTTGTAGAATGTCCCTCAGTGGATCTGATGGTTCCTCATAAGAAGGTTATTAGTTATAATTTTTGTTATGTTTTTTGGCTGAAATATCAAGGATATCTTGCTGTACTCTCTGTGCATCAAATCACTGGACTCTGTCCCATCGCTGGTGAAGTTACCCTTGACCTTTGACTATTTGATCATGGGCTATTTGCTAGGTTTCTTTACTAATAAGTTGTAAGTTTTTCTGTTGTAATGAATACGTATCATATAGGTAAGTTATATGTCAATAGGTAATTATGAGTTATGGTAAATTCATAATTTTACCACTGAATTAGCTCAAAGAAAGACTCCAGTTACATACTAAATTGCAGTAGAAAGGTAATTTATTGTCAATTGTGATAAAACTATTACAATGGAGATTATTTATTATTATCACTTAAACATCAAAAACAATAACAAATTATTGATAAATTTCCATGTTTTATCTCTTTTAAGACTGTATGTTAATAAATATCCTAGTTGTCATCAACCTCTGACCCATAAATTTTAGCATCCATTGATCACTTTTGCCTAAATCAATTTTTAGTATAATGGTTGCCAAATCTTCTAATTAAATTATTCTTTCAATACTTATTGGTTAGCATTTTACAAAAAGAGACAGTCCTTTCTGCCCTATTTATTCATTCACTTTTGCTTCATGTTGGTATCTACTCATAGATTCTTATGTTATTCAATGGTTATAATCAGCTACTAGTATTACCTATTTTGACAAATTGTCCCAGATTTCTTCAGTGCATCCACTTCAAGCCGGCTCCTAGTTTCTTGTGACACACCCTCATCATTCTTTTAATATTTTCCTTAATTTGTGAAACAAGCTCTTACAGTCTCATCTGAGTTTTCCCTGCCCAACTCTTGATTAAGTCTCTTCTCAAAAACTCCCTCGTTCATTTTCATGGAGAACTAAGTTTAGAAACAGAGTAATGTGTGTCAAGTATGTCATTGCTACTGAGACAGCACTTCTAAACCCTCTCAGCTGACAGAGCTAGCAAACTTGAAAACGAATGTGTATACATAAATATATGTTTGTGCACACACAGATCTACACATCTCATTTAACACATGTGATATGCCATGTGTATTATGCCATGAGAAACAAAATGAGTATAACGTATAGTTTCTATCTCCTAAAAGATATACTTTTTACAAAAGACTATCTAAAATAATATATAATATGGCATTTTCATTAAATTGTTGACCATTCTTTTTTAATTGGCAAGAATTTTATATATTGATGGTATATAACATGATTTTGATATATGTATACATTGTGGAATGGCTAAATCAAGCTAATTAACATGCACGGTGGCTCAAGCCTGTAATCCCAGCACTTTGGGAGGCCGAGGCGGGTGGATCACGAGGTCAACAGATCGAGACCATCCTGGTCAACATAGTGAAACCCCGTCTCTACTAAAGATAAAAAAATTAGCTGGGCCCGGTGGCGCGTGCCTGTAATCCCAGCTACTCGGGAGGCTGAGGCGGGAGAATTGCCTGAACCC
>CM052649.1:8671282-8693523 GCA_028533165.1 Leontopithecus rosalia
TGCAGGTATTTCACATCCTTTATTTATTCATTTATTTATTTGTTTATTTTGGTGGTGAGCAGATTTGAAATGTACTCTGTAAGCAATTTTCAAGCATATAGTACTTGTTAATAGCTATAGTCACCGTGTCATACGATGGATCTCTTTACCTTATTCCTTTCTCTAACTGGAACTATTTGGCCTTAGACCAACATCTCCCTAAGAGGTTCCCTGACCTTCTGGGCCCCTGGAAACCCCCAGTACACTCTCTGCTCCTAAAAGTTGTTCTTCTGTAGATGTCACATCTATGTGAGACCTTGCAGTATTTGTCTTTCTGTGCCTGGCTTATTTCACTAAAGATAATGCCTTCAAATTGCTGATCATTCTGATTACTTAAAAATAAATTCATAATTTTACCACTCAATTAGCTCAATTAGACTCCAGTTATACACTAAATTGCAGTGGTAAGACATTATTGTCAATTGTAATAAAACTATTACAATGGAGATTTATTATTTATTATCACTTTTAAAGAAAAAGTATTTTAAAATTGCTCATAAATTGCCATGTTTTATCTCTTGAATGTCTTACTTATTTTCCACCATGCTAATATGGAATTGGTAGTGACCTGTGGCCATTTCACAGATGAAGAACCAATAATTACTAGAAGTCAGGAAACTAGATCACGAGTCAGGTCAATGTGTCTCCAAAGCCCTTGCTTTTTATCAGTATTAACTTTGACTGTGGGATTGGATGATATTAAGACCCTGCTGAATAAAAGATAGTAGCTCTGAAGTTCCCCAAATGTTTGCAAGTAGCAGCATTAAAGAGAGAATAAAATAATATAAAATCCTCCCCAGTCACCTCTTAGAGCTCTAGTACAAGTGAGTGAGACTAAAATTGGTTGAAGAACTTTTTCCAAATTCTACACAGGCTCAAGATTCTGGCATAGTCTGAAGGGAGTTTCAGAATCTTGGTGAAGAAGGTGTTTGTGTCTTAAATATCTCATTTTCTTTTTTTTTCTCTTTTTTTATTGCATTTTAGGTTTTGGGGTACATGTGCAGAACATGCAGGATAGTTGTATAGGTACACACATGGCAGTGTGTTTTGCTGCCTTCCTCCCCTTCACCCACATTTGACATTTCTCCCCAGGCTATCCCTCCCCAGCTCCCCACCCCCGCTGTCCCTCCCCTATTCTCCCCCAATAGACCCCAGTGTGTAGTACTCCCTTCCCTGTGTCCATATGTTCTCATTTTTCATCACCCGCCTATGAGAGAGAATATGTGATATTTCATTTTCTGTTCTTGTGTCAGTTTGCTGAGAATGATGTTCTCCAGATTCATCCATGTCCCTACAAAGGACACGAACTCATCATTTTTGATTGCTGCATAATATTCCATGGTGTATATGTGCCACATTTTCCCAGTCCAGTCTATCACTGATGGGCATTTGGGTTGGTTCCAGGTCTTTGCTATTGTAAACAGTGCTGCAATCCTCAAGGCCTTAGACATAGAAAATCTCTCATTTTCTATGAGTCCCTTTTTAAAGTCTAGAGGGAAGACTAGGCTTTTGTGGCTCAGATCTGCTACTAAAATAAACACTTCATTCAAGCACAAGATCTCAGGCCCATTGTCCAAACTGCAACAATACAAGTAGGTAAATTGCATTTTGATCTATTACCTTTTATTCTTTGCTATAGGTAGCTTTTAACCCATGTATTCATATTTATGTTAAAATAATTATACAGAGAAAACAAAGCTGTTTTACAAGAATATAATGCCCGAATGCATCAAACTGAGTAACTGAAGATGGCTGTAACTGCGGGAAAAGGAATATGCCCAGGCTTTGATGTATTGTTCCTTGCATGGTCTCTCATCTAAGGAAGAATAAATCAAGACCACATCCATGGAACAAAGAGGGCCACCTGTCAGGAGGAGGAGGCTGACTGGGAATTAAGGGAGGTGATGACTCTTAATAAGTAGGGCAGCCTTAGTCCTGTGGCCTGAGCGGCTGAGGAAATGAGCCCCTGCTCAGCCTGGATTAACACCTTTACATGCATCTTTCTTCATCCCCTCAAACAGTGAGTTAATTGGGATGGAAAATGAAAGCTTGAGAAAAATAAATTGCACCTACCTGGATAAGAGACAGATCCTCAAGCTGTAACCTGAAGAGGTAGTTTCTACAAAATACAAAAAGAGAGCCGTTTTATTTTCAATAGATCCCAAAAAGTTAGAGTTTATAAAAATTTCAAGAACAAAGAAAATAAAATAATGATTTTGGCTTCCAAAGCATCTTCCTTCTAAGGATATGTTTAGCACAACTTTCCTTGGAACTTAGAGTACAAAGAGGCATTCAAGATGTCAACAAATACACCTGTGACATTGGTGAGAAAGCTAACAAATAAGTGGGGCGTGTGTGTACATGACTATGGTAAGTGTAAGGCATTAAGTGGCTCTCTTGATCTATATGGAATACATAAAAAGACATGGGCATTCCAGTCTGAAACTGAGTTTCACTGAAGCAAGATGATGTAAAACTATTCCTTGGGCCTTTGTTTTTAATCATCACCTAAATGCATCACGTTTTATAATTAAGAGTTTGAATTCAAACAATGCTCTGAGGTTCACAGTACTCTACCCTGTCAGATGGATTCAGCATGTAATAAAAGTTTAGAAACACGAACTTGGGCCAGGCATGGTGGCTCACATGTGTAATCTCAGCACTTTGGGAGGCTGAGGCAGGAGGATGATTTGATCCTGGGAGGCAGAGGTTCCCAGGCTCCTGGGAACCATGGCAAAACCTGACTACAACAAATGCAAAAATTATCCAGGCATAGTGGTGTATGCCTCTAGTCCTAGCTATTCAGGAGGCTGAGGCAGGAGGATTCCTTGATCCTAGGAGGTGGAGGTTGCAGTAAGCTGTGATCGCACCACTGCACTCCAGCTGGGGTGACAGGGTGAGAACCTGTCTAAAAAATAATTAATTAATTGATTAATATAATTTGCAGTGTATGTGAGTTGGTTTGAAAAAAAAAAAGAAATATGAATGTAGCAGTCTGCCCAAAGGAAACTGATGATATCAAGGGCTTCAAAGAGTCAGTTTCATTCCCCAAGTGTAAAATAGGAAATCAAAGATAAGAAAACTATCAATTTCAACAATGAAGGGAAAGAACAGTGAAATATACAATGGAGATCAGTAGAGCACAGGGGAAAAAGATATATATATGTTACACCAGGGTTTGGAATCTAGTGTTGCAGGTTTCAAAAACAACTCATAACCTCCCTCAGTACGCTTTGCTTCGAACTCTAACTGAAATCCTGGCATCATGTAAATGGGAAGATGGGGGCTGGGAGTGTGTACCAGCAGCACCCCAAAGAGGAAGGGAGGAGAGAGCCAGTCTAAGTGCAAATAATAATGGCAAGTAGATGCTGGCATATAATGGAAAGCAAACTCTAAGATGCAAATGAGTATGAGGTAAAATCTCCAAGAAGCCACGGATATTATTTTAATGAGCTCATCCAAGGTCATTTCTATGGCACAAAGAGAGAAATTTTACAACACCAATAAGACATAAATGATTATTTTCACTATCGTGGAGGGGCTGGACACATGTCCCAGTGGCAGTGACAAGTGACAGCCAAAGCAACCCAAGGACATAATGTTGAGATGACCAAGAAACATCCCTATGGTTATGGACAGAGTTAGGGAGGACAAAGCCTTCAAGGAAGCTGACGTCCAGGAGCTCATGTACACCCACAGCTGCAGGATGCAAGGGGACTAGGCTCACCTTCAGGTAGTCTCATGAATCCAGGCATTGCCTCCTGGGCAGTCAGGTTTCACATAATTTGCCCCCCAACATGGGGGTATCACATCTCTGAACTGAGTGAAAACTGCCTCCCACAAACCACAGCAACTGTCTCTTCACTCCACTCCTTCCACCTTTCTAGTCTCCTTTCTAATATATCCCGAGAGAAGCTCCCAGGAGCACTGATTGGCACATACCACCTCCATCACAAAGCCATTTCAAGAAAAGCTCCCCTTTGCTTTATTAAAATACTACAGCCTTTTTTTCAGAATCAGGTTAAGGATACCTTTGAGGGGAGGGAAAATTACAGAAAATCTTTTGATTCAGTCGGTGACATGAGAAGTCTAGGAACCCAACAGAAATGTCAGCTGCAGGCCAGGCACACTGGCCTGTAATCCCAGCCCTGTGGAGGCTAAAGTGGGCTAATCACTTGAGCCCAGGAGTTCTAGACAGGCCTAGGCAACACAGGGAGACCCCATCTCTACAAAAAAAGAAAAAATACAAAGGTTAGCCAAGTGTAGTGGTGCCTGCTTGTAGTCCCAGATACTCAGGAGGCTGAAGTGGAAGGATCAATTGAGCCTGGGAGGTCAAGGCTCCAGTGAGCCATGATCCTGCCACTGAACTCCTTCCTGGGCAAGAGAGAGAGATCCTGTCCCAACAACAGAAAGTCACTTTTAGAGAAACAAATGTGAACTTGGTGCATATATGGAAGAGTATGTTGAAGCAGCCCATAAGTGCCACTGGAGGCTGACTGGCATTTCAGCATTTGCCAAGCTCTCACCTAATGTGACACAGAAACCAGCACACCTCCTCTATGGGAAGTGAGAAATCTACACACACACAGACAAGTCTTTCAGAAGAGGGACTTACCAGTGTGATATAGTTTGGCTGTGCCCCCATCTAAATCTCATCTTAAATTTTAATCTCCGTGACTCCCATGTGTCCAGGGAGGGGCCTGGTAGGAGGTGAGTGGATCATGGGAGCAGGTTGCTTCATGTTGTTTTCATGATAGTGAGCGAATTTCATGAGATGTGATGGTTTTATAACCATCGGCATTTCTCCTGCTTGCATTTCTCTCTCCCGCCACCATGTGAGAAGACCCAAGCCTACTTCCCCTTCACTTTCTTTTTTTTTTTTAATTTTTATTGCATTTTAGGTTTTGGGGTACATGTGCAGAACTTTCTACCACGAATACTAGTTTCCTGAGGCCTCCCCAGCCATGCAGAACTGTGAATCAATTAAACTTATTTTCTTTCTAAATTACCCAGTTTCAGTATTTCTTTAATTAGTGTGGGAACAGACTAGGACACAGTGGCACCAGGGAAATTACTGGCTTCTGTACACCCATTGCCTCTATGAACAGCTCAGCTCCCCACCCTCACATATTTTTCCACGGACTTTCTGGTTTCAGGAGGCTGCCCCTCTGCTATGGGTGGTAGTATTACTTGGTGGTTAAGAATATCCATGTAAAAGCTAGAATTCTGCCTCTATGCAATCTCAGGAAGTAAGCAAAATTTCTCTATACCTTAGTCTTTTCATCTGTAAAATGGAGCTAATAATCAAACCTATCCCCTAGGGTTGTTGAGAGGTTTAAATCTAAGAAAAACACTAAGAATGAAATTTAACTCATTGTAAGCATCAATTAATGGTGCCAACTTCTATGTTTATTTTGTTATTGGTCCTGGAATCCAGCTGTCCTCTTTTCAACCCACCGGCAATTTTAAGAAAGACTTCTTCAGTAAATATTTCTAATAAAAGAAACTCATTCATTTAGCAAACGAATTACCTAGGCGCTTTGGTGATATCCCATGGTTCATTCTCTCTGTCTCTCTTGTGCACTCACACACATACATGTGCACATGTATGTTCACACTATGATATGTGTCTCCAGGAACTTTCTTGAAAAGAACCTCTCATACACAAAGGAAGAGCTGGAAGTGCCCGCAGGCTCTTTGAGAAAAGATGATAGCAGAGTCTGCAGTGCTCTGTAGAGCTCTGTGCAGGTCAACTAAAGAGCTCTCTCTCTACTTGGGGAGGGGACTGGAAGAAGCACAGAGATCACTGTCCGCAACACCTGGTTCCAGCTTTCAGGTGTTTTTCAATAGAAGAGGATATTGGTTTATAAAAACAAATAGGCCACATTCTCAGTCCACATCTCCCTAAGCAAACATGACACTTCTGATCATTACTTTCCTGCTTCTCAAGTTCCAGCAGGCTATAAAGGTACCCCTCCTCTCCAGGAACATTGCTAGTAGATTTCAACCATCTACCTCTTCTCCTTCCAAATACCTGAGAACTATAGTGTCCTTCCAATTTTCTCATCAGCAATATCAAATCAATATGGCAGAGGTGGTCAGTAAGTGAAAGAAATGAACGGAGAGGAAAGAGGGGCACACTTACTAGGAAAAATACCACAGTTACTATGAAATATCACCATCACCACCACTACCATGACCATAACCCCAGGAAGGAAAGCACCAGAGGATTTAAATGTTTCTTTTTGTATTATTTTCAGAGTTACAGGATAACAATTGATTATTTTAACCCATTCTCAATTTTATAGGTGATTATTTTAACCCCCCTAAATTTATAGATGAGGAAACTTCTATAAATTAAAAGGTACAGGGTGATTTGTCCAAGATTGTCAGGCTTCAGAGAAAATCCTGGGACCAGAAACAAGACCCCTGGTCTTGGTGTCCCTTGTGTCCCATGGTGTCTCATGAACTCACCAGTTAGTCATTCAATGTCCCCTTCCTGGTTTCACCTGCACTAAACAGGCACACACACAGAAACATAGGCAGTAACAGTTCTTATGCTGCAAGTATTTTGTATCTTCACTGGTCATTTACAGGAATATTTCAAAATCATTTTAAGAAAATTCAAGTCTTAGTTCTGCTAATAGCAAAGTTTTGTTGTAGGCCATCAATTTTCATCTCTGGGACTGTGATCTGGCTGTGATGTGTGTCTCCCCATGAGGAGAAGAGTCCGAGCTGAGGGGTCTGGCTGTTCAATGGCACGTCTTTTCTCCCTTTTTATTTTGCCTAAATAACTTCCTGCCTGTATCTGATTCTAAGAATAGCCTTACTTCTTAACTTATGAAAAGAAAAAAAGATACAATTACGCCAATATATTTAAATAATAAAAATTCCCAAAAGACTGTGATGATGTTTAGATATGCACAATGCCTAACAAAGTTCTATGAATAAATGGCCATCTAACAAAAAATCTTTTTATTATGGCAAATTTAAATAATTTCCTGAGAAGCATGTTTCATGTGTTATTTTTCACAACCCTGTAACTTATTTCAAAATAATCTTAAACAAAACCTCAACATATAAAGTAGATACAATAATTCTTTAATAGTATAATTCATTTAATAATTACTTATATATTTGTTAATAAAATCAGTTGATGAAGCTTTCTTAAAACTCCCGTTATCAGAACTATTTATAATCTTATACAGCATCAACGTCTATGTAATGTGTATATTCATGACAGTTTATTGGCTATATTTTTGTTGCTTTTAGTTTGATTTTTAAGTCACAGAGTTTGTAGGTACTTTTAAATGTTTATGGGGTTTTTTTGTTTTGCTTTTTTTGAGATGAATTTTCACTTCTTTGCCCTGTCTGGAGTGCTATGATGTGATCTCAGATCACCGCAACCTCCGCCTCCTGGGTTCAAGCAATTCTCCTCCCTCACTCTCCCTAATAGCTGGCAATTCAGGCACGTGTCACCACTCCTGGCTAATATTTTTTTTGGAAGTTTTTTTTTTTAAATTTTACTTTCTTTTTTTTTTAACCAGGAACACGTGCACTTTATTGAATGCCATTGTAGAAAAGTGTATGAGGATAAAGGGCGGATACAGGACTCAGCTCCGGAGCAGGGCGAGGAATGGAAAGCTGAGTACGGGGGATACAGGTCACAGGCAGAGCAGGTTCCCTGGCTGAGATGATTCCTCTTGATCTATTGATAGTCTCGCAGAATCAGTATTGGGATGATGATAAGCTGAATGGTCATGATGATGCCCACGGTCAGGGCCCAGACATTCAAGCACTTGGCAGTGGAGGCGTAGGCTTGGGCCCCGGTCAGGTCACCAGCCATCTTCCTGTCCCCAGACTTCACGGAGTAGGCGAACGCTATGAAGTCCAGGCAGCAGAGTTCATGAAGAAGGTGTCCAACAGGGACCAGACCACATGGTCAGGCACGGAGGGCTCACTGCGAATATGGATCACGGTGGATGTCAGGGGAGCAGGGCTGTGGGCATATCCACTTCATGCTCAGTAGCAGGAGGTGCCTCAGTGTGTGAAGCTCCCCTCCCTGTGTCCATGTGTTCTCATTGTTCAACACCTGCCTATGAAGTAAGAACATGTGGTGTTTCATTTTCTGCTCTTGTATCCCTTTGCTGAGAACAATGGTTTCCAGGTTCATCCACGTCCCTACAAAGGACACTAACTCATCGTTTTTGATGGCTGTATAATATTCCATGGTGTATATGTGCCACATTTTCCCTGTCCAGTCTCTCATCGATGGGCATTTGGGTTGGTTCCAGGTCTTTGCTATTGTAAACTGTGCTGCAAAGAACAATCGTGTGCATGCACTCCTGGCTAATTTTTACAGTTTCGATAGAGATGGGGTTTTACCATGTGGGCCAGGCTGGTCTTGAACTCTTGAGCTCAAGTGATCCTCCTGCCTCAGTCTCTCAATATGCTGGGATTACAGGCGTGAGCCACCATATCAGGCCTAAATATTTGTTTAATAAATAAATATGGTCTGTGCAAAACCCAAGTAGTCAAATGCCTCACTACATAAACAGTTTAGTATTCACCTTATTTATTACAGTTTTCAGCTATTTTAAACAATACTTTAGAAGATAAACCATAAGTAAAACTTCTATGGAATTCCCTAACCACATCCCAAGAACCTAGGAATCTGACAAAATACAGTGTGGATTCTGCTATTCTTAAATCCCTTTCCTTAAGCTACTTGGCCCCACATACAACTCCAAATACATTTTTACTGTAGGAAAAATTCCAAACCAGCTGGCAACATGAGGGACCTGAATCTCTCAAGACAGCTTGATCCATCACAGTTTAGGTCAATGACCTATGAAGTTAAAGGTTACAAAAAGAAAGAAAATCTTCTAAAGGAGTAAAAAATTGATATTCCCAAATGTTGGGCCACTCACACACTAAAGTAAGATCTATGGAACCCTGCAAGTGGCTGTCCTCCAGGGTATTACAGGAGAGGCAACCACTTTATCTTGCAATTGTGTGAGCACAGAGGAGGGAAAACAATATACGTGAGGTTCACGAGAAAGGCCACGAGCCTTTCCAACACGAAGGAGTAATGCTTCTGGCTCCTGGCCAACTGGAAATGCTAACCAAATGTTGCACATAGGGTCAGTCTCCTTAACAGGGCAATGCTTTGAGCGACCCAAAGCATTGAAGTGATCTCATTAATCTTCATAACACTCCTAGATGTAAACAGGTAGTAATAAGGAATATTGCCATCCTTCAGGGAAAATGGAAGTAGTGCTAGAGGTTAAGAGATTAGATTCTTAGGACGTACTGGTTGTATAGCTTGGGGGAGCGATTCTGTATTTCTGTTTTTCTCCTGTCATTACGCAAGTGAAAAGCAAGAGTTTGCCAAACTGTAACAGTTCAGTTTTATGGCTATAGTAAATAAAAATATGAGTTTTTCTTCCCTTGGTATGGATCTACTTTTTTTTTCTTTTTTTCAAATGCCACGGAATAAAATGACATTGCACATTCACATGCAATAAACCAGATTTCTTTTAGGAGCAATAATATATGAGGAGTACATAGATCCAATGGATTGAATAATTCAAATCATGAAGCTATTACATTTGGCAGATGCAGAACCACGATATTGAAGCCCATTCATCGTTTCCCCACTAGACACCTGAGTGGGGTTTCTACTTCTCCAGAGTGTCCTTCTTACTGATTCGAAGATGGAATAACTCATTCCTGGGTCCCATCACTTCCCCCAGTGGCCTATTAGAGGCAAATCACTAAACACAACAATATATCCTCTGAGGGAGCAGTGGGGATCTTAATAGATGAAGTTCATTTGTATCTTCATGTAAAGTAATAAAATTCAGCCGGCATTAAAGAAAAGGGTGAGCCATCATGAGCATATTAACTAAATGACTCATTTCATCTAGAGACACTATAAAACTTAACTTTGACCTCCATAAATTATGAAAGACACAGGTGTTTTAAAATGACATTCTCTTAGAATAACTCATTTGGTCTCTGATGAATATGACTATAAAATCTAAGAAAAGTTGCAAGTTTCTATTGAACATGTGAGTTAAGGCTTGCTTATAACTTAGAAAAATAGAATCAAGGAAGGTAGATTTGTATTCTGTACTACAGCAAATGAAGGCAGAAGTCAAGTACATGTATAAAGACATTTTAACAATGTTGATAGAAATGTTTGTTGTTGTTTAATAGAAGTTTAGATCAAGGCTGTCATAAAACAATCTGAAGACAAAACACACATTGCCCATGAGCCAGGTGGGGAAGTCGGAGTGCTGACATCTGAAAACTGAGTCTCTCCTGCCTGCCCCAGCTTCTTGCCCACAATCCTTTCTTCACTGCAAGTTTCCTTCCATCCTCACTGCTGTCAACATCTAACTGGCACAACAGAGCTTGAAATAATGACATGATACCCACATTTTCGATTGCACTGACAGACTTTTGAAGATTACAAAATATGTTTGAGATGGAGTCTTGCTCTGCCGCCCAGGCTGGAGTGCAGTGGGGGGAATCTCGGCTCACTGCAACCTCTGTCTCCTGCATTCAGTGATCTTGTGCCTCAGCCTCCAGAGTAGCTGGGATTACAGGCACATGCCACCATGCCTGGTTAATTTTTTTGTATTTTTAGTAGAGACGGAGTTTCGCTGTGTCGCCCAGGCTGGTCTCAAACTACTGACCTCAAGTGATCTGCCTGCCTAGGCCTCCCAAAGAGCTGGTATTAGAGGAATGAGGGAGGCTGAGGCGGGCAGATCACCTGAGATAGGGAATTCGAGAGCAGCCTGGCCACATGGCAAAAACCTACCCCTACTTTGTATATTTAGGAGGGGTGAGTTTTTACAATGTTGGCGAGGGTGGCATGGTGGTGTGGAACTGTAATCCCAGCTACTCTGGAGGCTGGGGCACAAGATTCCTGGAATGCAAAAGGCAGAGGTTGCACTGAGCGGAGATCCTGTCACTGCACTCCAGCCTGGGCTACAGAACAAGACTCTGTCTCAATCAATCAATCAATCAATGGAAAAATAGTAACTATATCCTTTAAAACACAAAATGTTGTTGTAAAATTAGTTTAATTATCTAAATGTAAATGTTTATATCGTGATCAAATCAATAAAGAATATAAGGATAATATTTAAAGAATATAAGAATTTAATTTAATCATGTAATCAATACATATAATTCACCAACCTAGGTATAATTGTGATTTCTAAGACTTTTCCTTATGCTGGTCGGCTGTAAGCAAATTCTAGAAGTTTTTTTATTTTGTGCTCATAACCATCCTAAAAAATGTCTCCTTCATGTAATTTTTAATGGGTCTCTCAGAGGCTAATTAAATTTCAAAATTACAAAGCTATTCCAAACAGTATAACATTATATTTAAATAGATGACATTTTAATCACAGTTTTTAATTCTTTTGTTAATTTTTTCTAAAATATTTTAAAATACGGTAACAATTTTATAATACGGTAATGTGATTAGCTATCTCCTATCTCCTCAGTCAAAATTTTTTCTATCCTCAAAAATAGCAAATATGTGCTCTTTGGGCTATGAAAATGTAAAACTAATGATAATTTAATTTTTGGTGCTGTTATGCTGTTATACATGCCCAGTACCCATTCTCCTAGAATCATATTAACTTCCTTCATTTCCTATCCCAAAAAGAGCATTTCGAGCTTCTTAAAAGTCTTGGTTATTAGAAATAAATTTCAAAGAACACATTAAAACTGAGATCAAACCATTTTAATAGCATTCTTACATGTTTAAATACCAAGATCGAAAGGTACAAAAATAGATGGATAGCGTCTTATGATTTACAAGTGGAATGAAATAACGAAGATGCATTTTAATGGCACACAATCACTGGAACAATGCTAAGTGCTGCCAGCACATCCCAGGGATAGAAAATCAGAAAAATATTTTCCCACAAATAGTTTTAGGGTAAAAGTTACTAATCCATATTGTTAATAATTACACTAATAGTTTAAATGTCACTGTGCTTTAATTCTTACTTGCAAATCTCTAAGTGCTGTAAGGATTACAGATGATTTATTACTCTAAATTTAACTTGCAACTTTTGTCTTTGTGGGTCTACTGAGTATCAGATTTGTTCCTTTCCATTTTTCAG
Organism: Leontopithecus rosalia; assembly: GCA_028533165.1. NCBI lineage: Eukaryota > Metazoa > Chordata > Mammalia > Primates > Cebidae > Leontopithecus > Leontopithecus rosalia. The sequence continues at coordinate 8,683,471 of CM052649.1, forward strand.
TTAAGAGAGATAATCTTTCATTTGAATAAAAAAATAATGCCTACTAACTATCTCTCTGCTTCCTTTAACCTGTGATTTCCTAGGATTATTCGTGCTTTAAATTATCTACATACAATTAATTTTCTAGGTTATCTTCAGTATTCATAGAAATCTGAGATGTTTTTTCTCATGTATCTTCTAATAATCTAAGAATTACAGCTCACTCTCCCATATGCTCAATCCCAGTCACGCTCCCAAAACTCACTGGATGGTTTGATCCTTGCCTCTAGCCACCCCATTCTGTGGGCCATCAACTGCAGTCAAACCCAGCACTGAAACATGTCTCAAATATGGCTTCTCATCTCCAATTCCACCAACACTGCCTAAGTTTAAGCACCCTCTACTCTCACCTGATCCACAACCCCCAACTGCTATGCCGTACTCCAAATACTCCAAATGCTAGCACATCCTGCACACAATATGGCAGACGTATCTTTCTAATGCAAATATGATTATGTGAATATGTAAACATAGAAATCTCCTGGGCTCCTCAATGCCTTTAGCAGAGATCCTCAAATTCACCAAGCCGGCAGAGCCACGGGAGCTTGATTAAATCAAAAATTCTGGCCAGGCACAGTGGCTCACACCTGTGATCTCAGCACTTTGGGAGGCCAAGACGGGTGGATCACCTGAGGTCAGGAGTTCAAGACCAGCCTGGCCAACATAGTAAAACCCTGTCTCCACTAATAATACAAAAAGTTAGCCAGACATGGTGGCTCGTAATGCCAGCTACTCAGGATGCTGAGACAGGAGAATGGCCTGAACCCAGGAGGCAAAGAAAAAAGTTGCAGTGAGTGGAGATGACGCCATTGCACTCCAGCCTGGGCAACAAACAAACAAACAAACAAGATTCTGGCATTACTTCCAGAAAGTGGAAATCAGAGGACTTGAGGACAGGCCTGAACATCCGTACTCTTGAAAGGCCTGTTGGGTGATCCTAAGACTGCCCCAGTTGGAGTCACTGGTCTAGAGGACCAAGTCTAAGCTTCTTTATAATTTGACCCCACCTAATGCTCAGGGCTTCACCTACTACTACTTCCCCCTCTCTGTCACCAATAGGTGCCACAGTCAAGCACTTTCAGCCTCATCAGAATCCCTGACTTTTCCCATGTGACTCTCTCTCTTCCCTGCCAGATTCCTCATGCATCTCTCGGGCCCAGCTGGAGGAGCACCCTCTCAGTGCAGCCTCTTCAGATCCATGTACCATCATATTCCTTACTTTTGGTGTTTTCAGGACCCTTTACTCGGGCTTCCCTTGGAGAATTTAATTGTTCGTGCCCCTGTGTCACCCACAAGGCCGGGATCAGCAAACTTTTTGTTATGGGGCCAGAGAGCAGACATTTTCCTTTTGTGGTCTATGTCCCAACTACTCACTCTGCAGTTTTAGCTCAAAAACAGACACAGAAGATGTGTGAATGAGTGGGTGTGGCTGTGTGCCAATAGAAGTGTATTTACAAAAACAGGCCCCACCTCTGGGGCCCCAGCTTGTGGACCCTTGCGCTGGACCCACCGTCCTCATCAGGTAGAGAAGATGATTCATCTTTGTTTCTCTAATGCCTAAGATGCTTCCTGGCATAAAGTAGGTTCAATAAATATTTAATGAACACAGAATCTTGAAGGAAATAACCACATGAACTAATAAATTTGGATGAACCTCACATGGACCTGGGTAGGAGAAAAGGTCTGAATACTCTGTCTGTAGCACATGTACATGCAAATAAGTTATTAATTATGATCACAGCCCTTTGTTGGCTTGTTCATGGGATCAGGGAAATGGGAAGCCTTTCTTTCCCTCCCTCCCTCCCTCCCTCCATCTCTCTCTCTCTCTCTCTCTCTCTCTCTCTTTCTTTCTTTCCAGTTGTCCCTGGGCATCCCCCGAGCATCGGCTCCAAGACCCACTCAGGTGCCAAAATCTAGGGATGCTCACGTCCCCGATATAAAATGGATTAGTATTTACCTATAATGTATGCACATCTTCCCATATACTTTAAATCATCTCTGGATTACTTACACTATCTAGGACATTGTAAATGTAAATAATTGTTATACCACATTGTTTTTATTGGTATGATTTTTATTGTTCTGTTGTTTTCTTTTTTTTCAAACATTTTAGACCTGTGGTTGGTTAAATCTGCACATGCAGAACCCAGAGATGACCAACTGTATGCACTTACTTATTCATAACTACAAAGATAACTGTTGTAATAGGCTGGCATTCTCCCAACTCAAGCACAGAAAAAAACACAGATTAGTTTCTTTTGTTTTTGTTTTGTTACAATAGCAGAAGGAAGAGAATGGTTAGAAATCATTCTCAGGCCACCAGTTTGTTAAAAGCACATGCTCTGAGCCACCTGAGTCAGCAGAGCTGGGAGGGGCATCTTAATCCTGCATGAATACCCTAGCTAATACTTAAGAACGCTAATGTTTGGTAAATGTTGGACAAAAGGTAACAAAGCGTACAGACAAAAAGGAGACTTTTTAACATATATTGGGCTAATTAATCAAATAAGCCAATTAGAAGAAAGGTGAGAACAGGTAGAAGGAGAGAGACAAGCCAATCTTAAAGCACCTACTTGCATCATCAGGGCCAGCCCTGAGAAGGAAAGGGACAAGGAGGGGAAACACTGAAACCCTAAAGCGGAGGCTCGTCAAGATTTGAGGTGGAAGAGGATAAAAAAGGCCGGAATGGAAAGCACTGTCCCTCTTCCATCACCAGCTGCTTGTTCTAAGTCATAGTTAATGCAAACACAACATGAAAATCAGCATGACCTCCGATCTCTTTGCACAATGGGGTTCTACTGCGTTCTGCATTTACTGCTAATGGCGGATTTCATCCCACTCAGCATGCATTCCCTTTAATTGTGTAAACTTGACTAAAATATATCCTTTGGAAAAGATGAACAAGTGTGGCTACTGGAAGCAGAATTGCTGATCTCATAAGCATCTCCATTTTTCCTGTTAATTATATATTGCCTCCAACAGAGTAATTCCAAGGTAAAATTTTCAAGTAAAAATAAGAATTATAATTACCAAAAAATAATGATATTGGCCAGTTGTTTAAAATACATTTTATGTGAATTTAAAATTAGTCCCTGTTGTTTAGAACTGGTGACAAAGTCATTTTAAAAAAGAAACTTGACCAGGTGTGGTGGCTCACGCTGGTAATCCCAGCACTTTGGGAGGCCAAGGCATGCAGATCACAAGGTCAAGAGATTGAGACCACCCTAGCCAACACAGTGAAACCCTATCTCTACTAAAAATACAAAAATTAGCTGGGTGTGATGGCATGCGTCTGTAGTCCCAGCTACTCAGGAGGCTGAGGCAGTAGAATCCATTGAACCAGGAGGCGAGATTGCAGTGAACCGAGATTGTGCCACTGCACTCCAGCCTGGTGAGACACCATCTCAAAAAAACTAAAAAGAAAGAAAGAAACTCATTAAACAGAAGCCTACCATTTATTTTGTGTGATCTTATGAGAATATATGCTCTGTTAAAATAATTGGGAGGCCATTAGGCTGAGAAGGCTTCCCTGTCTTGGGTTCCTATATAAACAAACCAAACTCAACTCAATGTAAAGAGTAAAAGGAAACTTAAGCTTCACCAATCAGAAACCCTCACTAAAGTCTAACTTGCTATTTAACCAATTATAAACCACCAACTAACCTCTAACTAGGGAGTTTCCACTTCAACCAACCAGAGGCATTTTCTTCGTCTTGCTTCTGGGAAGAACATTATAAAAGTTTCCTCCCTTGCCACCCCTACCCACAAGTGGAAAGCTGCTGGAAGTCTGGTGATGCTTGATTCCTGAATCACTAAATGCTCAAATAAACTCGTTAAAATTTTAATGCACCTAAGTTTATCTCTTAAGTTTTGAATACTTAAAGCAAATTCAGCCCAAGCACAAAAACAGCAAGTTAATCTTTCCTTTTTTATTTCTTTAAATTCAAACCGTTAGCCAAATGGTTCAAAATAATAAACTAAAATTTTTCAACCAATCATTTTTTTGTTACTGTAAGGAAGACCAGGCTCTGCCTTGGAAGCATTCAGATTTTGCATATTTATTTTTTTAAAAAATAAACATGCTAATCAGAAATCCATACTAATTCTTTTGTATTTTTAATAGAGCCAGGGTTTCACCATGTTAGCCAGGATGGTCTCGATCTCCTGACCTCATGATCTGCCTGCCTCAGCCTCCCACAGTGCTGGGATTATAAGCATGAGCCACCCCGCCAGGCCTGTGCCCTTTTATTTATGTGTTTATATTACACTTGAGCTTTTTGGAGAAAAGTAAGAGAAGCAGAATTGAGTTACTGGACAAAAATAAAGACCAAGAAGCACATTTAAAAACCTGAAGAAAATTCACATTTTAGAAACTAAGATGCATGTTAAAAAATGTTTTCATTTGGAAAAATCACATTTTGAAGAAAAGTACCTAAACAGCCAGAAACAGTGGCTCCACATCTTCCCCACAGTTCAATGGCAAAGACTCATGCTGCAGATGCTTTGATAATAAACTCTTTTTCATTAGCACTGTAGGGCTTTATGCATTATAAAAATATGGCCAATTTGTAAATGCCCAACAGCAGTCAAACACTGCCTTATGTGTCAACTGAGTTAGCTGCCATTTGGAACAATACTTGGATTCAGCACAGAATACATATCAGAGTGATTCGGGATGGAATCACTTGCCACCCTTAGAATGAACCTGAAACACTAAAGACGAGCACATTCATTTGGGAAATAAAAATGTAATCACCCTCCCTTGCATCTGTTGCAACAATTCAATCTGCAGTGAAACTTACACTTGTATCAAGTGTGTGGAGTATTATCACTGCCATTCCTTCTATAATCTTCTTTACCAAAAACAGTGATAACATATTCTTTCATTTGGAATTTTTTTATACCAAGGAAAGTGATCTTAGTAGGATTTGTGAAGTATGCAATCATTCAACAAATATTATCCCAACAGTAGGAGCAAATAGAAATCAAAGAATGCAAGGAAATAACTGAAAAGCTTAACTGTGATTATCTCTGAAATTGTTTTTTCTTTATGCTTTCCTGTATTTTCTACATTTTCTAAAATGAAGATGCCTAAGTTTCATCACTGAAAACACAAATATTATGAATTTTTAAAGAGACAAGGGTAAAACAGAATATGACTGTCAATGTGTTTAAGATAATATGAAAGATCATGTGCATCTTAGAAATGAGAATGTATGACTTCTTCCAGAAATCGCCTGAATTCAGATCCAAGTACCCTCTGATGCTACATAACCACAAATCACCTAAAGAGAGACTTTTCTTTTGCAGCACAATGCACTTCTTTTATCAAAGAGTACAAAGAATCTTTAACTGAATTCAATTTCAGGAACTAAAGTATCGCTAGCATAAAGTGAAACCATCCAATAAATGCCTCCACAATGCTGAGTGCTATGAAGAAAAATCCAGTGTCATTCTATTTTTTTCACAACCCATATTTTTAAATTATTACTGATTTCTGAAATAATACACCTGTTATCTAAACTTATGCTTGCTAAGTCAAGCTTTGCCAAACAGGAATCTGAGGGTTGGGTATATTTTTAAAGTTTTATATCTGACTCACACTCCCTTTCAAACTTTCTGAGCCTAATCCCATGAAATTCCTAAGTGAAATTCTTATTCTCTTCCACAGTGGCACGTGCACACGTATGTGAAACCCATGAAGACCCTCAGAGTTTCACAAGGGCTGCATGCTCACCAGCTTGACTGCTAAGTGACAGTAACTTCCCATGGGTTATTTTATTTAATCTTTGCAACAGCTGAAAGGGGTAGAAATTATTACATTATCTTTAAAGATGAGAAAATTAGGCTCTGAAACTGGCTTAGAGTCATTTAAATAAGGGCCAGCCTTTTCTTTTTCTGTTATTTATCAAATGTCTATAATGTACCACACACTGCTGTAGGATAGAAAACTACAGCCCATGCTCCAGGGGTCAACAAACTTTTGGAACATACTTATGATAAGAATATAAAAGGTTGTTATCTGAAATGCAAATTTAACTGGGCATCCTAGATTTTTATTTGCTAAGTCCAGCAATCCCATGTATTCGTGTCCACCACGCCATATGGCATGCCAGGTTGACTCAGTGGCCCACCTAGTCCTTCCCAGCAGACCATGTTGATATGCAAAGGATAGAGACCTCCAAAAATGTTGGGATGAGGACTCCAGGGATATTAGGATGCAGCTTCCAGGGGCCCTGGAATGGAAGCCCACCAGAGACATTGGGATGGAGACTCTAGGGACATTGGGATGGACACTCCAGAAACATTGGGATGGAAACACCAGGGACATGGGGTGGAGGCTGCAGGGACACTGGAATGGAGACATACTTGAGACACTGGGATATATATTCCAGGGATGCTGAGATGGAAACCATCAGAGATATTGGACAGAGACCTTTAGGGATACTGAGAGAGAGACCCCACTGACACTGGAATAGAGAACTCCAGGGACTCTGAGATGGAGACCTCCTGGGACAAGCACCCCTTGAAAACGATTCCCAGTTGCTACCTGCAGCCAGAACAGGAGCACAAGACATCTCTTCACAATACCATAATATCCACCTGGCTTCTCACATCCCTTAGGAAAATCTTGAGTCAGTAACCAAAAGCCAATCACCTGCAGAGAATGTAGTGCTGATCTGCTCACACAGCACCCAGGACCTCCAGAGACAAAGTCATAGTAAAACCTTTTCCAGAGTTCTACAGAGATGAATGAGGGACACAATACTCAAAACACTACTTGGGGTCATATTTGTACCTGCTCCCCCCGTTAAGGGTCTGTTCCCTTGGCTCAGAGTGAAAGCTCATTTTCCCTCAGGGTGAGCTTTGGTGTATACAGCCTGCCACTGGCTCATGCCCTTGCCAAATGTAGGTATCTGGGATAGGCTTTTATAATCCCAACCCCCTTTTCCCTAAGTGTTCGCCCAGATGCAGAGGGGAACAATTACCAATTCAGTTCTGGAAATAAATGTGTTGAATCAACAGTTATCTCTGAGTTTCTATGAGCAGTAAAAATCTGTGCTATATCCTGCACAAATAAAGGAAAGACAGGCACTTCCCTTGTCTTCTGGTAAGTTGCCATCTGATAAGGGTGACTTGTCAAGAAACAATGCAGCATTCTACAATAAGTGCAGAACAAAAAAAGCAGATGTCAGGTGTGCTACTAGGGCCACACAGGGCAGGGAATGTGGCAGCTCAGGACTGATGGTGACCTGTGAGCCAGGTCCTTACTATGAGTGGGAGTTTACCAAGCAGAGAATTTGGAGTAGGGGTGGGTGGTAGCCAGCATTCCAGAAAATGAGAAAGAGGTCAGAAGGGAAAAAGCCCAGAGGTAAGAAAGAGCATATTCCATAGCTGTAGACAGAATAAATAATTCCACATGCCTGGACCATGTGAGAATGAAAACAGGAAGTCTGGAAGGGAGATGAGAACGCAAGGTAGAAGAGCTGGCGTGCCACACCAGGGAGCCGGCATCGACCCACTGGGAGCTACTGAAGGTGGGCATATTTAAAAGACGATGCTGGCTGTGGTATGCAGAAGGAGGAGAACATCTGGAGGCCAGGAGGCTAACTTCCAACTGCTGCAAAACACAGGCTGAACTCCAAGTGATGAAGTTTGATGGACACCAGCATCAGAAACCACCTAGTATTCTGACTGGACTAAAGGAAGGAAAAGAACACCAAGTAGCTTTGTCCCATCTACACTCGCCACCTCCTCACAAACATCAGAAGAGTTGAAAGTAACCAGTTAGGTGCAATAAACTCTGCCAACCTCTACCTACTCATGTAAAATCACAACCATTCATCACTTCAAGTGTTGAGTGGATGTACAAGGACTCCTCAAGATCTGAGAGCTAGAGCAGTGATCCTAGAAACTGTTCAGTGTTCATCTAGAGTGCCCAGAGTATAAGCTAGATTTAGTTTCACTCAAGTTTATACAGGGACTGCAAAACCTCCGCAGCTATGAAAGGAATGCTTTATACTCTGGTAAATATGGATGAAAAAGATAATGAACTCCCCACTGCCCAGTGTGCCATCCTTAGGTGTCAGAAGAACCCAATTCTACAAACAGCCCCCGTCTTCAACTTTAACATAAATTTTCTTAAAAGATGGATATACAGTCCCCAAACAGGTATGCAGGTTTTCTAAGGAAGTGAGTGAAAAGGGGGAAAAGAACTCAAATTTGTTTTCATTGTGTTCTGGAGGCCTCATCGTCAAACTGGGATGCAGGTGTTGACCTAGATACAGGAACATGCATGCCCTTGAGAGACACAGATGAAAATAACTTCCTTGAATTCTCAACTTACTGATATATGGCCTAATCAAGGTGACAAAGAAAGGTGGTGGTGGGCTTTGGAGTACACATCAAGATCTCTGGATCTCTAGAATCCTACTGAAGAATATAGTGGGAAGTCAGGAACGTGGTTTCTGGAGTCAAACAGCCTGGGTTGGGAATCCAGGTCCATCTTTTCTTAGGCATATGCCCCTGGGCAACTGATTTATCTACTTTCTTCCTCAGTTCCCTCATCTCTAAAACAGCAATGCTGATAGTACCTACCTCTCAGGTTTGAATGGAAGAATAAATGGGTTAATTCATGTTAGAACAGTTCCTGGCACAGGGTGAGGACACATTCAATGCTTGGTCTGAGGGGAAGCCATCCACATCTTATTAGCAGTAGTATATTTTATGACATTCATACTGTATTTCATTCTTATAAGAAATAATACTGTTCAGCACTCTTCAGTTTTGTCAGGGAAGGTCACATGTAACTGCACAGATGTCAGATGAAGTCCAAAAATATCTGCGGTGGCAAAACACAATATCTCTCACCTTGCTCCTACAACAAGTTCTTTCTGTCCTGGGTCAAATGTTAACTGCGAGAAATCCACAGCATTCTTCGCTCTGAACTCCCGTAACCAGGGGCCAATTTCTAAACAGAAAAAATAAATAAATAAAAAGATAGAAATGAATTATATTTCCTCTGGGGACCACAGAAAGTGCACATTAGGTAGCAAACGTTACATTTCACAGAGGATTTGGAGGTCCCTCTATGCCATCCTTCAGAGGCCACAGGAGGTTTCCCTCAGGATGCTCCTAAGCCACACTAAGAACTTGTAAAGCACAGAGGGCAGCCACCCAATAAAGAGCAAGTGAGGCATCAATGCTTGGTTCTGATTTACAAGCCAGATGTGCATTTTCCTTTTGGCTTTGGGCTGGGCAGAAAATAACACAGCATTCACAAGATTCATCAGAGGAATACTGAATGCAAACAAGACCATTTCCTGTGCAACTTAACTTGAAAGAGCTGCAGATTTTTTAATATTACAAAAGCCTCCTTAGGAGCAAGGACCAAGCACACAAGCACCATTTGCCTTCTTTTAAATTAGAGTTCCATTTCCCTGCCCTTGGGTTTCTATTTTGGCCCCACGATTAGACTTGTTAAACACATTCAGACCTTTCTAGATGAGAAATCCAGTTACTTCTAGGCTTCATTTGCATTTTTTCTAAGGGATATTAGGAGATAGCCACTCTATAGAGACAGGATTTTACAAGCACTGTTAACTCCTATTAGACAACCTCCAGCCCAGAGTCCGACTATTATAAAATGACAGTGTTTGAAGAGAGATAGAATGCTGCTTCAATGAGCCATTTTTGCAATTTTCATTAGCTCATTACTAACACTAAAAAGTATTCAGTGAGTTGCCTGCCAGTCGTGGGATACCTCATCATTATCATTGACAATTAACCACGTCATCTGATTGTCTTTTTTTCTTGGATTTAGTATTTTGAATAACCACACTCACTAACCAAGCACGTTACAACTGTCAAATCAATGAAATTATTGGTTGAAGGGAAAAGTGAAAAGAATTTTCACAGGAAAGAATTTCCTCCAGTGAACACTGATGCTAAAAATATCAGTGTTATATTTCTAATGGGGGCATATTTCCATATGGCCCCATCCCATATTATGTC
>CM052649.1:8694023-8718123 GCA_028533165.1 Leontopithecus rosalia
TGATGATACACTGGACTGGGAAAATGTGGCACATATACACCATGGAATATTATGCAGCAATCAAAAATGATGAGTTCATGTCCTTTGTAGGGACATGGATGAACCTGGAGAACATAATTCTCAGCAAACTGACACAAGAACAGAAAATGAAATACAGCTTTTTGGTGATGATGAACTCAAGTCAAAGGATGCACACTAATGAACAATGAATGGAACTAAGCTCGTCAGCAGAACAATTAGTGACAAAATTTGGACCCAAGATTCACAAAGTAGACCAAATCCCAACACATTTAAATGTGTTTACGAGATACACACGTAACTAACAATTACTTTGCACCAACCTAATAGCAAGAGCAAGGGATTATGACCTGGGTGAGACAGAGTATAGATGTAGTTAGAAAGAGCATTATGAGGTGGAAGAAAATGCTGAGGAAATCTCTTAGAAGGTCATGCATAGAGAGGAACAGATTAACTCACATTTCAACCCAGAGTAAGACATTTATTAAGTATTTATCTAGAACTTATACCATATAAAAATATATATGACTCAGTCCTGCCTCACAATAAAAATGGAGGCGATGCTGGTATAATTTTCATCACATTCCCTCCTTTCCTTTCTGTGTAACAGAATTATGTGTTTGTCTCTTATTTTTTAAGGAAGAAAGTATGTGATGCTCCATAGACTTGAGGTTGTGGTGTTTTGCTTTTTGTTTGTTTTTTGTTTCCTTGAGACAGAGTCTCACTCTGCTGCCTAGGCTGGTGTGCAGTGGTGCAATCTCACCTAACTGCAAACTCTGCCTTCTGTATTCAAGTAATTCTCGTACCTCAGCCTCCCGAGTAGCTGGGGTTACAAGCATGGTGGACTAATTTTTGTATTTTTAGTAGAGACATGGTTTCACCATGTTGGCCAGGCTGGTCTTCAACTCCTGACCTCAGGTGATATGCCCTCCTTGGCTTCCCTAAGTTCTGGGATATCAGGCATGCTCCACCATGCCCGGCCAGACTTGAGTTTTTAAAGGGCAAGATTTCTGTCTTATTTATTATTGTGCCCCAAACAAGTACTTTGATAGATCTTCGTGGAGAGAATGACTGCATTTTTAATCTTTTGCTGTTAAAGAACTTAATACTCTCTCCCCTAGAATGAAGAAGATAGAAAATCAGGCTTTCAAAAGATAAATCACATACTGATAAAGAAAATTATATAAAGGATCATTTGTGTTTCCTGCTTTCTCTATCTTAGAGTTCTAGTTTTCTTGTATGAATAATATAAGTAATAATATATGACTTCAGGGATTTTTCAAGGATTCCGGAATGTGTAGGTAAAATGCCCACTGTGTTGCTCAGCCTAATGCTGAGAATAGTGTTTGCACCCAGTGTGTGCCAGTATGGGTTGTCATTATTTTCATTGCAGCTTTATTATTTTCACTATCATCTGAAAAGGTATTTCCAAGAGTGTGTACTAAAGCTTCATTTCTTTTATAAGCTGTTGTCTTGTTATAAACAGCAAGGTACTGGACTTAGTGAAAATTTATTTGCTTTGGAGGACACAATTGAGATACTTCTTTCCTGGATCTCTATCTCGTTCGTAATCTACTCTCTCTTTAGGATAGTGTCTATTTTCTCAATTATGTGTATTTTGAAAAACACCTTTACTGATTTTTAGACTATTAGAATGTCTCTTTTGCGACATATTTAATCTATCAAATTTCTTAACACCCTGACTGCTGTATTCCATCAGTGTCACTACAGAATCAGATCCCATCCTTCTGGATAACACCCGCTGCATCATCTCCATAGGTGTGTGCATACCTGACGCTAACTTTGATGAATGTAATAACAGTACAGATGAGATAGGATGACCCACTGCAGAGGTTAGTGGTGGTTCATTTAGTGAGTAGTTAATTGAACTGCACAAGATACCCAACGGCTATTGCTGAGAGAGAATGTCACAGTTGAAATTCTTGTTTATCTTGAATTTAAAAACGAAACAAAGCTATGTCTATATTTCTTATTATATTTCTATAAGGCAAGAATAACAAAAATTTTAAAATCTATTAGACGACTTTAGGAGAATCAACCACCAAGCGTTGTCGAAGGAATAATTTTGTCATTGCCGTTCCGAATTCCAGGTCATTCTACCTCCTCTGCCCTAGTGGTTCTTCATCTTCAAAACCAGATGGACTTTTTGCCCTTAAAGGGTATTTTTTTTTCTGCAATGTTTGTTTCTTTGTTTTTCCTCTGCAAGGAATACTTATTTGAGAGTTATACTAACTTTAATACTTAATTATCTAACAAGCCAACATGGAGTGGTGGCAAATATTAAGACGGAATTAATTGGAATTGGTTAAATTTTGATTTAAAAAAAGACCCAGCAAAATTAGCTGTAGAGGAATAGTTATTATAGGTATAAAAGTTACATCATGACCTTCAGGAAAGGGAAGACTGATTTCAGATTCCATTTCAGATTCCATGGATGTCTACCCTCTCATCAACTCACCTTCAAGTTGGTCATGCTGGGAAATTCCTTCTCTGGCCACCCCTTGACTCTGGCTACTATGTTACAAAAGGAATCTATTGCATAAAGACCAAGCCAGGCTAAGCATAGCAATGTCAAGTTCCAACAATGCCTCACAATAGCAATCCAACAACGAATGTTTACTGGGTGCCTTACATGCAGTGTACCATTTAGTCTTTATAAACGTTGTATAAAGTGACTCTTTTCCTCCATTTAATATAACCAAGGAAACAGCTTAAGGAATTTAGTTAACTTGTCCACGAACCCATGGTGTTTATGGAACAGAGCAGGGACTAGATTGCTGGCCCGTCGCACTACAAAGGCCAGGTTCTAATATTCTGCAGCCTCTAGCTGGTGGAGGGAGGAGCTGCTACTGTGGTGTTTCTGTCTTCGTGCGTGTCTCTGTGTGTGTGTGTGTGTGTGTGTGTGTGTGTGTGTGTGTGTGTGTGTCTGGGTGCTGGTGCTGAGGATTTGGGAGCCTGCCTAGGAGAGGAAATGTGCTGAGCCCTAATTAACATGTATATGCTCACCTTTTTCACTTTGAGATTTTTCCTGGCACCACATCCTATTATCTTTACAAGAGGGCTCTGAACCGGTGCATTGCTCCTTGAATCAAAAAGTTTTGAAGGAAAATTATCTCATAATGTACCTCATGCCTCAAACTACAGCCTCCTTTTCTAGATTCCAGGCACATTGATTATAAGATAGAGGACAGGTGTACTCCAAATCTAGTTCAAATAATTCTCTTCTAGCATCCCAAGCTTTGTCTTATTTTTCAGCTTCGTTTCTTTCAACATGGAGGGTGCACCGAATGACTCATGTTAATTCATTCATCAATGTGTTTGACGTTTATTCATTCAGTCACTCTTTGAACCCACTTCCATTCATTCACTAAATCACCTCTTTATCGAGTGCCTGCATCGGGGAAGCCTTTGCCTTAGGCACTGGGAGTGTAGGATATAGCAGTGCACCTGCCATTTAGTGGAAAGATGGATGTGTCAATAGACAAATTGAACGCTGTAGCATGGGGCCTGATAGGGCAAGTCTGGGCACTGTGTGCAGGGAGGACCCTTCCTCCTGTCTGAGGAGATGCACAGAGAGGTTCTGTGGCAGCTGTCATCCCAGCCAGAGTTGGAACGACAGGTATCAGACCACCAGGTAAGGAAAGGGAAGTCAAGGGAGCTCTGGATGGTCCCTGGACCAAAAGCACTCACTACAGTTAGAACTCAAATTGCACATGGGATGGCGCTGAGAATGGGGTTGAAGGTAAAACGGAGCCAGTGTGGTTCTTAGTGGCTTTGGTCTAGTGAGATTTCTTGTTAGACATGCTGACAGGAGTGCCCAGGCACCAAGGAACAGGGTCAGCCTAGGCAGAAAGCAGTGGTTGAATGAGAGGGATGGAGGGCCCCAAGCCAAGAGCAGTGGGGACAGAGGAACATTATGTTATAGAAACTGGAGCAACAGGACTCTGTGAACGCATGTTGGGGAGGGAATCACTTTTAGACACTCAGATAATCCACTGTCTCTGTCTAATGTGACAAAATTCAACGACCCCTCTTTCTTAGTTGAATTTCAGCACTGGAAAAGGCACTGCTCAGAATTCCTGTCCAAATAATGTTTGTTAAATAACTGTAGCTTAAAGTGAGGGAGAATTTTGTCCATAGTTATTTGTCCATACTGTGTGACTTGAGTGGAGCTAAATAAGTTTTGCCTTATCTGTCTTCAAACGTGAAAGATCCCAACGGCCCCTGGGTCTTCACCTGGGGCTTTGGAGTGTTCCTCCTCTGCGGCGTCCCACCTCAGTGTCACCAGGTAAAGTTTAGCTTGTTGGATATCCGTTCCTCCCTCAGGACCCTCTCTCAGGACTCTAATCCCTTTTAACAGACTCAGCATTTGCAGAGAGGCTTATCTTTATTCCCAGAGTTCACAGTGATACTGTCAGGATCTCCTCTCCCTGGGCATTTTTAACAGAGTAGTGTTAATGTTTGGGGAGGAGCAAATATAGAAGTGTTTATAAATGGTGGGGAAAAAAAAGAACTAATGCAAGTTGGAGTCATGGGCTTGGTCGTTTCTGTTTGTGGAAACAATTCTCACTAATTATATCCCTTCTAGAACGGCAGCATTATTATACTGACCATATGCAATTAACTTGACCTTTCTTCCTCTGTGTATGAAAATAGAATGCACTGCTGTTTTCCCCTCTCGTATTCCTAAGCAAGGAGTACACATCCTTTGCTGGACGCAGTCCAGCTTGAGTCTTTTCTTTTTAGGCATTCTAAAATCTCTATATGGCATTAAATTTAATAGATCCAGTATATCAAAAATAGAATTATAATTACGAAAAGTCAGTTAAAAGGAGGGTGGATGGTAAAATGAAATGAGATTTTTAATGGCTTGCCATGAGTTATAATTAATGAGATGGAGATTTGGCCGTGCATGTGACCTTCAGGTAGGAAACAGCCGAAGCGCTGTGTGAACGGGCTGAGGAAGAACGAATTTTCGGAAGAAAAGGATTCTCTGTGTCTTGCCAGCTGCCACCTCCTCATCTTTCAGGGCTTTTTCTTGAAGTCAGGCTCACTGAATACGTTCAAGAGGCTGCTTGGTGTTCATATCAGGCATAGGAGAGCTTCCTTGGAAGAAACAAAGCTAGCACCATGGTAGAATCCTGGAAGGAAGGAGCTCTTACATAGACAATAACTACTTTATTTGATGGGTCACTTGTAATCTTGCTCAGAACACAGAGCTGCTTGTTGTGACAATGTGGATTTGTGGGCATGATCTACTTCAGTATCTGTTTTGCACCATTAATTTCTTTGAACCCTGGTTGCAAACAAAGAGAAGAAAGTAACACAAAGCACACTTTGCTTGAGTGTGTAATACCGTCCTGCTGCACAACTTCCTCATATACCACGTGGGCTCCCGAGGCTGTAAAAATGGTTTTTGTCTGATTAAACCCAAGTTCCTTTGAACTCGGTGGGCGTTCTTTTCCGCTTGCACTTTCTTGTAACTGTGCGCAGTCTTTCCTTTTTTTCTGGTTTGATTTGGAATCCAAAGTGTCTACAAGTCGGCCCACTCCACCACCTTCATCCTTTGCTTAAAGCAAAAACTGTGTGTTACTGTAACATCTGTTACATGCCATACCCTGAGGCACAGACAGGCAGAACTAAACATTCTTCACTTGTGGGTGTGCACATGCACTCACACCAATCCTGTTTTCTTCTAATATACAGAAAATGGGTTGACTGGAAGGCAGAAGTTTATCAGAACAAATTATGTTCACAATTATGTTAGTAAACCCTCTATCACAACCAACAGAGCCTCTGTCTCTCAAGGTAGCCCACAGAGAAGAAAGACATCTTCAGTGGTGGCTGGGGACATACCTGGGCTATCAGTTCCTACTTCTGCGGAAAGAATTGGAGTGAAGGAACAGGTTCAAATTTTTATTTATGTCAGAAAAAACAGAATCCAGCTGGGAAGTCCTTAAAATCCTGTATGGTCTGGGCTCAGTGGCTCACACCTGTAATCCCAATACTTTGGGAGGCTGAGGTGGACAGATCACAAGGTCAGGAGTTCAAGACCAGCCTTACCAAGATGTTGAAACCTCATCTCTACTAAAAATACAGAAATTGGCTGGATGTAGTGTGCAAGCCCCAGATATTTGGGAGACTGAGGCAGGAGAATTGTTTGAGCCCAAGACGTGGAGGTTGCAGTGAGCCAAGATCGTGCTACTGCACTCCAGCCTGGGTGACAGAACCAGACTCCATCTCAAAAAACAAAACAAACAAACAAACAAAAAAAACCTCATATGAAGATAAATGGCTTATGTATCAGGGATGGTGTTAATGATCAAATTGATTCTAAGATCAAATGTCACAGCCGTTCACTCTGAAATTCTGTGTGAAGTGTAGAAGTTGTAGGTAGAGAGGAATCAGCAGACCTGCTAATGAAGGATGTGGGCTTAATCATTCATTCCTGCATGCATTCATTTGTTCTGTTACTGAACACGCCACACCTCTTTCTTCCACCTCTCAGTGTGAGTGGCCATTTTCTTCTCTGTCATTCCTCACTTCTATGTCCCCTCTAGCGCCTTATTAAATGCCATCTGTATGTTAAGGGCTACCAAAGCGTTATCTTTTGTCCAGCTGCTTCCGAGCTCCAGAATGGCCCTGTTCCTACCTTACTCACATCTCCATTGCAATTTCTAGTGAGGACCAACACGTAGATATCCAGGAAAGATCTCCAAATTCATTTTTTCTCCATCTCTCCTATCTCAGAAATCACACATAGATTGAGATGCTCCAGTGAAAAACTTGGGCATCATCCTCAGTTTCTCACCGTTCCTTAATTCCCTAATCAATCAGTTCAAAATGCTTCCTACATATGCCTTCTTTCCTCTACCTTCCCTAGACTGCTGTAGTCTATCTGATTTCCTGCATTTTCTTTCTTTTTTTTTTTTTTTGAGACCGAGTTTCGCTCTTGTTACCCAGGCTGGAGTGCAATGGCGCAATCTTGGCTCACCGCAACCTCTGCCTCCTGGGTTCAGGCAATTCTCCTGTCTCAGCCTCCTGAGTAGCTGGGATTACAGGCACGCGCCACCGTGCCCGGCTAACTTTTTGTATTTTTAGTGGAGACGGGGTTTCACCATGTTGACCAGGATGGTCTCGATCTCTTGACTTCGTGATCCACCCGCCTCGGCCTCCCAAAGTGCTGGGATTACAGGCTTGAGCCACCGTGCCCGGCTGATTTCCTACATTTTCTAACCTCTGCAGTCCATTCTCCACACCACAGTCCTAGGAGTTAAAAAAAAAATGCCAGGCAGCTCATGCATCCCCCTCGACTGTTTCATATACATCCCTTGTTCCTAGTGTCATAGACAGGGGTTGGCAAAAACTATAGCTGCGGGCTGAAGCGGACCTCCCACTTGTGGTTGTGAATATTGTCTTAGTGGAACCCAGCCATGCCCACTTTGTTTGTCTATGGCGACAACAGCAGGGTTGACTAGTCATGACAGAGAATATATTCCCAGGAAGCCTAAAATACTTTCCAGGCCTCTGCAGCAAGAGTTTGCCAACCTCTCCCATAGAATAAAATCCAAAGCTTTTTACCTCTACTTTCAAGATAATGCATGCCCTGGCCCTCCCTCCCTCCCACCTCTCCCCTCCTGTCTCTCGTTCACTCCGGTCTGCTTCTCTTGCTCTGTTTCCCCTGCATCATCATCGCCTTGGAGCCTTTCCCCAGACAGCTCCCTCTCCTGGAATGCCCTTGGCACAGATCTCTATGTGGCTTTTTCTTGTCTTTGCAGTCTCACGTTTAACGTTACCTGCACAGAGCAGCCTTCCTCGCACACTCTACCGTGTTGCTCTAAGTGACACTCTATAAAGTCACCCTTTTTATTTCCATCATGGCATTGATGGCTTGTTTCACTGATTCTGCTTTCCTCATGAGGATAAGCATTCAATGAGATGAACAGCCTTCTCTGTTTGTTTTCCTGCAGTGTCTATGGCAAGACCAGGCACAAGAGTGGGTACATGTTTGCCACACGAAGGCTTGAATGGGCAAACAGCCGGCACGTGCCTGAGAGCAGACGGTCTAGTGAGGAAACATTATTGGGGTCAAGCAAATAATTAAAGTTCACTATGACAAACCCCATGAAAAGTGGGCCCAGAGCGGGAAGGGTCTCTGAAGCTGTTTGGCACATATCAGAAATGAGAATATAAACATGTCAAGAAAAATTGGAAACAAGGTTAGAAATGTGACTGTGACATTGAATTCACAGCTCTCTCCCGGGAAGTCAGTGGGGCCGTAAATACGGCTTCTAGTTTGTCCATGCGATGGCTTCGTCCCACACTGGGAAGCAAGGGTGACTATGATACCCCCTGGCTTATGGGTCCTGGCAGGTTAGTACCTCGAACTGAAAGCACACAGAGATTCACCAGAATGAACCCAAAAGGGCAAAGCCAAAGGAAGGATATTTGTTTTCCTCATTGCCTTGTGAACCTGTCTTTGCAGAGGCTGGTGTTTGGAGGTGTGGCGTGCCACGCTCTCCCGGGGATGCTGGGCCATGGCAGAAATCCACCTCTGTTGGAAATAAAAAACCTGAAACCATAAATGTCAGCTCTTGTTTCTTTTTTCAACATGTACTTTTTCTTTTTTTAAAGTTTAACATCTTGGGTGTTTGACTTGGGGCTGCTGGTACCAAAGGAAGCTTGGGAGTGAGGCCAGTGACTTACGGGACAGTAGATAACATTAACTAATAGGCTGTGCTAGGAATTCCAGAAGGTTTGCTTTTCATTTTATTTTTCTCTCAGAGGAAATGGAAGTATAGTAATTAGCTGGAGTTTCAAAATGGTTTTATGTGAAAGTGTAGAAAATACTCAACTTATGAAGAGGGTACTGATTTCCTGAATGTCCTTATCATTTTCACTGGAAAATATTAAAGGACATATAAAACTATGGGATGAAATATTGTGGAAGTGCTCCTCCTTATTGATGCTATGTGATATATGACAAATTGTGTGGGGTAAATGATTAGGGGCTCTTTCTAGGCTGGTGTGGATATCAATATCCACATTGATATCTAGCTGGTGAATTTCAGCAAGATTCTCGACTCTTCTGGAGTCTTAGGGAAGAGGTTTGAGTAGATGTGCTCAGAGGTTTCTTCTTACTTTAAAATTGTGGGTTTCTCTCTCTCTCTCTCTCTCTCTCTCTCTCTCTCTCCTTTCTTCTCCCCCACCTCCCCTCCTCTCTCCCCCTCTTCCCTCCCCTCCCCTCCCCTCTCTTTCCTTTCCTTGTTTGTCTCTATCTCTAAAAAACTATGCTTAGCATGTTTCATTATCTGTAATGCACATTAGTTGGGCTTTTTACTCTATGATTTTCTAGAGCAGGGGTTAGCATACTTTTATTCTGTAAAAGGTGAGATAGTAAATATTTTTGACCTTGCAGGGCAAATAGTCTGAACTCAACTCTGCTAGTGTAGCATAAATGAAGTCATAGAATATAAGGAAACAATGGGCATGGCTGTGTTCCAATAAAGCTTTATATACAAAAACACGTGATTGGACAGATTTGGCCCATAGGCCATAGTTTGCCAGTTCCTGTTCTAGAATGTTTATAGTTTATAAATGTTAAAGATGACTCCTTTCACTAAATTCACAGTATTATTTGGATATAAACAATCCCATGTAAAATGATTAGAAGAATGATAGAATGGAGTTCATAAATGCTACTTGAACATAATCATTAGTGAAGATATATCAAATTGAGCCAGGTACGGGGGCTCACACCTGTAATCCCAGCACTTTGGGAGGCAGAGGCCAGTGGATC
Organism: Leontopithecus rosalia; assembly: GCA_028533165.1. Lineage (NCBI taxonomy): Eukaryota > Metazoa > Chordata > Mammalia > Primates > Cebidae > Leontopithecus > Leontopithecus rosalia. The sequence goes on from CM052649.1 coordinate 8,703,862, forward strand.
TCTTGAGCCTTGGAATTCAAGACCAGTCTGGATAACATGGCGAAATCCTGTCTTTACCAAAAATACAAAAATTAGCCAGTGCCGTAAACTGGTCTCTAAATAATTAAATAGGTACAAATTGAAAAATAAAATAAAAAGATGTATGAGATTGGTGTGTCTGATGGTCTGGAAAGGAGGGAGGTTAGTGAGGTTGTTAAGGAAGAATACAGATGACATATAGGACTGCATGCTGGCTTGATATGACCCACGTTCTATTTAACACGTGCATTGAAGGCTGTTTCAGAGATATGAGAACACAGATATTAATAAACCTGTACCCTACTCTTAAGTAGTCCCTGGCCTGTTACATTCACTAGCATTTGAATAAACTGGTATAGGAAGACAATTCAGACAGGATGGAATCCTGATAGCAACATGGAGAAATGAGAATCAGTGTTATGGCAAGGCTAAGGGGGTCTCCTTGAATGAATGATGAGAGAGAAGTGAAAGGCAGGGAGTTTGAGAAAGAGTGAAGGCCAAGGCAGTGTGCCTTGGTCTGTAGACCCTTGCAGACAGAGAAAGCCAATGCGAGGACAGTACAGTCTTGAGACTTGAGATTTGATGGGCTTCTGAAGGTTTTTAGCTAGTCCATATGTCTGGGAGTCCATGGGGACACCATAAACTAAGACTGTGCCTTCATCTGTGTGAGTGTATTTCACAATGAACTGGGGACACTCATGATGTGGGATCTGACTTTTCTTCTTTCCCAGTCTGTTGAAATATTTATCCAAAGCAGATTGTATTTTGGCTTTCTTCATTGAGTATCAGTGTTAATTGCTCAATAGAATAATAAAAAATGGAATGGAATGTCTATTATTTTTTCTTAATTTGTTGGTAATATACTGGTTTCTGTGAGAGAATGCAAAGTAAGAATACATAAGAAACATCTTATATTAATTCTGAAAAAAAAACAGGGTGGGTGCTATAAAATACGTGAAGAAAGATAACAGTGAAATGTACTAATTATACCATGAGTGACCTTTGTCTAGTTTCTAGCCACGTGCCTATTACAACTCACATAAAGAAGTTGCAGCCGGACGCAGTGGCTCAAGCCTGTAATCCCAGCACTTTGGAAGGCCGAGGCGGGTGGATCACGAGGTTGAGAGATCGAGACCATCCTGGTCAACATGGTGAAACCCCGTCTCTACTAAAAATACAAAAAATTAGCTGGGCACAGTGGCGTGTGCCTGTAATCCCAGCTACTCGGGAGGCTGAAGCAGGAGAATCGCCTGAACCCAGGAGGCGAGGTTGCGGTGAGCCAAGATCGCGCCGTTGCACTACAGCTTGGGTAACAACAGCGAAACTCCGTCTCAAAAAAAAGAAAAAGAAAAAAAAAAGAAGTTGCAAGCTTGAGCCTAGGAAGGAATTTTCCCTTTGGAGAAGCTACAGATTGGCTGCCTAAGAGATTCTGATGCTATTTGAGGGAACTGGATCTCTCCCTAGACAAGCAGGTACCATAATGTCCTGATAAAGTGAGAGAGTGATTTATTTTTTTCTTTTCAAGGCACATTTTTAATAGTTTTTAATTCCTTTCCCAATTGTGTACATCCAGTCCAGTGGTGTCTTTTTATACATAATAAACGCTTACCATTGTGGTCGGCATGTCAATGTGCACAGCACATACATCACAAGGGGTGTTGGCACCTGTATAAAACTACAGATTCTGAAAATAGAGATACATAAGGGAACATGGAATCCTCATCACGGCAATATGAAAAAAAATTTTTTTTTTGAGATAGAGTTTCGCTCTTGTTACCCGGGCTGGAGTGCAATGGCGCGATCTCGGCTCACCGCAACCTCCGCCTCCTGGGTTCAGGCAATTCTCCTGCCTCAGCCTCCCGAGTAGCTGGGACGATAGGCACGCGCCACCATGCCCAGCTAATTTTTTGTATTTTTAGTAGAGTCGGGGTTTCACCATGCTGACCAGGATGGTCTCGATCTCTTGACCTCATGATCCACCCGCCTCGGCCTCCCAAAGTGCTGGGATTACAGGCTTGAGCCAAGACAACATTTTAAAGGTACAATTACATCCCCAAGATTTGTTGAAGAAATATCTATAGAAGTGACCAAGAGTGATCAAATTCTGCATCTAAGACATGTTAATTCCTGACAACCTGATTGGGCTCTGAGACAAGAAATTCCATAATAATTTAAGGCATTTAAGACAACCATGGTTTGTTACCAGGTGAATACATTAAAATCCAGAAAGTCCAGGGATTTTCCTTCCACACACCCCAGCCCCAAACAGCATGGAGACCTACAAATGTCATCTTTCCCCAACACTCCTGGAATCTAGGATGTGGTTTAAAAATTAAAAACATAACTGAGAGAGTGATTTCTATGTATTTCCAAAACTTCCAAATTAACACATCTGTGTCGTGGGATATTTATATAGGTTTTATTATTTATTATCTGTTTACCATTACAACAGAGATAAGCTTTGAGTTGGAGTTCTCCAGTACCACTGTCAGGTTCAGTGATTCACAGGACTCAAAAATGTTTATACTTACAGTTAGGGTTGATCACTGATAGATGCAAATTAAAGTTAGCAGCCATAAAAGGTGTGTGGGGCAAAACTCAAGAAAAGCTGTGTAAGCTTCCTTTTGTTCTCTCCTGGTGGAGTCAAAGGACAGTGCTGTATTCTCCCAGAAGTGACATTTGGCAAAATGAGTGAAATATCACCAACCGAAGCAGTGCAATGTAGCCTTGGTGTCCAGGGGTTTATTGAGGGTTGATCACAAAGGCATGGAGCGCTTGCATGGCTGACATTAGTTACTCAGACGCTAGCCCTTCCTGAAGTCAACCTGATACAGCCTGGCCTCAAGTCCCCACCATCAACTGCATTGTTAGTTTAGACTATCTGGCATGGCTCAAGATCTCAGGTCAAGAGAGAGACACTCTTATCAGGCAGAATATTCTAAGGGCTTAGATATTATTTCCCAGGAGCCAAAGACTAGACATTTTCTTGGAAAATGCTTGGCTTGAATACCACAGACCTGCTGAGTCAACCCATTACTAAACTCCTCACTTGATGAATATGGTTCCACAGAAAAAAGTTGTGCATATGAGATTCCAACCCAAGTCAACCAAACTCTAAGGACTGTGTTACTTTCATCAGTGTATTTGGTGAATGGAGGGTAGTTTTGTTGGGATCAGGGCCTGATTAGGTTGTGATGACCTCCACGGCAGCTGATTCTGAGAAGACAATTTAATTTGTTTTTCCATCCTGGATGTAATAGAACAAAGTCTTCATGTCACCAAGGAAGCCTGTTCTTAATGTCTTGGGTATGTGCTGTCCAGTCATGTAGCCACTCTCCAGGTATGGCTTCAGAGGGTGTCTAGTCCAAATTGAGATGTGCAGTAAGTGTAAGGATTCCAAAGACTTAGAATACACACACACACACACACACACACACACACACACAGAGAGAGACACAGACACACACAAAGATATCTCAATAAATTTTATTTTGATAGCATGTTGAAATATTATGGATATATTAGGTTAAATAAGCTATATTCTTTTTTTTTTTTTTTTGAGATGGAGTTTCACTCTTGTTACCCAGGCTGGAGTGCAATGGCGCGATCTCGGCTCACCGCAACCTCCGCCTCCTGGGTTCAGGCAATTCTACTGCCTCAGCCTCCCAAGTAGCTGGGATTACAGGCACGCACCACCATGCCCAGCTAATTTTTTGTATCTTTAGTAGAGACGGGGTTTCACCATTTTGACCAGGATGGTCTCGGTCTTATGACCTCGTGATCCACCCGCCTCGGCCTCCCAAAGTGCTGGGATTACAGGCTTGAGCCACTGCACCCGGCCAATAAGCTATATTATTTAAAATTACTTTTACCTTTTTTGTTTGTTTGTTTTGGGACAGAGTCTTGCTCTGTTGCCCAGGCTGCAGTAGCGTGATCTTGGCTCACTGCAACCTCCGCCTCCCAGGTTCAAGCAATTCTGCCTCAGCCTCCCAAGTAGCTGGGGTTACAGGCATGTGCCACCACACTCAGGTAATTTTTTGTATTTTTAGTGCGGTGGGGTTTCACCGTGTTAGCCAGGGTGGTCTCAATATCCTGACCTGATGATCCGCCTGACTCAGGCTTCCAAAGTGCCAGGATTACAGGTGTGAGCCACCGCGCCTGGCACATTTCAACAGTTTTTTTTAACATAGCTACTGGGACATATAAAATTACATATGCAGCTTGCATTATATTTTCATTGGATGGTGTTGCTTTAGAGCATTTATCATCTTTATGCTTTCCCCGGGACCAGATAGTATTTATCTTTTTCAGTTTAACTCTCTTTTGTGTGTATCTCATCTTCTTAGCTAAATTATAAATGTCTTGAAGGCAGAGGTCTGTCTTATATAACTTCGTATTCCAGGCAGTACCTACAGTTGGTTCTTCCATGTAGCAGGTACTCAATAAATAAATATTACTTGACTACATAAATGAATTATTGTGCTGCCCCAGTATTTTTGGGCCATATCTACCTAATGTTTAACCCTAATGTTCCTGGAAAAATCTTGGTCTGACTGGGAAAACCTGTTCTAGTTCTGATGTGTTAGTACAATCTGTACTTCTATAAAGAGGCCACCTTGGGATTTATTAGAACTCTCTTCAAGCTAGAAGGCTTCCTTGCACAACCCTGTCTTGTCTCCTGAGTTCCCACATCTTTCTTCTTCCCTTGAATCCTAAGGTCAACAGAAGTAGTGGCTTAGATTAGAACATAAAGATTTTCCAATAGTGAGGAGGCAGAGAGGAAACTTACATGTGAATTGTGAGGATGTGACAGGGAGTCTTTCTTTCCTTAAGCAAATGATTTATTTTCTTAAAGCTGAGGTCTGGCGAATTCTGAATCTGTAGCAGAACTCTTCTGGATATTTTAAAACCACACACCCTAAGGCTCTAAGAAACCTAAAATGCAATAAAATATATATATTTTTTTTAAAAAAAGAAATCTCCGACATGGTCCCCTGCAATCTCTGCTGTTATCTGGTGGTGAATGGCTGTCTTTGTTCCTGTCAGTCTTCTGGCTATCACTGTTTGCCCAGCCAGCACTTTGGCCACTTCTGGAACAATCTAAGTGCCTACTGAATAGTAGTTGTTCATTTTTGTAATTTTAGTCGTATTAACATTGTTTGTAATTCTTAAGTTATAAATCTAAAGGAAATTACTTTTTGTTGTTCTTTGTCACAACATGGAGATTTTGCAATTACATTTTATAGCCTAAATTCATATGCTGTAGGTCATGAGTCAAAATTAAATCGCTTTTGCACTGGATAAAATTTTCTCTAGGTGACTCAGAGTACTTTGAGGCCACATAAAGTTTAAGGGAGGGGCAGGCTGGGCACCAACTTCATAACCTGAAGGGTGAAGTTAATCACAGTCCAGGTATTTGAGGGTCAGGCTTAGTTTGTATTATAATATATAAATTTACATAATCTTATAAATTAACGAGAAAAATCTGTCTTTCCTGATGGATGAGTAGAAATTGCTTTTTCTATGAGTTGTCTAGCAACAAAACCCAGGCACTGATCAGTTTCCTTCTTATCCTAATTAATTGCTTCAGGTGGTTTAATGAAATAGGAATTTACCAATATCTTAAAAGTTATAACCAAAAGGGAAGCCAACTTTAGCCTGTGAGGCAGATTTTGAACGGAGATTACAGGCAGCTTTTCATTAGTGTCTCTTTGCTCTTGCCAGGTGTGTCTGAGGCAACCCTAGAATGACTCAGAACTTCCTGGGCCAGAACAGTGACAGCCTCACCTAAAGCTGGCATTTTGATCTTGAGATTTGACAAGTATCTGTGGTATGGCTGAAAATCATGCAAACAATTGAAAACATAAGGTAACAGTGGAATTTATTAATCCCACCCCTGTTTCAGAAAGGTAATGCATTTCATTGGTTATGAGATGATAATTGGTTCCAGTGAAATTTTGCTTCCCAAGATTTTTCTCAAAATATCCAGGAAAAAATATGTTTAGTTTTCTCTATTATCTTGTGACAATCTAACTTAGAGAAATGATGGGTCTGGAGAGTCACACCGGAGTTGCTTTTGGACATGAAGCCTCTCCACTGCCTGCCCCAGCAGCCCTCGTCACCAGCTGCCTCCCCATGCAGGCCCTTGCTCCTGCCCTCACTGAAACAGTGCATGCATTCTTTCCGACAATCACAGATTGGTGGTTAGTATTTAATGCTGATTTACATTATGTATACATTTTATGCCATAGATTCCAGGATGTAAAAAAAAAAATGTGTAACAGGAGACTTGTGGTTCTCAAATGGTGTTTGAATGAAGACCCAATCAGGAACTCTTTGAGTAAGGAGGAGCTATCACAGCTTTTTGGTTTCTGCAAAATCTACCAGGCAGTCTGCCCAGGATGAAACAGTGAACTTCACAAGAATCCAAATCAGAGTGTAGACCTTTTGCAAAAGTTATAGTTTGTGAATATTTTTCTACAATGAATGTGTGAAAAATGGATCAGGTGTACTATGCGTTAATGCAACAAAATGATATGAAGACCTGAAAGAACACCTGACTTACTTTAAACAGGCTGCAAAAGAAACAAATATGAAAAAGCACTGCTTGCATTTTAAAAATGCTGTGTTTTATGTGTCATATTTACAAATGAAAATGTAAGTGAAAGATGCTTTATGCTTTCTTGCTATGTTGAGTCTTTTTCCCTGATATGAAACATTTTAATTTCTCTAATTGATTGTTATTAAATATTTTTGTTTTTTAAAAGTTTGATAAATTAGACATACTCATTTCCTATAGACATTTTTTGAGATAATTTTTTCTCTCTACTGTAGTCTATAGTGTCTATAATATCTATTTAAATACACTAAGACAAATACATGTATATACACACACATATGTATATGTATGAATGACTATACTGATGCCTATATTTATATATCCATGTATGTATGGAGCAAGATATTTACTTGCTCCATACATACATGGATATATAAATATAGGCAGGATGCCTCATTTACTCAGCCTGCAGCTCTCAACGCCTGTGGGAGGGAGAGTGCAAACGAGGCGGGAACTGGGGTGACACATGCTGGAAACAGCTGGCCATTCTGGTGCTGGCAGGGGTGAGCTCCACTCACCCAGACCCTCTGTGTTCCACCCCATGCTGGAGGGAGCACGCGGGTGAGTGGATGCAGGAGCCAGGGTGAACACTTTGGATGCCAGCGGGAGCCAACTCCCTGTGGGCCCCACAGCAGCATCTAGCAAAGAACCTGTGACCCCTGAAACCCCAGAGGATGTATTACAGTGCTCTTTTAGCTCTGCTGCTTCCAGATAGCTTAAGTGTTAACAGGTCATTGGCCCCTTTTGTGTCTGCACTCATGGCTCCTAAGTTTTTGTCCTGTGTCCAGGAAAAATGAGATCACATGAATGAACTGAAGGGTGGTAAATGTGGAGGTAAATGGTGGTAAATGCCAATGAACATGGCTCTCAGTGAGAAGGGGAGCTGGAAAGGGGACAAGGCGGGAAGGTAATCTTCCCCTGGAGTCCAGCCATCTCTGGCCAGATTCTTCTTCAAAGTTATACCATTAAACGATCCCTCTGAAGTCAAGCTGCTTCTCTCCAGCATCCAGCCATAGTCCCCATTGTCCAGTGGCTTCTCCTCTCTGCCAGGTGAGTCTGGGGTCTTTATAGGCACATGATGGGGCAGGGTGGGGCCAGCGGTGGTTTAGGAAAAGGCAACATTCCAGTGGGAAAACAGAATATAAGTTCTCACTTTGGGCTGCAATCTCAGGCTTTTCAGCTTGATAGACTTCTTCAGGGACCCTCCCCTGTCCACCTAGAATTTCTCTGCCTCCTGTCCCTATCATGTATATGTGTGTCTATATGTATACACTTGTATATGAATAAATACATGTGTATATATGTATACTGTATACAGTATACATATATATGTATATAGTATACAGGTGGTATCACACATCTGCCCTCCACTATAAAATCAAGGGCTTGAATGCAGGTCAGCTAATATCATGTCCTGCTGTAACCTGCTTTGATGTGACTAACCCCTCGATGACACAATATGTCTACTTGCAATATGACTATAATCCACATTTGGAAAGCTTAGTCTACGTGACTAAGTTTGTGCATTCTGCAAGCTGCATTCTTGTTCTTATACTGGGTAGTTTGAAGGAGGATGCTTGCTGAGTGTGATGGCGTTGGGACTTAGATATATATGATAATCACTGATAATTATATATTGATATATATATAATTTTGGTCCTGTAAATACTGTCCTTCAGAAACTTATTTGCTCAGATAATGTGGTCAGCCCAGTAGAGAGCGTTATTTTTTACATCCAGGCATACATGTTATAAAATGTATTCATAATTTAAATCAGCATTAAATACCACCAATCTGTGAAACTGTACGACAAAATGCATGCACTGTTCCCGTGAGGGCAGGAGCAGCAGGGGCCTGTGTGGGGAGGCAGCTGATGACCAAGGCTGCCGGGGCAGGTGGTGGACAGGCTTCATGTCTGGAATGGATTCCCATGTGACTTTCCAGGTCCATCATTTCTCCAAGTTAGATTGTCACAGAATAATATAGAACAACTAAACATATTTTATATTTTTCCTGGATATTTCAAGAGAAATGTTAGGAAGCAGAATTTCACTGGAAATAATTGCCATCGTGTAACCAATTGAAATACACTACCTTTCTGAAACAGGGGAGGGATAACCTCATGTTTTCAATTGTGTGCATGATTTTCAGGCCATACCACAAATACTTGTCAAATCTCAGGATCTAAATGCCAGTGGTAGGTGAGGTTCAGCCATGGTATTTCTATTTAGATATCCTACTAGTGCTGTGATGGGAAAGAAAATAGACCAGCAGAGGAATCTTAGGATGTGGGATTTTCCAGCTCACTGTGCATGCATAGCCTTGGGCAGGTGGCGTCACGCATCTGCCCTCCACTGTAAAGTCAAGGGCTGGACTGCAGGTCAGCTAATATCATGTCCTGCTGTAACCTGCTTTGCTGTGACTAAGTCCTCGATAGGAGTTACACTGAAAATAGTAGAGGCTCATATAAAAATGGCCTCCTATTTTCCAACTTTTCTACAAAGCAGAAATAAGGTTTAGCATATCTGTACATTCTGGAGTTTGCTGATGTAACTAGGACTTGTCTTGGAAGAACTTTTGAGGGAGATAAATTCTCCACTATTGAGATCTTCTTCCCCTCAGACCTCTTGCCTGGGCTGTGTCCTGGTTTCTTTCTGTTTTTCTCTGGGTATTCCTCCTTCACTTGTGCCCTGCACAGTGGGAAGTCAGGCTGGAGCATTCCTGTCTCCTATCCGGGAATTACTGGCTTCCCTTCTTTCCAATTTTGCTCTTCTTTGGTGGGTCCAACTACCATTTTTGATAAATTAATCCATGCTTATATGTTACTAGGCAGTAAGGATTCATGTGCTTTATATATTCCTTGGAAAATTGATTTTTAATTTCTATCTTATAGAAATGCTGCTTTAGTCCCATTTGGGATTTAAATTCCAGTTTAGCTACTAATTCCTTATGTCATGTTTGGATATTTAACTTGTTAAAATCTCAGGGTTTAAAACATTTTTATAACCAAAATGACAGCTCTAGTTTCACAAGATTATAAACATAAAAATAGTTGCTATGTAAAAGTATCTCAGACAATTTCTGAAACCAAGTCAGTACTGAAAATATAGTCAGTAAGTAAAAAAGCATAAGTAAGAGACACTGGTTATTCTGATATGTGTGCTTTTCACCAGCATAGTTTAAATGTCTAGGAATGTGTATTGTCTCCTTTATGAAGTGTTTCACATTCACCCACTGGTACCAGACAAGTGTGTGAGGCTTTGGGACTAAAATCTATGATAATCACTTAAAAAAATGTCAAAGAGAATCAAGATGGCTGAAGACTGACGTATCTTATTTTGGGGTACACATGGCATGGGGTGCAGCTGATTTATTGCTCAAAGTGAGCTTACCTTGTTCAGAGCGGTTGCTGGAGTATCCGGCTTTGTGAAGCAGAAGCAGACTGCAAAGGGAAGGGAAGCAAACAGGTGGAAGGTGAGACACAGCATGGTCAACCCGCGAGGCTATGCCTTGCTCTTCGTCTTCCTGTGCTGGATATTAAACATTCCACTCCCTTGTTTTTCTATCATAGTTTTGGCTCAGATTTCACTGATGGTTTATGTAATGCACTGAAACCAAAAGTGAAGTCCACTGAAGGAGATGCAGGCCAATTTTAAGGAGTAATAGGTACCTTTGAGGTAGGATGGCTCTTTTTACAACTTCAGGAAAAGGTCATTAAAAAGAACTTCCAGAATTCTTTCACAGAGAATACGCCCTGTACTTCTTTTCCTGCCCTGCCCACAGTAAATGCCCATGTTGAGGAGGTAAAGACCCAGCTCTTGGATTTTCAGGACAGTGTCTGGTCCCTGTCCCCCACCCCATATTGAGTTGAGTGGTTCAGACTGCTTAGAAACAGCGATTCACACTGCTTGTATCATCCCTAATTCTCATTTCAGCGTGTTCTTCACTCCAATAAAGCAGATCAGCACACGGTTATCAGTTTCTTCCTTCATACTTACATAAAGACTCTTGGGTAATAAGAAATAGCTAGTGAAAATGATGAATGGTTTCTGTGTAGATCATCACCCTTATTAACATTGGCAAAAACAATTGCGTTTTATTGACAGGTTAAAGTAGTAGCTGGTTTTGAGAGATCCAGCTTTCTGTTGTTGTATTTCACTTTTCTCTAGTCCACAGTTGAAAACTGAGTAGGCAGTGATTTTGCTTAACAGTCTATCAATGGTAACAAAGTAACTTTCAAAATGGAGAAGCTGTTGATTTTTTTTCTTCCTGTAGTTTTCCAAATGTGCTGTATAGGAAGCTAAATTTTATATTTGCTTAAGTTCAATAATATAGCATTCTGGCTAGAAGCATAAAAACTAGGCTGCTTGGGTTTGTATCTTACCAGCTTTTGATCTTGGCAACACTCACCCTTATTGTGCCTCCATTTCTTCACCTATAATAGGGCAGGTGTGAGAAATACAGGAATTAACAGTTACAAAGTCCACGAGATAGAACCTAGCATTTGGTTTATGCTAGATAAATGTTATTATTTTTGAACTATTTTACTGATAGTCATATTGTTAGCACTATTATTGTTTCTATGATGCAGATTAAGTCAGTTACCTACCTACATGAGAAAGAGAAGCAGGCTGTGATACGCACTTGTATTTCTACAGACTGTGTACTTATGTGTGTTGCTCCCCATGCCTTTCAACGGTCTTTACCCACCATCCCCTGACCAAACCTAGTTTGGTTTGCATCTCAGTTTCCAATATGGGTTTCAAGTAACCCATACAGGTTATGAAATCCTGCTTTCTCAGCCCCTAATTAATTGAAGTTTGGAGGTGTGAGGAAAGAAACAGTGGTCCAGAGCCATCCCTTAGTGTACCCGGGAGGTTCTTTGATTCATGTTTGTTAACAAATCGGGTTGGTTTCTGGACAGTTGGTGCTGGAGACATTGGCATGGGGAGTGGCTATCAATCCAGATTTTAGAATGACTGTCGTATCTTCCACAAGAGCTGCTTTTCCACAGACAAATCTCTTTGTGATTCTTATTTATCAGGTTCTTGTAAAAGTTTTTGTTTGCTTTTTTATTTGTTGTTTTGGCTTACAAGCATCATTACCATGGCTATCTTTAGAGTGTCTGCTTTTTTTAAATAGTAACTCTTTTTTTTTTTGACACGGAGTTTCGCTCTTGTTACCCAGGCTGGAGTGCAATGGTGCAATCTCGGCTCACCACAACCTCTGCCACCTGGGTTCAGGCAATTCTTCTGCCTCAGCCTCCCGAGTAGCTGGGATTACAGGCACACATCACCATGCCCAGCTAATTTTTTGTATCTTTAGTAGAGACGGGGTTTCACCATGTTGACCAGAATAGTCTCGATCTCTTGACCTCATGATCCACCCGCCTCGGCCTCCCAAAGTGCTGGGATTACAGGCTTGAGTTAAATAGTAACTCTTATGTCTTATTTTCTTTCTTTTTCTTAAATAGTAACTCTTATGTCTTATTTTCTTTCTTTTTCTTTGCCTTTCTTTTTTCTTTGCATGTTTTTCTTTCTTTTTTTCTTTTTTCTTTTTTTGGAAGGGACGTTAACTTGAATCTATTTAGCTAGTGTCTAGTTTATATTTGTCAAATATTTTGAACTAAATTTATTAATACTGACTTGCTCATAACAGAAATTGTTTCTTGAAGTTTTAAGACTGGATTCTTTAAAATATGGAATTACACTTACGTTAAAGAAATGAACACACCAATCACATGGGAGCTTATGTAGCTGTAAGAGAAGGCAAATATGAATCGATACACCTAATTTTGCAACAGAAAATCATCGCTTGAGACAGTATTTCAACAATCATGTTTCTGTAAAGACTGGATAGAGGGTGAGTGCAAGCCGCATTTCCAGATGGATCTTTGTTGCCCACAGCACAGGGTTGGGGGGAAATTCCCAGGTGTAGGAGAGACACGGATGCCAGCGCAGCTGGCTGGCACAGCCATTTAGGCCAGTGCCGCAGTGCAGCGGCACTCCACACAAAATGCACTGGTCTGGGTGCCCTGTTAAACCGGCAATCTGAGATTTGGGAGGGCAGATTAGCATATCCATCTGATTAAACGGGACTTGGACAGTAAGCCAGATCAGGAGAATCCTGGGAAGTGACGTTTGAGCTGGTGCAGTGGGTCGCTGCACGGGAAATCACACAGATCCCAGTGCCGTATCAGCAGGTGACTGAAACACCTGGGAGAGAGTCAACCATTCAAATTAAAAAAAAAAAAGGGCTCTGAGGCAGGGAGCCAGGTGATCAGGCTCAGCAGGTCCCATCCCCACAGGGACAAACAAAATGGTGATTCGAAATGCTCAGGGTTGATAGTTTCACTGCGGGCACAGCTGAACCCAGGATGGTGCAGCTCGGTGGGGGAGGGGCGTCCACACTTACCGAAGCATTCCGCCCCTACTGAGGTATACTCTGATTGCTGATGCAGCCTGCCATTGCCAAGGCAACCTGCCATAACAGAGAGACTCCGCCAATACAAAGATGGGCCACCATCACCACAGCCATATAAACAGGATTACAAGGAATTACACTTGGCAGCAGGGTGGAGCCCACAGCAACAGGGTGGAGCCCACAGCAACAGGGTGGAGCCCATGACAGTAGGGTGGAGCCTTGGCAGGCAAATAGTGACTAGACTGCCTCCTAGCTGGGCAGGACAATGCAACGGATACTCACAAAGAAAGCCCTAACTCCCCAAGACAGAGCATCCGAGGGAAAAAAAAGGGGGCTTTATGAGTTCTGCTGCAGCAGCCTTAAATGTACTTGCCTAACAGCCCTGAATGAACAACGGAGCTCACAGCTCAGCACTTGAGCTCCTATAAAGTACAGACCGTCTCCTCAAGCAGCTCCCTGACCCCTGTATATCCAAAGAGTCACCTCAAAAAGGACTGATGAGACTGACATTTGGCGGGCATCATTCTGGGACAAAGATAGCAGAAGAAGAAACTGGTAGCATCCCTCACACTTCCGCAGCTGCTACAGGTGTACCTCAGACAAGCAGGGCCTGGAGTGGACATCAGCAGTCATACAGCAGAGGGGCTAGACTGTTAGAAGGAAAACTAAGTAACAGAAATACTTCATCATCAACAATCTGGGTGTCCGCTCAGAGACCCAATCGAAAAGTCAGCAACTACTCAGACAACAGGTGGATAAATCCACAAAGATGGGAAGAAACAAGCACAAAAAGGAGGAAAACACCCGAAACCAAAACACCTTACCTCCTACAAAAGACCAAAACTCCTCACCAGCAAGGGAACAAAGCTGGACGGAGAATGAGTGTGACAAAATGACGGAATCAGACTTCAGAAGGTGTGTAAAGAGAAACTTCTGTGAGCTAAAAGAACATGTGCTAAATCAATGCAAAGAAACTAAGAACCTTGAAAAAAGATTTGAAAAAATATTCGAGGAAATGATAACAAGAATGGACAACTTAGAGAGGAATATGAATGAATTGAAGGAGCTGAAAAACACAACACGAGAACTTCACGAAGTGTGCACAAGTTTCAACAGCCGAACTGACCAAGCCGAAGAAAGAATATCAGAAGTCGAAGATCAACTCAATGAAATAAAATGAGAAACCAAGATTAGAGAAAAAA
>CM052649.1:8718623-8735255 GCA_028533165.1 Leontopithecus rosalia
GGTGGGGCAGGAATGGGTCAAAAGCCAATTGCTTGAATGAGAGAAGTTCTAGAAGGTCACATGGTGGGACTGGCTGAAAAGTACCTCCAGAATTAGCAAATGTTTTCACTTGGCTTAAAGTCACAGAAAGAGCATTGCAGCATAATAGAATTACACATCCTTTGGGAGATATCCTTCCCTTACTTGGAGTGTGAAATTCTCGGTGATATCAACTGAAGCTCCGCATAGTTATGGAGGTAAAGGAAACTGGAGGCTTTGAGAATTACAAAACAAACCACAGATGGAATATTATCCAACTGTACTTCTTGCCTCCCCTAAACATCAGTTACATGGTTCTGTCAAGAGATTCAGAGCTGCCAAGGGTCAGTTGCTCAGTTGTAGCAAAAACTATTTTCAATTCATGGAATGGCATGACTAAAACAAAGAAAACTAAAATAAAAAGGCCTCTCAAGTGGCCAGAAAAAAATGGGGCATATGGAAGTAGGCAGGCAATGAAGCAGGATGGTCATGGGAGAAGCATGATTTCATTGCTTCCTTTAAGAAATATTGCTAAAGAAACCTGGGGTGCTCAAATTTGGCTGCGAAGAAAGGGGAAGTCTTAGAAAAGTAACGGTAAACACATGCGAAGTTCACTATAATCTTCCCACTCTTTCTCTCCTTGCTAAGTTAATTTTCTTATAGCAGGCATCTTTAACAACCAACTATGTAAATTTATTATTTCCATATGTTCTTTCTTTATTCTCTCTAAATTCCAAAGATTGCCCTCAAGAGCTTTCAAAATCTGAATTAAATCAGAGAAGACATTGAAAAGTTTTGTGCAGACACCTTTGAGAGTGAAGAACTATATCTTATAAATGGTGTGAATAATGCATTTGGCTCTTAATACAAACTTATTTTATAATCCTGAATGTAATTCCTACTACATGTCTATATTAGTCAGGCTTCACAGGTCTAGATGAAATTTTTTTAATATAATATTTTCACTGAAGGAGCATAGCTTGTATCAAAGGAACATCCTAATAGAATTTTAAAGCTTTCCCAATGAGAGAGGACTTGCTTTTATCATGCTCCTTGAGGGGAAAAAAGCTTAAGAGGTTTCAAGTAAACAGCTTATCAATACTGAATATTATTTAATCAGACCAAAGACACAGTGAGATTAAAATTATGAGAAAGACAAATTATTGTGTACCAGCTTTCATACTTTTTAATAATAATTTCTACAATTTTATAGGTTCTTTGAAAACATACTTAGCTATTCCTAAAGAGAATCAAATTCCTGTTGCTCATCTCAAAAGGCATAAAAAGCACCAACAGACGCCAGGTGCAGTGGCTCATGCCTGTAATCCCAGCATTTTGGGAGGCTGGGGCAGGCAGATAGTGAGGTCAAGAGATCAAGACCATCCTGGCTAACATGGTGAAACCCCATTTCTACTAAAAATACAAAAATTAATTGGGTGTGGTGCCAAGCACCAATAGTCCCATCTACTCAGGGGGCTGTGGCAGGAGAATCACTTGAACCTGGGAAGTGGAGGTTGCAGTGAGCTGAGATCACACCACCGCACTCCAGCCTGGTGACAGAGTGAGACTCTGTCTCAAAAAAAAAGAAGAAAAGCACCAACAGATCATTCCATTCTCCCAAACGTGTCGTAAATCATATTTTTGAATTTCATGTCATTCAATAAAATTTATTCTAAAATTTGAAAAGAATAAAAAAATGAGGAACTATTTATTTTCTTCTTTGTACTTCAGATTTGACTGACAATAATTTGCAAGGGTTTTCTGTTTCTTGTCAAAAGAGTGTCTGTTCAGTTATGCAATAAAACACGTATTGAGTACTCATTCAGAAAGAGGCCTTATGTAAAGCACAAGCTGGAGTATATGTATTAATTCACCAGGGTTTTATCACAGGAAAGACAGATATATTCCATGACGCATGTGTAAGGACACCCATTTTTGTGGGCAAATGCATTAGAAAGACACAGAACTGACAACACAGCTGAGGAAAGAAGGTGAGCTCCCCTAGTAAAGTCCTTCCTCACTAACAGAACCCGATTTTAAACCACCAGGGCTGGAGCAAGGGCAAGCCTAGTAAGTGCAAAATTTCAGAGAACACAAAAACTCAGTAATCAAGATAAATAATACTTTAATGTAATATTTTTAAAGGTCTAAAATAATGTCAAAAATCCAGGATGAGCAAACCATCAACATTTCGAAAAAAGACACTGGAGCCTCAGGGGGCTCGGCAGGAGACTGTACCGATCCTGTCTTTATTTAAAATCTGGAGTGCTGGTCATCACTGATTAATTTTCTGCATTCATATGGTATTTTTATGAATATTACATTCATATACTGTTTATCTTGATTACTGAGTGTTTCATCACCCATTAAATGGCGTATCCAAGGTGAGATCCTCACTCACCTAATCCTGGTTCCAGGCCTGCTGGACACAGGCGTTAAATGGTGGTTTTTCCCATTCCCCTTCCCAGAGGCTTCCTTTCCAGCTACACCTAGAGGCAGCCACACAAATAGCTCTGGCCATTCATATGCAAACAATTCTGCACAAGGCTTCCATGTAAGATTTGGCTTTTGTGGTTGATTTCTGATATTAAACAGAGAACAGAGAAGCCAGTTACCCCCACCCTCTCACTATTGCTTGTCTCTGAACACTGCCAGCAGCCATCCTAACATGAAATAAAAACCAAGAGCCAGAGAGAACCCTGTGAGGGTGATTGAGCAAAATGACTGTGCTTAGGTCCTTGTGCCACTGTTGAGCTCTGAACCAGCCTGGCACTGCTTCCTCTTTGCACCTAGTTAGGAGACAATGAACATCCTTAAGACATAAACCACTATTACACTATCTATCTATTACCTGAAGCCAAAATATTTCTAATGGATATTCTAGTTTTATAGCCGTTGAGCTTTCTAAACTTCACTGCATTGATGAGTTAAAACATGTATATTAATATTTCAGCCCCCAAATCATTTGCTTCTAGGTAGTGAAGCAGTGCAAATTCTCAAGTGGAATATGGCTGTAATCTCTTTATATGGCAATTAATTGTGGAAATATATGCAAATTAGAGGTCAAACCATCCTTCAAATAAAGTAAATGGATTTTTTCCTACTAAACATTTGTGATAAAAATGTCAATGTCAGTCATGTCAGCACAGAAATGTCAATTTTTATTTTGCTCTTGCAATCAAGAATTTTATGGTGCTTTTTGAGGATGAAGAATGGAGGGAACTTTCCTGAAGAGATACAGAATGTCCCAAATTTCCATTATGTTTCCTTATTTCCCTAGTTTCAAGAGCAATAGAATCAATGTGGTAGGAACCTTAGATATAATAGCTGTGTAGGCTCATTTTTCACTTGAAGAAATTGAGATCAAAATAGAAGACAATAGAAGATTTCCTATACAGCAGGTAAGTCAACAGCAGAGTCACAACAACTGCAGAGTCACAACAACTGCATAGTTTTTCTTTCCTAGTCTAGTATTTTTTAAATAGGAACCATGACGCTTTCCAAAAATTTGACTCAGAGAGGAAGTCAAGGCACACACATCTCTGAGTAGAAGAACATCGACCTACACTGACATTCATTAAGCAGTGCTAGAAGGCAAAGGTCTATAATTGTGCTATCCAATATAGTAGACACCAGCAATAGATGACTATATTTTAATTTAAATAATTAAAATTAAATAAAATTAAAATTTATTACTTTAGAAGTAACATTTCAATCCTCAACAGCTACACATGGCTAATGGCAACCATATTTTTCAGCACAGAATATGAGCATTTCCATCATCATAAAAAATTCTATTGGCCAGCACTGCTTTATAGCTATGAGTCCTCATGTTGCTCCGTTTCTAAGTGTAGGAACAGGAAGAAGGATAGGATCATCTACAGAAAACTCACCCTGAAAAGGTAAAAGAAGAATTGTATGCATTACTACAAAAGCTGCTCTGGCTAAATAGGTATCTCTCTCCTTTCCTCTCTATGGTTAACATAATAGCTATTAATTGCACAAAGTATTATTATCACTTAAATTAAAAGGTAAAAGAAGAATTGTATGCATTACTACAAAAGCTGCTCTGGCTAAATATGTATCTCTCTCCTTTCCTCTCTATGGTTAATATAATAGCTATTAATTGTACAAAGTATTATTATCACTTAAATTCAAACACAATCTGAAAATCAACAATTCTCAACTGTGATGGAACCTTCTGAAAAAAATATGTACATCAGAAATTGTCCTCCAAAGACTGCCTTTGGGAGATATATAAATTACTTTTCCTATGCCAAGTTAACATGAACTTAGCCTTAAAATAACTGTTGGAGGAAACCTTTACTGACGAAACAGTCTAATATAGTCTGGTTGTTTCTCCCCTCCAACTCTCACGTTGGCATGTGGTCCCCAGTGTTGACGGAGGGGCCTAGTGGGCTGTGTTTAGGCCATGGGGGAAGACACCTCATGAATGATTCGGTGCCCTCCTTGCCATAATGAGTTCATGTGACATCTGGTTGTTAAAAAAAAGAGTCTGGGATGTCTTCCCTGTCTCTCTTGCTCCCTCTCTTGGCATGTGACATGCCCACACCCCTTTGCTTTTTGCCATTAGTAAAAGCTTTCTGAGGTCTCAGCAGAAGTCAAGCAGATGTTGGTGCCATGCTTGTACAGCCTGTAGAACTGTTAGCCAAATAAATCTCTTTTCTTTGTAAATTACCCACTGTCAGGTATTCCTTTACAGTAATGCAAAATGGACTAAATCAGTCTATGGTGTGTTTTCATTAAAGACCGTCTTGGATTTTAAGTAGCTTTGCTGATACATGTACACACACGTACACACACCTAGGTCTTATTAAATATTACATAACATAATATTCAGAATTATCTGTCGCATTGTAAAGTTCTCACATAATGCTTGGACTTGGTGCCAAAAAAAAAATGTGGCATTGTGTTTTAACAAACTCAGCCTATTTCTAAAGCAAACTGATTACTGGATTTGACATTCTTGACAAGTTTATGCATCTGCATTTGAGTTGGGACTAGCATAATTTAAAAAATTAGCTTGACTGAGGTACCATTTAGCTAGAATAATATTTACTCATTTAAATGTAAAATGTAATGACTTTTAACAAATATATAAGCCCTATCAATACCCTCTTATCTTGATATAAAATATTTGCAACAACTCAAATAATCTCTCATATACCTTGCAGTCAATTCCTCCCTTCACCCTGTTTCCAAGAAGCCATTAATAGGTATTCTGTTGCTACAGTCTTGTCTTCCATAGAATGTCACATAATAAGACAATGAATACATAGTTATTTGCATCTAGAATCTTTCACTTAGCACAGTACTCTGAGATTCATCAAGTTTTTCATCTGTATTTGTATTTTGTTTCCTTTTCATTGACCAATACAACTCCATTTTACATAATTCATTTTCCCATTTCCATTGATGAATTTTTGGATTGTTTCTAGTTTGGAATTTTTAAGAATAAGTTTCTATAAAACCTTGGATACAAATCTTTCTGTAGACATTATTCAATATTATATTACTCTTGGGAAAATACCCAGGAGTGGATTTTCTGGGATTTATTGTAAGTATATATTCAACTTCTGAAAAAATGTCAGGTTTCCAAAGTGGCTGCATCATCCTGCATCACTATCCTGCATTATTAACAATAAAAAAAGAGGTCCAATTGTGTCACATCCTTGTCAACACTTAGTATTGTCAGCCTTTCTAATTTTAGTCAGTATGCAGTATGTATGGAGATATCTCTGTATGTAGTTGTCTGTCTAAATTTCTAGTCTATTTCTTAAAAAAAATAGATTGTTTTCTTAAGTGATAAGACTTTATGCTGGGCAAAAGACAACATATACACACACACATACACACACTCACATACACACACATATGTGGTAAATATGTGTGTGTGTATGTCACATATTTTGCAGATAGTCCCACACAGTGTATTGCTGGCTTATTCATTTTCTTAATGGTATCTTTGAAAAGAAAGTGTTTTTCATTTGAATATGGTCCAATTTATCAAATTTTCTGGTATCTGCTTTTTGTATTCTGGTGAAAAAAATCTTTCCTAATCCAAAGTTTTGGAAATATTTCTTATATGTTTTTTCCAGAAGTTTTTAAATTTTTGCTCTTAAATTTAGGTCTATGATTCATACCAGTTAATTGCTATATATTGCGTGAAGCAACATTTAGGGTTTACTTTTTGCACAGAGATGTATAATTTTTCCAGTACCACTTGTTGAAAACTACTACTTCCTCATTGATTTTCCATAGCATCTTCATTAAAAGTTAATTGACAATATGTATGTGGGCCTATTTCTGATCTCTGCTTTCTGTTTACTGCCTTATAGATTTCCTCATGCAATGACATAATTGTCTTGAGTTCTGGCAGTATAAATCTTCCAAAATTTTCCTGCAGAACGAACCAAAAAAAAAAAAAGGAGGCAGTGGTGGTGGAGCATAGAGGAGACAGTTAAAGGAAGGCACACCTGCTTATCATGATGAAAATTGTAAACCCCTTCCTTCACTTAACCCATTCCCTGCCTTATATATTTCCTCAGCCCTTATCACCATGTAACCAATTCTACCGCATGTCTATACCTTATTATTGTCTGTCCCTCCTAATAAAATATAAACTCACTGTAGGTCAGGATTTATTTCTGTTTTACTTCCTGGGGTAACCCTAGTAACTAAAACAATTTCTGGCACATAATAAGCACGCAATAAATAGTGACTGAATTATTAATGAACTGGACATCTACTTTCATCTTTAACAATGTAATGCTCTGTGCTGAAGACAGAGAATTGAGTGGCACACAAAAAAATAAAACATATAAATGAGAATGACAGTCGTTAATCACCTTCTGAGAGCCGCCATGAGCACTCTGCTCAGCCGTTCCTGGCGTCAGGGTCTTGCTTCATTGATTTTGGTTAACAGGGTTAGCAGCCTCTCTAAGGCACGCTTACACATATTTTCAAGGTAGGATAGGTGAAATAGTGATACCCCTACTTTTTACACTGGGATTAGAGAAATCCATTCATTTTGGTGCTTTAGCAAACAACGTCACTGTGGATGACAGCACGAGTCCAGCAGGGCCCTTAATTATGAATAAGAATACTGTCTCCCTCATGGAATATGTGTGATTAGACTTGCCCCTAAGTCATATGAAGGAACTGAGGGAGCAAAAGAGAAACTAAAGAATAACTCCACCTAAAGTTAGAGTCTACCTTTTGGCCCTTGCTTAGTCAATGATAAAAAACATTCTGGAAAATAAAAATGTCAAGTGTTGATTAAATTATAAGCCAAACTAAATAAGATTCAAAACCTTCATGCAATGTTTTTTTGTTGTTGTATTGGTAACAGAGAGACATCACCACTGCTGTCTGCTGGAGATGGCATAAGCTTTGTCTCCCAAATGTAACCACGGTGGCTTTCATTGTTCGGATATAAAGAGAAGACAGGATAACACAATCCCAGAAAAATACTGCCTAATTAAAACTTTACTCACCCCACATTTAATCTCCAACTCTTCCTCTGTACGTTAAATAAGGGTAAGATTTTTATCCACCTTCAGTACGAAAAATAGATGAATTTCCCATTTAATGCTTAGAAAAATTATGTTATACTTAAAGATAAATAAAATACAGTAACATACCATTGGAGGCCAAATGGAAACACTATTTTAAATCAGAATTCTAACAGCAACTTTACAGATTCTTATACCCAGGTTTAACTCAATCACACTGTGCAACTTCACTTAAAAAGCAAACCTCTCAAAGACTTAAAATAACAAAAACTATCTCCCTATTGAGACAAACCCGCCAAAAAACAATTGAAATTTTATTTGAAGATAAAATATAAATATTCCATCCTGTAAATTATTTCGTTAGTGGCCTTAGAATGCAAAAGTAACAGGAAAGTTATTAATAATTTCGAAAACTCAATAAACCATTTTCATCAGAGCCTAAGTATTGTTTATAAAAAATATACAACAGGGGCCCTCTCGGCTCTCATCAGCCCAAGATCAATAACAACATTAAAGCCCAGTCTAAGTATTAGAACGAATTCTCTTTGTTAATAACTTAGAGTGATTACAGGTGCATTTTCTTCTAACATCTCTGTCCACTCATGAATAATCATTACATACGTAGATGATAGGATTGAAAAGCGTTTTTTTAATATTTCATTTCTCCAGATAGAAAACTAGAAACATACTTTAAAATCAGAAATGTATTCCCAAATGCATATTTTAATGTAAAAAGCAGGCAACGTGGTTATACCTTAGCTGGTTCCTTTACAAATAGATTAGAATATTTTGCCCATGTGATTTTGACATTGCATCATATAAAACATTCAGTCATATGCACGATAATGAAAAGACAAATTATTCATGGAACAAAGGATATTTAAGGATCCATAACAGCACGTTTCCTCTGCGAGTAAACTCTTAGGAGGAAAAGTCATATCCTACTGTGAAATGAGTGAGAATCACACTTGGTTTATGTAAATTTTAGTTTACAGAGAAAATGCTGAGTTAAAGACAGTTTTCAATAGTTAGCACTGTCATCCCATATGTTAATCAGATTCACATGAACACATTAAAACTATTAAAATTAATTTCATGCTATCTATTTTTAATTAAAATAAATGTTATTAATTCCTCCTTGGGGAAAGCAGAACATTATCATGCAATCACACACATTTATGATTTCTAAAGTTCAGAGTGGTAGATCTGAGACCAGATGAACAGAGAGAAATACTGGAAGCAATTTTACCCAAGATTTATATATTCAGACTTGGAAACCTCTAGAATCTCACAGGGACTTGAGGCATCCTCCAGTGCAGTCACTCCTGTGGCAATGAGGTTCTGTATCCTAATGAAGTGGCTAAACTCAGCTAGTACCATTACTTCACACAACTGCTTGGTGCATTAGACACCAGAGAGCCAAACCCCCAAGAGGAAACAGAGCATCATGGGACACACATGGAGCCACAGGACACCCATGGAGACATGGACACGCACGAAGCCATGGACATGCACGAAACTGTGGGACATGCATTGAGCCATGGTGCATGCAAGGAGATGGGCTCATGCATGGAACCATGGGACGTGCAAGGAGTTGTGAACATGCCTGGAACCAGGGACACACATGGAGGAGTGAGATATGCATGGATACACGGACACATAGAGACACAGATATGCCTAGAGCCATGGGACATGCATGGAGCCTTAGACAGACATGCAGCCATGAGACATGCATGGAGCTATGGAAAACACGTGGTGCCATGTCACATGCATGGAGCCATGAGACACATGTGCGAGGAGCCATGAGACACATTGTCACCTGCATGGAGACATAGACATGCATGGAGCCATGTCACACACATGGAGCTGTGGGAGGCACATTGATGGCACATGCCTGGAGAAATGAATGTGCAGGGAGCCATGAGACACATTGAGCTGTGGGAGGCACAATGATGGCACATGTATGGAGAAATGGACGTGAATAGAGCCATGATATACACGTGTGGAGCCATGTCACACACATGGGGCTGTGAGAGGCATATAGATGACACCTGCATAAAGACATAGACATGCATGCAGCCATGGGACACATCAAGCTGTGGGAAGCACATAGAGAGATGACACCTGTATGAAGACATGGACATGCATGGAGCCATGAGACACATGTGTGGAGCCATGTCACACACATGGAGCTGTGGGAGGCACACTGATGGCACATGCACGGAGAAATGGATGTGCATGGAGCCAAGACACATGTGCATGGAGCCATGTCACATACATGGAGCTGTGAACACAGGTGGAGCCTAGCACAGAAACAACTCCTTTACCCATCCAGCATCCCCTCATTTCCGGAGATGTTACAGTTTGTTGTGGCTTGACACCGCCCATGGTATACCTTCTCCAGCCACAGGAGAAGCAGGTGGCAGCCTGAGCAATGCCAGCGGCCCACAAGACAGCTCAGAGGTGAAGAGAAGAGGGGCAGGAGGCCGGAAAACAGGCAAGAAGGGCAGTTACGATGACAAAAGGTAATACGCACGTGGCCACAATAGAGAGCAGCGGAAAGAGCCTCTTAGGCTAGGAGAGGTGCTCGGGCCAAAGAGCCAACCGAGAGTTACAAAACATGCCAGATATTCTTCCTGTCAACATTTAACAAAGCAATGCTTGCAACACATACATAAACGTAATGTCATACAATGATATGTTTCAGAAGGAAAGTATAGGATCCATGAAGAATAACGACTCATAGTGCAGTATGGGAACACAACCCAAGTTTATAATCCTAATTGGCCATTTTCAGTCACTGCTTTTTCAATCACCTAAGACTACGTATGGGGATAAAGGCAGCTGTTAAAACCCAAGATCCTTAGGGAAGCAGCAGAAAACCAACTGCAACCCCACAGCCCAGGCCCGGTGATGGCCCAAGCGGCGCAGTCATTTCAATTCCCTTCATGCCCTCCCCAAACCACTGGAGCTAAATGTTGCACGTCCTCTATCACGAGTCCACGCAGCTCTTCCATAAGTTTCAGAACAATTCTCAGGCCAATCAATAAACCCCTAAGTAGGAGGACGCTCTATAGGAGCATCAAGGAGTTAAAGATAAAGATCGCTGGGACCTAGGAATGGAAATCAATGCAGCCCTGCCTGATTCTGCAGGCAGGAGTAATCTCAGGCGTCAATGCTAAATGCTGCCAGCTAACACCCTGAAGAAAGGACTCCAAATCAGTCATATGAAGGCCCCAAGCAAAGAAAGCCTGAGTACAGCATGACTCACACCACGGGTGGTCTTTCTCTGTGAATAATGTGAAATTGCTCCCCACAAACCAATTCCTATAACAGAAGCCTGCTCTCTAAATAGCCAGCATACTGAATAAACTTTAATCAATAAACAAACAAAAGCAGAATATGGCACATCGCCTTAAGTAGGCATTAAACATTTAAAACTAATTTCAGAGATGGTTATGAGACCCAATAAGCATGCTGAGAAACACGCTGTCTTGAAGGGTCACTATTTTTTCCCTCTTTATTGGAATAGACATTTAAGCAAATGACAAGGACGTAAGTGTGAATGGTGTGTCTGAACAGGTCAGGGTGTTTTAGCAGCCACTGCACAATCAGGGATAAAATTCCAGAACATGCAGTCAAGCAAGTAACCTTGCAAACACAGCAAGCTGTTAAAGCTTGTTGTGCAATGAACTCCACTAGCCAGGAGGAGCCTGCAGTGGCAAATATTTCACAGAGGTTCAGGAAAAAAAAAAGATCCTACCAGCATCTTCTGCCCAGCCAGGTGAAAAGATCAAGACTGACCGAACATGCCACAGTTCATGAAGACGTTCCGTTAGCTTCCAGGCAGGCCTTCAGTAGCATCTTGTGCTGAACGCCTCCAGCGCATTATACTAAATCATGACGTTTCAAATGTACATGGAAATCAGGATTTTAAGTCGAGATTATCCCATTCTCCCTTTATTCTCTCTTGTCAGTGTTTCATCCTACTTTCTCAACGTTTCTTGGAATGATGCCTTACAAAAAAGTGTTCACGGGGACTCACAGAGGCCGCTCGTTCAGCTGTAACATGAGCCATTCAAGGCCTGACTGGGCCTATAACATCACAAGACATCGTGTGTGTGTGTGTGTGTGTGTGTGTGTACGTACATACAAGACATCATGTGTGTGTACATCACATCGTGTGTGTGTGTACATACAAGACATCGTGTGTGTGTACATCACATCGTGTATGTGTATGTGTGTGAACATAACAAGACATCGTGTGTGTGTACATCACATCGTGTGTGTGTGTACATACAAGACATCGTGTGTGTGTGTACATCACATCGTGTATGTGTATGTGTGTGAACATAACAAGACATCGTGTGTGTGTACATCACATCGTGTGTGTGTGTGTGTGTGTGTGTGTGTGTGTGTGTGTGGAGAACTTCCTTCCTAAGGCCCTGTGCTCTTGGCCTGGGGCCTGGCTGCTCCTCTTCAGCCAAGACAGAGCCTCAGGAACTCCCTCCTCTCCCGCATCCAGCCCCGCCCACGAGCTCGCCTGCATCCTGGGTGCTTTGGCCTCCTACCCTCCAGGCTCACTGGAGGTGGAGTCGGCTTCCTATAACCTAACTAGGCACCTGTTCCCAGTTCCTGTCCCCTCCTACAGCACCGGGGACTCTAACTAACCAATCATCTCCCCCTCTCTTCTCTCTTTAGCCCCGTTCTTCACCTCATTCCTTCCCATCACCATTTGAGGATGGTTAAGTCATGCTCTTTTAAAAGCTGTTCCCTGCCTTCATGTCCCTGCATGGCTGACACAAATTCTCTCCTTTTATATCTTTCATCTAGTCCCTAACTTTATGTATCCCCCTACACATCACCATCTGGTTTCTTCACCCAACCCTGCACTGAACCTGCTCTGATACATGCTGCCTTTGATGTGTCCTCCCTAAAGATGCACTGAAGTCCTAACCACAGCTATCTGTGAATGTGACCGTGTGTGGGAACAGCACCTTTGCAGATGAGTTGTTTAAGATGATGTCACACTAGATTAGGATTAGCCCTAAGTTCAACATGACTTACATCTTTATAAAAAGAGGAGAAGGCAAACAGACAGGGACGCAGAGGGAGGATGCCATGAGACTACAGCCTAAGAGACGAGTGATGCATCCATGAGCCAAGGAATGCCAAACCCTGCTGGCAGCCATAAGAAGTGAAGAGGAAGCAGAGAATGGTTCTTCCCTAGAGCCTTCAGGGAGAACACAGACCTGCAAACACCGTGATTTTGGACTTCTGGCCCCTAGAACTGTGAGAAGAGACTATTAGGTTGTTTTAAGCCATCCAGTGTGCAGTCATTTGTTACAGCAGCCCTAAGCAGCTAAGACAGTACTGCTGATGGACTTTCTCAGAGAATGACCAACTGTCCTGGCTTTTCCAGAACATAAGCAATCAGGAAAATCCCAGGAAAACCAGGACAAGCGTGTGACTCTTCCTTCTGGCACACACCTGCCTTGAATACTCTGCAGTAGCTGATGCTCTGCTGGACACTGCCCTCTTGAACATATCCCCTATCTTGGGTCTCAGGAAGGCTTGCTCTCAACTGGATAATCCCATCTGGTGGCTCATGGGAGCTCAGCCTTTTCCATCTAAAATCACCACACTCCTTGCATCTGCTTTCTCTTCTTGATTCTATGTGGAATTGACAGCCAAGAATGTGGGGATGGCACTCAGGGCTTCCTCCTCACTCCTGCTCTGCATCCACTGAATCCTCAACCACACTCCTTTCCAATCCCAGAATCCACCTCTTCTCTACATTTCTGCCTCCCCTCCCTTAATGCAGTTCCTCCTCCCATTGGCTTCAGTAGCAGCTTCAGAATGGGCTGTCCCTGCTGGCATTTTGCCATCCTCCAGATAGAGGATAAACTTGTTCAGATGCCTGCCAATGCCAGGCACCTCCTATTCCCCACTTGCCAGTGAGCCTCATGCCCTCTACCTCCTCCTCCATATCTTAAAATAAGATGTCCTGACTTCCTGTGCGTGAGGTTTCCCAGGACCTGCAATGCTCCCTCTCTCGCTTCAGGGCTTATCACTTGCCCTTTTTCTCTCCCTGGAGACCTCTCCCTTCATAAGTTTTATAAACACCTTCTAGCAATCACTTGGGATGCAGCTCTGGCATGTCCTTATCCTAGAAACCTTCCTCAGTCACCATCCTACAGCCCAGGATGTGGGCTTAGAGCCCCTCTCCTAGGATCTGCAGCACCCAGCATAGGCAACTGTTAGAACCCTTGACAGAATGTTATGCAATGGCCCTTTAAGTTCACATTCCTAAAAATAGTCTAAACCCTTTCAATAGGAACTATGTGTCTTCTTGATCCCCTCAATATCTAGCAAAGACCCTGTATACAAAAGGCTTCTCTTAAATGTTCATTGACTCTTCACCCAAAATTTAAAATATGCAAGTGAAAATACACTGAGATGCCATCTATGCACAAAGTTTGGCCCAAATCCCAAAGCCTGATGGTATACTCTGCAGGAAAGGCAGCAGAGTAACAGGTACTCATATCCAGGGCAACTAGAATACAAAGTGGTGCATTCTCTATGAAAGAGAAGTGGGCAACATCTATAAGACCACATATACATTCACCCTTTGGCCCAGAAATCCCAATTCAAAAAATCTCTTCCAATGGTACACTTACAAAAATATGAACTGATGTTTACAGGAGGCACTACTCATTGAAACAGCCTCCATGGTCATAGATGCCAGAAAATAACCTAAGCATACCTCAGTAAGGAATTTTAATGAGGTTAAGGCTCATCATATAGTGGAAGCTATGCAGCCACCAAAAAAAAAAAAGATAAATCTTCTAGAGAGTAGGCTCCAGCATATATCATTAGCCCAATAATGCTACACAGACAGAAGTCTATATAAGTGCCACCTTTCATCTAAAAAAAGAGAGTATAAATATATATTTGTACGTGTATTTGTGTTGCTTTGCTTCTAGTACAAGTAGCCTCACCTATAAAATATAGGTAAAAAGCTAAATGCAGAAACAGTTCTAGGACAGGATACAGAAAACAGGAGCAAAGCTAGATTCCTTTGAACACCCCTTGCTTCAATTTCAATAATTTGACTTTGAAACACTGCAAAATAATATCAATTTTAAGAATTTCTAAAAGTCAAAAAAATGTTAAACAAATGATAGTAACTGAGTCTTGGGTTGGTATTATTTCAACTGATTTTAAAGCAGTGATTTTGTGAGAATTTCCCAGTGAAATATATATACTGTGAAGACCAAAAGAAAGAGAAAAAAAGTCATTTTAAAGATTTTTCAATAATCAAAAACAACCAGGATTGTATGCAGCTGTTATTCTAAAATGACTGAGTATGTGCTAAGAAAAAAGACAAAGAAATAATTAGGTTGGTCTGTAGAGACTTGGGATTTTGTGCAAGAAAGAAACAGAAACTAAGATGGGAAAGGTTAACAAAGACCTTTGAGTCCTGGAGATGAACTGGAAGCACCAGGGGAAGCTTATGGTATATCTGAAAAAATGCTTCTTAGCACTGTGCACTGAGAAGACGTGTAGGCACCTTTAGTGCTAAAGCATCCAGAAATGAGTGATTCCAGATCTATGGAAGGAAACAGGTAAAAGGATGAGGAACACCTCATCAACCCAGCGAGTAAGGAAGTTCTCAAAGACACTTGGATGGAGGTCAGAAGAATCCAGAAGCCACCCTCGAGAGGCTACTGTGGGCTTCAAATGCTACAGGAGGTAAGCTACATGGATTAAAATGCATCATATATGTTGAAATTCATGTATTCATAGTAACTCTAATAATCAAAGTAAGAAAAAGCAAACATGACGTCTCATTCATCCCACTTGGATGACAAATGAATTGCCGGGGGATGCTAAAGAATCAAACGACTAGTGTATTTTTTAAAATAAAAATATAAATTGGTGGCGGCGGGGACCATTTATTTGGCCTTTTCTGTACAAGGTGTACCTTCAGGATATTCAAAGAGTTGATGAAGGAAACATAGTTTATATAGAAGTATTCTAACCACTAAATGAGGAAAAGAATAAAATGAGAAAACCCCAGTTTTACCCATGGGTGAATCAGTAGATTGAGGCAGTGATCATCAATGACTGATTGCTTCCCAGCTGGATATGCTCTGCTTCCTGAAGGAAGTACCCAGCACTACCCATGGCACAGTCAAGGCTAAAAGATCCAAACCTAGATGTCCTCTCAGTAGGCGTCTTGAGATTACTAGGGACTTACAGACATCTTTGGAACAGAAGAATATTTGAACCACACAATTGGAATGCAATGAGCAAAATCCAGACTGTCAGAAACCGTCCAGGACAAATAACTTGGTTTCTGTAAAAATTAATTTGCAAAGGGTATGAAATAAAAGTAAAATATTAAGAGACTCAAGAAATATCCCAACCGACGGTATTGTATGGAATTCATTTAAACCCTGATCTGACTTAATTGTTAGCAAAAAGACGCCTAACAATTTATGAATCCATGAAAAATCTCCCAACGCCCATTGGGTGCTTGATACGTCATGAAATCATTTTTTACCTGTGGTGATAACAGTACTGAATTCCTTATCTTTGAGCATTCTAAACTGAAATCTTATATATAAAATTATATGATTTTTTGAATTTTCTCCAAAATAAGTTAGTGGGTACGAGATGAAGCATGAGTGGAACTTTAGAGGAAAAGAAGGATGGGGCTGGGCCATGAATTGGTGAAGTGTGGGGCATGCAAAGTTTAAAAAGCAACAAAATTTAAAACCACTTGTTGCATGAATTACTAAAATACAATGTCTGAGTCACCATATTTAGCCTGGGGACAGGGACAAAGTCTATTTTCTTTTCCACTATGCATGGTTGAGTCCCCTGGGTGTGAAGGACCCTAAATAAATTTCAATGAATGAAAGAATAAATGAGTGGATATGCAGATTCATTATTTAATCCCACTAATCCATAGAGATGCTTGGGACATTAAATCAATTCTGCTGCCACACAATGCTAGATAGGAACAGAGGGGTAAGTTTGTGGCAAGACTAAGGCTTTGCAGGAAAATGCC
>CM052649.1:8735355-8811711 GCA_028533165.1 Leontopithecus rosalia
CCGCTGTCCCTCCCCTATTTCCCCCAATAGACCTCAGTGTGTGGTGCTGTTATTTTTATGGTCACATTTTTATCTTTTGGTTCAAACCCTGGGAGGCCTG
Source organism: Leontopithecus rosalia (assembly GCA_028533165.1). NCBI lineage: Eukaryota > Metazoa > Chordata > Mammalia > Primates > Cebidae > Leontopithecus > Leontopithecus rosalia. Next base: position 8,735,456 of record CM052649.1, read on the forward strand.
AAGTACTTGTTAAATAAAGGTGACCAGGAATAGTGAGATTTTCTACCTTGGTACCCCTGTCCAAATCCTTCTTGAGGTAGTGATCAGTTTCTGGATATGAAATTCTAATGATAGAGGCTTTTGTATTTTTACATTTATTTTAAACTACGTCTAAAACAAGAGTCACTGGATTATATAGCATTTGCGATGCTCTATTCTCCTCCATCACTAAATACAGAATGTGCATTTAGATGATGGCTTTGCACTCAGTGTGTGCTGGTCCCTTACCTTTATAGGAGATGACAGGGTGCTCGGCTCTCTGGCACTGAGTCACGCCCGGGGCCTCTGGGCGGGCGAGTCTCCACAGCCCCAGGCTTGAGAACAGCCACGCTATCACATAGGTTCCCTTCATGGTGGGCAAAGGGCCTCTGACTCTGGGCACGTGTCTTCTAAACAGCAGCTCTTCTTCCCCTCATGTGTGGAACGTGCCTAAAACACACAAAAGAGAAGAATCAGATGGCCGTGAGTTCGTTTTCTGGTAGGTGGTCTTCTGGTAAAACTCCCTCAATAACTTCAAGGTTACACTTTGTGGAGACAGAGGAGAGCCTGGAGAGCTTAAACCAGCACATTTGTCTAGGTCATGCACCAGGCTGTGTGTGTGTGTATGAATGCATGAGTACATGCGTGTGTCTCAAAACAGACCTTTCTTTCTCCCAATAATTGCATGACATAGCCCACTTGTTGTAAAGTGAGGAAGATTCAGGTTTAAGCTATACTGCCATCACAGTCACTCCTAAGGAATGTGGATTAATAGTTGGGATCGGCTGGTTTCCCTTGGCCACCTGTCCTACCCCCTTGCACAAACACAGATCTATATGTGGAAACCCTACAAATACCTGCCCAACCCTTTGAAACATTTAACACACATATTTTTGAGAAGGCCAAGGCCATTGTCTTTTACTACTAAACTGATGAGTATTATGCTACCCAACTTTTGAAAAAGCATCACGATTTGGTAAATTCTGTATTTAGTGATGCAGGATAACCTTTTAAAATTGTAGATAATCTGCCTGCAAAATAACTGGCTGGCGATCAAGTGTGAATCAAATAAAATCTGTATCAAGCACTGACTGGGTAAAATAAAAGTACTATGCTGGGAAACTGTAAAGATTATGAACAATTTAAATGATTAACAAGCATTAAAGTAATATAGGCCTGTAAAAATAACTATAATCCAAGCTATTAGCAAGCCTTAAAAAGAACGGGAGTGCTGTGCGAGTCAAGGGAGAGTAGGGCTGCTACAGAGAGGGACCTATGACGGGTCCATGCAGGAGTTCAAGTATGAGTACAATGCTGGAGGATAAAGAGGATTTCGACAGACGGAGGTTTCTGGAAGCACATTCCTTCCCCAGGGAAGAGGATGAAAAGGCACACTGGAAGGGCAAGAGGAAAACGTATGTAACATGTTTTGGGAATGGTTTGCTGTACTTGATCCAGGAAATTTGAAGAGAAGTTGTGGGAAGAGCTTACAGAGGTTAAGACTCGGAAGGCAAACTACACTATGGTGTGAGGTCTTTTCAGCAACAAGCTACTATGTCAGATTCTCTTATTAACATTAATAATATCATTCTCAATGATAGTGTACCTATGAAATTAGGCAGATGAGAGCACAGAAATGAAGAAGTCCATTTGAAGCCACTTCCATAGATAAGAAGAGAAATAAATAAAACAGTCACTTTGGGGGTGTCAGTGTGAATAAAAAGGCAAACTCAGTACACAATGACTTTGCCATAAAGTATGGCACATTAAAGATGGCCACAGAGTCTGCCATTTCTCCCACTGAGAGGGGGGTCTGTGTTCCCCACCTGGAATCTGAGCTGGCTCAGTGACTGCTCTGCTCATTTGAATGCAGCAGAAGACATGTTGTGCCAGTTTCCAAGCCCAGGCCCTAAAAGCTGCTTCCTGTCTCTTAGAACACATTCTTTAAGACATTGAGACACTAGGTCAGAAGTCCAACTACCCTGAGACGGCCATGCTAGAAAGAACACATTTAGGTGCTGTAGTTGACGGGTCACCCATGAGCCCAATACTCCAGCCGTGAGTAAAGCTGAAACCCACTGAGTAACTTCAGTAGACGTCATGAGAGCCAAAGAATCTCCGAGTTGAGCACTGCCCAAATTCCTGACCCCCAAACTGCAAAATATAATACAAGAGTAGTTGTTATAATCTGCTAAATTTTGGAAACACAGAGCTAAAAGACATAGATGAACTTTTGACAGAAAATGTGACTTCAAGAATAGTGATGCCATTCATTTTAACAGGATAATCAGCAGATGGATTTTGTTTAGATGAGAATAGGATCGTTTTGTTTTGTGCACATTAAGTTTAAGGCACTTGTTGGGCATGGTGGCTCATGCCTGTAATCCCAGCACTTTGGGAGGCCAAGGTGGGTGGATCACCCGAAGTCAGGAGTTTGAGACCAGTCTGGGCAATATAGTGAGATTTCATCTCTACAAAAAATAAAATAAAATAAATAAAAATTAGCCAGGCATAGTAGTGTGTACCTGTAGTCTTAGCTACTTGGGTGGCTGAGCAGGAAGACTGCATTAGCCCAGAAGGTAAAGGCTGCAGAAAGCTAAGAAGGTGCCACAGGGTTCCTGCCTAGGCAACAGAGGAAGATTTTATCTCTAATAATAATAATAATAATAAATAAGTAGATAAAATAGAGAGGAACTAGAAGAAAATCCAGAGAAAACTGAGGTGGGAAGCTATTAGGGTCCCAGTCAAGAAAATGAAAGGGAGGAAACAGGCCTTCTTTAAAGAGGCGTGCTTACCGCCTGAACAAATGGTGAGATGTCAAGATAAAGAAAACATAGATTTGAGGGTGTATCACATTTTACAGTCTGTATTTTTTGAGTCAAAACAATGAGGAAGGATAAAGCCATGAGCACTGAAATTTTGAAACTGAAGAGTAGAAAAATGATGGGTTAATTTCATAGAAGTTGGCTCAATGTGATTAAACCTGACTAGAAACCTGAAGGTCCAGCTGAGTTTGGAGTCTCTCATTCACTCAATACTTACAGAGTGCCAACTGCATACACAGCTCTATGCATGTACGAATTTGCAAAGGAACCGAGGAGCATGAGGTAAGGCCTATGGCACTTACCAGCAGGGACCACGGAGTGAATAAGAGGAAGCCAAGTACGGGACTCACCAGGACCAGGAACTTCCGAGCAGGCAGTAGGTTGGAGTCCTTAAGAATGGAAGGAATTCTACAACATTCCCATTGACCAAAACGTTCAGGTTGGGCAGGGAAATAGATAATGGGACTGCAAATCAAGACAAGGCAAGAGAATGGCTTCTGTAAGAACAAGAGATGTTGAGCATGAAGGTGGAGGATGGGCTAGGGAGGAAAACGGGGAGCCAGAGGCTCAGATGTCCACCAGTCCACAATCCCTGCCCAAGCACAGAACACTGTAATAAACAGTGGATGAGCAAATACTCATTGTCCCTGGGTTATAACATTAAAAGTAGGATTTTCACTTCTGAACAGGAGTTACAGTGTGCAAAACTGGACGCTGCTGTAGATCTCCAGTCTAAAGGTAACCAGATGAAGCAGCTATCTTTCCTGAGCTTTTTGACCTGAGACTTACATAGGAAATTTCATCAACTGATGTATCTCAAAATAAAATAACGCTTGTTAGAGGCTGTTTCAATGTGATTTCATTCTATTAAAAGCAAGGAGGTTTGGGACACTCATATCAGTTCAAGTAAATTATCACAGTCCCACATCAAAACAGATCCGAAATGGTGAAGATAAGGTGGGAAGGAGGACAAAGTGACAATCAACCCTCAATACACGCTAGCTCTGTAGTAAGCATGATGCCAAGCACTCACACCCACGCCTGGCACCCGACAGCCACCCAGAGCAGGCAGCAAGTCATCATGGAGATGGACTGGAGTGCCGCCCTATCTTTATCTCCAGTACAGAGTGCAAATCAACTAGGGGCTAAGAGCAATTTTTTTTCCTACACATCGTTTTTCAACGTGCACATCTAAGACAACATAGATTCCCCTTCTGCTACCGAAGAAGCACATCGTCCAGACCAGCTTGTGACTGAAACTGTCCTTTATTTATAATATGCCATCCACTCTGTTAGAAGTCCTAACATCTTTGCTTCCTGAATGTGAGGAAGAAAAAATAACACAAGTGTCTGAAATGCTCTTTCCTTGGATTTGGAAAGCGACAATTACAAAAGAGGGGAAATGACACATATAGAGAATGAGCAGCTAAAATGGAACACGCAGTTCGAGGGTGACGAGCTGAAATGACATGTTTGTCATGTTAGGAAAGAACATTTAATGAGAACAGGTAATTTTTCGAGGTTTATAATTTTCAGACTATGACATATTACCTTATTTCTTAAAATAAACATACTGTAAACTGTCATCATGGCAAAGTGACAGGGAAGGGCATTCATAGTCTTCACGCAGAGATGTGGGCTTTTCTGAGCAACTGACCATGGAAGGCTAACTCCTTGAAGAGGCTTTTACTCTAAATAGACTCAGCTCTAAATAGCAGGTCCCTTCTTCCTGGACTCAGCAGGCCCATCTTCCACTGAATCATGGAGTTCTTGCCTCTCAGTGAAGTGGGAGGAACACATTTACACCAGGGCTTTTAGTGTTCAAGCTCAGTGCTATTGATATATTAGTCACATAATTCCTTGTTTTGGGCTCTTCCCTGGCCTGTACCCACTAGAGCCAGTAGCACCCCCCACCAACTTTGCACCAACCAAAATTGTCTCCAGATACTGCCAAATTGCCCCTGGTTGAGAATTTCTGCAATAGACAGACAGACAGACAGACAGACAGGTAGGTAGGTAGGTAGGTAGGTAGGTAGATAGACAGACAGACAGACAGACAGACACATGCATACATACATACATGACTTTCCTCTTTGGAAGTTAAACAAGCTGACATGACTTAAAAGATTATTCAACATATGCTTATATAAATCACCACACTGAATTTTGTGTTGAGTCATTCAAGCAAAATTTCAAAGAAATGTGAAATTCCTGTTAATTATAACTATGTGCTCCCTTTGGGAAATACACGATGAAGGAATTTTCAAAGGATCAAAGCTGTTCTAATATCGTTCTTCCAACTCTAGAAAAATAAAAATATATTATGTGAGTTAATACGAAACAAACGATTTTGCCAATATGAAGTTTTATTATAGAAAGCCAATTTGGGCAACCACATATAAGCATTTGCGGTGCATCTACTTCAAAACCCCCGAAACCCCTAAACCTCCTTTTAATTTCCTGATGTAGGAGCATCTCTCTATAAGCTCGATCTAAATAAGGACAACTCTATATAGAGGTGTTTGTGCAATAAATAACATATCCCATTCACTCCCACGCTGCAACTGAAAATGAATAGGTTTTGGGGAGAGAAAATAACTGTTCCTTTTAGGAAAGAAAAATTGCTGTCAGATAAAAAAAACCAAAGAAATAAAAGCTAACATGAGGAGTTTTGCTTAGGGAACAGTATCTAACCAGTTATTAGTAAAAGCAGATCCAACATTAGCTTAATGTACTTTTCAGAGGAGGCTGGGTTGCTTCAGAGCCACAGCCCTATCATAAAGATGGATGTGTCCTAATCTGTTGGTACAAACCAGAACCCCTCCTGGGCCCATCCCCTACTTCATGGCATTAGAGACTTCCTTTGGAAGAGGACAAAGAAATCAGGCGAGTGAGCTGACCCAGTGAGGTGGTCTCAGGAAGTCCTGCCACATGCATGCCACACCAGGACCACCCTTAGTACCAAAAGGCTGAAGCTAACATTAGAGGCAATTGCTGCATGTGTGTCTCTTAATTAGAAACAGTTACAGTTTGTTATAATATCAAAAACACAAACATCCAGGATTTGCAAAAGAAGGGGTTGGAACGTGCTTTTGAAATGTTTTTGCATTTGTTTGTTCCATTTCTTAGCTCTATTTCAGCGGATCAGATGAACTGCTCACCCGGAAACTAGAGTCCCCTCCCAGACTGAACGCAGCAGAACTACTAAAGAATCATTCCACCAAACAAATGAAGCCGGAAGCCACGCCCTACACACCCTGTCATAGCCAACGATGGGGTCTAGCGCGTGACTGTCAGCTGCTGCCCAGTAAATAGTCCTGCGTATTCAAAAGCTCAGGATTCAGCCTCTGCCCTTCAAAGAAAATATGCTCTTCCAGGAACAGCTGAGAGTTAGCTCCTTCTTAATCTTTCTCCGCTACTCACACTGCAAGACCTTCCCTGTGGCCCCTGTGGCCCCTCTGGCCTCGCCAGCCTTCTCACTGGGTAGCCACATCTCCACCCTTGCTGAGGCCATGAGCCCCTCACCTGCTGAATCCTCCCACTACTCCAGATCCAAACTGTCTTCCATGATCACACCATAGTGGCTCACACCAGCCACAGTGGCAGCTCCTCTCCAGAAACCAGATGGGCATTAAAGTGCCTGCCATGTCACTGCTTCCTCATGAAAGCCTGCCTTGGATAGACCCAGACCTTTTGTGTTTCTAAGTCTTGATTATGTTTTGCTTATTCTTTTTATTGTAAACAATCTACACATAGTTCCAATGCCAAGTGTATGTGCTCCAACATGCTGAACTGGCTGCCTGAATGAATGGGAGAAAACAGAGCTAGTATCCACTGGGCCTCCTGCAATTCTCCCATCCCCTGCCACTGAGTAAGCCCATTGTGAGGTGGCTTAGGGCCTTGGTACCTCTGAGACAAGAAATGAGTCAAGGACTCCTAGAATTAGGAAGGTGAAAGAGGAGAGAGAAATCATTTAGTCTCTCTTCCCTCTTTGTAGCTGAGAAAGCTATGGCTCAAAGAGATTAAACAGAGCATGTGGGACCAAAGGTGCAGCGACAGGCCATATCGAGACGGGTCCTGTTACCCTCTGGCTGCTTGTTGTAGAGCCTGACCTCCCTGTTCAAGCTTCTAAAACCACATACTTGTGGCCATAAGGTCACATGGCCTGAATCACCCCCAGACCAGGAGCATAGTCTTGTCTCTCGAGAAAATCAGGGAAGAACTTATGTCCTTAATCCATATTAATCCAGCTATATTGTAAGATTCCTTTGTGGACAAGGTACAACTCTCCAAGACAGGAGCAAGGATGAAGAGGACGGTAGCCCCAGTACTCCCAGATCACAGCTCAGAGTAGTCAAAGGAAAATCTCTTTATATTTATGAAATAGAAGTAAGACTAGAAGTAAAATGATTGGGAAACAAAGAGGAAGGAAGAAATCCTCCTGAATGGGGGAATATAGAAGCTGATCTTTAAAGAGGTTCAAGTTGGAGTGTTCAATGAAGCAGGAATAAACAACCCAGGAGAACAAAAGGCCCTGTGTGTGCAGGACTAGAAGGAATGTATTAAATGAATCTATGCTCTTTTCTTGCTGTTATCTCAGATATTCTAGGTACAGCGCAGGAAGTGGAATTAAACAAAGAATCAATAAAACAATAAACTCAAGTTAATGCAATGTTCAAGTAAATAGATTCTTCTAATCTTTTTCAAAACAATAATTGAACATTTTATTCTTTGGGAAATACAGTGAAATTAAAGGTGTCTTCTTATTACATTGAGCCCATAAGAGAATCAGGATGTTGTTTAGAGTGCACTTTTAAACAACAAGATCTTTTTTATATTATTTTAATCCATGAGTCTTTATTGCCAAGTTTCAGCCAAAAGAAGTTTGTCATAAAGAACTGGGGAAACATTTTTAGGAATGTGTTACTGAAACACCAACCACCTTAAAGTCCAGAAACACCACTCCCTGCCACCTTCAGGTAATTGAAGAAGTTAGCTTTGTTGCCCATAGATTTTCATTATATCTGAACTCAGAGGAGATGGAATTTTATGGCTATATAAAAGGACCTCATGATATAAAATGGAAAAAAGCAAACATTAAACTATTTTATACATTTCAATAATGGTTCGGCTCCGGTGACCTTCTTTCATACCTCTCTTCAAAGGGAATTGTTACTACACTTTTGCTTTTTTCCCCTTGTTTAGCTTCAGATAGCCTGGAGGAAGGATAAAAATAAATGAAGTCCATTAGATAAAATTATTATTTATACAAAGACAATATTAATTTGATCTGTCAGCAGGTTTTAAGACTAAGTGAAAGTTCATTCAACCTACTTCTGTGTCAGCTAAACCAACAAAGAGCCCTTTCTAAGAAAAAAAATACTTAAATAATGGCTTTCAAGGCATTGTAAGTACCTGGGCAATTTCTAAAGAATTTACCTATAGATGTGTCCTCAGGGCAGGAAACTCATGCGGACACACTCAAATAATCTAGTTACAAATGATGCTCATACTATGAAGTTACTATTTATAGCTCTCATTCGTTTTTAGCTAAGATGTACAGGAACAGAGCACCGTTATCTCTCTTGTCCACTGCAAGATGTGGAGTCTATGCCAATACAGAAAAGCAATGCTACCACGGTGGGAAGAAAAGACCATACCCTCCTACCATCATCAGTCTGGTCAACATCACTGATAACTTCCTGCTTGTGAAATCCAGGTGCTTACGCGACTAGACACCCCCATGGCCTTTGTGACTACTGGCCTTTCATTGAACATCTTCTGACAGCCTCTCTTCCCTGGATTCTATAACTCCCCAATCGCCCTGCATTTATTTATTTTTCTTTTCTTTTTTTTTTTGAGACGGAGTTTCACTCTTGTTACCCAGCCTGGAGTGCAATGGCGCGATCTCGGCTCACCACAACCTCTGCCTCCTGGGTTCAGGCAACTCTCCTGCCTCAGCCTCCTGAGTAGCTGGGATTACAGGCACGCACCACCATGCCCAGCTGATTTTTTGTATTTTTAGTAGAGACGGGGTTTCACCATGTTGACCAGGATGGTCTTGATCTCTTGACTATTTATTTTTCTAATTGCATTTTAGATTTTGGGGTACATGTGAAGAACACGCAAAACTGCGGCATAGGTACACATGTGGCAGTCTGATTTGCTGCCTTCCTCCCCATCATCTATATCTGGCATTTCTCCCCATGCTAACACTCCCCAACTCCCCACCCCCTGCTGTCCCTCCCTTATTTCCCCCCAACAGACCCCAGTGTGTAGTCCTCCCCTCCCTGTGTCCATGTGTTCTCATTGTTCAACACCCACCTATGAGTGAGAACATGTGGTGTTTGATTTTCTGCTATTGTGTCAGTTTGCTGAGAATGATGGTTTCCAGGTTCATCCATGTCCCTACAAAGGACACGAACTCATTGTTTTTGATGACTGCATAATATTCCATGGTGTATATGTGCCACATTTTCACTGTCGAGTCTATCATCGATGGGCATTTGGGTTGGTTCCAGGTCTTTGCTATTGTAAACAGTGCTGCAATGAACATTTTTGTGCATGTGTCCTTATAGTAGAACGATTTATAATCCTTTGGATATATACCCAGTAATGGGATTGCTGGGTCAAATGGAATTTCTATTTCTAGGTCTTTAAGGAATCGCCACACTGTCTTCCACAATGGTTGAACTAATTTACACTCCCACCAACAGTGTAAAAGTGTTCCTATTTCTCCACATCCTCTCCAGCATCTGTTGTCTCCAGATTTTTTAATGATCACCATTCTAACTGATGTGAGATGGTATCTCAATGTAGTTTTGATCTGCATTTATCTAATGACCAGTGATGATGAGCATTTTTTCATATGTTTGTTGGCCTCATGTATGTCCTCTTTTATAGAGTGACTGTTCATATCCTTTGTCCACTTTTGAATGGACTTGTTTGTTTTTTTCTTGTAAATCTATTTTAGCTCTTGTAAATTCTGGATATCAGCCCTTTGTCAGATGGGTAAACTTCAAAAATTTTTTCCCATTCTGTTGGTTGCCGATTCACTCTAATGATGTTTCTTTTGCCATGCAGAAGCTGTGGAGTTTGATTAGGTCCCATTTGTCTTTTTGGCTTTTGTTGCCAATGCTTTTGGTGTTTTGGTCATGAAGTTCTTGCCTACACCTATGTCCTGAATGGTTTTGCCTAGATTTTCTTCTAGGGTTTTTATGGTGTTAGGTCTTATGTTTAAGTTTTTAATCCATTTGGAGTTAATTTTAGTGTAAGGTGTCAGGAAGGGGCCCAGTTTCTGCTTTCTACACATGGCTAGCCAGTTTTCCCAACACCATATATTAAACAGGGAATCCATTCCCCATTGCTTGTTTTAGTCAGGTGTGTCAAAGATCAGATGGTTGTAGATGTTTGGTGTTGCCTCCAAGGCCTCTGTTCCGTTCCATTGGTCTGCTTTGGTACCAATACCATGCTGTTTTGATTACTGTAGCCTTGTAGTATAGTTTAAAGGCTGGTAGTGTGATGCCTCCAGCTTTGTTCTTTTTGCTTAGAACTGACTTGGCTAGCCCTTCATTTATTTCACATCTAGCATCTCCTTGAATGAAGGTACACTCCAACCTCTTCTCAATGTTCACTTTTTTCTCCATCTACACATTCTCAGAGGCCCTTTTCTTTAAACCCATGTGATTTCACATGGTTTCTAAAAACTAGTGACTCTCAAATCGAGACCCTCTCCCTGATCTCTGTATATAATCTAGACCCATACATCAAAATAGGGGTATTTACATTAAAAAGCCAGTGTGTCATCGATGGGTATTTGGGTTGGTTCCAGGTCTTTGCTCACTCATAGGCAGGTGTTGAACAATGAGAACACATGGACACAGGGAGGGGAGCACTACACACTGGGGTCTGTTGCGGGGAATAGGGGAGGGACAGCAGGGTGGGTGGGGAGTTGGGGAGAGATAGCATGGGGAGAAATGCCAGACATAGGTGAAGGGGAGGAAGGCAGCAACTCACACTGCCACGTGTGTACCTATGCAACTATCTTGCATGTTCTTCACATGTACCCCAAAACCTAAAATGCAATTTAAAAAAATAAAACAATTTTAAATATTAAAAAAAGCCAGTGTAACTACTCTAAAGCAGACCTCATTATCTGTCTTCATCAGCTCTCTTATGTCTACCTCCTCTCATAGCTAACTATGCCATCACAGGGAGCCAACTGAGAGCTCAAGGGCTCACCCACCATTCCCTCCTCCTCCATCTTCCCAAAACTCACCCCTCATTTTGTCAGTGTCTTGACAACCCTTCCCTTACCCGGATCTAGAATCAATACCCTCCTCTCCAACCTGACCACCTTCAGCGTTTACCTCTGCAATTTCAACAATTTCACAGTTGTCGTTGAGTTTCCTTGCTGTTAATCTCAACCCTTTAGCGTCACCTCTAAGGAGCCTTCTATGAATTTTTTTCCACTTTCCTCTCATCCCTATCGGGCCCCATTGTATGTTGATACTTATTCCTATTATGGCCTTTATTGTCCTGAACTGCAATTACCTGTATATCTGCCTCATTCTAAAACAAGTCTGTTAAAACCTCAGTCTCCAGACAGTACTGAACATGGTGCAGACAATCCACACCTGAGAAGTGGACTGATGGAGAAAAACACCATGTGCCTCTCTACCTTCTTTGCAATATTAGCACTTCCATTAAAATGCTATCCAAGTTCTCTTTCCTTCTGTGACTCTGCCATTCATTGTCACAGATGTTTTATCCCTCTATTAAAATTCTCTTAACATCTGGCCCAAATACAAAGATTCCCATGGTTTTGAAAAATGTCCTTTCTAAATGTCATAATTTTCCAATTAATGGTCAAAGGGATGAAGGGATTACTATAGCCAGAGAGACTAAAAAAAAAAAAAAAAAGAGGTCTCCTGGGCCTAGAAACATGAAAGCAGACGGAAGATATAACCAAATGTATGAACCATGAGGGGGTCAGATAAGTTATTCCAACACACATAATTCACTGGAACCCACCTGAAACATTAAAGGACAAAAAAGGAGGACATTACAATTCACAGCAGAAAGAAACTTACTAAATTAATAATTTTAGGTTAAGAAATACAAATACCTTAAAATATTATCCCATAAATTTACAGAAAATAGACTGCTAATATGCTTAGATGAACTAGATTATCTCATGGAAAGGGCTCTGATTTGCTGTTTTCAGATTTTAGTCAGTAATAACATGGTGTATATCTGATGAAACCTTTTAAATCCAAAGGACTAGACATGTCAATGCTGATACATTTGAGTTAATTGAAATTTGTTACAATCTTTGGTCTCAAAAAAAAAGTCAGACCTCAAGAGCACTAATTACTTTTTTTTTGGTGAGGATATTAAAAATACGAATAAGAAATCCATCTGAAAATAAAAATTACCAAAACATATCATATAAAAATCAAAGATTTCACTAACTAGATAATAAAAAGATACAAAAATGCAAAGCAAGTTATATACAGTACTCAGACATCTGTTACAGGTTTTCTGAAATAAACCTGTAAGATAAGTATTATCATTCCTTGCTATTTTGCAGATGTAGAGATATAAGACTCGGGAAGGTCCATTGCCAAACAGAAGTAGTAAAAATTTTATCAGAAAGTCCCTGGCCCTAAAACAGGGCTGTATATAATCTTGCTGTCCTTCACTTCTGCAAAGATTGTCTATTGACTAAAGATTGGGAGCCATGCTAGACACGCAGATCATCCAGCTGAAGAAATGAGCTGATGATTTACTTCTACCAGCTGACTTTTTGTTGGGCCTGAATATGCGTTTTCTTAGGGATGAAAATTTCACTAAGTAGCTGCAGCATCAGTCACTGACCCTGGGACCAGAGACCTCCCTGACCAGGGTTTAATCCAGCAAATGCTGCAGTGGCTTTGTCAGTATCGTGTGTGCTCCTGTGTCGGCCATCTGTACACCCTCCCTTGAGCGTGGGCAGAGCGGCGGGATGGGCTCATTCAGTCCCATGACTTAAATAACATGTATCGGCTGGAGGATATAAGTATACATATCACTTTAACCTGTGCTTGAAATGCATCTTCCATCTGCCTCTTCACCTCTACCTGAGACAAAACATTGCCTCCAAACGAACCAGGACCAAACAAAGCACTGGTGGTACCCCTTCCCCATTCTGCTTCTTGGCTGAGTCTTTGCCATCACAGCTGGAGTCATTTTGGATTTCTCTGATTCCCCATACAACACTCTAAACCATAAGTAAATCCCATCACAACTTCCTCAAAAAATGTATCACACACCATCCCCTTCTCTCACGTCTGCTACTTCAATCCCACCTTAAGCAGCTTCTTCTCTCACCTGGGCTTAGCAGAAGCTACTCTAATTTGCCTTGGTGTTTTTCACTCATGCCCCTCACAAGTCCATTTTCTGTGTCGCATCCAGATAAATCTTTGTAGAAAGCTTATCTGATCAAGTAATTTTCCCTGATCAAAGCCTTCCAATAGATCTCTTTGCAACCTCCCAAAAATGCAAGATCCTGACTCCCACCAACAAACCCTCCTCCATGGCTATCTCCCTGTTTCCACATGACCTCCAGCCTTCCTGTGCCCTGTGCTCTCAGCACACACATGCACACACAGGTATGCACGTACACGCATGTATATGGAACTGCTTTCTGGTCTTGAAACACACCAAACTTAACACCTTGCGGATGACACCTGCTGGTCCTTAGATCCTAGATCTTTTTTCTAGATTCTCCCAAGGTTCCTTCTCACTACTCAGGTTTTACTAATGTCACCTCACAGGAAAGCCTCCCTTGCCAGGCAGGCTGAAACACCTCCATTTCACTCCTCTATTAGATTCCATTATTATTTAGTCTTCTTCATATCACTTTAAACTACTTAAAATTGCTTGACTGATATATTTGTGAATTTGGGGATGTTTTACATCCTATTATACGAAATCGATTTAAAGGATCTACGGCCGGGCGCGGTGGCTCGAGCCTGTAATCCCAGCACTTTGGGAGGCCGAGGCGGGTGGATCATGAGGTAAACAGATCAAGACCATCCTGGTCAACATGGTGAAACCCCATCTCTACTAAAAATACAAAAAATTAGCTGGGCATGGTGGCGCGTGCCTGTAATCCCAGCTACTCAGGAGGCTGAGGCAGGAGAATTGCCTGAACCCAGGAGACAGAGGTTGTGGTGAGCCGAGATCACGCCATTGCACTCCAGCCTGGGTAACGAGCGAAACTCCGTCTCAAAAAAAAATAATAAATAAATAAATAATAAAATAAAATAAAAATAAAGGATCTACAATTTCCACAACATCTCCTTTTAATGTGCTGTATATTCTGTTTTATATTTATATCAAAATATATATATAAATATAAATACAAATATGAATACATGTTGCACATCTTAGGTATATACAATATAAGTAAAGAAATAAAATATTCCATAGACAGATAAAGTATGTTCAGTACCTTCAAAGAAGGTAAAGTGAGGCTAGGAAGCTTCAGTAATGGCACAGAATAAAATATACTGGTGAGGTCAATGACAGCAAAATAGTTTCCAGAGGCTGTTGTCCTCAGTCATCTCAATGACATGTATATTTGAATGGGAGGATATGTATGCTTGAATGGGAGGAACCACAGAACTTGGATTCTGACAGGCAATTGATGTCCTTGTATGAGTTCCGTTTAACCCACTGGAATACAAGTAACTGAAGTACAGAGATTTTATTTTGTTGTCTCCCTATCCCCAGAGCCTAGGACACAGTAGGACCCATATACATATTATCTACTAATTAACTAGGTAGTAGAAAGGCCAGAAATCAAGATAGTCATAGTCCAAGTGATGGATAAACTCACTGTGAAGGCCAAGATACCCTCTACTAAATAAAGGCAATGACTCATTCACTTTATTTTGGCCATTGAGTAGCACTTATGGCAAGTTTCAGGAGAGCTGCTAATGAAAAGTACAGGACAGCTCAGTCAGCCTATTAGGTGAAACTTAGGAATACAAAGTCAATACAGAATCAGCTTCCCCTAAAGCATCTTATGATTAGCACATAATGCAATGCTTTGACATCTCACATGCTGTGAACACACAGTATCACATTCTTCAGTTCATTAGCCTGAAATGTGGAGGACATTACAATAAAGATCTCCGCGGTGGAAAAGTAACCCCCAAATGTTTTCACTTCTGTATGTCAAAATATTAAAACCTATGTGATGGTGAACATGCTAATGAAAATACAAAAAGGATCTCATCCTCAATATAAAGCCAGAAAAATGAATGACAGATTGCATCCATTCGATAAGTAGTTCCTAGATACTGAAGGGGTTAAATACTGTTGCTGGATGTCTGATTGCCTCCTTTTTCAGTCCAAAAGAGTAAAAACCATCTATGGTGTTCTTCAGCCTACAAAGTCCCAGTGAATGCGCCTTGTCTCCAACACCCGTTTAGGAGAGGCAGCCTTGCATAGATATTAGGAGCAGAGACTCCAGATCCAGATTGCCTGAGTTCAAATCTTTGCTCCACCATTAACCTTATGCTTGGGTTTCCATGCTCTATAATATGGAGATAAAAACCACAGCTGAAAATTATATGAGTTAATTTGAAAGAACTTAGACCACTTACTAGCAATTAGGAAGCACTAAAAATTTTAGACAATTACAAACAAATAAAGGCTATGAAAAAATGCTTTATAAATCTTGCAGGAAAGATATGTCTAACAACCAAATTAGTGTCTTCCTAAAAAAAGACAATGAAATCAATTCACTGTTTAATAAAAGCTGTGAGAGCATGCTGCCTTAGCCTTAGGAAAATTCAACATCTGCCCAGAAAATGTATAAAAGAATGCTCATAGCAGCATTGTTCATAATAGCAAAAAATTAGAAATAATACGGGTGTCCATGGAGAGAATGCAACTTTCCAGGGTCTATTAAATCACAGTGAAAATGAATGGGCAAAAGCTATATGCAACAGAAATACTAGAAATAAGACATTGAGAAAAAATAATTACATAATAAATCAATATTTATCACCAATAAAAAACAAGCAAAATTAAGCAATATTTTGAATTTGATAAAACTAAACATGCAAGGAAAAGTAAATGGAAGCAGCATAGTAGTGCTACTGTGAATATGAATAGGTGTGGTATGAACAGCCGAGGTACTCCCCATGATCAAGCCCCCAATGGAATTAGGTCACTCACAATCCTTCTTAGGCCCCACACTTTCCACTTCCACCCTTCTACCCGGAAGACACTCCCCCATGTCCACATTAGAACCTTACCCACTCTCTGAGGTCCAGATCAAACACCAGCTTCCCCAAGAGTGGTAACCATTTGCCCTGTGAGAAGCAAGGAAGCCTCCGGGAAGCCTGCTCAGGACACACCATCCATGCCTCCCTGGCCCTCAGCGGGCCGTGCCATGAAGTCTGGCTTACTGTGATGTGGGATATGGCATTCCTGCTGGACATTAAGGCCGCAAGACCAGAGGCTGGCCTGCTCGTTACTGTGGCCACTCACTGGCCACCAAAGTTTCTTCCACATAGAAAGTATCTAATATTTCTGGAATGAACATAGCAACCAACCAAACAATAACAAGTCATGGAAAGAAGCACCAGGTGGACCTAGGAGGAGGTTGGGGAGCACCAGGTAGATCTAGGAGGAGGCTGGGGAGCACCAGGTAGATCTAGGAGGAGGCTGGGGAGCACCAGGTAGACCTAGGAGGAGGCTGGGGAGCATCAGGTAGATCTAGGAGGAGGCTGGGGAGCACCAAGTAGACCTCGGAGGAGGCTGGGGAGCATCAGGTGGACCTAGGAGGAGGCTCAGGAGCACCAGGTGGATCTAGGAGGAGGTTGGGGAGCACCAGGTGGATCTAGGAGGAGGCTGGGGAGCATCAGGTGGACCTAGGAGGAGGCTGGGGAGCACCAGGTGGATGTAGGAGGAGGCTGGGGAGCATCAGGTGGACCTAGGAGGAGGCTGGGGAGCACCAGGTGGATCTAGGAGGAGGCTGGAAAGCACCAGGTGGATCTAGGAGGAGGCTGGGGAGCAGGCAGGTTTCAGAAGTGATAGAATCATGTCAAGAAAGTGGAAATCAAAAGAGCGCACTTTTGGCAGATAAATGAAATAAAGTCTCAAGATAGAATTTACCAAGAATGGGGGAGGAACAAATGCATTTTGTTTGAAAAGAGCAGTTATAAGTAATAACATCAGATAAATTATGGCACATCCATACAATTAAATATTATACAGCTTATAAAACCATTGTAGTAGAATTCTAAATACTGAGTGTATAAATCCAATAATCATATTGAGAGGGAAAAAAGTGTAGACATTTGTTTATCTATAGATTAAAAATAAAGAACAAAAACTCCAATGTTTTACTAAACCAAATTTCTTCTTATGTTTGTAAGTGCCAAGAAAATTGTGGATACTCCTAAGTAGTAGGGAAATTTTTAAAAATATAATTCTATATTGGATTTTCAACAATATGCATTTATTAATTTGGTGATTTAAAATGAGCAAAATATTTACATTTAAAGGACGGAGGTAAGATTAGTTTTATGGATAGACCAGTGAGACAGGACTTCAAGGCACATATTTCGATTCAGTTCAGGGCTGAGTTGCCAGGAATAAGAGAGCAAAAACCATGGAGGGAACAGCTGCTGTGGTGTGGAACAGAAAGAGCTGGCTCAAAGAACAGGTGGTGTGAAGATATAAACCTTGATAAAGCAGAGGTCTTCTTTCCATAAGCATTCTCCAAACTGAACATGAAATCTTTGTTATTCTTACGTGAAGCCGGGCCAAAAAAAAAAACTATGTTCAGAATGTGTGGCATACAGGTATAGCCTGTGAGCCAATGATAGCCACTCCTGAAACTGGAACCTGCTGCCTCTTCCTTGATAGATTCAGTTTTTACCCGGAGGGAAAAAGGTCACTTATACCTAAGGGAATGAAATTGGTTTTATCAGCTCCTTAAGGTAAACTATATTATCCAAAGCTCTCTGCTTATGCCAAGAAGAAATGCTCAGACACACTGTCATTGACAAACACTTTACACTGTGACCTGCCAATACTGCATTTTGGTCCTCAAAGTGGCCCCTACATAGCTAGGCAAATAGCACACACCTCTTAATCAATTATAGGAAAGGTAGCATACATGCTTTTTTCTCTCTAAGCTATAGATTGCATTTCTGGTTGTGCAGGTAGATAAAAGTAATGTGTCTTCTCTAACATCATATATAGGAAGAAAAATGTTATGCTTAATCTTACTGTTCAAAAAAAATCCCCGCAGTTCTCTCTGATTACGACCATAGTAACAGAAGAAACAGGTCATTAACCACAGAGATGAAACTGGAGGTGATCGGGCTTTGCTTTAAGAAACAAACACCTCATTCTGGAGGTCAGCTGTTTCCCAAGCACCAATCTCACCGTTTAGGGTACACAGACAGATCTATTTAGTTTAGTAACAAATCCCATGTATCACAATAAATTGATAGGTTGTAGAAGGAAGCTACCCATGTGAGAAGTCTGGAAAAAAAGCTGGTTTACAACTTGTAAGATCAGGCAGTACTTTAATGACTGTGAGTTTTAAAACACAAAAGTGAGACGGTTGGTATGGCTGCTTAACAGAACGTTCTCTTTTAATTTGATGCACATGTGCACACATGTGCACACACACACGGACAGGCACACACACACACACACACACACATAAATGCATCCTAAGAGCTTAACATTATTTATCTACTTTGCCTAATTGGTTTCATCTCTTTAACAGTCTCCAAAGAAATTCATCAGATAATTTGTGCTGAGTATATTTTCCTATTTTCTGTATTCTTGATCCTCTGGCCTTTGGAGCCTTGATCCTGGAGAAACTGGCCCTCCCAGGGTTAGCATATTCCTGAAGACAGCAAATAGCGTCCCAGAGGATACTTTGGTTGCATACCAACCAAACAAGCCAGAGACCACACCCTCAGTCATCTCCTTTATCAAACTCTCACCCAATGGGCCAATGTTCCCCCCTCCTAAAGCATCCCAGGGCCCACTACCACAGCACTAGGGAACACTGTATAGCCCAGAATCCACCAAAAATACTCAAACTCTCAAATCCAATACTTAGTGTACCCACCCTGCCTTGCCCATTCATTCCCAAGAGAACCCCAAACGAAGCTCTGCAAGCCTCAGTCTTCACTCCTCTTCTGCCTCCCAATCCTCCCTGGTCCTTTCCCACATGGCCCTGTGTACCTGTGCAGCGTAGTGAGCCTCCTGTTTACAGAGTGTATCAGAATAAATCTTTTCTTCAAGACCATCCTGTCTGCGACTGCTGTCTCACCATCCTTGATTATAACAAATCCCACAGACATTTTTAACATAGATGTCAGCAAAGATTTACACTGAAATATATTCAATCTAGTCTGAATATTACGTGTTACAAGCATAGTGTGGAAGCTTCTACTGAGGAAGAGGGAAATAGTTCTATGCAAATAGAACAAGTAAGACAAAAACAAAAACAAAAACAAAACAGGACCAAAGAATACAAAATAAAATGAAGAAGACAAGACACTGCTTTTAAGATAAATATGCTCAAGGTATAATACCAAGTGTATTGGCAGAAACTCAATCTATGTACAGCACATAAACACATAGTTGCACACCCACAGAGACACACCCACACAACTGCACACACAAATGAGTGCTCATGTGAAGGCACACATACACTGTCATATTAAAATATAAACATACATTTTTATAATTTATAAAAAATACAAATTGTTACGCACAAAAATTCTATAAGGATCCTGGCTGGACCTACCAGTGCCAGGGTGCAAATTCCAGCTCAGCCTCTTTCTGGTTGTTTGTTCTCTACTTCATCTTCAAGTGGACATAATACTAGTGCCTCTCTCGTATGGTTTGCAAGGATTTCATGATTTAATTAACGTAAAACACTTAGAACAGTGCCAGGCCCAGGGCAAGTACTCAATAATTGTTAGACTTGACAATGCAGCACTTTAAGGTTATGATAAACATCTGGAGAAAAACACACACCCAACCCTTAGAACGTTCTGAGATATATGGCTTTGCATAATATCAATGCTCTGGGGCAATTGTTTTTGCAAGATTACTGTAAATTAGCATGTATGATTATTATAATAAAAATGTCATGTATCCTTTTGCTAAGAAGATGCTGCAGACAAGAATCGAGATGAATTAGGAGCTTCAGCACCTTCTCTAACTCACAACACCAGAGTACTGCAGTAGCTTTACTATTAAGTCCAGTCCCCATAAGTTAGTTATACATGGTCACATTTGAAGATGCCATCAAGAATGTGAAAGACAGTGTCAAAGGCAGCTCTTAATTATTTTTTAAATTACAATGATTCTCATATCTAGTTAGAGCCCAACCACCAGCCCAACAGCCTCATCCTAAATCCACAACACCACATTGATCACGGTTCCCTGCAGCTTGGCAAGTGAGTGGTGCCCTTCTGATAGGAAGAGCTAATCCACGCGATCATCTTCAGAGAAAAATAAAATAGGATGCAATGATATGCCCAATTTCTCTACAGGAAATCCCACATGGCCAAGTATTTTTTTTCCACAGTAAAAAACTAGAATTTAAATTAGAATTTTTACATAAGCATCATAATGACCAAAGACTGCTGACCAAGACGAAAACAGAAAAACACGAGTCAAGAAAATACTATGATATCCAGAAGCCTAGAAGAAATACGACACGAGTGTGGCATCAAATTCCAGATCACGTTAAGTGCATTGGTGGCGAGTACCCGTAACGTCCTAAATGGAAGTCAGAGCTAAAGTGTTCAAAAACACCAGAGCTGGCATCTTCATTTATCTTCAGAGTTCTCCCCCGCCATATCATACTGAAGATAAAATACAATGAGATCATAATCCTTCAAAAGCATAGCTTATTGTGCAATTTTTCTCCAGTAGTTAATGGTGATTCTCACAGATTGGAACAGAAAAGATTACAGCAAGGGGCAGGTCTTGAAGCACATTGAGAAAACAATTTCCTAACAGACAAGAGCCTCAGCAGAGTGGAAAAGACTCACATGGCTGAGGATACTGAAAAATTGTCATTCAGGTAGATCAGGTACCAAGCTCTCTGCCCTTCAGATGAAGAGTCTCTTCTATTTACCAAATTTGCCAACAAAAAGATTCCCATTTTCTATGTGCAGTGTCATGAAAAGCTTTGGAAAAAACTATGAGAGTTTGAAAGCCACAGGCCAAAGTTTAATCCAGAAAAGAAACTATGATTTGGTGAAGAGAACCTTCTAGGGTCAGGTTATCAGCAATCTAGAAAGTGGCTGTGCCAGGACTTGAATTCACATGTGTCTGAATCAAAACCACTGTGCAATCCCGTGATACCACTGTTTTGAGTAACCTGATAATTTGCAAAAATATTGTACCATCATCACCAAAGAAAAAAACACATTTTTTAACTTTGAAAAATGTGGGCTGCATTTCAAGACAGTGCTAAGATATTCATCTCTCTGTAAAAAATGAATTTCAGTAACCCAGGAATCCCACTCCTATGTATATATCTAAGAGAAATAAAACATCTGTCCACATAAAAACTTGTACATGAATATTCATAGCAGCACTATTCAAAATAGTCTAAAAAGTAGAAATGATCTGAATGTCCATCAGCTAATAAATGGAGAACAGATGAGGAAATGTGGTGTATCCTACAGCGAAGGGTTACTCAGCCAGTAAAAAGAATAAAGTGCTACACAGGCTATCGCGTGGATGGTATAATATGCTATACGCCTTGAGAGCATGCTAACTGAAAGAAACCAGGCACCAAAGGCTACACATTTTATGATTCTATTTCTACAAAATATCTAGAATAGGCAAATCCATAGAGAGAGAATATAGCTTAGTGATTGCCAGGGGTTGATAGGAGGAAGAATGGAGACTTTCTGTTAACGGACACAGGTGTTCTTTTTGGGATCATCAGAATATTCTAAAATTAGTTAACAGTAGTGGTTACATAGCTCTGTGAATATATAAACAATTACGAAAAATCTCAAAAGGGTAAATTTTATGATATGTGATTTATATCTGCTGTAAAACTGTTATTAAAAAATAATTTCCAAATACCAACTCAGGCTACCAGGTTCTTGTGATGATGGTTCCAGCAGCAGCTGGTGATAAAGAAGGTTAAGGCGGGGCTGATGACCAGGAGAGACTGTGAGGGGAACCTCTCAGTTTGGGAGAAGAGGGGCTTCCGCAGTGGTGTTTGGTGGTAGCAGTGACTATGGGAGTCACAAAAGGAAAGGAGAGAGCTCTTTATATATGAAGATTTCCATAGTCCAGGTGCCCATTTGCTTGACATAGATGGTGAAGGGGGATAAGTTACTGGTATACATACAAAGTAAAAGAGCCATATACATCATGGAATACTCTGAAGCCACAAAAAAGAACAAATCCATGTCCTTTGCAGAAACATGAATGAAGCTGGAAACCATTATTCTCAGCAAACTAACACAAGAACAGAAAACCAAACACCGCATCTTCTCACTCATAGGTGAAAGTTGAACAATGAGAACACATGGACACAGAGAGGGGGACATCACATACCAGGGCCTGTCGGGGGGCGTGGGTGGGGGACAAGGGGAGAGAGAGCATTAGGACAAATACCTAATGCATAAGGGGCTTCAAACCTAGATGATAAGTTGATAGGTGCAGCAAACCACTGTGGCACATGTATACCTATGTAACAAACGTGTGTTCAGCACATGTATCCCGGAACTTAGAGTAAAACTAAAAAAAAAAAAAGAATTAAACTCAGACAACTTAAAAATATTTTTTAAATTGTACTTTAAGCTCTGGGGTACATGTGCACACCCCACAGTGTTGCTGCATAGGTATACATATGCCACGGTAAAACAAATAAATAAATAAATAGTCAACAAAAACAAAATATCTTGATCATTTTATCATATCATTACCATTTATCAGAATAATTTAATCAATTTAGATAAATTAAACAATCTGAAGAACTTAAAAAAATTTTTTAATTGACATTCTTCTTCAATAGTTTGAACACAATGCACATTTTTACTGAAATGAACCAGTTTTCCAGATAGCTTGTTGCCGAACTAATATTCACGAAGAAATCATGAAGCTCTTCAATTACTTTAAATACTTTACATTTTATAGAATTATAACTTATTATGACTTACATTACCTAGAATTGTAAATTACTTCATGCTTTAGATTACTTATTTCCATGATTTATTTAATACTTGTGTTGGTAAAGACCTGTCTCTGAGCTCAGAAACTCACTCTGATCCCCAAAATGCATGCTTTTGTGTACCCTTAGACAATCCCAACAGTCTAGGTACACATTTCTTCATCCAAACTTATTTAATAGAAGTTTCTATTCTTTCCCCAGAATTTCTTTTCCACGGCTCAAGCAAGGAAGCCAAATAGCTAAAGAAAACGTTTTCAGTACCAGTTATTCCCAAAGAGAGGAGCAAGCAGAAGACACAGTGAGCATGAAGGTGGATGAGCAGTATCCACAAAAGTCGTGCCCCACTGCCTGGACCTGTTTCTTCTACTATGTATGAATCTCAAGTGCTCGCATATTTTACTGCACAGTGTATTCAGTTTCAGTGAAGACAAGGGTCTAGCACCATATGTCAGCCAAACACAATGTTTCCCACTGTGTGCGCCCTTAATTATTAAACATTTTCTTCTGCAATATCAGAACTATCCCACAAGCCATATGTTCCACCTCCTAATGTGAGGCCTCAGTCACATGACATCTCTGCAATTATAAGGACTCAGCATCCCCTTGTGGTCCTCTTCTCAGCCTCTAACAGGATCACCCTCATCCCACTGTTCCCACAGCATGGGGCTTTAATGTGGGATGTGCTGTCAAAACAGTGTTCACATCACAAAATAGTTATGTTCCCCAAAACCACAGTTCCATAAATCTTTAGCAAGCATCTTTTTATAAATTAATTCCTTGACCACCAGGCAAGACTCTCATCCTATGGGATTTTCTGGGCAACAGTTTTGTCCTATATGAGTTTTCCTTAAAAAATTAAAGATAAGAATCAGCCTAGGGTTGCTAGCTAAGCACACCACAGTCATCATAAGCAGCGGCTTCTTCTCCAAACTGTCACCATTCCCTCTAAACCAACGCCTCTGAGAAGGTCAGCACACTGTCTTCTGCATGCTCCAATAAATCAAATGCAAGTTTGTCCCAGTCAAATAAGGCCCCAAATATGAATTGCTACACACTTGTTTCCACTGGTCTATTACATAGAAAATTATATTCTTATTTGCTGTAACCACATGCTCACAACAATTAACTCTATACACACACACACACTCAAATGCTGGACTCTGATGTCTCAACTATACTTCTTTGGCCTGCTCGTCTCACTTAATGTCAATCCATAAAGGAGGATCCACAGAAAATTCATGTAATTCCTACAACTAACAAGGAGATGTAGGTCATGGCCAGGAACTAAAGAGTTCTGCCATAAACATATAATCACAGAGCAAAAAAGGATTTTGACAGCTTATCTCCTCTTCCATCACCTCTCTGGATTTTGTAAAATTGGAGTGTCTCATTCTCACCTCCCATTTCACAAGAGATGCTATGATTTTACCTGAGTCCTCCACGCAAATGGGACTACACTATAGGCCTTTTGAGCTTTTTGTGGAATCACACATATCTGAGTTTGAAATACGTCCCACTTTCCAGCTTTGTGGCGTTAAAAGAGGTACTACTCTTTGGTAACTCTCTTTCTTCTAAGAAGAAGTACCATCTACCTGTCAAGTTTTTGAGGACCCAATAAGCTCTAGTACCATCTCCCTGTCAAGGTACTGAGGTTTTGAATGTTAGTGAGGTGAAAACGTCTTCCAGTACAATCTACCTGTCAAGGTTTTGAGGACCCAATAATCTCATCATGTTTTCAAGGTTCCCAGCACACCACCGGAACTGTATTAAGAGGCCACAAGATGTTATCTGTTGAATGCCCTTCTCAGCCTGCCCCAGCAGTACCCTGGTTGAATTATCCCCAGTTCTATTCTCCTTTTCCTCCCATGTATCCTCAACATGGTTTAAGCTCCTCCATCAGGACCTTCTAGACTTGGTCTTCTGACAGTCCCTGAACATGGCCAGCAAGATGCAACACAAACTCACTCCAAATTCCCCAAATTCCTGCCTCAGGGTCCACCATGCACCCACAATTCAGCACACTTGACACCAACATTTTTATGCCTACAGGCCCCTTGCTCTTTATCCTCCAAATGCCATCTCCAAACTAGAATTTTCTATCTTCTCTTTTATGAATGTGCACCACAAATGCATCCACAAAAGCCATATTAATTACCATATGCTGTCACTCAGAAGAATGAATTATTCCTTTCACTTTGCATTGAAACTCATTTTATATACCCCTTATTGTGTCCATCTTCAGAGTGATATAATTGTTTATAAACTTAATTCCCCAATACAAACAAGTCCATGGACAAAGACACTCTTTTAGAACAGTACACATTTTTATCACAATCGAGCTTAGGTCTGAAACAGCGCACAGACACAGGCAATGTTTGTAAGACACATGAGGAAGTACACAAGATTAGGAAGCCCAGCTCCTCCATCAAGCACATGAGTTTAAGTCTCTGCACTGCCCCTTGCTGGCTGGGCAGCCTTGGGCGAGTTATTTCACCTCACTAACATTCAGCTGCCTCGTTACAACACTATGATATTAATTGCACTTCCCCGTGGGTTGCTATGAGGATTGTAATATTGAATTCCCTCCATGCATCATCTCACACTGACTAGCATGCAATGATTAACACATACCTGCTGTCACAGTATAATGAAAATTGGAACCCCTAATTTTAAGCCATCTCATACTCTGCTGAAAAATGAGCCAATCCTCTTTGCTGAATACTCCTTGACAGTGCACAGAGGCTTAAACCTTAGAAACAAAGAACTTATTAAAATAGAAGGAGAGAATGAGATAAAAGGGAAACAGCAACTGTTCACTCACAGCTCTCCTCTTCTGCCACCACAGCCGGTCAGAAATACGGCAAAGGTCTGGGTATAAAACTACAGTGTTTACATCCAAGTTCTAACCTCACCTAACCTCCTACTTTGAATCAGTTTGCTTGCTTGTTTGTTTTTTGAGACAGAGTCTCACTCTGTTGTCCAGGCTGGAGGGCAGTGGCACTATCTTGGCTCACTGCAAACTCTGCCTCCCCAGTCCAAGCGATTCTCTTGTCTCAGTCTCTCGAGTAGCTGGGATTACAGGTGCATGCCACCACACCAGGCTAATTTTGTATTTTTAGTAGAGAAGGGGTTTCACCATGCTGGCCAGGTTGGTCTCAAACTCCTCACCTCAGGTGATCCACCCGCCTCAGCCTCCCAAACTACTGGGGTTACAGGCATGAGCCACTGTGTCCAGCCTATGAACCAGTTTTAAAAGTAGTACATATGATCCCTCTGTTCATTTTCCTATCTATGAAATCTACAGCTGTCGTATTTCCCAGAACCATGGTGATACACATTTTCATTAGCTGCCTGCCATGAAGTTAAATTAAGAAGACATCCATGATTTTTTCTAATCATACTCATAAAGTCAAGTGGTTTCAAATAACAATCTCCAGTATGTATATGTTAATGAGAAAAACAGCACCCATATTGCAGCCTGGGTGCCCATAATCTTCTAGTACCAGCAACATATCTTTCTGTCAAGGCTAAATCTTTTGTAGACTTGTTAACACAGCTCGAGTCACTAATGCTGTATCACTAGATTTCTTATTTTATCACATTATTTTAAAATATATATTTGCAACATTGAGTGATTAGGAGGTTTATCTTATGAAAGGCCATTCTAGAGTCCCACTGGGCACAAATAATTGAAGGCAATTTCCTTTTGTTCAGGGTAAAAACTCTGATTAGACTAGCCTCTGATAGCGGGTTATTGAGATCGCAGAAAGAATGCAGCCACTAGTGAATACACAAACACTAAGACCTTCCAGGTGGACTGCCTCAGGTGACCTCCAAAGGTTAATTCATGTAAAAAGGATACTGGCGGTACAACCAGAAACCATGAGTTATGCCCTCCTTTTGAAAAGTATTAGATTCCAGGATGGATTATCCCGCCAACCAAAGAAAGGGCGAATATAAGGTAACCAGCTCTCCAGAGCACGTTCGCTCACCAAGTTTAATATGAAACTCTGTGGTTTGGAAGCAACTTCTAGAGTTACAGAGTGTTAAGCAAGATACTCATTACTTTACCCTACCATGAAACAACAAGCCCAAACAGCTAACTCCCCAGGAATGGTTTCTGAGACTGTGTGCACATCAAGAAACCAAATAGGGTGTTGAAAACACCCATGTGTTATAGCATGTGTCCTTCCTGAGGATGGGAATAACATTAGAAATAACTTCACAGGAAAACAGACTTCCCAGACATTCAAAAGTCCCCAAGAATTTCACCATTTGACTGACATATGTACTCTGGAAAAACTGTTCCTGTCATCTAGCAGCCAAGAATTCTAACTTGGGCCTTTCTAATCTTTCCATTCAAAAGGCAGCACGTTTCTTAATTTTAAGCAATGTTTAAAGTCCAAAGCCCCAGGACAGCATTTCTTCTGAGCCTGTGTCATCTTCATTCAGCCTCATGGAACTGAATGATGTCTAATCAAAGCCAATGGGATTCTGGGGGAGAGAGAAAGTGAGAAGAATACTAGACTCACACCTGAACAGGGCTGAGTCAATTACAGGGAAGTCTTGGCAAAGTGACTTCAGCCCCATGAGGTGCTGTTTCCCTGTGGGTAAATAAGGATTCTCATACCCCATAGTCTCTCCAGGCATTTGCAAGGAGTGAATGAGCTGATATGTACAAAGGGTGGGCAGAATGCTGGGTGCACAGCTAATGGTTAATAATCATGAGGTAATCTCCAAGCCCTTTTAAAAGGAGGAACTTCAAACATGCTGGATTATCTTCTGTCTCACTTATTACTCCTTATCATTGAATTGGCCATATGGAAGGCATAAGTGGGTAAACGATATCTATAAGAGAGGTCGCCAAGTCATCCAGAGTAAGCAGGTTCAGACAGGTGCATCATACAAGCTCAAAAGTGGCCAGCAGAGAATAGGAATGACAAGATGATGAATATCTGGGACCCTTCTTTACCCATCAGGAATAAAAGAAACTGGAGTTTCCAATTTGCCCTGAATCATGATGGTGCTACAGTTCTTCTGCCTTATGTAGTCAGAGAAATAGACATGGAGGACAGAATTTGTTAGAAACAAAAGTGAACGTGGTTAAAATGGCAACAAATTAGCTCTGTCTCAGAGGACTCCACATGCATAAGAGCAGTATTTGTCCAAATACAAACATTTTCCCAGTGGCAATGACTGACTTATTGCTAAGTTCAGCAAAGGCAGTGATACTAATTTATAATGTATGAAATAAAGAAAACATAACACAGGCTTTTAAAAGGCTGGCCGGTGGGAATAGTCACATAAAGAGCCCAGCCGAGATTTATTTTAAAAATTGTAATAATTAGGCCTAGAAAAGTAGAAAACTAGAATTATTTTCTTAAACATAAAACAAACTGACCTCATGTCAGTACTCAAATCCAGTGAGTATTGAATATATTTCTGCTTTGGGGAAAAATCAACAATACTGATTTTATCTTTAATAAAAAGAATTATAAATATCAAGAAAATATTTCGATTTGTATAAATGCATCAAATGTAAAATTTAAGCCTTAAATATTTATTGGATAGGTAAAGTATGGATAGCACTGGACATTTTACAAATTATTCAAAGAAATTTTAACAGGTATTAAGGAAGTCAAAGCCAAATTAGAAAAGAAGAAACTGATGTAGGTTAATGTATGAGAACCGATAAAATAATCAGGCTTAAAATCACAAAACATCCATTATTTTAACACAAATTTGAAATGTTTATGTGAAGTGAAGGTATGGAAATAACATTTTAAAAAATTAGCCAATGCAAGTAGGTTTAATGTAGTAGATGGATTTCAAACGAGTCTGTCAGTAAAAGTTAGATAGTTATTATCATGAATCTGGAGAACAAAAAATTATGAGATTCTAGAATGAGAAATGTATTCTATCAGATTTCTCAGAGAATATACACTCCATTCCAGAGTTCCTTAGCTTCAGCACAACTGCCATTTTGGACAGGATACGTGTTTATTGTGGATCTATCCTGTGCATTAGGAGGATGCTTAGCAGTATTGCCTGGTGCCTTTCATGAGATGTTCGTAGCTCAAGAAACAGTCCTGGCAATGAAAGTGATGTTTCTGAGTGTTGACAAATGTCCCCTTCCAGAGGAGGAGAGGGCAGAATTGTTCTCCCTTCCATTGAGGACCACTGCTATATACAAAAATACAATCAAAAAAAGGGTGGAACAAGTAGACCAAACATAAAAACATAATATTGTGATCTGATTTTCCAAACTTTGATTTTCTTCTCTACCTACTATGCTAATATGATCTTACAGAAAGTGCTACACATGGTAATCAAAACTGTGTCCTGAATGGCTATAAATTCCAACACAATGAAACATGGATTTTAAAAATCAGTTATTCGATGGGTACAAGATAAATACACTTCTGTTACCACAGTAATAAGGACAGCACAGTTTGGTAAATGAAGTGAACACTGAAATTTAGCCCTCATAACACATTTCCAAAACTTAGACGGGAACCACAAACCTCCCAGGGAAGCCTATTTTGGTTCCATAAGCTAGCTGGCTGCATTCACTTTGCTTTGCTTGTGGCAACAGAATTACCAGCCAAGTGTGCACCTGTGAAAGAGGGGACAGGGGTCAGCAATAAAGAATAGACGGGGGAAAAAACTTCCTCAGTACCCAGCCATATTTTCCCCATTTCTTGCCCTCTTGCTGCTAGGTCAACTAAGCTATTCCTTATCAATTGATGCACTAGCCTGCCAGATGCCTTTAAGCTCTGGATGGTGAGTACATAGCACAAAAGTCAATTAAGAAAAAAGAATAGTCTGCAGTCCTACCTCACCATCATCCTCATCACCATCACCACCATCTCTACCACCATCACCACCAATAGCACTACCACGACTACCATCATCATCACCAACACCACCACTATGACTTTAACCACCATTCCCACCACCATCACCACCACTACCATCACCATCACTACCATCACCATCACTACCAACACAACAACTACAACCATCATTACCAATACCACCACTATGACCATCACCACTACCACACCACTCCACAGTCACTACCACCATCACCACCACTACCAACACCACAACTGCCACCATCATTACCAATACCACCATGACCATCACCACTACCACACCACTCCACAGTCACTACCACCATCCCCACCACTACTATCACCATAACTACCACCATCATTACCAATACCACCATGACCATCACCACTACCACACCACTCCACAGTCACTACCAGCATCACCACCACTACCAACATCACAACTGCCACCATCATTACCAATACCACCATGACCATCACCACTACCACCACACCACTCCACAGTAACTACCACCATCACCACCACTACCAATACCACAACTACCACCACCATTATAATACCACCATGACCATCACCACTACCACCACACCACTCTGCAGTAACTACCACCGTCACCGCCACTACCATCACCACCACTACCAACACAACTACCACCATCATTACCAATACCACCACTATGACCATCACCACTACCACCACACCACTCCACACCATCATCACCCCCACCACCATATTCACCACTATCATCATCATTCACCACTATCATCATCATCCACCACTATTTTCACCACCATCTTCAACATCATCATCACCACTACTACCACAATCCCCAACCCCACTGTTATCACCACCACCACCATTACCACCACCACAACCACCACCGCAATCACAGCTGGCTAGAAGTTTCCCTCTCTACAGCATGGAATCCTATAACCCTGCATTGGGCTCCAGCATAATCAAACTTCTCCTTGAACATAATCTGCTAAAGCACTCAAGCTCACACATCTTAACTCCACTAGACTTTTCTACTTCTGGTACTTTTACAATTCCAAAACTAGCTGAAGTCATTATCTTGATCTGGGATGCCCTCTCCACAGAAATTCCTAAGTTACCAACTTATTAAGTCAAACTTGAAACACATTGGATGTGCAGTAAATACTGAATTGCTCACAAATTACAGAAATTTCCTCCTTGCTATGAAGCAAGCTTTGCGATGGATGGCCATCTATTGATCTAACTCCTGTGTCATGCTTAGTAGGTACAGGCATGATATTAAGTATTTCATATTATCAATTGATTTATCCTCATAACAGCACAACACGAGGGTTACTGTTATTATCCACATTTTTCATATGAAGAAACTGAGGCAAAGGGACATTAAGAAAGGTGCCCCAGTTCACAGAACTGAAATTGGAATCCAGGCAGCCACCTCGCCACACTCTCTGAACCACTGCAATGTGCAGCCACTCTACACCAAAAGCAGTTCCAAAACAAATTTTAAGTTATATTTTTGAAATAAATGCCATAGAGTCCAAGAGATAGCCAGTGATTTTCCCAACAAAAGAATTCTATTTTTAAGAGTCTCGAGCCCAGTCTCCCTCCTCTGAGAGCATTCTGAAGAAAATCTGGGGCCATTTTAAACACAGTTTAAAAGTCACTGATTTTACCGCAAATTTTTTTTTCACAGGCATGGAAACTAAGACCTGAAGAAGGGTAGTTGTTTACCCAAGTAACACTGAATTCGTTGGCAGCAGAGTTGAAACAAAAACCCTCCAATCCTAATGCCAATCATCCCCTGGCACCCTGGCTAATCATTAAATAGGTTTTTACAGAAAGGTGCAGTTTCATATCTACAGGGTAAGAAACATGATTGACGACACATGAAAATATTCACTAGAAAAGTCAAAAGATCATCATTCACCCAAACACACCTCTCACTGAACCTTCAAAGTCTAGTAACACAGTACAATTTAGGATTTAGGCTATACTTCTCATCTAAGGAGTCCAAGTCCCTTCTTAGGCTACCCTGGGCCACTAAGTTACTGGCCAGTTAGCAATGGAGAAGCCATGTGACAAAAACTGGACTCACTTGATAGGCTGAGTTCATGGTCAAGCAAGAACTGGAACTCCACATCCCTCTGCACATCCACCTGTGGTCCGGTGCACGCCCCCAGCCCCATGCTCCCCTCCCCATCCACACCTGTGAGGTGACCTTTACCTGCATGTGCCCAAGGTTTCCTCAGCTGTGACTCCCTCTCTGTAACTGATTTACTGGCTGACCTTCAGACCATCTTAAACCTTTCCATGACTACATTTCTTCCTGTGCAAAAGTACACTTCCCGCTCTGAGGAGGTGTTGAGAATGAGTAAATGCTCCTGGCCACAGAGCGAGACGCTCCTCAGACACTTAGACACGAGGCACTAAATTGGGGTCTGTCTTGTCCACAGGGTGCTTTCTGGAGATCACTCATGCAGATACCCAATCAAAGCCTCCAGGTAAAGGAAACATCTTTGGAAAACTCTGTGGTTTTAACAAACACGTAACATCCCTCCTGTCCTCTGGTTTCATATTAAGTAAACCTTTTACTCAGGTTTTTTTTTCTATATCCAGGTGCAATGCAATCCTAATTATAAAATTTTATATGTCTTCTATGAAAATGCCTATAAAAATAATTTGATGGGAAAAAAAGTCTCTTTTAGCTTTTGTTTTACCATGAGAATTGCTTTTTTAGAGACTGTTAATTAAAAGTTCACATAAAAGTTTTGTCAGTTCCTTTAATTTGTTTTTATTAAATAAAAAAAAGAGTAGAAAGAACAGCTAAGCATGCACATATGCCTATAATAACTGGGAAAAAAATCATATGATCATGTGAGTCTATTAATAAAGTTAAAAAATAAATAAAACAATGCACTCCAGAAGGATACTGAGATCTTTTTTTCTTTTTCTTTTCTTTTTTTTTTTTAGATGGAGTTTCACTCTTATTGCTCAGGCTGGAGCGCAATGGTGAGATCTTGGCTCACCGCCACTTCCACCTCCCAGGTTCAAGAGATTCTCCTGCCTCAGCCCCCTTAGTAGCTAGGATTACAGGCTTTTGTCACCACACACAGCTAATTTTGTAATTTTTTAGTAGAAATGAGGTTTCTCCATGTTGGTCAGGCAGGTCTTGAACTCCCGACCTCAGTGATCTGACCGCCTCGACCTTCTAAAGAGCTGGGATTACAGGCGTGAGCCACTGCGCCCGGCTGGATACTGAGATCTTATTAAAAATGGAGTATGTATAACTAATACATTTTCTTTCACATTACACATGCTCCAAATAGTGATTTCCTTTCCTAATTCCTTTCCCTTTGAAAGCATTTTGTTCCATTTTCCTGGGGCTGTTTTACTATGCAATTTCTCTGGGCATTCAACAGTCAATCTCCACAGGATTGGGATTTTCATTTTATTTGTCTTTAATCTCACAAAACATTCAGGCTACTCTTTTCACAGACATAAGTAAGTAAATAAAACAATCTGCAGGTAAAGAAAAAAGACATTCCTCAGGGACAAGGTTAAAGCTGGAAGCCATCATCCTCAGCAAACCAGCACAGGAACAGAAAACCAAACACCGCATGTTCTCACTCTTAAGTGGCAGCTGAACAATGAGAACACGTGGACACAGGGAGGGGAACATCATACACTGGGGCCTGTTAGGAGGTGGGGGGTGAGGCAAGAAACTTAGAGGATGGGTCAAGAGGTGCAGCAAACCACCATGGCACACGTGTACCTATGTAACAAATCTGCACTTTCTGCATGTGTACTCCATTGTTGAGAAGAAATGAAGAAAAATAAAAAAATTTTAAAGAATAAAAGCAGAAAAAAGACATTCAACCTGCTTACCTTTCCACAACAGAGGATTCTCTATCGACTCACTATATTATTGAATCAGAGCAAATGAGTTTCCACCTGCACTTTTTTTTTTATAAAGGTACTTCTCATTTCATCCTGTGATAATTTGAAAAACTATGTATACAGTGTAACCTAAATAAAATAGGTGATAGCACCACTCCAAAAACTATGGTCAACCTCCATGCATCCCAAGTTAGTAGATCTACCCCTCGCAAAAGAAACAGGGCCAGACGCTGCCTAATGGAAAGGTAGAAATCAGATGGCATGTCTTTAGCATGTTCTGTAGAGGCTCCAGAGTTTGATGAATTTTCTTCACTGGACACAATTTAGCTCAGCCACTGGGCTCCAGCAGACAAATAGGAAGCAAGTTTTCTATGTGTACTCTGTTCCGTATCTGCACAGAGGGTATCCTCTGAACTCAGCCTCCTCAGAGGCTATGTGTCTTCACCCCACACGCAAGTGACATGCATGCTGCCTGAAGTGGAAGCAAAAGTGTGTTGCCAGTTGCCCACCTCTAGAGGCATACCTGAGCCTCCCTATACAGTGCCCAACTAGAATAGGCTGAGCTCTTCCCTCCTGTCACTTGTACCGATAGTCCAGTCCCATTGTTCCCAGGTATCATTCACTGCCAGAAGAATTACTCATCTCCAGTCCCATGAACTCAGCTGTGCTCATGAGCTACCAATGAGAAAGGATGAAAGGAGAAAATCAGAATTAATCTTCTATCCACAAAACATAAAACACATTAAGTATGGCCGGGCGCGGTGGCTCAAGCCTGTAATCCCAGCACTTTGGGAGGCCGTGGCGGGTGGATCACGAGGTCAAGAGATAGAGACCATCCTGGTCAACATGGTGAAACCCTGTCTCTACTAAAAATACAAAAAATTAGCTGGGCATGGTGGCGCGTGCCTGTAATCCCAGCTACTGAAGAAGCTGAGGCAGGAGAATTGCCTGAACCCAGGAGGCGGACGTTGCGGTGAGCCGAGATCACGCCATTGCACTCCAGCCTGGGTAACAAGAGCGAAACTCCGTCTCAAAAAAAAAAAAAGTATGCCATCATGATTATAAAATATCACCTATAGGAGGGCAAACTAAGGCCTAAGGAGGCAAATAATATTGTGACTGTCAGTACTAGGGCATTTGTTTAGAATGAGACAGAGGGTCTTAGCTAAATCCATGCAAAGTGTTCCCTGAAAAGAATATTCAGTCTCCTCCAGGAATGTGATGTCCTGTCTCAGTAAAACATGGGTAGAAAAATAAGTCTTATCATGGGTTATAGAATCCCCTTTCCCTTCTCCCACCCCCTTCTTCTTGTTCTAATTAAGCACTCATAAATTAATTGCATAAAAATTAATTGTATAAAAACAACATGTAGTCTACCATTTACTAAATTATCCTATACCTAAAAGACTATGCATGAAGATCTTTGGAATGATTTCCTTGATTGACTTATAATATTATTCAAACTCTCAGATCAGGACTCCATATAAAAATAAATTATAAACTGTTTTTATTGTTATTCCTCTACTACTTCATTTCTTTTTAACATGGAACAGTCTCACTTGTTATGACAGGCTGAGTATCTCTTATCTGAAATGCTTGGGGCAGGAACCAATTAAGATTTTGCATTTTTTTGGATTTTCATATATTGGCATATACATAATCGGTATATACATAACAAGCTATCATGGGGATAGAACCCAAGTCTAACTTTGAAATTTCTTTATGTTTAAATACACCTTATACACATTGCTTGAAGGTGATTTATATAATATGTTTAATAATTTTATATATGAAACAAAGTTTTGACTGCATTTTGACTACAATCCATCAAATGAGGTCAGGTGTGGAATTTTCCATCTGTGGTATCATGTTGGTGCTCAAAGAGTTTTTAGATTTTGGATACTTTAGACTTTGGTTTTTTAGAGTAAAGATGCTCAACCTGCATTTTCCTGTATAAAGAGACTTCATTACCACAGCAAAGCATTCCTGAACCATCCATTAACAGTATCTGGTGTTTCATCCATAATGTCTACCATTCCATGTTTCCCATCCAATAAAATGTATACATAAAAAGTATTGGCAGGAGATAAACAAAATCCTCACACCCAGCTATGGGTACAAAGTCTGGTGGCCAGCCACTGGGCTCCTAGCAGTCAAGAGCAAAGGATATATTGGGGATAGTGGGCAGGTCCTCAGGAAAACAGGAAATAAAACTATCCAGTGACAGGATAGTGGACAAAAGCATTTCTCAAATTGTCATGGGAATGGTTTGCAGAAGGAGATGGGCATTACCTAAGCACAGGCCATTTATGACATCAAATGTAACCATCTTCACAAGATATATATGGCATTACCCAGAAATAAAGACTTTAGGAGGAGGAGAATCAGAAAGAATATAATTGGATTCTGAGCCTTTGGAAAGATTTTGAAAATTTCGGCAAAGAGTGTCAAAGACTTCAATGGCACCTACAAAGTATTGGGCAAGATGAAGCTAGGAGTCACATAAATGGGCTGTCATACATTGATATATTGGGCAAAGACTTCTGGTATGTTCCAGCAAGACTTCATAATGAAAGAACCTTAAACCTTTAAACAGTATAAATTGAAAAGATAAGGCCTGCTGGGGGCTGAAAGGGGGTAGAAGAAGACAGGTATAGAAGAGAGGGTAAGAAAGAATACGTGAAATCACTGCATGAATTAACAAGTTTCTATATATGTTTACCTTGTTGAGTATACATAGTTACAGGATAGGGAAAGCAAGTGATAGCCGATATTATGTGACAATGTTTTTGTTGTACATACACAACAGAAGTTCCATATGCTCAACAAAAGTCAGATTACAGAGCTATAATAATGTACATGTTTCTGTAACATTCCTGTATTCTGAGTCTCCCACAAAGTCTAGCATTTATGAAGTTTATCATTGGTCCTTTCAATAAATTTCATGAAACACAAGCCAAATGTTTATCAAAATAGGTATATAAAATCTCCATAAAGTAAATAAAACTCATCGAAGAGTTGGAAAAGAACATTTCCTAACTTTTTGTTCAATCTGAGAAGATCTGATTCATAATTATCATCTACTGTTTTTCTTGCCTAACAGATGAGAGCTAACAACAGGATACCCAACCCTTTTGTCATGGTGAAATGAAAATCTATTATGTAATTATTTTAGAAAAACACATATTATGTGTATAAACAGATGTTATAATCACATTTCATTTTAATAATATTTGAGGCTTTAAAGGATACCACTGAACAACATTAATTTCATTTACAATAAATGAAGCATAAGACATGGAAAACTTCTTGGCTGCATTCAAGATCTACTGATTCAACTATAAGGAAAAATTACTTTCTTTGAAGATGACAGTTTTTCTCTAGCTCTTCCTACGGATGCCTATGCAATAGAGTCTCTCTAAATGAGCATAAAATAAAAAGATGTCCATTTAATCTTTGGACAATGATCAGATTTGATGACAAAGAACTACATCCAGTGGTCTGTTTATGGATCCTGCGCAAATAGATGGAAATAGGTTTATTTTCAAACGTTTAGGCAACGCTGGCAGAATTGATGCTTTGCTTTCTGCCAATCATAATATGAAAACATTGGCAATGACCTTTCCTAGAAATCTTCATGCAAATGCAACAAAAAACTCACCCAAAACATTAACAGAAGCTACCAGTTCTATTCATTAGAAGAAAATATCAACCATAGGTATCATCCACAACTAAGAGAAGAAAAGCATTCGTTATTTTTCCCTATCATAGCATGGGGTTTTGAGTTGGCAAAAATGGGAATGAATCCCAGCTTCACGACTCTACACTGGGAAAGTGACATCCTTCTGTGTCTCAGCTTTATCTGTTAAATAAGACCAAAAGCCCCTTGCCTTGTAGGGTTCCCAAGATGACTGGTTGAAATAACGTATGTAAAATACCTAAGATGGTGCCTGCTTATAGCAAGTGTACTATAAATATCACTCCTTTCTGTAGATGACTTCTCTAAAAGGATTATGCCATTTCATAGATGGGTCTCAATATTTTTGTGATTCATTGCCTCCCAAAGATCAGTCTACTTGACACAAAGGAATGATCCAGTCACCATGAGACAGAATGGCTATCGAAGCACACAGACGTTGCGTTTTTCAGTAAGTCAACTATTACCAAGTAATTCTTCTGAATGGTTATTTTAAGATGCAGCTTTCCAGAAATACTGCTTTTTTTTCTTCCAGACAGAGTCTTGCTCTTGTCATCCAGGCTGGAGTGTAATGGAATGATCTCGGCTCCCTGCATCTTCTGTCTCCTGGGTTCAAGTGATTCTCCTGCCTCAGCTTCCCAAATAGCTGAGATTACAGGCGCCCACCACCACGCCTGGCTCATTTTTGTATTTTTAGTAGAGATGGGGTTTTGCCATATCAGCCAGGCTGGTCTTGAACTCCTGACCTCATGATCCGCCAACCTTGGCCTCCCAAAGGACTGGGATTACAGGCATGAGCCACCACACATGGCTAAATAATGCTTTCTTATACAAAGTTTCATTCTAGAAAGGAAAAAGGCCTTGGCCAGTTTAGAAGCTTTGTATCTTTCCTAGGAACTGCTCAGCATCTGGGGTTGCTAGATTTTAAGATGGAGTTCTCCTATCTAATAAAGCTGCTATGATCATTAAACACAGACACGTGTAAGACATGTTGGGCCTTGGAGGTGTAAAATGATACCAGGAGGAGGGACAGGAATTTAAATGCTTTATCACACACACCAGAGGACAAATAATTATCAAAGAATGCTTAGGGGAATTTAATTTAACTCTGGATGTAATGAAAGACAAAAATTATCTTTTTCATTAACACTAATTGCATTAAAATCAGTATTTTTATAATTTTCTCAACCTCTATCTTTTTTCTTTCAACTGGCAAAGTGTCAAAAGGCAATAAAGAGGAAAAGAAGTACTTCCAGATGGTTGGTCTAAGCAAATTGCATGGAATTTTCCTTTAAATAAAATGGAAAATATATGTAATAGAAGCCCTGCTGAACACCTATCAAATCCAAATGACTACTGTCTGCATCGTTGTAATTCACTTACTGGTTTATGGCCTCACTATTTCAAAAGTTTCCCCAATTCATATAATGTTCCGCAGTGATAGAGCTGGCATCAGATCTCTGATGTAGCTGAGAGATGCAGACTGTGAAATCTTCCATTGTTGGACAACTTTCTTATTTGGGATATACTTGAGAAAGCTGAGCAGCCAAAAAATAAAGTGTCCTTTCAAAGCCAGCTTTAAAGCCGTATTCACTCAGCTCAATAAACTCTGGGTTTCAGGGGGTAACCTCAAAAAGAAAAGACTTTCAACTTGTTGTTCCAAGTATACATTTTACACCAAACCTTGTGTTATTTGGAGAGATACCGGTAAAAATTATGGCAGTGGGACATCAGATCAGGAATTCTCTCTCAAAAATCCTTCTAGATAAATTCCCAATTTACCCAACCTTTACTCCAGAGATTGAGCTTTATTTATTTCAGCCTTTCACTCTAAAACCTATCAGTACATAAATGAGAAGAAAGAGTGTTGAGAACTGGAGAGGTGGGAGGTCAGGGAAGACAGAGGGTCACTTGGGCAGTGGACTGTCCACTCTAACCCATTTTTGATCACTGGTAACCACAGAATGACCCCCAAAGTTTCAAAAGGCAGGTCCCACACTTCCCAGCAATTAGACCTAGGTGAAAGTGAGCCTCTCTGGGAAAACAAGGGCAGAGCCTCTCATGCCAGGGCCTGCCTGTCTCACCTCCACCCAAGAGCCTCTCACCCACATAGTGGGTACAAGCCGTTGGTGTGAGGTCTGGAATGTTGTCAAAGGCAACATGAAAATGCCTTTGTGCATCAAGTTCAAGACCTGGATTTCACAGATTCATGGCTAGATAAATATGCACAATGTCTTTATGAATCTGCCCTTGCTTTTAATTCAGTG
This sequence comes from Leontopithecus rosalia, assembly GCA_028533165.1. NCBI lineage: Eukaryota > Metazoa > Chordata > Mammalia > Primates > Cebidae > Leontopithecus > Leontopithecus rosalia. Next base: position 8,775,257 of record CM052649.1, read on the forward strand.
AGATACTGTCAAACCAGGAGCTCGAAATCTGGGAAGATTTTACTCCCCCTCCTCGGGAACATTTGGCAATACCTGGAAACAATTTTGGTTACCACAACAAGGGGACACTACTGACATCCAGGGGTAGTGGCCAGTGATACTGATAAATTTCTATAATGTGCTACCGCTGCCAACAGGCAGGGACTATCCAATGCAAAGTATCAATAGTGCCAAGGTTGAAAAACTCTGCTTTACACTGAAAAAAAAAGTACAATTTACATAGCATGTTCTGTAAGTAGAAAAGAAGTTGGTCAGACCAGAATCTCTTACCACTGAAATGTTTCTCAGCTACTAAAATAGGGAGCCTGGTACAGTCATTGGGCAGCTTTCTAATTTTCTTTTGTATCCTATACAGATTTTCTCTTTATTCTGCCATGCAAAAAAATAAGAGAGGCAATTTATAGTAAGCATTTGAATTCTCTGCTGTATTATTTTAAGATGCTGCTGCTTTTACATTTTGCCCATAAGAAGTTTTACTAGAATAAATAAAACCAGTTGGAAACAATTCACAGACAATTGTTTTTCCAAAGAGTATTTTTTAACCTTATAAGCTGTAACTTCTAATTAAATACGTGATCCCACTGGATTTTATATGTAGAATATATTTGCTGTATCTACGTGTGCACATTATCTGCTTTACTAACTTTTTAAACATTCTCATATAAATCTGAATTTTTAAGCCTTAAATGGGATCCCAATTTGTACATTTTTCTTCTCAACTCTCCGTATCATCCAATAGTGAATAGACCAGTCCTCAGTTATTCCTTGGCACCTCCCGTATTTGCAATGCAGGAACCGATGATTACTTCTGTTACTTCTAGTAGTTTTCAAAGTTACAAGAAACAAGGATGATAACGGAGGTTCAATTCACCTGATTCTATAATCACACTCTTTGCTCTTGAGTCATTCTCCCCCTCACTTCTGTGCCTTGTGTTTAACACCTCAAGTCCTCAGATCGGCACATCCCTTGACTATCAGTCTCTCTGCTTAACAACTCATTTTTATATTTATTAAATCTTTCCTGCCAGCCTGTTGGGACTACTATAGTCAAATACCATACGCCACATGCCTTAAACGAGAGAAATGTATTTCTCACTGCTTCTAAGGCTGGAAAGTCCAAAATCAAAGTGCCAGCAGATGCATGTCTGAGGGGTGCCTTTCCTGGTTTGGAGGCAGCCTTCACGCTCTTGTATCCTCACATGGCAGAAAGCAGAGTAGAGAAGCAAGCTCTCCAGTGTATCTTCTTATAAAGGCACTGATCCCATCATGAGTGCTCCACTCTTACAACCTAATCACCTCTCAAAGGTCCACCTTATAATACTATTAAACTGGGTGTTAGGATTTCAACATGTGCATTTTGAGGGCACAGGACCATTCAGTCCAAAACACTTCCTATATGCAAAGTGGAGCAAAATAAGAGCAAACACTACATTTTCAAAGTGATTTGCCTCAGTAGCAGCAGCATTTATTCCGGCTATAATCCTCAGCCCCGTTCCCCTGATGGTAATCAAAGCCTTGCCATTTGCAGGAAATTCCTGCCCTGTAATAGGATTGTTCTTCATCCTCTACATCTAACAACTGCCCCACACAGTTCACAAATACTAAAGGCACAATAAAGCATAAGCTCTTTAGGAACAGGAACTCTGACATGTATGTATTTGTACCCCCAGAGAGTTATCAAATTGTACTACCTATGCTTCTGATGCTGATGAGGAGCTATAATGAGATAGAATGTATCCAGAGACATCTGCTGGTGCTAAGAAGGGCTCAGGCAGGTAATAGACATCCTAACCATTTAGGACAAAGTAAAGGACAAATAGATAGTCTCTAATTTTAGTCATTTATTTTCTTCTGCTTGCTTTCAGGTTGATGTGTTCTTATTTTTTTCTAATTATGTTAGGTGCAAAGTTGGATTGTTAGTTTAAGACCTTTCTAACTTCTTGATGAAGATGTCTTGGGGCTATATGATTTCCTCTTAACACTGCTTTGGCTGCATCCCAGATATTTTGGTAAGATGTGTCCTCATTTTCATTAATTTCAAAGATTTCTTTTTACTGCTGCCTTAATTTCTATGTTCACCAAGGAGTTATTCAGGAGTAAGTTGTTCAATTTCCATGTACTTGTATAGTTTTGAGAGATCTTGGTATTGATTTCTATTTTTATAGACCTGTGGTCTGAGAGTGTTCCTGGTATGATTTCCATGTTTTTTAATTTACTGAGGCTTGCTTTGTGACCAAGCATGTTGTTCGATCTTAGAAGACAGTCTGTGTACAGATGAGAGAAATGTATATTCTGTGGTTGTTGGGTGGAGTGTTCTGTAGATGTCTATAGAAATGTTTTGGCCAGAGTGTTGCCTCACTTAGAAAGGAAGGGGAAAGACAGAGGAAGGGCAGTTCAAACTCATGTTCAATGGTCAAGGTCAGTGAGGCAAAACTGTACATCTGAGCTCAGGATCAAAGAGCGTGAGGCAATGATGGTCTAGGATGATGATTGACCTGATGCTGCATCTTCTAAGAACATGTTTTAAACATGCACACATCTGGTCAGCCTCTTTTGATGGTGTGCAAACCTAAGAAGTCACAGATGGGCCCTGATAAGGTCCTGAGATAAAATAGGGGGCTTTATCTGTTTCCTAGGGCCTGCAAGAACACACAAGTACATGGCAGATTTAGCATTTTATAAGTGACATCCAAATGACTTCTGTTTATCATCTAGGAGCATTTCATTTTTTTTTCTCAAGAATCATTGTATGACAAGATACAGCAAAGCTCAAATTAAATCAACACAAAAAATAACCAACAAAAACAAGTCAGATTTCAGAGGGGCAAATTAAGAACAACTTTTGTCTGTCTGTGGTGTCACACAGAGAAAAGTTATGTCTGGAGTAGATGCTCTTTGATGTACATCCCAAAAGCTCTATTAGCACATCTGCAGCCAAACTGCTGCTTTCAGGATGTTGTTGGGCCCCTCGGTGGCCACATTGGTTCCAGATGGAGTTCAAATAATGTAAGGGCCTTTGTTCCAGGGCTGAACTATTTCATTTCTCCACTGGTAACATGCGCACATAGTGCTCCGTCATGAGCCAAGTGCAATACACAGGGGTGCTTCAAAAACTGTACCAGAGAGACTGCTAAAACTCATGGAAGCCCCCACTTTTAAGGATAGCAGCAGCATTTGCCAACAGAGTGGTGCTGGTGGTCTGTATTACGTTCCATCTTTCTTTATGCAACACCCCTGGAATAAAAAGTTATGCACTTACCATTATAATTTATCTTAATTATAGTATTTGTCACTACCTGTAATGCACAAAAGAATTATGGTAGTTTTACTCACAGAAGAGGAAAATGAGACAAAGGGAGCCTTTTTGACTTGCACAGGGTTACTCGTGTGCTGGAGAGAAGGGGAAACATTAAATATCTTACATCAAATACCTAAGGGCAGACTTAAAGATTTCTAATCCACTGCTGCTGACTGCTGATATTTTAAGAAGGGAACTTTCAAAGAAGAATGAATTGTCAGAAACATGATTCCTGACATAAGGAAGCAATGACGGGGCTGGAAGATGGCCGATAGCCCTTGTAAGACTATTTCAAGCCCTTTAGAAAATAGAAACACTCTCTGACAATCTTGCTTGTAACCAGGCCTCTGCTATATCCAGAACAACAGTGCTAGAATTGATGGCTCCATTTCCCAAATCTTCATACTTTTGCAAGCTCACTGCCTATTTCAGGGCCATTTCTTTTGAACTTATTTCTTCTCCTACCCACGTAATCAGTGTTAACACTCTAGTGGATTGCATTCTATATCTTCCTCCATGTTTCTGCAATAACATACAAACACAGGTATTCAGATACAGGGGATGGAGGTCGTTTTACTTTATGAGATTTTCCTCATAATATCATAAAATCTCTCCAAGTTAAACAGGTGTAATTTAAATTAATCTTTAATCATATCTGAGATATTCTTATAACCTAAATGACATATAATCTATACTTTATTGATATACATTCAATATGTGAGATTGATTTTGGGGAGAGAGGAAAGGAAGCACTAAGAAAGCTTTTATAAACGTTCACTATACATGCCCTTACATATGTATGCTATTTTTATTTTTACACTATATATGCCCTCATATATTATAGACTGGTGTTTTTCTTTGTATAGTACATATTCCCAGGAGTTTTAATACTGGGTGAAAGAGTCTGTATATTTTTAATTAGGATTATCAAACTGCTTTCCCCCAAAAAAGTGAGTAATTCATGTTTCCATCCGTCATGGGTGAGAGTCCCCTTCAATCAGCATCCTTAGCTGCCATAGTGTTATCTTTTTTCTCTCTCTTTTTTTGGCCAGTAAGAAGGATAATATTTCATTTGAATTGTCCTAATAAGAATGGACAGAACATCTTTCATCTACTTACTGGACATGAGGATTTTGCTCTTACGTGAATTACCTATTCATATATTTTTCCATTTTCTTATGGGCTGCTTGAATTTTTCCCATCAATTTATAAGAGCTCTTTGTATATTAGAAATATTAACCTTATGCCTATTACAGGGATTGCAAATATTATTTATATCTGATGTTAGACTTTTTAGATGGTTTACGTCATCTTTTAGCACAGTTTTTTTAAAATGATAATCAAATTGCAGTCTATCCCTTAGGTTGCCAAAAAGAGAGAAGGAAATCAGCAGAAAATTCTCGTTCTGCAACTACTAAGATAAAACATTCAGTGAAATACAAACTTGGAAAGAATCCAGTATAAATAAAACTACATGTTTAATAATGCTTTCTTAACCTTTGGCACAGATGCCACCTTGCCCCTTCCTTGGCTTATTAGAATGCCATCATACACCAAGTCATTAACACAGCTGGTCTCATCCTCCAAAACAGATGTCACTAGGGTGTTGCTCTCTGGATAATTCTTCAACCTGGGTAAAGCAACTGACTTAGAATTTTCAGCTATAATTATTACTCTATGCTGTACATAGGATGGAGTCTTTTACCCAAACATAAATACAGACGAGAATTCTGAACCCCAAAACCGTCTCCAGCATCAGGAGAAGAAGGCATCATGAAAGGGGAGAGGTGTAGCTAATGTTTATATACAAAATAAGGTGAATTTGAAGGGAAGAACTGACTCTCTGTTTCTTTAAAAACGGTATGTAGTATCAAAGTTTTCTCCTACTTAGAGATAAAAACAAGAAGGCCAACAGAATGCAGTCAACCAGAGAACTAGTTTCTTACATTTCCATGGAGGGTTTCTTTCTCGAGATCTGTCATTTTTCAGAATTTTCCAAGTAATAAAGTCATATGCATTTTTGTTAGGTGGCTGGAAAGAGAAATGGATTTATCATTCTGTCTGATCTTCCAAAGAATTTTTCAGTGTTGTTTATGTTGCTGCTATCTCGTTGAATTTTTATCAGACTATTACTGGTATCATCTTAACAAAGAGGACGTTCAGTTATGTTTCTAATCCCAAAAATAGTGCAATAAAATAGATCTTAGAAAGTATAATGGAATCCACTTTTCTTTCACTGACTCCAGCTGCAAGCCAGGATCAACTGTAAAATCATTTAATGAAAAAGCAATATCGCTGGGGATTTGTTCTCTGAGTCTAATGCAAGCCAGTGTTAGAGGTCCTGAACAGTTGATGCAAATTCCACCTTTGAATTTTACTGCCCTCAGTGAACTCCGCATCATTCATTTAAGGATGTATTATCTGAGATTTTAACACCACCATGCAACAGAGGAGGAGAAACACATAATTTTAAAATTCAGGCTGAGTGCCATTCTGGAGGCAGAAGGTTGACTTCTGACCACCTGCTTCCCCACTAGACTTGTTCCAAATGGCTTTCTTGAGAGGTGATTCACAAGTGCTAAAAAATCATGAATTTTTAAAATGAGGTATTTTGGATTATGTATAAACTACTTTCCATAATGGCATTTTACCAATGAAATGATCCACTGGATGAAAATAACTCACTCCGTAGTTATCTGTTTTATTCCTGAGCTCATCTATTTTGACAAGTTCTTGATCACTGCGCCTCTCAAATGATGCACAGCCTTTTCACAAAGTCTTCACTGTGGATTCTCGGAGCGCACAACCCACTGCTTCTCAACACACAGTCCTATATTCTGCTTTACAGTAGAATCCTTCTGCCTCAGGGAATCCTAATGGTCAGTGACAAATCTTGTCTTCATTAACTGTGAGAAATGTGAGCCTTCAGCTTTACATTAATAGGCCAAATGCATTTCTCTTTGATAGAAAATCAAACTTCTAAGCCACTGATAAAACTCTGGTGACATCCTGAGCTTCACAGGTTTGATCCTCTCACAAAAGGTGTTAACAATGCAAGTGAGGTTAACAAAAATCCTTGCAGGGAATCAAACACTGAGTGGCTCTCGGGCCTGCATCACTGACTGCTGCATTTTAGTAACAGCAGGTCAAAGAGCTTCTCACCCAACACATCACAGATGTTCATAGAGATTCAATGAGTCAACAAGTATCCTCCTGCAGCTGGAACTGACATTGAAAATGTGAACTACATGGGCAAAAATACTCAGCAGGCCTCTCCAACACTGACTTTTCACCAGCCCAAGGTCTCTGGGAAAAAAAAAAACACAATCATTAAAAGAGCAGTGTAGAATGAGAATACTGTAGAGCAAATTTTTAGTGTCAGAAAGTAGCAATTTGGTAACTAAGAAAACTAGAAAAACTGTTATGTAGCCTATGTCTTACTTTGCTCAGCACCTTCCGAGACTCAACTGGAAAGAGCCTGGTTTTGAGAAGAAGGAAAGCCTGAACTGCTGATTGGGAGAAATAAAAAGCAAAATAAATGCTGAAAGGGACTCACATGGAATATTTCATTGTAAGAGTCTGATCTTATTTCCTCTAGCCAGAATGGCATTTTACAACACAACAGTGGAGAATTTTGCTACTAAGGTGTTGAATGAAATTCCTCAAGAGAAGAATTACCTTTGAGATTTTCTGTCACTTTTAAGATCACTTCTGAAGTATCAAAGGACTACTATACAAATGAAATACTTTGAGGAGCTTTGCAACAGATGCGAATACCTTTCCCAAACATGTCTGAGGCATCTCCCAGGTGAGAGGCCCTGGATTTCAAATATACTAACAATATGGCAATGACCCCCAAATACACAGCTCTATTCCCAATCATTCCTGGATAGCCCACACTTGTATATCTAACTGCCTACTCTCTAGACCCAGATGAGAAATGAAAGTCTTCAGCCCAAAATTAGCATTGCCCGAAGAGAACTGTTGTTTTTCCCTCCAAAACCTACACCTCCTCAGGGCTTCTGTGTCTCAGTGAATAGTCCACACTTACTGAGCTCTAAAACTTCCAATTCATTCTTAAGTTATCTTCCCCGCTCCCCAATGCACAATCCATCAGAGCACCACAGACTCTACCTCTAAAAATGTCAAAGCCATCCACTTTTCTCCTGGTCCACTAACAACCCCGTAGTCTGTGCCACTATCACACCTGGCCCCATCATCTCTGAGCGCTTCAACCTGGTTTTCCTGCTTCCTCTCTAGCTACTCCACAATCTATTCTCCCGACCCAGTGGTAACGCTGATAATTGACATGAAAGTTTAGAAACATAAATAATTCATATCTTACCACTGTTTCTCCAAAGCGTTCCCAATGCCCCTAACAGGCATAGAAGTTTCATGTCTCGGCTTACAAAACACTATACGTGCTAACTCTTGCCCATCTCTGTGGGCTCAATTCATACCACTGTCCCCTTCCCCACTACACACGAACCAATCCAAGGTTGTCCCCTATTCACTCTCTGTCACATGAACCTATCTGAATTCTTGTCATAGCACTTACCACTGTACAACACTTTATTTATTGAGAATGTAATTATTGCTTCTGGTCTAACTCTTCCATTGAAAATGTATGCTCAGCCAGGCGCAGTGGCTCAAGCCTGTAATCCAGGACTTTTGGAGGTCAAGGCGGGCAGATCACGAGGTCAAGAAATCGAGACCATCCTGGCCAACGTGGTGAAACCCCGTCTCTACTAAAAATACAAAAATTAGCTGGGTGTGGTGGCACGCGCCTGTAATCCCAGCTACTTGGGAGGCTGAGGCAGGAGAATTGCTTGAACCCGGGAGGCAGAGGTTGCAGTGAGCCGAGATTGTGCCACCACACTCCAGCCTGGTGCCTAGTGACAGAGTAAGACTCTGTCTCAAAAAAAAAAAAAGTATGCTCCAAGAGAGCCAGGAGCCTATCTATCGTGTTTACCAGTATATCGCCAATGTCTCAAAATGAGGCTCACACATTACATGTGTTCACAAAGACAGGGGCAGGATAGCATTAGGAGAAATACCTAACGTAGATGACAGGGTGATGGATGCAGCAAACCACATGGCACGTGTATACCTATGTAACAAACCTGCACATTCTGCACTTGTACCGCAGAATTTAAAGTATAATAACAATATGAAAAATACCTGGGGAGGAAGGAGAATGCAAGTTATTTCTCATGGTCACTCTGACTGCAATTTCAAGGAAAACAGTTAGCGTGTCACAGCAACAGTAGAAGCACGATTTCCAATCAGACATTAATTGAGATGCCCGCCAGCCCTTGGTGACCCCATGTACAGGAAGAGATGTTTCAGAGACACCATTTGTTTATACAGATGTCTGTCTTTGAGGGATTTTTGTTTCAGATCAACCACCGATCATGTGTTTTCTGCAAGGAAATTACACATTGAGGGTGGGTTCCAACCCTCAAAATATTTGCTAGCTCAGTGAAATAAAACCAAGAGTCCATTTGGAGAGACCTATAGCTGCTTTACTCTGCCATAAAATGTAAAATAGGTGGGTTTTATTGTTTTATAATTATTTTCTGTAATATTCTACCAAGAGGGAGCCCTTGGGGACTTTCAGAAAACAAAAGGAGTAAAATACATGCTGGATTAAGAAGTTACACTGGGCTCGGCCACGTAGGAGGCCTCAGCATGACCTTAGCAAGTTTCTTAACCTCGCCACAATTTGTTCACTCACCTTTAAACGGGGATAATATTAGAACTTTTATGCTTGTTGAGAAGATGACATGACAGGCAAAAAGCAGTGTCTGGGATGCAGGAAGGGCTCAAATAATATAAGCATTATGAATTATCACCAAGTTATTACCAGTGGTTCAAAAAATGTTTCAGATTTGGAAATGTTGGAAAATCCACACTATTACTTTTGTATTGTCATTGCTACATTGCACGGAACTGTTTAATGACTTGCCCCGGACATGTTCAATTCCTCCTTTGGATCCAAACAGAGATGACGACCACAGGCCCGGGGAGGTGACCCAGCATTAGCTACATTCCATTTTTCTGCACTTCGGGGAACTGGCACATGCTTGAGAAAAGACAAGTAAAGCTACTCCAGACCAATAAAGGCTTCAGAAATCAAGCACATGTGATTAGAAATGTTTGTCTTGGATGTATCTGATCATTTAGTATTTGCTCAAGAAAACAATAATTACTTTGTACATGATCTGCCTCAAAGACAAAAAATGAGCAAGAAAATAAGAGTCAAAGTTAGAAAACATACAAGACACTTAATATTATAATCCAAGAACTGAGTCGCACTGTCGTAATTCACTTTTTTATTGCTGCTAACTTTATGATGTTCCAGAAATTTCTGAGACCTTTACATAGACCAATATAGTCCAGTATATAAAACATAAAGTTATTTTTGAAAATGAAATTGGCAGGGCATGGTGATTCACACCTGTAATCCCAGCACTTTGGGAGGCTAAGGCAGGTGTATCACGAGGCCAGGAGTTCAAGACCAGCCTGACTAACATGGCGAAAATCCATCTCTACTAAAAATACAAACATTAGCCCACCTGGTGGCGGGTGCCTGAAATCCGAGCTACTCAGGAGGGTGAGACAGGAGAATCACTTGAACCCACAAGGGAGAGACTGCAGTGAGCAGAGATCACACCACTGCACTCCAGCCTGGGTACCAGAGCAAGATTCTGTCCCAGGGAAAGAAAAATAACATAAAATCAACTCCTGGAACATACTACAGCAGAATGATAAAGTTAACATATAACTACATATCAAGTTGAGTTAAGAAGAAAGGAATTTCAGGAAAATATACAAAAATGACAGTGATTTGGGAGAAAAGCAATAGGCCTTCCTATCAAAGCATATGTTGGTTCTCTGGTGATGTTTCAGGCTGAGCACTGACATGGGAAACATGCTGTCCTTCTGCTTCTTTAACATTCTGCCTTCTTCGTTATACCAGTCTGCCTCAACCCTGTGCCAGGCTGATGAATACATGCATCTGCTGCTCTCAGCTAGATGCACACCAGCAAGAAGGCACAGTTATATCTTCAGGGATGTAAGGAAGGTGAGTGACTCTCCATACTGTCTGTGTGTGTGTGTGTGTGTGTGTGTGTGTGTGTGTGTGTGTCCATAGTCACACATGTGAATGTAGCACCAAGTTAGTGAAAAGTTTTTATTTAAGCAGTGCTATCTAGGCAGTGGTTTTCCTTCAGTAGGTGGATCCTTCAGCAGCCTACCCCTAATTTGCCACAAATTCATAATTAAGTTATATAGCTGGGTAATAGTATACCGTTTTAGATATAGATTGCACAGATTTTAACCCTGTCCTACTGCAGCTAATGCACTAGGGTGTATCCAATGATAGGGCTATCTCTATATCTATTTATCTGTCTATATATTATTTATATATGTATACTTATATAGGTAGATATTCTACCTTTATTCAACTCTATCTAAATATATTACACACATACATACACACACATATATTCAACTCTACCTATCTATCTTTCCATCCGTCCCACTGACCCAGAACTGTGCTGAGAGCAAGGCAGATACTCTTAAACATTAGTGCTGTCCTCTGGACATGTACATCCAGATAACTATATTACAGGAAATATGATTTCAGTCTTCTGAGCTTGGCTCACCACAAAACCTGAGAGTCATGCTGTCCTGCACTATTTTTATGTTTGATACATACTCCTTGAAGATGATACTATGAAATTCCGCTGTAATACTGATAGCGTTCAAATGCTCACTTTAAGAAACTTTAGATGCCAGGAAGGAAGTGATATCAAAGCATACAGTGCAGGAAAGCAGCCACATTGGTTTCAGTCTTAGTGCTATTTAAAAACCTCACCTTCCTTTTCTGTTCCCTTCTACTACTCATAGATAAGCATTAATAAGAAACAGACTTTAGAAGGATCTCACAGTCTTTCCTTTCTTTGGTACACACTAAGTGATGTTCAGTTATACTGGAAAACAGCAAAGACTATTTGAGAAAGCAGAAAATGAATGGTCCCAGCTGGACAATATAGGGACAGTCCATAATGGCTACAGCAAATATAATTATTTAATTATTGTAAAATTATGCAATAAACTTCTTAAATATAGCACAATCAGAAGGCCAGTGGAGCACATTTCATCACACTCTTAGGAGCATTAGAGAAGTTATATTTTACAAAATTTCCATCTGAATCACTTCATTAAATAACATATATGTATTTGGTGCTTATTATGTGCCAGAATGTTAAATACTGGGAAGACAGATGCAATAATCAAGCCAAGGACTTCACAGTGTGACGATGAAGGACTATATGTATTCACAAAATACTACGATGAATCCGACTTTATATTTCCATTAAGAGATGTGCACAGGAGTGTGGGGACACAGAGGGAGTGCGACTTTATTCATCTGGCCATGGAGAAGGGAGAGAAAGGTTTGTGGAAAAGGAAACAGATTAGCTGAGAACTGGTGAATGAGCAAGCATCTACCCACTGAACGATGTGGGGTAAGCTATGCCCAATGCGTGAATCTCTGGTCGGGGATGGGGAGGAAGAATCCCATTCCTCTTCTTTTAGCTAACCTCATAGCCTCCCAGCTCTGTGTCCAAATTAGAAATAGAGTATTGCTAATTCAACTCAGAAAGTCCCAGAAAAATTCATCTATCAATCCATCTACTCAACAAATATTATTGACATCTTATTACATACTAGTCCCTTATGTAGCCTAGGAATGGAGCAGTGATTCATCAAAATAAGCAAAATCCCTGGTAGGGTGGAGCTTACATGAGGAGGGAGGACAGAAGTTACATAAAATTGATAAACAAAATAACTCATGTATGAGACAGGGCTAAGTTCTTTGGAATAAAAGCAATAAAGCAGAGAAGGAAAATAGAGAATAGTAGGGAGACTGTTTCCATTTTAATCATTTGATCAGGAATGTCTCCTGAGAAAGTAAGGGTTGAATAAACCTGAAGTTGGACAAGGAGCTACCTTCGGGGATCTTCAGGTAAAGAATGTTGCAGGCATAGAAAGGAGTCAGTATGAAAACACATAAAGGAATGTGGCTACTCCTTTCCAGGGAGAGCAAGGAGGCCAGTGTAGCTGGAAATAGTGTTCCAACTGTTTCGGCTTGAGCAAGTGGAAGACTGGACTTGACATTAATAAAGTGAGGAAATCTAAAGAAGGATATGGCTGGGGCTGTGGGGAGAGAAGAGCTCAGTTTGGACATGGGTAATTTGAAGACATAAATTAGACATCCAGTTGTGAAGTTAAATAGGCAATTGAATATGTATTTAATTCTGAAGCTTAGAGGATAGGTTTTGGCTGGAGATAGACATGAGAGAGTAATTAGTGTGCAAATGGTACTGAAGCCATGAGACTGGAAGAGAGTTCCAAATGGTGACAATGGTGGGAAAAGACCAAGTCCAGGCATTGAACCTATGGGACTCCAATGCTTAGATGGCAGGGAGATACCATTTGAGGCTCAGAGGCAAAGCCCAGGGATATGAGGTCAGGCCAGGGAAACGCAGCATCCTAAAGCCAGGAAGAGAAAGTATGTCAAAGAGGTGAGAAGGATTGATGGTATGTATAAAAGCTGTTAACTGTTAAGCATGATGACGACTGAGCCTCAACTGCTGGATTTAGCAACAAGGCGGTGGTGGGTGATGTTGACTAGGCAGTGCTGAAGGAATGACTGAGGGGTCCGAGTAGGCTCAAAAGGCAGTAAAAAGGCAGAAATGGAGGCCAACAAGTTCAGGCAAGCACTTTAAACAAAGGCTTTTTTAGCAAAGAGAAGAGAAATGTGTGATAAGTAAGGAGAAAAATAGAGGCCACAGGTCAAATTTTTCTAAAGATGGTAGATATTTCAATTCCTATTGAAATAAAAACAGCAGAGGGGAAGTAAAAACCAATTATACAGGAAAGAAAGGAAATAACTGCTTAAGTACTGTAGGAGCAAAGGAATGGGATATGGCTTGGCCAACTTGGGTCAAGAGTTTCCATCAGATTTAATCAGAGTGGCCACCAGCTGGGATATTGTGATTGCCCCACTTGAGTATGTACCTCACCTTTAAAACATCACTGTAGTGAGGAGGTGGCCTGCAATCGAAAAAAGAGGAACAATTCTCAAAAAGTATGTGACCTCTGAGCTGGGAGAAGGGTACCCCAATTTATACATACTACAAAAAAGCCTGTGCTATGGTAAACAACTTAGATCAACCCACCTAATTCCTCAGCGCTGGAAACGTAAGTGCACTATTCTTAAATACTGCTATACGAAAATATCGTGATATTTACTTCCCAGAATCTCCCAACCAACTTTCCAACCTTTGCTTTCTCTGCTTTGGTTTAACCCACTGTGGTTATTGCTCAGGCTTTAAACAAAAACAAAGGAACCAAAATGACTCTGATCCCTTTGTGGCCTGGGAGACTCTAAGAGACACAACACACAGGAAACCCCCATGAACGCCCTGCTAGATAAAGCATGAGCTGATGAGGTCTGTGGCCCTGCAGCTGCAGAGGCCTCTCCAGTACTCTGATCTGGAAACCACAGTGCAGGAAAATCCCCAAAGTCCCATGAAATCCAAAGATCCAAACATGGGGTCATTTTTATGCCCTTAGGAAAGTTCTGCCAAAAAAAGATCTTACACACAGTGTCATCGAGAGGGCAGTACCCTTACATGCACATGTAAATCTTCAAATCCAAGCAATTAACCCCACACACAACTGCCCCTCTAATGGGTGTCTGAGAATAAACAGCACACATCCACCCCTCCCAGCCTCACTCAATCACGAAACTAAGGAAAGAAAATGAATTCTGAACTTCACCACACAGCTGGGATTCACAAATATTTATAGTAGCCATAAAGCTGGTGACCTTCAGGAAGATAACACACTTGGCAGACATTCACCTAAACACAAGAGGGGAAAAGGCCCACATCTCAAGCAGCAGAGAACAGAGAGAGGGGCAAGATTTCCCAAGTTCCATAATGGGGAATTCCAAAGCATTCAAATGGGGTTAATGGAAGCCGACAATTCTGTCAGTGAACTTTGGTAAGCGGAGTGAAATGCCTGTGACAAAACAGATCAGCTCTGCACGGGCCTTTCTGGATGGCCTCAAAGAGATTTTCCATCAGGCTGACTACACAATAGGACGGAACTAAGGAGTGCTGTCTACAGCCCTGGTATTTCTGACATAATTAAGAATGACAGGCTAAACCTTTATCCCAAATTACAACCACTCAGCATGTTTAAGCAAGTGTGTACTTCCTATCAACAATATACAGAGATGCACTGAAAAGCTCACAAAATAAAATTTCTATCAGGAAAGTGGCACCAAAAGAAACACTGTCAGCAACTCAGCAGGCACTGTTTTCTTTTCGTTTTTTCATATTTGGTCTCTGTGACTAGTTTAAATCCTTCATTACCTATTATCACACCCAAACCTACGTCCTCTCACTTTCCCTATTTTATAGCCAAGATATCCAATAAAATCAAGAAAGTAAAGACTGAGAGCTGAGTCTTGGTCCGATCTGTCCAAAGTCAGATGAGTGTGAATCTCAGAAAGCGAGATCTAGTTTCAATCTTTTGGAACTCCTATCCTTAACATTATGTATGCACATCACAACAAATTAATATTTTAGGTCAGTGCTCAAGATTGCACAAATGAGGACATCGACCCATACATATGTGATTTGACCAGATTTAACTTGGTCTTCTGTACCCACCATGTAACATTTCATGCAAACACCTAAAGTTAGGTAAAAGAATGGGCCAAAAAGCAAAGCACTGTGATCATGACTTAATCATGGTCAAAATAATGGGTCAAGTTGTATGATTTTTTTATAGAATGAAATACAGTTGCTAAAATATAGGCATAGGCTGTATAAAATCTTAAAATATGAAAGCTACCTTCTCCCCAACAAAGAATGAATAAAAGAATGAGAAAATTGAAGTTGTCTGGTTCCAAACTAGGTCTCTGTTTGTAGGAAGGAGAAGTGTGCAGCTGGGAGTTTCTCCCACTTGTACAAATATTATTGTCTGAACATCCACAATAAATTACAATTGGGGATTGATTTTTTTCAGTAAGGACAAATAGAAGCAGAATAAAACATTGAGAAGATTTTAAAAAGCAAACATATATTTTAAATATCTGTTCCTGAATTAACCAGTTAAATATTTTTAATAAGATTAAGAAGAAAGTAAAGATACTTTTTTGTTAATTTTTTTACTATTCCCATTTTATAGATGAAAATGTTTTATTAAATTCCTAAGCACTGATTAAAATCATTATCAAAGAAAATTCTGACATCACTAAAATAAACTTGTTTAAATTTTAAAAGGATAAAGTAAACAAGCAAATGAAATAGGGAAAAAACAATGCAATAATTAGTTAATATTCTTAAAAAGTAAGTCTTAAAATCTTTAAGAAAAACGTTGGTTCTCTATAGCTAAACAGTTATACCATCTGGACAAATAATTCTCATACATGTTTGTTTCTCTCTTTCTCTCTATCTCTCTCTCTGTCTCTCTCTCTTTCCCTCCCTCCCTCCTTCCTCCTCTCTCTCTTCAACCCATAATAATTATCGCTTGAAACAAGATTAGCAAAGTAACACAACGAGTAAACAATGAAACATATAAAAACATGAATATTATCAAACTGACCAAAACAATGAGTAATGATACTCAAAATGAGTGACTTTTAGCAAAACAAATTCTCCAACATATAAATGAAGCATAAATATCTACAATGTTTTTACAAAGCCAACCGGCAGACTTTGATGACTCCCTGGGTTTTATGTAGTAAATCAAATACAGCTCTTCTGAGCGAATGAATTAACCCTCAGTTAAAAGAAAGCTTTACAAAAACAACTGCTATGGTGTTTGAAGCATGTACTTCGTGCACCAAGTACAGCGACCTGCACAAAGGGTAAAGTAGGACTGGAACTCAGGTGTGTGAAGTCTCCCGACTACCCTTCTCATGTTCATTTCAGCAGGGTCTATGACTTTTGTGGACTGGAAACAACATGTGTTCTGCAAAAGACAGCAGGAACGGATCTCTTTTGACATTACAGCTCCTTTATATGATGGAATATTACACCTGCTTAAAATGAGGAGTTTTTCTTCAATTTGCAATAACATGAGAAAGTATGTATAAGTGGAAAAGCAGTATGCAGAATTTACATCTAGCATCATCTCAAATCCATTAACTGTTTATCAAAAATATCACACAAAAGACTACATTGAATGCCATCTATGCTTGTTGTCGATAGAGGAATTATAGTTGAATTTTCCTCCTCTTTTATATATTTTCAATAATGAGCATTCACTACATTCATGCATTTTTATTTTTGTAACTGCAAAAATAATACTCCTGAAAATATGAGTGATCACACAGATGATACAAGTGTAAACACCTGTACTCCAGAGACAATCTCTGTTTAGAGTTTGCTATACATTAATACATATTCTAGTAGACTTTATAATACACATGAACTTGTGTTTAGAGATTGTGCATGTGTATATTTTTAAGAAAATGGGATTATATTAAATATGTTATTCTGCAATTTGCTTTTTCAGTTAATAAGGTATCAAGGATAGCTTGCATTACTTTTATGATCAGAATTTTATTTTTTATGTCATTGCTATTAAAGTGAATCACACTTTGCCATGACACATGGAGTAAGTACCAAGGGACCAGTGGCTCCCTGATAAAGGCACGTCTCCAGAACTTCTGCTGTATCTATCATGATCTTGAGTTTGCTGCAGTTGCAGATTTCTAAGAATGAATGAATGAATGAGTACAACCGTTCCTAGCTTCAATTGCTTAAATTAATTGATCTTTCAATTTTCTTTTGCAATCGTTGTAAATGGTATAGTAGAGATTTAAATATGCCTTTAAGTGTCATAACTAACCTTTTGTAATAAAAAAATAAAATTAAAATAACATAACTCACTGTATTTATGTGGTAAAGGGTACTGCCATGTTATTTCATGATTTAAGTAAGTCAATCCTGTTCAAACTCTGTCTTTGCTTATAATAAAAGAGAGATATTCGAGACCAGAACATTTTTGTTCAACATAATTTTATCAGACAGCCCAAGAGAATTGCATGTTTACCCTAATATATATAATGGCAGTATGTATAAGGGTGCACATTAATAGTGTCACATTTAGTGGCACATATACACCATGGAATATTATGCAGCAATCAAAAATGATGAGTTCATGCCCTTTGTAGGGACATGGATGAATCTGGAGAACATCATTCTCAGCAAATTGACACAAGAACAGAAAAGGAAACACTGTATATACTCACTCATAGGCAGGTGATGAACAATGAGAACACATGGACACAGGGAAGGGAGTACTACACACTGAGGTCTATTGGGGGAAATAGGGGAGGGACAGCGGTGGGGGAGCGGGGGAGGGATGGCATGGGGAGAAATGCCAAATATGGGTGAAGGGGCAGAAGGCAGCAAAACACACTGCCACGTGTGTACCTATGCAACTATCTTGCATGTTCTGCACATGTACCCCAAAACCTAAAATGCAATAAAAAAAATAGTGTCACATTTAGAAACTGTATAAAAACCAAAGTAGGAAGTACTATCTAAACTCATTTCATAAATGAGTTATACATAGCAGCCTAACAAATTATCAAGAAAATAATATTTATCAGGCCCTAATTTGAGAAAAGCTATAGTTTAGGTGGGACTTAGACTAATACATGTGGAGCATATGGACTATGTCAAGCAATAGAACATCAAATGACCTATTTCAAGGTGTAAGATTTGCAGTTACAATAGACTTCATTAAAATTTGCTTATAATTAAAATCCAAGCACCTCAGATAAATTGCCTTAAGGGACTCATCCCTGCTGTCCACTGAAACACTCTCATTCACTACACTGTGAGATCTTCAGCACTGCAAAGATCACGTTAATCACAGCTCAGAGAGCTACTTAGCCTGCAGGCCAAATGCAGCCTGCCACGTGTATTTGTAATAAAGTTTTATTGTAACAGTGCTATGCCCATTCACTTACATATCTGTGACTGTTTTCATATTACAATGGCAGCATGATGCAACAGAGACGCTATGGCCTATAAGCACTAAAATGTTTTCTCACACTTTGTAGAAAAATTTCACCAAGTCTTGATTTAGATTACTGTTCGAAGAACTGACTTCTTAATATCTCTTCTAAGCTTCTCTATACAGGTCTGAGTATTTCCAGCAAGGAATAAAAAACTAATATACATCTGTTCTTATTCTAGGGAGGCATTCTTAGTGCTAAGAGGCAGTTTTGTGTAAAGGTTAAGAAGATAGAATCAAATCCCGGCTCTGCCTCTGACACACTGCAAATCTCAGGCAGATTCCTTAAGCTTTCTGTGCCTCAATTTCCTCATCTTTAAAACAATGACCATAAGAATACAATCCTAAAAGGGTTGTCATGATAGTTGAAAACATCTCACTCAGCGCAGGGCCTGGCACGCAGTGAGGACTTACATTAGCTAATCACTCTTCCCATTATATCATGATGACTGCTGACAATCCACAGCGAGCCAGCACAGCCTCCGTGTGGTGGGTCTTCCAGCTCTCACGTGCTGCACGTGCTGTGGTTCTCCATGGAAGAGGGAACCGGGGGGTTCCAGTTAAGACACTATGTGAACCTGAATCTACTGGGCTAGAGAAACATGCACAGTGCAGACCTCAGTTTCTTATTCTGCAAAACATAAAGACTACACAGGAGAATCTCTCATCTCAGCTGAGCATATCTATACATCTATACAGAGGGCCCAACTATAAGACCCGGTTAGCCTTCCTTATAGAAGAAAACTGGAACTGGGAACTCATAAATCCGAAGGCTGAAATGGTCACCAATTATTCAGAAAATCTCTGGGTTCTCTAAAATCAGCAAAGCACTTTGCGAATTGGGAAGAAATATAAGCCCGTCCACCATGAGATAGTAGTTTAGTTAGGGAGAAAAACGAAGAAGTTTATTAACAACAGTAGTGTCTTTGCAGTGCTAGTATCTGGAATGAGACTGTCACTTTCCCTCACTTTACTTGTTCCTTTCCCACACCACTAGCCCTCTATCCCCGTTCACCCCTCTCTCTCTGCTAGTCTCCCTAAAACTCATGGCAATGCCTAGGTCTAAAGTGCTTAAGAAAGGCTCCAGTGAAGCCAGCATATCTGAGGTGGCCTCTGAAAGATCCAAACAAGCACGACTGGTGGTGGGGACAGACCACTGTGAAGCGGGGGCCAGTCCCCGCACTGCCCCAGGCCATAGGAATGAGGAAGCTGTGTGGAGGCCTGACCAGGAGGATCCCTGAGAGGATCATGAGAGGTTTAGCGCTAACCCAGCAGGTGCAGGGCACCCCAGAAGGTCCCAGAACAGGAAGTGAGATGACAGTGGTATGCACTGGAAATAAGTGGGGGGCGGGGGGGCAGAGCACAGAAGTGACCACAGGAGACAAAACTGAAACCTGACAGGCAGCCACACTGCAAGGCAGAAGATGGTGAGAACAGCTAAGCCTTTTCAGGTCTTCAGGTTCCCAAGTGATGCAGCAGTGGCACAAGCCCAAAATTATTTTATTTGAAAGATTTCTGTATCTAATAGCTTGCTCATTCTCTCTCATTTTTTTCCTTTTCTTTGTTTTTTTGTTTGTTTTTGAGACAGAGTTTCGCTCTTGTTGCCCAGGCTGGAGTGCAGTGGTGTAGTCCCGGCTCACTGCAACCTCCACCTCCCGGGTTCAAGTAATTCTAGGGTTTCAGCCTCCTAAGTAGCTGGGATTACAAGCACGCACCACCACGCCAGGCTAATTTTTGTATTTTTAGTAGAGATGGGGTTTCACCATGTGACCAGGCTGGAACTCCTGACCTCAGGTGATCTGCCTGCATTGGCCTCAAAGTGCTGGGATTACAGGCCTAAGCCACCATGCCCAGCGCACTCTCGTTTTTAGTAACAGAAGGAAAGCTCACAAGCTATCAAAATATTTCCATCTGTAATTTTTTTGGTCTCGTCACTTCCCATTGCGATGTCTCACCAAGGAGAGAGAGGGTGGAGACCGGATTTCCTCAGTCATGAATCACACAGACTCCACACCACGTGGGCACTCCAGCCCAAGTCTCATACACCAACACTTCCAAAAAGAAAAGAGAGAAATCCTATCAACCCATTTTAAAAGTAGATGTGGTCATCAGTTATGAATTCCATGAAGTTCCATTAATGCCCTGAATAATCAGCAGAAGCTGCTTTACCCATGTAGGACTTAGAGCAGTGACATGGGACAGCTTGGCATCACAATTATGCTACCCAATTTTACGATCATGTGGACTGATGGATTTTTTTCTTCAGAAAAGAAGAAATCAACATTTAAATGCTGCTAACAGATAAAATAACTGATGAAACATCAAAAAGAATCATTATTTCAAACCCATTGAAATTATCTTAAGCAGTCTGAAAATTAAATGAAGATTTATTATATGAATGTGTCCATTTCATGATGATGCTTTCATTCCATTTTTTGGAACATATGGTACCTTATGCAACACATTTCAAAAACAGGAGATAAAGGCAGTAACACAAACTCTGCTAGAAATTTGAGTTTCTACTTTTATTCACATATTATTAGGTGTCCAATGATGAGGTCTTATAGGAAAAAGAATTATAAATCATGAAAAAACAAGCCACTTTACCAAAACCAAGGAAATCCGTCCACCCTCTTCATTCAATTTAATATACAAACATTCTGAAAACTTGATGTTGTCATTGGATGGAAAGATGACCACAAAACGCCAGCCTCCAGAAACGTGGATGCCAGAAGCTGAAAAAATAGGTGACTTTCCACCGATTGTCCATAAGAGAAATGTGTTCATCATCAGTGAGGGACGCCTGTGACATCAAATTCTGCACTTCAGTGCTCATGCTTTTTTCTCTTCTCTTCGTTCATCTATTTTCTCTTTTTCCTTCCCAGGTGGCAGCCTCTGGCTGCAATAAATGTGAAACACCCTGACGTTCTTCCTCCCCACCCTGATGAAGGGAAAACAGGAGGAACTTCCCAGAACATTCTGGCTGTCCCTCCAGGCAGTGATTCCCACATGATCAGCTTCAGTCATGATCCAAGGCCATCTGCCTGCAGAAAATGAACTGAATGACAGCAGCTGGAAATTTATAAAATTTTATACCTATTGAAGTGCCAATTCAGAACCCCTAGGGTTCAGAGGCCAGGAAACAGGACGAGGTGAAACTGCCTCTCCATGAGGCTCCGTTCCTCCAGGATGGGCCTTTGGTATGCTTGTGGGAAGCAAGGGGTGACCCAGGGCAACACACTGGGAAGTGCCCACACGAGATGCCCCAGCAGCCCAGGCACCCTCACATCGTGCAGCACGGCCAACCCTCCAGTCCCAGCAGAGTCCTTGAAAGTCCGTGATATCATTCTTTGGACAGGACAAGGAGCAGATTCAAATCCTTGAAGCCAAAAGAGGAGCCAGGGGGAAGCACACTCAGTCTCAGAAATATTCCTAAGAGTGGCCAATTTCCTTTTCACGACAACAGTAATATCACCTTGGGCTATGGCAACAAAATACGTCAGCTGAAACTTCTTTACTAAATGGCGTGTTTGAATGCACAAGCTTCCTCTCTTCAGCCCTAAAATCTGTTTTACCACAATTATTACTAAAATGTCCTTTAGTTGTTTAGATCTGAGTTGAAATTTAAGCACTAAGGTTTGACAGATCTACTGGTTACTGCCATGAATAGCTGGCAATTTCTGTAAGTTCCCATGTCTCAGAACTACATTAAAAACAGGGCTGAGAGGTCTCCTGCCTCCCCCAGTGAGGTCACAAATGAGCTAATGTGACTCCTCAGCTGGACAGCCAAGCCACACCTGCGGAACATGGGTCAGTCTCTTAAATGACAAGGAGACAGGGGCCATAAAGAACATTGTAAGAATTCACAGAAGCAAATACTGTAGGAAGAAGACATCCCTGCTGAATCCAGCACAGGCAGCCGCAGCCTGGACAGACAGACGGTCCTGGTCCATCCACCAGACTCCAAAACCCAGCCCCTTCCTTGTGGAAAAGCAATACCCACGGGACAGAGCTCTCTTGGCTTGGGGAAAAACACAGCTTCCTACAGAATTTGATGTCTAAACAGGAAATCAGTCCCAGCAGCAGGATTCAGGGGTGTCCACCCTAAAGGGTTGTTACTGTGTCTGTGTTTACATCAATGGTGAAAACGATATTTTACCAACCTGGTGCTTTTTGACCAAGTGAGCAGTGGACTCTACTCCTGAGGGTCAGCCCTCGCATGGGGAAGACAGGGCGCTCACCAGGACACCCATATGTGCCTGGGAGCATGCACTCAGCAGCAGAAATGAAAGCATCAAAGCAGGGGCCTTTATTTGGAGCCAAACTAGAGGAACAGACAATGGTTCTTGCAGGACCAGAAGTGGAGCCCTCCTGTCCTCCCCCAGCAAGGTCATAGATTAGCCAAAGCATCAATCATAAATCACTGACATATTTTCTAGAAAACTGAGAATAAAGTCAAAAGGTAAAGAAACTACAGAGCCCCAGAGGCTCACTCCGGACTGGAAGTTGAAAAGTTTTAAGTAACACGTAACTACCCATTTAAGAAGAAACTGCTTATTTTTTATTAATGTATAATTTTCTCTGACTCAATTCCATATCACCCTTATTCTTTTCTCTTTTAGCTTAACATTCACCTTGGTAGAACCCATCTCTGAAATCCTCTGAGTCATCATTTTCAGAGTTCTGCTTCTTAAAAACTGCCGCCATGAGCATACATGTACAGAACTATCATGACAATACTTTTGATTTACAAACAGTAACTCTTTCCCAGAAGTTTTGCCCTGTGGCCACCTACACAAGGTCTTCAAATTGTCTCTAAATGAAAGTACATGAAGAAGATTTAATATCAATTATAACTTACTAAGTGCCCATCAACACATGACTTTCTGCTAAAATATGCAACCTTCTCCCTGCCCAACTTACTCAGAATGAGGTAAGATGTAGATTTAAACATTATTTTGGAGACCAAAGGTGAGCTGAGTGGCAGCCTTTATCCTGCAGATACATGAAGGAAATTAACATGCCAGGGTCAGTCTTAAGAGCTGAATTTAGAAACTGTAAAACAGTAAGGTCACACTGGAAATCAAAATGGACAAGACCACCTGGCATCACAAAGTTCAGTGGAGTGATGAAAAGAAACTCTAAAAGATACAGGTTCAAGAAACTGAAGAACTGGGCCAGCATTTCCCAAAGGCAAGAATTAGACCAGTGACTGTGGCATTTAATTGACAGGCCTCTCATCATCAGTCCCTCAGTCAATCACCATGCACAGCACACCGCCATGGCCACACTTGGCGGGTGCTTAGAAGATACAGCAAGAAGCTATTACACTCTCAGGAGCTCTCCATATGACTGTTATGCTATGTAGTTCAATAAATACTATGAACTGGAGGAAAGAGAAGTTACTTCCAAACAGAAGAGTCAAGGAAAGATTTCTGAAAAGGGGAAATGTGATGTGGGTTCTGAGGGATGAGTAGGTGATAAGGAGGATATTAAAAGAGACGGCAAAGTATATTTTTGTGGGTGCATTGCAGGTGAAACGAACAGTAGATGAGGGAGGAACCGCTGAAAGTCATCAGGTATAAGCCAAGAGCCATTTAGGCCAGCACCATGGTGAGTTAAAACATGAGTTCCTGGTATCACCCCTGGAGTTGGGTGGGAACCCCACCATGGAGCCCACCATGATAAGAGTTTGCAGGAGTGCAAACTGAACTACACAGGTGAAAACAAGTGATTCTGCAAAGGTAAAAATCTAGACTGCAAAGCCATGAGAATCACAGACAGAATGCTGGGCTCATGCTCAAGTCCCTGGAGGAAGACAAGGAAGTATACAGGAGGGTGGATTCCAGGTAGGAGGCCAAGGAGCAGGGAGGGTGGTGTCAGGAGTGTGCGCGGGCAGCCAGCATTGGCCAGCAGGAGCATGTGCCACCAGGACTACCAGCAAGGCCACTCTCACGCAAGGCCGAGGGCATGAAGGGCTCAAAGGAGCCACTCCAGACACCTAAGAGAGGGAAAAGTAGATGACACACAGATCGTAGGGATTTTAACATGCAAAAGAAATGAGACTTCATCCAAAGGAAGGCAGAGTCACTGAATGTTCAGTGTCTCTAAATGGAATTACGTGAAGAAGATTTAATATCTATCAATTATAACTTACGAAGTGCCCATCAGTACATGACTTTCTGCTAAAATATGCAACCTTCTCTCTGCCCAACTTACTCAGAATGAGGTAAGACGTAGATTTAAACATTATTTTGGAGACCAAATGTGAGCTGAGTGGTAGCCTTTATCCTGCAGATACATGAAAGAAATTAACATGCCAGGCCAGTCTCAAGAGATTACTGAGGAATGAATGTTCTTGAACTTAGGACAATAACTTAAATGATGAAAATCGGAATTTTCTCAGTAGGAATTAAAATACAAAATGAGTAAAGAACATTATTTTTGGAAGTGCCTTTAACCAAAGCCACTGGTGTGACTGAAAGGAACAATCTGGAGGACCCAGCACTCAGAGGTGGGCTGTGGGATGAGAAGCCGTTCACTCTGGCTGTATACACTTCAACTTTCTGTCACTGTCCCCAGCCTGGCTGTCCAGGCTTGCATGAGGTCTTCTCTCACAGTCTCTGTCACTTGTTCCACATAGGTGGCCTTCACAGGAATGTGCTTGGCTAAATCAACACTAGACATTTAGAATAACAATGTCCCTTAGAAGAAAGGCAGTCTTTGTGGCTGGGGGTCCTCAGAAACCTCAGCCACTCAAGAAAGCAAAGTGTGGGTGACAGAAACAGAGAATAAGGCTTTAAGGCAAAAGTAGTAGGGAAGAAAGCAGAGAGAGGGGAAGGGGAAGGAGGAGCAACAGAAAAGGAAGAGGGGGAAGAAAAATACACCGGAAGTAGCTACAGGGATAACGGGATGCCCCGAAATGGTGCAGCCTTTTCGAAAATATGTTATAATTTATCACTATAAAATGGCCCTTTATTGTTTCCTTCAACTTTTGTTAAAATAAATTTTATAGATAATTAAGGTTTAAAATATGATGTAATGGGTGACATACAGTAAATGGTTACTGTAGTGAAATAAATTAACATATTTATCATCTAACATAGTTATACTTTTTGAGATAAGAGCAGCTAAAATCTACTTATTTCACAAAAGTTCTAAATACCATACAATTTTATTAGCTATGGTTCTGATGCCTGTATTAGATATCTTTGAAGGATACAAATAACAGCAGTATCAGGCTTCAGGTACAAGGGATGGGGGCCAGTTCTTGGCCATTCCCTTCCACTGCTGCCAGCTGCCCCCACATTCCTGAGCAAATATCCCAGCATTCAAGGAAACAATTTGAAAAGGAAAAGTAAAATGCACGAAAGCTTGAGGTGATGAGGAACGTGCAGGATGAAGGCAGCAGCCAGCCCCGGCCATTCTTAGCATGGTCCAGGGAGCAGCTGTGTACCCCTCCCCTTCTCTCCTCTACCGGCCAGCACTGGCTACGGTCAGAGGCTGGTCCATGGAGAAATCCCTTTGGACGCCTGAATGAGATTGCTGGCCACGTCACATTCAAGACAGCATCAGGACTCAAATGAAAACCACTGTATTTCTTAAAGACAGACCTCTGGATGGGTTCAATGTCACCACTTAAATTTTGGTTTTTTAGTTTACTTTTTATTAATTTTTTTATTCCCATGGATTATTGTTCAGTGGTGTTTGGTTACATAAGTTCTTTGGTGGTGATAGGATTCTGGTGCACCCATCACTTGGGCAGTGTGCACTGCACCCTATTTGTCGTCTTTTATCCCTCACACCCTTCCCACCCTTTACCCTGAGTCCCCAAAGGCCATTGTGTCATTCTTATGCCTTTGTATCCTCATACTTAGCTCCTACTTATGAATAAGAACATATGATGTTCAATTTTACATTCCTACATTACTTCCCTTAGAATAATAGTCTCCAATCTCATCCAGGAATAATCCATTCCTTTTTATGGCTGAGTAGTATTCCACCATATAGATATACCACAGTTTCTTTATCCACTTGTTCATTAGTGGGCATTTGGGTTGGTTTACACATTTTTGCAATTGTGAACTGTGTTCCTATAAACATGCGTGTGCAAGTATCCTTTTCATATAAAGGCTTATTTTCCTTTAAATACATACCCAGTAGTGTCACCACCTAAATTTTGAACAGCATTTGACACTATGATGTCTAAATGCTGACAGCAGAGTTAGGAAGAGATGGGATATAGTGGGTCCAGCTCTTAAAGTTTTTTCTTTCTTAAGGATGTTTCTTTGCATCTAGGTTTGCCTGTGCCAGCCTGAATATAGAATCTGTGCAGGATCCCAGCCAAGCTCTACACAAACAACCTGAATGAAGTGGTGTCTAACAGGGACAGCACTGATGCAAACAACCATGGCTTTAGAAAGTTAGAGACCTTCGACACAAGATGTGGAACACAACCACTGTGCAGAGAAAAACACACACACACCTTTATAGTCAGATCATTATAGATGTAAAATGCAATAATATTATATTCCAATAAGCAAAGAAATGGCCTTCCTTTCCACATCAGCTTGTACGTCCAATCAGAGACATTTTTCCCACATCCCAATTTAGCACACTGGATCCTGTGCTGAATGACATGCGTAACACCAACATGCCACGGAAGGTCTCTGCCCTTAAGGAATTCAGCCTTTGGAATTGCTTTTCCCCAAATCAAAACCATCTCATTAGTAACCAGCTAATTATTTCATCTAGAGGTAATTCCACGTATTTATCAAGAACATTTAATAACGAATCCCTTGGGTAAATAGCTCACATCCCTTGGGGGGAAAAGTGTCAGAGGTTGAGATTCCCCTTCATTGAGACTCTGGCTCTCATAACGCCAAAGCAAAGACACTTGGAGACAAATCCCAAAGGTCAAGGCTTCATGGACAGTAAGTCCCCACATGATGACATATGACTTCACACCGGAGTCATTTAATCATGGAAACATCTGGCTCTGGGACTGGCAGCGGCAAATTCTACTTCCCTGCACAGAGGAGCAGGCATTTCTACATGTTGTATCCAAAGACTAAGATGGTATGAGAGAGAAATACACTTCCCGTTTGGAGCCCTCACGCCCAGATGCAGCCTGAGACCCCTCTCTCCATCAGAGAGCAGTCACTGTGAATGCAATGATCTAGAAACATTAAACATAGCTCAGACCTAAAGAAAAAGAATACAGTATTTCATTTTCTGTTCTTATGTCAATTTGCTGAGAATGATGTTCTCCAGATTCATTCATGTCCCTACAAAGGACATGAACTCACCATTTTTGATTGCTGCATAATAATCCATGGTGTATATGTGCCACATTTTCCGAGTCCAGTCTATCATCGATGGGCATTTGGGTTGGGTCCAGGTCTTTGCTATTGTAAACAGTGCTGCAATGAACATTCGTGTGCATGTGTCCTTATAGTAGACCGATTTATAGTCCTTTGGATATATACCCAGTAATGGGATTGCTGGGTCGAATGGAATTTCTATTTCTAGGTCCTTGAGGAATTGCCACACTGTCTTCCACAATGGTTGAACTAATTTACACTCCCACCAGCAGTGTAAAAGTGTACCTATGCAACTATCTTACATGTTCTGCACATGTACCCCAAAACCAAAAACGCAATAAAAAGAAAAAAAAAGGCAAGCTCACAGTTCATGCAGGCAATTTGGAAGCGCTGGCACAAGTGATTCATTTGCATGGACAACTGGCCTCTGGGCTTCCATTCTGACAGCTAAATTGATCAATCCTTTGTAGAGGAAAATCTCAGAGCCTAGGAAAAACAGGTGTCTGTGACCCTTTGAAAGATGGAGTCTCTCAATTCCTAGTTTGCCCACACAAAGAACACTAGGATTTAACTCTAGATCTAAATTTAAGATTTAATTCTAATATTAGGATTTAACTCTTCAAAAAATTACTTAACTACTCCTGTTACTTAACTGTCCCTGTTAAAACATTAAAAAAGGGGGGCTGGGTTCTTATATCAGCCCTCTGGTCATTGCATAAAAAAGTGAAATGCCTGCCACAGATTAAACATCTGGCACCAAACCTTCCTCAGAAAAAAAGCTGAGCCGAGGCAGACAGGTCTGCTGAGAAATATGAAAACAGAGAGGGGCTCATTTATCCCATAAAAGTTGGTTAACTGTGAAATTCACAATGAGTTATTAGTGAAATGGCCATTGGTTAAATCATTCAGAAAAATATTTTCCTAAAAACAGGCAGATTTTTAGAAGTTTCTAGCTACAAACTCAGAAAAGAGAAATGAAAAGATGTGCTCCTTCAACTTAGTAATGGAAACATTAGGAGAAACCTGTGCAAGCCAATCCTACATGCCTTCTGGGCTCTCCGTGACGACACTTATTTTAGATGCCTAAACCCTAGTGTCACTGTTTTACGTGGCATACAATGATCTGGGCCAAGCCAATTGTGTTTTGCCTTGCCTTGGAAGACTAACTCTGATGTTCTATTCTGGCTTAAACCTAGCAAATGCTCTGGAGTCATTTCCGGATGTTCACGTCTTCAAACACACAAGAAGACTCTTAATCCATCTGAATCAGTCCCAATGACCTGCTGGGTCTTTCCTTGTCCCAGGTGGACACCAAGGCCTAAAGAAGAAAAAAAGCATCTCATGTTCGCATTACGGCATGCAGGTAAGTTGCTCAGGAACGTGATTCATTCCACCTAAACATTTGTTTCATATTTTATAGAGGACTTAACACACTGTGAATCTCCGGGTGTGTTGCATAACCAGAAATCTAATTCTCTTCTATTTGTTATCCGCTCAAGATAAATTAGTGATTAAAAATGAGAAATAAGCTACAACACAACAAACCAGATGGTGCCTTACCTTCCCATAAACACTGCTGTGTTCGGACTGTTTACACATGTGGGGGAATGTAATGACATGTTTTTTTTACATTTGGCAATGAGTCATGTCACCCATTTTAGTACAAACTGTCCTGAAACTTCCTCCCAAATGAAGACACGGAGCAGTTTCACTAATATGTAAAAACAGCCATGCCAGCTGCCTTTCATTAGTCATGATGCCTCTCTGCCCACGCTGCAGCCTCCATCTAGGAGAAAACCGGGTCCAGTCAGACACCCAAACAGAACCAGAAGGTCGGCATGTCCTGAGGTCAACCTGCTGGGAAGCGGATGCACCTTTGGAGGGGCCAAGATGCTTCTTCCTTTTGCTTCCCAACACACACCCTTAGAAATTCAACCCAGTAACTTGATTTAACAGGGTCCTCTCTACTTTTGACACTCTCCCCAACCTTGCTAAGCTATCCTGTGGATCTAACATACAGAGTTGGAAGAGGAACCACGAATAATCTCAGGAAAGTTCTAAGTTAGCCAATCAGTAAAGGAACCAGAGTCCACCCAACTGCCAACGTTCAGTGGAAGTCCACTCTGTGGAACCAAATGGGAAGGAAACAAGACCAGTCTGAAATTCAAGCCATGTTTGACAAAACAGTGTTTCATTATTCTACACTGACAGCGCTTAGAGCTATTCTGGAGCTCACAGAGTTCTTCTACCAGTAACTAAGAAGATGCAAATTGATCATAACCTCCCTGAAATGAAAATGAGGAGGGTAAGAAATGGCCCAGGTTTCTTGATTCCCCCTTCTGTGAACCTGGGGCCATGTCACATTCCCCATCATGTTTCCTGCATGGCTGAGGATGGCAAACAGTAACTCTCCTTAGCAGACAAGTCAACCTACCCAGCATGGAGAAAATGCGAGGAAGGACTGCGGCTCTACCTGAGCCACCCAGTAGAAGAGGAGGAAAAAATAATCATGAAGGAAATCTGAATAATTAAGAGGTATTAGCCCTACACTTAGTCCACCTGATGTTACATAGTAAACTCAGTCAGTAGAAAGAGACTCTCTTTCACCCATTTCCTTCAGATTTCTTTCCTTTTCCACCAGATTTCTTCCATTCGTCATCCCAGCAGCTCACGATTGGCCCTGCAGTGTCTCCTAATGCTGAGGACAGACCATTAAAGAAAGGAAGGGCAGAGAAATGAGAATGACATGGCTTTGTTCTTCAAAAACATTCACTCCAGAAGCTGTCACTGCTCAAAAGGCATCTTCGTTCTGGCTCAAATGACCAGAGGGAGCCACCTTCTCCTCGGTTCCAATTTGCTTTGACAGACATGTGGCTATGAAGCAGTGGTTAGCTTCCTGGAGCTGAAGCTGCACTGGAATTCCAAAGCTGCCCTGGCCCTGTCAACAGAAGTCAACAGCTTGAAGAAGAACGGCTGTGGAGTCACAGCTAGAGCTCCCTGACACCTGACAATAAACACTCTTCCAGGCAAGATGCATCCCTTCTCAATGGTTCCAGCTTTGCCCCTAATTTCTCCCATCAGGGCAAACAGGGTGGCATCTTGTTTTGGCAAGAAGTATGAAGGCCATGTTGAAATGAAAGTCAAGGTGAGCCCCCACAAGTACAGCTGCATGCTTTAACCCAGACCAAACAAAACATTCTGATAGCTTCCAGCCACACTCTCCCCAGACAAAACTTTAAAAGAAAAACTGAGACGCAGTGCTAACTTATAAAATAAAAAGAACCTTAGGTTCCTCACCCAGCTTGTTACCAAAGAAGCTGTTTATTACAAAGGCTCCAAAGTCACTGTTCTCCCCCAGGTCCGTGAAAAAGCAGTGAAGCCCAAGAACAACAATGCCATCGGGAGGGCAGGCAAAAAAGCTGTAAGGCTCCCAAAGGGATCTAATTGATCATCCAGGAAGAAGGACTCTTCTGAGAAGTACCTCAGAGGGAAAAGCCTGTCAAATGACTCAATGCCACCAGACTGTAACCTGCCACGAGAAATGCTGCAAACCACCACAGATACTTACTGCCATGGAGAGAAAATCCTGCTTCATTATCCTGAGTCCAAACATCTACTTTATACCTGCAGCATTCAAAGTACAAAAGGAGTCAGATCAGTCTAGATGTTACTTCTTTTGCATAGTAATTGAGATTCACAAAAGAAAAATACAGTTGGTCCTCATTATCCACGGATTCCATTTCTGCAAATTTGCCTGCTAGCTAAAATGTATTTGTAACCTCAGCATCAAGACTTGAGGCACTTCCCAGTCATTCATGGACATGAGCAGCGAAAATCTGAATCTCCTGACACATGCATTCCCAGCCGAGGTCTGACAAGGCAATCCTATGCCTTCTTGTTTCAGCTCTCATACTGAAAATAAGTGAGACACGCTCTATTTAGTGCCACATTTTTTGCACTTTTGTACTTTTTGTTGGTGATTTGCCTGCTTAAAATGGCCTCAAGCATAGGGCTGCAGAACTGTCTAGTATTCCTAAGGGCAGGAAGGCTGTGATGTGCCCTATGGAGAAAATGCATGTGCCAGATAAGCCTTGTTCAGGCATCAATTTTAGGCCTATAGACCGTAAGTTCAATGTTCATGAACCAACTGCATATATTCTATAAGTTGTCTTTTAACAAAAATGTACTTGAAACAAGATTATTTATTGACCAGTTGACAAAAATATTGTGACCCAAAGCTCACAGGAACATAGCCCTGTATTTCCCCTAGGAACAGTCATTCAGGATTTGCTAATTCAGTGTTTTCAGCAACTTTATAGAGCATAATTACCACATGCTCTCAAGGATAGGGAGAATAGACTTAAATTACCAAAGGACATGAGCAACAGATATAATACCCTGATGGTGTTCCCCAGCCTGACACAGGAACATCAGAGGCTGACCTGAAGGACTGTGTAAGTAGAGCACAGATCAGTCAGAAGAGTAACCAGCTTCATAGAGGGAGACCCAGGGCAAGCTGCTCACTCCTGAAAGCAAAGTACTAGCCCTCTTGCTTCAGAGAAGCACAGAACTCATCTTACTAACTGCAAGCTTGAGCCACTGGTGCCTGACTTTCTGGCACTAACCACCCTGGGGAGAGACCTTTCTGAACTCATCCTAGAGTGAAAAATAGACTCTGCAGAAACAGAATTCTGTACCATGGATGGGCATCAGGGATGACAGGATGGTGGCCAAGGTCACGTGCTGAATGGAGGGAGGAGGCTCTGGTGGTGGCTCACGGGACTCTTTACTGCTCTCATTACATAATGGGAACCAGACCTTCATCTTCTCATCAGATAATGATCTTTGCTCTCCAGACTTAAGGGGTGATTACAATCTGAAGAGTTGATTGTGTCTCATTACACTTGTGATAATATATTCCTGATAACCAAGGCTAACTGAGGCTATTAACTTGAACCTTCAAATACCAGCACAGTCATAAGTGGTCCCTTTGACATATTCACATCTGTTATGTGTTGAGCTGAAAAAGGTTTTCTGGCTACAAAATGTATAAAGGAGAAAAAGGTAAAGTAGTATAGAACAACCAGTGCTGTCTTTTCCAAACCAGGAAAGCATCTTAATTCAACAGAATGACTTTTAGTACACTGAGATCTTTAATGTAAAAACAAAACAAAAAAGCAAAGCGATTCCTACATGTCACAGCATAAAAGGTCCAAAGCCCTCACTTTCTTGCTTCCTGATAGTCTGAAGCTCTTCTCCTCTAGCAGTGTTTCCCTCTGCATTATGATCTCAAGAACTATAACCACTATCTTTGGAATGGAAATGGCTTCCTTTTAAACCACTTTCCTCTCTTTATGAAATTTGAGTATCTTTCTCTACCTCCATTTCTGTATTATCAGTTATCCATAGAAAGTGAACAAAGCTAAAAGAACTAGATCACGTGTTCTCAGATCGAGAAGATGCACTAATAAAGGGATGCATGTACTATTTTGCAAATCCTAGAAGACTAATTTCTATCATCATCACAAAAAAAATGTAAGTTGGTAGCCTCCATAAATGGATTCATGTAGAAAATCAGAATAATTTATGAGTGATAAATCAAACCCAAGAGTTATAAATAGGATTCAGGTACCAGAATTTTCATTCTGCCAGCATCAGATGGGGCTTCACCCAGCCCAGTCCCTGAGGCTGAGTGGACTGCAGGGGCTAAGGGCACCTCTCCCTGAGTTTCCTCCTCAGTTAGCATACTGCAGTTTATTTACAGAGAAAGCATTGGGACTGGGAAGCAGTACGTCAATATGAACGGGCCAGAACAGAGAAGGGTTTCAAACTGCAATCAAGCAATCTTGTAATAAGAAGTTGTGATAATTATTTTAAAATGACTATTCATCCAAATCCGGCTCTAAAAATCCTCCAATCCCTCAGAATATTAGAAGCTAAAATAAGGATGTGTGTATAAATAAATTAACTGAGCGGTTTAAAGCGAGCTGGTGACAATGTGAAAAGAAGGCTTAGGTCTCACAAAAATTTTCAACTGAAAAGCAGAGAAATGGTTGCTGTTTGACTAAAACTTACAGAAGACCCTTCTTCTTCTTCTGGGAAGCAGGAGTGGGTCGGCAGGGGACACATTACTGGAGAGCCTCAAATGCACAAAGCACTGAGAGGAGAAAGGGATCAAAAGAGTTTCAGGACAATCCAGAGGAGGTGCTTAAAAAGGATCAAGCCTCTGCCAAAGACAGAAAGAGCCAGCTCTTTGTTTCAAAGAGGCCTGCAGCTACAGGACTTAGATTGGGGCATAAATTCTAATTAAAGTAAATCTTTTTAGATTCCCTGAAGAATTTCCACTCACCAGCTTCGTCTTTCGGCGAGGCAGGAGCTACTTTTGCCACACAGCTCGACGCAGAGCTGCCCTGTCCCTGGCCATGCCAAGGAGGAAACTGTGTGGCAGCCACACTCTCCCTACCTGGGAGATTTATCCCCTTCTGCAACTGGCTGCTTCTGCTAGGACAAGCAGCAGGCTCTGGGTGCAGATGAGCATCAGGATTTGACCAGGGAAGAGGCCGGAGAACAGGACGCAGAGAACAGAACAAATTAAAAACTCTAACCTTCAAGCGATTTCAAGGAGAAAACAGAGGGAAAAGGACAAATAGAAAAAAGGACGGCTTCTTTGAGCAGGCAGAGCACAATTAAGGACACCTGTGATTTTAGGAGCTAACACAAAGCAGATGTGCTGTGGCCTCAGACTCCCGTCCCTTCAGCCCAGTCCTCATGCAGCCTAACTGGACCCCAAACCACAAAGGGGCTGCAGGAGAAAAGGGAGGTCTAAGTCAGCCCAGCTCCAATAACAAAGGCAGAAGGCTGGAACCACAAAAGCTTTTAAAAATAAACATTGTGATTCAAGGCAAGGGGTGGGGAAACCCAGCACTGGGGAAACTTCAAGAAGCACTGGCTCTCAGCAGACATCATTTTTAAAAAACCATTTGGAAATTGCCATTCAATGAGGAGTTTAAATGACAACAGAGAGGCTGCCTTACCTAAGTAGAATAGGATCAAATGGACAGATTAGAAGCACCCTACCCTGCTCAGACTGTTCTACAAAGCAACTAAACTTATCTTTCATCTCTTCAGGAATGCTTTCTCCATCATGAATATAACTCGAAGCCTCCAAGACACTGCAAGCATCTGGAGTTTTCATACTTTTATCCCCCACTACACCTTCTAGATTGAGCCTCGCAAATTAGCCCAAATATGTATCTATTTCAGAGCTTTTAGGAAAATAATTGGTCTCCCTGTTTGTACTAACAACTGCTGTTTCTAAATTCAATGTCTGAATGTACAAACTATGCCCCAGAACTTCTTAAGATACTTAAAAGAAAGAGAAGAACATGTGGTAAACCTACAACACACTAACTCTCCTTGAAGAGGGCCTCTCAAAAGCTCCCCAGAGGAGTAGAAATCACACGTGATCTAAGTTCAGATCCGGTCACCAGCTTCTACCTGTGCAGGGTGGATAATGTATTTCTGTTGTTTTTCGGTTTTCATAAAACTTCTCTGAGTTTCTCCTTCTGTAAAAAAGTGGTAACAGAAACCAGGCTGCAAGTAAACGTTGAGGTTTCAGCAATATGCATGCCAAGTTCCTCACTCAAAATTGCTCTTAAACCTTCAATATTGTTATTATCATAACAAACGATTATTTCCGACACCAAAGGGCTGATGGTCAAGAACGTTGGAATGGTCTACTCTACGAGCTGCCATCCATGACTTCACCTATCTGTGCCTCCTTGTTTAATATAAAAAATGAGGTATGTTAGATTACTAGCTTTAAGGCCCATCCTATCGCTACTAGGAACCTTTTTTTCCCTCCAAACTTTTCAAAAAAAGAAAAACGAAATACATTAATTTAATGCATTTTTGGGCTACATGCCTTGAAAGGGTCACAGGACAAGATATATTAATATGAGGTGCAAAAGGAAAGAAAATTAATTCTCAAAAAACCAGCATCTCTCCTTTTCTTTTTCTTTATTGCATTTTAGGTTTTGGGGTACAAGTGCAGAACAAGCAAGACAGTTGCATAGGTATACACATGGCAGTGTGTTTTGCTGCCTTCCACCCCTTCACCCACATTTGGCATTTCTCCCCATGCTATCCCTCCCCAGCTCCCCCCACCGCTGTCCCTCCCATATTCCCCCCAATAGACCCCAGTGTGTAGTGCTCCCTTCCCTGTGTCCATGTTCTCATTGTTCATCACTCGCCAATGAGTGAGAATATGCGGTATTTCATTTTCTGTTCTTGTGTCAGTTTGCTGAGAATGATGTTCTCCAGATTCATCCATGTCCCTACAAAGGACACGAACTCACCATTTTTGATTGCTGCATAATATTCCATGGTGTATATATTCCACATATTCCCAGTCCAGTCTATCATCGATGGGCATTTGGGTTGGTTCCAGGTCTTTGCTATTGCAAACAGTGCTGCGATGAACATTCGTGTGCATGTGTCCTTATAGTAGACCGATTTATAGTCCTTTGGATATATACCCAGTAATGGGATTGCTGGGTCAAATGGAATTTCTATTTCTAGGTCCTTGCGAATCACCACACTGTCTTCCACAATGGTTGAACTAATTTACACTCCCACCAACAGTGTAAAAGTGTTCCTATTTCTCCGCATCCTCTCCA
>CM052649.1:8819321-8977290 GCA_028533165.1 Leontopithecus rosalia
ATCTATTGGGGGAAATAGGGGAGGGACAGCGGGGGGGGGTAGTGGGGGAGGGATGGCATAGGGAGAATTGCCAAATATGGGTGAGGGGGCAGAAGGCAGCAAAACACACTGCCACGTGTGTACCTATGCAACTATCTTGCACGTTCTGCACATGTACCCCCAAACCTAAAATGCAATAAAAATTAAAAATAAATAAATAAATAAATAAATAAATAAACAAATAAATAAAAGGGCTATTTAGCATTGCAGTTATTTATGAGATAGACTTTTGTGGCTGACAACTAAAGAGGCAGTTTGAAAAAAAAGGGTAAAATTTAGAATGATTCTGAGTTGGAAACTAGATGCATGTATTTCTAGACAAAGATAAGGAAATCCAATTACCAAAAAGTCATTAAATGAATACAATCTGCTCTTACATTACTATAAAGTTATTATTTTCCATGTTTATCATAAATATTTCAGAGCTAATGATCTGGGCTTGGTTTCATTTGTGTACTTGGCTGATTTTTCTCATTCCTCCTCTTCCCACTCAGCATTAAATAATTGGCATCCACTCCCAACGAGCATTTCTGAAACACTCTTGAAAGTCATTGCCAAGGGAGAGATTGCCTTTTCAGATTGGTGTGTCTCAGATTTATCACAAGAGTGGGCAGATGTGAGGGAAAAGGAGAATGAGCTTTGGCAGTAACAATGCAGAGAAAAGTTTTGTTATTCTTAGTGATCACCAAAAGGCAGAAAGGCATCCTCATAAATCATTATCCAAACCAATGGCCTTCCCCAGAGACCAAGTTTCAGACCTTCTCATCTTTTGAGCTAAAAGAAGTGGGAGATGAGAGGCATGAACTGTTCTGAGGCCTGATGAACCTTTACTTATTCCCGGGTTATAACTCAGGCATTTTCCACTTCCATGGGTGAGAACTTCAGGGTATTCATTGGAGAACCCAAAGTTATGTTTGTCCATGCCATGTTGAGGAACACCTCAGCTGGCCTAGTAGATATACCTGGAAAAAGCATCTTTGTTCCCTGGCACAGACTAAGGACTTTAAGCATGGGTGGCTTTCCAATGGGACAGAATCTAGTAAACAAGCACCAGGAGCCTGTAAGCCAGATCAAGCTGAGGCAGGCAGCAGCAGCTCTGTGCCTGGAGGTGGGAGCCAGGGTGGGCGGAAGGTCTAGGCAGGCCTAAGCCCGCCCTGGCCCAGCGTGGGTCTGGCGTCCTGCCTGCGGGAGGCTGGTTCCTTGTGCAGAATTACTAAATGCTACAAATAAGGAAACACTGCAGATGAAAGTTTTAAAGGTTTATCAGTAATAATGCCATTCAGGGCACTAAAACTTCAAAGTCCTTTGACTAGCAGAGTCTAACTAATCTTTACAACACCCCAGCGGGCTAGGTAAGCAAATAAATATTATTATCCCTATTATGTGGAGCACAGAGAGCTGTAAGAGGCTTTGCTCAGGGCTACAGGAAAATCAGCATTACTCACATCTTGGTAACTACCAAGTCCAAACTCAGAACAGCAGGCTGCCCCTTGCTCCACTGACTCATGCTGCCACAGAAACTGCAGGGAGGGTCTGGGAAGGAGACTTTCATGATTCAGAAAAGAACCTGTGGCAGAAGCAGGTATTGTTTTTTTGTTGTTGTTGTTAACAGTAAATGACAGTTATTTTGCCCAATTAGAAATGTCTGACTTGAGATGTCAGGCAGGCACCTCCCTTACTGGAATGGCCACTGGAGGATTTGGACAAGTCTCACCCAGAGTGGGGTCAGCTTCCCCAGAGCTCCTCCCTAATGGTGGCTCCTACATTCTAAGGCTTTCGGGTTTGGGAACTAAACAGTTCTTGGTGGGGTTTTCAATCCTTCTTTTAATAAATTACAACACGTTTCTAAACAAAGAAATTTTGGAAAACACAAAATGGTAAAAAGAAAATGGTCATGTGTGAACTCTTCATAGTACTGTAAGAGATTTCTGGTAACACCTGGGGGTGCGTCCTACCTGTAAATGTTTATGCATGCAAATACATTGATATTGTATAACATTCAGACTATATTTATTCAGATCCTTTACTACTATTCTAAAATCTGGTTTAAATGGCTACATAGCAGCCCATCGAATGGTGTTATCTATTTACTTGGCCAGTCTCCAGCTACTTATAGCTTAGGGGTTTCTCATCACTGGTATCACAACACCAGGTAAACATCCTTTTCATAAATATTTCTATTTCAAAATTTTAGAAGAATCATTGGCTAAGTGGATTCATACATATTTAAAGCATTTCATCCCTACTGTTACATTGTTCACCATCATATTCTATCAATTTCCACTTTCATGTTTTAAGACGTTCATTTTTCTGAGCTTCCAACGCTTCTACACTGGTGGAGCTTAAAAGTAGCAGTGGATTTTAGTTAACGGCTAGTGAATTTGGAATAAGGCCATGCTTAAAGCATAGACTTTAGTTATAGGAAGGTTTATCTGGGGTATGAGGGAGGGCTACAAGAGAACAGAGGAA
The DNA here is from genome assembly GCA_028533165.1 of Leontopithecus rosalia. Classification (NCBI taxonomy): domain Eukaryota; kingdom Metazoa; phylum Chordata; class Mammalia; order Primates; family Cebidae; genus Leontopithecus; species Leontopithecus rosalia. Next base: position 8,821,830 of record CM052649.1, read on the forward strand.
GGTAATATTTACTCATCTCCAAAACAGCCACCACCTTCTATGAAGCAACCATAAAAGCAACTCATGTACGAGATTTTTGCAAGGAAGGTGTCCCCATTTCACACCTGAGGAAAATGAGACCCAGAAAGATTCACTCACTCACTCCAGGTCATTGTTCCTAGGTTTAGAGCCAGGATGCCCACCCTAGGCCATCTGCTCCAGCCCCCTGGGATATAAATGGAAATCCAGAAGTGCTGGAGACCCTGAGCAAGGTAGACAAGAGAATGTATTTGTTCATGACTCTTTCTCCTCCTCTTCCAAATTATAAATGGCAGAAGTGTTTTTGATGCTAACTCCAAGGCAACCTTGATCATGCAATGAACCCCCAGCAGGCTTGTATTAAAAGTACTTTGTAACAACCTTGGGTATTTGGAGTACTTTTACTTAAATCTTGAGGGATACATGTTTAAGAGGGCAAGTTCTGAGCCAGACAAATGTGGCTTTTATTCCTGACTCTGCAATTTAGGATGTGTACAACTTTGAGCGTGCCCAAAATGACACACCCAATCTTCATTTGTGAAATTAGGAAGAGGGAGAATTATTACTATTATTATTATTATTTTATTTTGCGATGGCGTCTCACTCTCTCACCCAGGCTGGAATGCAGTGGCACAATCTCAGCTGACTGCAACCTCCGCCTCCCGGGTTCAAGTGATTCTCCTGCCTCAGCCTCCCAAGCAAGCTGGGATTACAGGCTTATGCTACCACATCCAGCTAATTTTTTGCATTTTTACTAGAGACAGGGTTTCACCATGCTAGCCAGGATGGTCTTGATCTCCTAACTTCATGATCCGCCCACCTCAGCCTCCCAAAGTGCTGGGATTACAGGCATGCGCCACCGTGCCCGGCCAGAAGAGAGAGACTTAAAGGAGGCAGTACATGCAAAGGGATAATTCCAATGTCTGGACATGCTAAGTCCCCAAGAAAAGGCAGCTCTTAAAATGAGCATGTTACGAGAATTTCCACCATTTCACAAGGTCATAAAGAGGTAGCATAGGTATTTGACTCAGAAGAAGAGGGAAGGTAATCTCACCTCCACAGGCTGGAAACTCGATTCCCTTGATGTTAGGGCATGTCCCCAGGTTGCACAACGAAGTTTCAGAAGTGGCAAATTCCTCATCCCTATAGTGATTGCTTCAAACAATTTATGCAGCAATATTATACAATGACTAAGAGACTTGGGTCTGGGGAAATCAACAAAATTATATTCCACAACCAACTCTGTCCAGGAAGAACCACTATGCTCTGAGTCCTTACTCACCCTCTGTAAGCTACGTATGTAAAATAAACATCACTGTATTCCCCAGCTCATGTGAGAAGTAAATGAGACGATATGACACATGCAAAGGTAAGGAAAACAATGTCTATCGCATAAAACAAAAACACTCATGCAGGAATTACGGTACCTGTGAGTGCTGTCCAGTCTTCCTCCCACTTCCTCACCTCTTTGAAGTTGGCCGTAGCCCACCCCATGATTTCTCTTGCCAATGAGATGTGAGTGGAAGGAAATCATGCCTCCTCTGGATGAAGCTTCCCCAGGGTCAATGGGCCACGTGCCATGTTCTCCCTTTACCATAACAGTGACCAACAACTCTCAAGGTGACAACTACCGAAAAAATCAGCCTGCCACCCAAAGAGAGATGTCTTAAAAGAGCACCTCCAGCAAGCCCAGGTGCACAGGAAGCACAAATGAGAAACAAACATTTGTTGTTTGAAGCTGCAGAGATTTAGGGGTTGTTTGTTACAGCAGCCTTGCCCATAGAAACTGATGCAGATATTAATATGAGTAGCTTATTAGTCAGTTCCATAGAGCAGGAGAAAGTGATCCTAGTTTTCTATCAAAATATTAATAATAACTATGACGAGGAGAGTTTTCTCAAGTAGACTAGGCAGCTGAAGGGAAAAACAATATAATGTTGAAGACAAAAACTTTATTCAGGACTCTCTGAGAACTGACTCTGCCTTCTGCCTTGGAAAAGGCTCATTGAGGTCAAGTCTAATTTCGGAAGGAGAACCCATTCCCCTCAGACCCGTAGATCACAGGCCTCAGTCCACAAGAAGGATGACATGAGTGTCCTGAGGCTGAACGAGTGATGGGGTCTCAACATGTTGGGGCTGATGTCTCAGTTCCTGCCCCTTCTGGGGGGTCTCCCTGAAATACTGCCTAACTGGGTACCTGGAGAGGAACCAAGCCAATGGAAGCTGCCCATCAATAGCCTAGAATTGCCTTCCAGAGGTTTCCATATCACTGACTGAGTCAATTGGAGAATGGTGCGGTCCCTTTCTACCAATCCACAATCCACCAGAAACACTGGAAGTTTTCCAGTACTAGCATAAGTCAGAATAGGAATGCTTGATTTAAGACAAGAAATAACTTAGGGAAATTTAAAAAGATTTTTGCCAAAGAAACCTCTGATTAGAAACTGGTTTGTTAGAAACACAAGCAAAGAGAGTTTTTAAATATCAAAAATATGCATCCCAGCTAAGTTTTATAAGTCTGTGTTTGTTAGGCTGAATAACTGTTGCTATTAACAATCTTTGCAACCAATAAGTCTGCATGTACCGCTTGCAACAAGATTCATCAACTACCTAGCTAAACAATATAGTCACAAGCAAACTCATTTGCTCAAAATTAAGTGCTCTGTGGTGTTTTTATTTCCAACTTTGCTTGAAGAAAGAATGAAGAAAAGTAGAAAAAGTAACAACCTGCTCCTCTTAGAGAAATGATTGGAAGCTTTTTTTAGTGTAAGATCTAGAATGCAAATTATTAAGAATGTGGCTATAAATTTTCTAATTAAAAAAAAAGCTGTCCACTGTCAACTCATTGCTTCTGTCTGTCATATATGGCCAATCAAGTTTTCTGACAGCATTTGTCCTCTGGGAAATATTTCCTCCACTTTTTCTCTAAAACTTGGCAGTGTGAGGTTTTGTTTTTGCTTTTGTTTTTCCTCTATCTGCCTCATGACACTGTTGAGCATAGAAAAGACATCGTCTAGTGCCCTGGAAGAGACTTTGCTTGGATTCTCGTTCTTTTATGACACCCTCTGATAGTATTCCATGACTTTGGAAATCAATTCTGTACTGTGAGAATAAGGTTTGAAATGAAAAGTTCCTGCCCTGTGTCCAAAGGACAGAGTTGGTTTTATTCAGGCTAGAACGTATCTTTCCCTGTATTATGCTATAGACACAGAAGCAATCCTTAGTTCAGTCTGCGGCAAGAGCCAAAGAAATTGTGTAAAAAGATGCTGAAGTAGGCTTGAGGGTTGGGGGGTGATGAGGAAGGAGCCCAGAAAACTGCATAATAATAATTTTGTTCACTTCTAGATATTTTCCTAATGTCTTCAGAGGTCTATTTTTCTTCACTGTGTAAGCTGCATATGTCCACTGTAAACATTTTAGAAAAATATAATAAAGGGAAAAAATCATTCACTACCTGAGCATCGAAAGATAATCATCACTATCATTTCAATGCATTTCCTTCCAATCTTTCATCTATTCATCTATTTCATCTATCTGTATCTAAAAATATATAAAATACATATATAGAATTGATATGTATTGAATAAGATTCGTGTAGGATATATTTCTACATATACACAGTGAAATCGTTTAAAAGCAGAATTTTAACCACTGCCTAACATTCGTGTTATTTATGCAGCATTATTCATTTCACCATTTCCTTACTGGTGGCCATTTCTTTGCTCCATATTTTAAGTTGTTCACTCTTTTGTCTGTATTTTGTCTATTTCTATAATACATAATAATGATAAAAGCCAGCAGAGAAAAGAACTACCAAATTACCTAGTCAAGTGAATGATTTACAGTAACAAAAAAAGAACTTTAAAACTCTGTTTCTAACAGTTTTACCGGTGACTGATACTTTTTAAATTAATAAAACCCACTGGCTGGATATGGAAATCAGGGGTAAACAAATGAGGACTACTAACTGACCAGTAAGCCCATGAAGACCAGTAAGACAGCAGGTGCTGTGACCCTGGGTTCTGACTCTCCAGGGACAGCCACCAGGGGATCAGGGTACCAAGACCAAGGCAGAGAACAGCCAGAGTATGTAGATTTTACCCCAAAATCTGGCCAAACCTAGGGCTCAATATATCAACTGGGGAGAGGAATAAGGAGGGAGAAAGGAGGAAAGAAGGAAGGAAGGAGCTGAAGAGGAAGGACTGGGGAGAGGAGTAAAGGAGAAGAGAAAGAAGCAGGCTCCGGGAGATGGGCTTGAGGAAATTGGTGTGCATGATGCTGGGTGGACTGGCAGAAGGGCTTCTGGAAAAAAACAGCCTGCAAACTGGCAGAGAAGGGCGCATATGCATCAGCGCGAGGATACCAGGCATGACTGTCCAAGCGCTGGAGAAGCCATGTGCTCTCATGAGCTGGAAAGAAGGGAACAGATGAGCAGGGCAGGAGTCCAAATGCTGCAAGCTGGAAGAGCAGAGCCGTGAATCAGTGATCAAAGACAGGGTGACCTCATGGAGTCCAAAGATGCTGGTGAGAAGCAAGGTCACACAACAGACAGGAGTGGAATGCCCACTCCACAACATATGGGCATGCAAGATACATCCAGATGTCTACTCACAAAAAGCGATGTCAAATGAGTTTTTTTAAATATTAGAAAGATGGTGGAGAGTATAATAAAGGAGGGTCTAATAAATGCCAAGGATGCTGAGACAAGGAAGGCTTCTCCAAGGTGAAGAATGCAATCCATCAGGGCTAGGTCCTGATGTTCAGATTGATCAATGAGAGAAAGGATCTTACATGGAGTCCGAGCATCCCAAAGAAGGCCGCTCCTGTACACCCAGCTGGTGTGAATGCGCTGTGTGGAGTGGGGGGTGTGCCTGAAGCCAAGGCTAACCCAAAACATCTGCTGGCTTAAAGAGGCTCGGGGGGAGGGGACTGACACACATGGGGACACCAGCTGTGAGAGACATGAATCAAAGGACAGAGCCTTCCCACCAGGAAACAGGAGTCTGGCTTAAAAAAGACGCAGGAGTAATAGGCACATCTGAGAAGCATGCTTAAACAACAACAAAAAAAAATAGGGCATTCTGGTATTTCATTTGAAAGTCTACACGTTTTAAAGATTTATCCATTCACTAAGAAATTAAAAGAGAAACACCCACCACGTGCAAGGCTCTACAGCATGCATCTTTTGCTAGCTCAAAGTCAATTGAATTTGCTCGTGATTGCAGAACATGTCAACATATATTCTTTCAAACATCTTCCATGCATTAATGATTAAAAATACCTATGCAAGGAGACATTATGCTATGCATGCTGTCTAATACCTTTCTTCATTCACTCTTCATTCACATAAAATAAATGTTTCCATGTGTGCAAAAATAGATACATCATTCTTTTTAAAGGCTGTACATTACGCTGTGCTTTATTTACCCAGGTCCCTTCTGTGGACATACACCGTTTTTCCACGATTAAAAATAAAAAAGGCAACAAACATCTACAATTGTGTAATTAGGTGGACATAAGTACAAGATAAATCCCCAGAAGTGGAAGTGTCAGATCAATTATGTTGATAGATACTTCCTAAAGCACCAAACAGCTTTTACAGTTACATCGACCCTTGTGCATGTTGGGATTTACTTTTTTTTAATCTTTACCAATCTAATAGGTGAAAAATAGTTGATACTTTAAATTTCTTTCATTCTGAGTGAAGCTGAACAGCTTTCATACCATTAGCTGCTTTTTTGGTTTCTCGATAAAAGGTAAAGGAGACTGATGCCTCCATGCCAGGTAACGGGAGGGATATGTGAGGAGCAACAGCGCTCTGAAGATAGGCTGGATGGAGTCAGGATTCCCATCCATGCAGACCCCAAACCACCCTGAGCTCTGCTTCTCCAGCCCAGTTTCCTAACTCATCTCTCACCTTACCCAAGCTTCTGCACACTACACCTTATTATTTTTTAAATGACTGTTCTTCATTTCAGGTGACATACTTCCCCACATCTTTACCATGACAGCTACTAAGGCAAAATAAAAACACCCACTGCCATTAGAAAACAGCAGAACTGTGCCAGATGTGGCAGCTCATACCTGTAATCCCAGCAGTTTGGGAGGCCAAGGCAAGAGGACAGATCACCTGCAGCCAGGGATTTGAGACTAGCCTAGGCAATATAAGAAGCCCATGTCTTCATAAAATAAATTTTTTAAAAATAGCCAGGCATGATAATATGATTTGGCTCTGTATCCCTGCCCAAAACTCATCTCCTGTCATCCCCACATGTCAACATAGGAGCCTGGTGGGAGATGACTGGATCCTGGGAACAGTTTCCCTATGCTGTTCTCACCATAGTGAGTTCTTATGAGATCTAATGATTTAAAAGTGTGATACTTCCTCTCTCTCTCTCCAGCCACCAGGTAAGACTTGCCTCTATTCCCCTTGATCTTCTGCCATGATTTAAGGTTTCCTGAGGTCTCCCCAGCCATGCAGAACTGTGACTAAATTAAACCTCTTTTCTTAATAAATTACCAAGTGTCATATAGTTCTTTATAGCAGTGTGAAAACAATGTAATACAACAAATTGGTACCAAGAGTGGGACACTGCTATAAAGATACCAGAAATGTGGAAGTTTGAAGATCACAAGGTCAAGAGATCGAGATCATCCTGGTCAACATGGTGAAACCCCGTCTCTACTAAAAATACAAAAATTAGCTGGGCATGGTGGCACGTGCCTGTAATCCCAGCTACTCAGGAGGCTGACGCAGGAGAATTGCCTGAACCCAGGAGGCGGAGGTTGTGGTGAGCTGAGATCACGCCATTGCACTCCTGCGTGGGTAACAAGAGCGAAATTCCATCTCAAAAAAATAAAATAAAATAAAGAAACTGAGTAATAGGGAGAGGTTCGAACAGTTTGGAGGGCTCAGAAGACAGGAAAATGAAGGAAAGTTTGGAACTTCCTAAAGACTTGTTGAATGGTTTTGACCAAAATGCTGACAGTGTTTTGGAAAATAAAGTCCAGGCTGAGGTGGTCTCAGACGGAGGTAAGAAACTTATTAGGAACCAAAGCAAAGGTCACTCTTGTAATGCTTTAGCAAAGAGATTGGTGGCATTGTGCCCTTGCTCTAGGGACCTGGGGAACTTTGAACTTGAGAGAAGTAATTTAGGGTATCTGGCAGAAGAAAGTTCTAAGAAACAGAGTATTCAAGACATAGCCTGGGTGCTTCTAACAGAGTATAGTCACATATATTCATAAAGAGATGATCTGAAATTAGAACTTATATTTAAAAGGGAAGCAGAACATAAAAGATTGGAAAATTTGCAGCCTGACTATGCAGTAGAAAAGAAAAAAAAAACAATTCATAGGAAGAAATTCAAGCCAGCTGCAGAAATTTGCATAAGCAACAATAATGAAATGTCTTCAGGGCATTTCAGAGAGATCTTCATGGCAGCCCCTCCCATCACAGGCCTGGAGATTCAGGAGGGAAAAATGGTTTCTTGTCCTGGGCCCAGGGCCCTGCTGTTTTGTGCAACCTTGGGACGTGATGCCCTGTATTCCAGCTACTCCAGCTACAGCCATGGTTATAAGGGACCAAGGTACAGGTTGGGCCATTGCTTCAGATGGTACAAACCCCAAGACTTGGCAGCTTCCACATGGTGTTCAGTCTGCAGGTGTGCAGAAAACAAGAGTGGAGCTTTGGGAGCCTCCTCCTGTATTTCAGAGGATATATGGAAACACCTGAATGTCAAGGCATAAGTCAGCTACAGGGGTGGAGCCCTCATGGGAACCTCTACTTAGGCAATGCAGAGGGGAAGTGTGGGGTTGGAGCCCCCACACAGAATCCCCACTGGGGCACTACCTAGTAGAGCTGTGAGAAGAGGGTCACCATTCTCCAGACCCCAGAATGGTAGATCCACAAACAGCTTGCACTGTGTACCTGGAAAAGCTTTAAGTACTCATTGTCAGCCAGGGAATGCACTTGCAGGGGCTATACCCTATAGACCCACAGGGTCAGAGCTGCCCAAGGGCTTGGAAGCCTACCCCTTGCATCCATGTGCCCTGGATGTGAGACATGGAGTCAAAGGAGATTATTTTGGAGCTTTCAGATTTAATGGTTGTCCTGCTCAGTTTGGAACTCGCATGGGCCCTGTAGGCCTTGGTTTTGGCCAATTTCTCCCTTTCAGAATGACAGCATTTAACCATTGCCTGTACTCCCATTGTATCTTGGAAGTAACTAAATTGCTTTTTATTTTAAAGGCTCATAGGTGGAAGGGACTTGCTTGTATCAGATGAGACTTTAGACTTACACTTTTGAGTTATTGCTGCAAGGAGTTCAGACTTTGAGAAAAAGGCATAATTGTGCTTTGAAATATGAGAAAGACATGAGATTTAGGAGGGGCCAGGGGTGGGATGATATGGTTTAGCTCTGTGTCCCCACTCAAATCTCATCTCAAACTGTAATCTCCACATGTCAAGGGAGGAAACTGGTAAGAGGTGACTGAATCATTGGGGTGGTTTCCCCCATGGTGTTCTCGTGATAGTGGGTGAGTTCTCACAAGATCTGATGGTTTAAGTGTGGTACTTCCCCCTCTCTCTCCTGCCACCATGTATGACATGCTTCACTTCCCCTTTACCTTCCACCATGATTGTAAATTTCCTGAGTCCTCCTCAGTCATTCAGAACTGTGAGCCAATTAAACCTCTTTTCTTTATTAATTATCCAATCTCAGGTGGTTTTTTTATAGCATTGTGAAAATGAACTAATCTATATGGCGACACATGGTTGTAGGTCTAGCTATTCAGGAGGCTGAAGCAGGAGGATCACTGGAGCCTAGGAGTTTGAGGTCAGTGAGCTATGACTGTACTATGGCACTCCAGCCTGGGCAACCTAGTGTGACCCTGTCTATAAAAAAAAAACTTAATAAAGAAAATAGCAGAACCTCTCTACAATAAGGGATGGAGGGCAAAGCAAATCCATGGGTGTATGCTCTGCAGCTTGTAAGTGTTTCGCTTGGAGTGGCAGACTGTCAGGTTCCTCATCTGCAATAACATCTACCCTGTAGGAATGTTGTGTGGGTAGAAAGAATGTACATACAGTGTCCTGGACTTAATCCAGAAATGGAAGTGGTCATTATTCACAATATGATGTGGGGCATTTGTGGTAAGGAATAAAATCTTCTTTGGGTATTAATTCTCACTTCATACCAGGAATTCAGAAAAAAGGAAATCTTTGCTCTATTTCCCCATCAAGAATCATGAATACAACTTGTTCACTGGAGGAGGACCTTGGGCTGGGAGGCACCCTGGAGATGGCCACTCCCTCACTAGCGTCACCAGAGGGTGCTGATAAGAGAAGACTACAGGGAGAGGAGGTTGATGATCACACACATCACCTCTATGGCGGTAGAGGTAATACATAAGTATAACAGGTGCTCACAAAATACTTCTCGAAAAAAATGAATGAAATGCCCACCTAAGAAACCCTCTGGTAAATGTTCCTCTTTTATCCTTGTTTAAACCAAAGGTTCTCAGCCACAGCATTGCTGACATTTGGGACCAGATAATTCTGTTACCAGATGCTTCCCTGTGCATTGTAGGACATTCATCGTAGAAGCATCCTTGGCCACTGCACACATAACAGCAATAGCACACACAAGGGCAAGTTGTAACAACTAAACCATCTCTAGACATTGCCAGATGTCCCCTGAGGGCAAAATCACCCCCAGTTAAAAACCACTGTTTTAGACTATAGGAAAGCAACAAAATATATTCGTGAGGGTAAAAATACCTTAACTTTTTACTGTGTCCCTGAATCCGAAGCTGTTTTGAAGGCTGAGCAAATAATATAGTTATAACGTATCATAGTAATTCCTTGGAGCAATTTATAACTGATTGGAGAATATTAACAGCCTGAGGCAAATCAGTCATTAGCTGTTGTTATTCTGGAGGTGGGGAGGGGGACACAGCATTAATAATTCAATAAAGGAAAGGCAGCAGACAATGAGACCCTAGTGTTATTTATTTAGCTAATTAGATCCAGTTTTGGTGGCAACCCTGCTTTTGTGAGAATGAATACGCCATATCTATTCTTCAACTAATCAGGAAAGTTGTACATCCCAAATCTGCTCTTATTGCCTTTCAGCTGGAAGATGTGCAGTTCAAGTAGTCCTGGAGCCTTCAGAGGAGGAAAACAGGCTGCAAACACTCATCACTTACGAGTGTGCCTCACAGACAGCAGGTCCACACATGGGGGTGGGGGTATAAATCAGATGTGTCAGCATCAGTCCTCACTGTCCCTGGCCTTTCTTACTTTCCAGCTCCAATCCAGGGCAAGACAGGGATGAATGGTATCAGGTAAAATGTAGAGCCATTGACACATAGATATGCTCAGTTTATTACTGTTAGTGATGAGCAATCCTACCTGGACCACCAAGAGACTAGAAAATGTGGTATTTCTTGTTTGTTTGTTTGTTTGTTTGTTTGTTTGCTTTTTCAGATAGAGTCTCATGTGTTGCCCAGGCTGGAGTACAGTGGCATAATCTCGGCTCACTGCAACCTCTGCCACCCAAGTTCAAGCGATTCTCCTACCTCAGCCTCCTTAATAGCTGGGATTACAGGCAAAAAACCACCACACCCAGCTAATTTTTAGTAGAGATGGGGCTTCACCATGTTGGCCAGGCTGGTCTCGAACTCCTGACCTCAAGTGATCTGCCCACTTTGGCCTCCCAAAGTACTGGGATTACAGGCGTGAGCCACTGCGCTTGGCCCAAAACATGATATTAAATACATGTCTGGTATAGCAAATGTGAGACCTTTCCTGTTTTGACTTTGCTCACAATTTAGGCTGCAGGAGCTGCTGGAGGTTCCCAAAGTGGACCTATTTTGATGGTTTATTTTGGTGTAGATCACAACCTTGAAGGTGTCCCTGTCACCCTCTTGTGGTCAATGAGAAGTCAACTCAATGCCCTACAGACTACAGTAGCTAATAGGGATTTAAAATTTTTTTAAAAAATCATCAGGAAGAAGAATATCTAAACCAACTTAGTCCTGTTCACTGAGACAAATCATTAGAAATTCTAGAGATTTCTGCCTAAGCTGTTAGAGATTTTATTTCTCCTTATGTATTTACAATCTTAGCACTTCCATTTCTAGTATATATTTTACTTCCTCTTCCCTTTCTTGCTCTCTTTTTTCTTTTTTTTCTTCCCCCATTTATTTGTTTAGAGGCAAGATTTTATACAGGTGGCTGTCAGCTCTGAGGCTTCATAAAAAGTCAGATACTTAGATAAACCAGGCGATCACAGAAAGGCCACTGACAAGATTCCAATGTGAAGATGCCCCGGACCACTGACTTGTCCTTAATATCTAAACAAAGGGCATTTTCCTACCATGGGGAGAAAGGTTTCTTATGCACACACACATCTGTCTGTCACAGCCTTTGGAAACCTGGGGTCAGTCAGATCCCAAGTGAGAGCACAAAATGGAAATCACATCTCCAAATCACTTTATTTCACTAAAATCAAATTGATTTTTAAGTCAACAAAACGAAGAGTTTCAGCTCCCCATGAAATTTCACTGACCCAGAAATTACCTTTGCCAACCCAAACATACCTTTCTTTTCTCATCTAATGGGATTGCAGTGGTGCTCAGCAAGTCCAGTAGAGTACAGAGTGGGATGCCCATGAATGTGCCATGAGCTGAGAGCTGAACAGTGCCTGACATTTCACCCATTTAAGGTACAGACTTTTCTTACTCCAGAAGATCCAGAAGGTCTATAATATGTGTTCAAATGTGGCACAGAGGAAAAATATCTTAGCACAATTATGGGGTCTTAGAGGAACTAGCATCCTCATAATGTAGATCAGCAGCTTATAGAAATGGAACTCAGAGCAGATGAATTTTGATTGGGGAAGGAAGAAAAAGGAAAAACACAAGACATTACCTAGAGTGAGCATCCCTAAAGGCCAACGTTCTGGGTGGGTGGGAGATAGGAGGAAGAACAGCCCCTCTCAAATGTACAATAACAGGTGATGTGGATACTGCTCACTGGAAGGGAACTGGGGATACCCAGTCATGTGCCAGCCAATGTTTAATGACCACCCAGCTGGGGAGGTCCTGACCTGTGGTGTTTGCCAATTTCTATGGTGTAAATACTCCCACCATAGCCTACGTTAAGCTACTAGCACAATGCCAGTGAACACAGACACAGGGAGACACACATACAGTTGGCTCCAGCAAGGCAGAAGGAACAGCTCCAGCACAGAGCACCCTGGCACAGGAAGTGGAAATGAAAAGAAACTGGACAGGATCCTGGTGACCCACTTCTTTTGATAGGAGATTTGTGTGCAAGGTGCTTTTTTCTTGACACAGCTGGGCTTTCCTAATCATTTATTCTCAGAAACTCAATGGAGATTCTTTCCTTTATCTCTCCCAATTCTGCTCTATGAAATTCTTAGGAATTTAAAAATTCATGATGAGCACATAGTAACTTAAATTCAAACAGCAAAGAACTATTCATTTTTTCTCCTGTTGTGACTTTATTGTGGTAAACATTGCATTAAATTGCCATGCAAATAATTGGGGTTCAGAAGCGCTTTACTTATGAAGAGATTTCCTGTTCACAGCATTTACTGACAGAGATTTTCACCTTCTCATTGTCCATCTCTCCTCCTTCTCCCTCTACCAGTCCCCTCTCTCTCCTTTTCTCTCCCACTATGTTCTTCCTTTGGGGCTGTCTCCAACCCTTCTCCATTCCTCTTTCCAAGTATCTCTATTTATCTCTTTCTCCACTTCTTTCCTCTTACCCCATCTCCCTCATTCTTCTCTCAATTTCTCAGTAAGGCAAAGATTGCTCACCCTGTCTTCATAATATATCTGACAATTCCATACCCTGTTTTCTAATTATGCTTAGAAGAGTGACATACCAGCATGCAGAGACAACAGGAAGAGGTAAATTAATGGAACCACAGAAAAACACCAGGCATAACAAGAGCCTGAACAAGCTCTGTGTGAATAAAAAGGTACTACGCATCGGGCATGTGGACTTAACTCGAGATTATGTACCACAAACAAGTACAACATGACAAAAAAGAACGTACAGGCGTGGAGTAAAGTACTAACCACTTAAATAAAGGTGGCGAAAATCCCACTATAAGAATCCCGAGTTTTACTTCTCTTTTCTTTTCTTCTCTGGTTCCCCTTACCCTGGTACCTGCCAACCAAGCTTTGATTTAAACATTTTTATATAGCAAAAGACACAGAAGAAAAACGTAACTTAAATCTAAACACTGAAACAGCTTAAGTTACAAAATGAGTGTGGTTTTATAAAATAAATACACAAAGCCTTGTGGGAAGAAGGAGAAAGCAGCTGTGAAGGGATTAGACAAGTAAAAAGCCCACTAAAAATACAGGTAACGCCAGGGTTGATTTCTTCTTTCTGCCTGACACAGACTGTGTGGCCAACACATGTATCAACAGACAGGAAGTAACAGAACTCCTAACCAGACAGGCTCTGGGAGCTTGTTCTATATTCACAGAATAATATTTGGGAAGACAGGGTCCCAGGAAGTACTAAATCAAATCCTGCCACTTCACGATAACAAGGAAAGGAGAAAATGAATTATTGATAGCCACAGATTTTTCAGAGGAAAAAAAGAACAGATTTTCAACTATTCTTGGTTTGAAATCATTACATTTTAGACAACTTGAAGCCATTATATTTTAGACAAATTGAAACCATTACATTTTAGGCAACTTTTTAAAAATCTTGAATTTCAAGGATTAGGGCAAAGGATGTGTTCCATGTGTTCCTCTAACTAAAAATGAAGGCTGTGTCTCTAGTTCTTACAGTCATTCGACAAATACATCAATAAGAATTAGCTGCCAACTTGATTTCCTTGGCCTCCCACAGTCAGAATAATATAAAGAAATTCCTTCCGTGATCTCTTTATTTCAACAAACCAGTTGTTATTCGTGTGTCCTCAGGAGGCTGTAGGCAAATCAAGGGCTGGCTGTCACAATCAATATCAATGCCTTTGAAGTCAATGACACTAAATGGAAATGCTACAAGTGTCATTAATGAGCATGTGTTAATAATGCTACTCAAGAAATATTTCACATTTCAAGAAAAGCACCAGAAATAACTCTGTAGAGTTTATGGGAGCATGTCTGAGGTGTTGCTAATCATATATCAGTTTATTAATCATTATAAATTCCATCACATTAAATATTATTTGGACTGTGCATATACTTAATGTTGAAGGTGTAATTAAGAAACGGTCTGATTGATACCAGGAGTCGGTCTCAGTTGAACTAGGAGTTGGTATAGTATCTGTCCAACACACACCCATGAGTGGGGCTGCAGATATATTACATAAAGATACAGGATGTGGACCTGAAATTGAATTTCAGAGAAACATCAAGCTTTTTTTAGGTTAAACGTAAATTTAAAATAAACAGAAGAGATATAATTTTTTAGCATAAATACAGTTCAGACTTAGACTAACAATTATTCATTGTTTATTTGAAGTTTAAATTTAACTGAGTGCCCTGTATTTTATCTGGTAACTCTACCCAGGGGGAATGTGTGGAGCTTTTTATGGTGTAGAGAGCTGCCTCTGGGTAGCACCATGATGGCCATCTGAGGTGTACCTGTCCTTCTCCCACCTCAGGCCCTGTAAATAAATTTTAAAAAATTAAAAGAGAAGTTTCACACAACTAATAGAAGACAAGGAGAAGGTGTCATGTGGGTCAGAAACCTTGAGACATTCCAGAAAGATAGAAAGCAACCTGGCTCATCTTAACAGAGGAAATTGTGCCCTCAGAAATGAACTAAAAAGGTTGCTGGGAAATGCTGTAGAACGTCTAGGGATGCCCCAGGCTCTGAAGCAACAAATGCAATGAGCAAGGGAAACAGAAGCTGTAGAGATTAATTGAGGGAGCCTATTCAGAAATACTAAACAAAGAATGCCTGCTGCCCCACCCTGTGTCAAGGAGCAGGAGCATGGACTGTCTAGATGGAGCTACCAGGGTGACCGCTTGGGTTGCAGAGGCAGAGAGGTTCCCTGGATGACTGCTGATGCCTGGGGGCACCAGAAAATGAGAACCTGCTACATACCAACTCCACCATCCTCAGTGATCTCCAATTATATGGAAAGCAAAAGTGAAACCACAGATAGGAGATCACAGACTCTCAGGATAACCAAAAATTAGAAAAACCAACATCAAACAAAGAGGCATTGAAGAGCTGACACATGAAGAAACAAAGTTAAAGCAGCAACTATTAGGCTTTAAAAGTAGTGTAATTATATCCTTAATGATTTAAGGTATCCTCTTACATAAATGAAAGAGAACAGGCTGCAATGAAAAAAAACATATTTTAGAAATAAAAAGTAAGATTATTTTCAGTTTTAAAAGAATAAAACTCCATAGGACAAACTCAGATGCCCATCAATGTTAGACTGGATAAAGAAAATGTGGTACACATACACCTGGGAATACCATGCAGCCATAAAAAAGAATGAAATCATGTCTTTCACAGGGACATGGATGAAGATGAAAGCCCTCATCCTCAACACACACACACAGAAACAGAAAACCCAACACCACATGTTCTCACTCACAAGTGGGAGGTGAACAATGAGAACACATGGACACAGACAGAGGAACCACACACACTGGGGCCTGTTGGGGAGCATGGTGTGAGGGGCAGGGAGAGCGTCATGACAAACAGCTAATGCATGCAGGGCTTAAAACCTAGATGACAGGTTGATAGGTGCAGTAAACCACCATGGCACACATATACCTATGTAACAAACCTGCACATTCTGCACATGCATTCTGAAACCTAAAGTCAAATAAAAAATAAATAAAACTCCATGGGTTAAATTGCAAAATTAACACAGCTAAACATCACAGTTAGCTGATCAGTTAGCTGGTAGATGGCATTGAGACAAGCAGACAGTCAGGAGAGATGTGTATGCTCCAGAA
This sequence comes from Leontopithecus rosalia, assembly GCA_028533165.1. Taxonomy (NCBI): domain Eukaryota; kingdom Metazoa; phylum Chordata; class Mammalia; order Primates; family Cebidae; genus Leontopithecus; species Leontopithecus rosalia. The sequence goes on from CM052649.1 coordinate 8,837,825, forward strand.
CCCACTGAATGAAAGTTCCAGAGGGGAAGAATAAAGATTATAGATGGGAGGAAACACTCAAAGAAAAAACAGAAATAGTAGAATACATGGAAAAATGGACTCTTCAGACTACAATAGTAGACCAAATGCAAGAAGAAACTGTACACATAAAGAGATGAAATTCTGTAACAGATAATCAGAAAATTCTGTAACAGATATCTAAAAAGGGGACCAGAGGCAGAAAACTTTACCTACAATAATCTGCTTCTCCTCACAGTTCTCACACTGAATGCTAAAAGACAATAGAGTCATTTTTTCACATTTTCACACAAAAAATTATTGTGATTTTGAAACTAGCACCCTCTACACCACAAACTCGTGCGTTCATCTGGGAGATTTCTAGATATGCAAGGATTCATAGTTTGTCAACGATAGATTGTCCTGGGAAACACGAGTAGATAATGCATACAAACAAAACCAAACACGATCACAAGTCATAGGAAGAAAAGGAACATACGCTCTAAAGTAGCAAAGATACCGTGGCAAGTACAGAAACCAAAACTTTTTTTTAAGCCTAAGTAACTGTTCACTTGAAATCAAACAATTAATAATAATCTGGAACTAAAACCCCAGAAAATAAGAAGTTCACATTAATTATGGTCTTACGTGGCAGCAGGCATTATTCTAAACTCTTTCTGCGTGTTAGCTCACTCCATCTTCACAATAACCCTAAAAGGCGTTTACTACTATTATCATTTTGTAGATTTGGAGACTGAAGACCAGGGAATTAAAACTTTGGCCAAGGTCACAGAGGTAGAAGAGATGGGCTTGAGCAGGACACTGACCATGGGAATTGGCTTCCAGAGACTCCAGGCAACCCCTAAGCTCAGGCGGGGTTGGGGAAAAGAGGGAAGGCAGCGAAAGGGGGAGAGAAAGGTTCTTGTTTGATTGTGGGTTAGAATTCTATAATAATTCCATATGTGGAAGAAGAAGATACATTCACTATACATTAAAGGGTTAAGTGTAACTAAAGTGTTAAGTGTAACCTCTAAATAGAATATACAGTTTCCAAAATGATAGAACACCCCTCACTCCTTTTTTTTATATTGCTTACTAGAATTTTATGTTTTGTCCATATGGGTGCCGCATATTCTTTCCATTTCTTAGGCATTTTTTACTTTTATTTTCATTGTGAATGGATTACATTATGTTGTTTTATATTAACCAGCAATTGTTAGTAAGTAGAAAATTAACTTTTGCATTTATTGTGTAACTCATACCCCGACTGAACTCTTATTTCTTAAAATACTTATAATTGATTTTCTTGTGTTTTGGGGGCAAAACTGTGGAATAATTTTATATTTTCCATTTCAATATGCAAAGTTTTTATCTCTTTTTTATCCAATTGTACTGCTTAGAACTTCCAGCACAGCATTAAATCATACTGGGAGAGCTGACCTCATCTTTTCACCACCTTTAAGGGGTAGAAGCTGGTTACCCCATAGGGTAGTTTAGGTTCTATGTCTACAGGTATTGAAGGAGCTGTTGAACATCCTACTAGACACTTGCCTATGAGACTATTCAATCCCTACTTTGGCTTCTTGAGTTTCTGGCTGAATTACTGGCTCTTTCACTTTTCCATGGACAGGTAAAATAGGTCTAGATGGGCAAGTCCACCTGCAAGTGAACCAAGACGAAGTCTCAGAGCGACCACACTTCTAGATCTCACCACTGGGCATGTTACATCTTGCATGAGGTTTAAGTGACACTTATAAGATGACTCCAGATGCAAAATATGCTGCCTTTTACAGGTAAGCTTCTTGTGAGAGAACTCTGGACATTAATTTTGACCTATCATATTCTAATGTCATTCTATCCTATTATCTGCCTGAGAGCATATTATTCATTATGGTCCTCAGGTCAGGAAAATCAATGACTAATCTCAACTCTGTATCTACTGAACATCGACAGCTACATGGGGCAGCTGTCTGACGTAAGACTTTGTCCTCAGGTTAATCAATTCCTAAATTGATGTGGCCTCTGCTCTCTCACGCAGCCCTTGTGTGTTCCCAGATGATAAGTATTTATTTACAACATTTACTTGTTATATTCTAGAATAAAAGTTTCCCATTTGGGGTATTTTCTGAAATCAAAAGGACATTGAGTCTAGGAGAAATCCACCATCAGATTCAAAGATTTTGGAAAGAAGAATGTTAGAAATCTATGTATGAATTTCCTTCTGAATTGAGTGTATTTTAAGACGAACTCTTTTTCTTTGTTCTTTTGCATTTTAAGACAACACTATCTTCTTTTCAAAAGCATCTTATGACACGTTCAATGGTTGGTTGGTTTGATTGGTTTCATTTCTGGCTATTTACTTTGTGGTTAACTCCAGGGAGAAGCCGCTTAACCTTACATGAGTATCAGGTCTCTGAATAACTTGAAATCATGGGCAGAGCTCAGGCACCATTTTCTGAAGGGCTTTCCCAATACGCAGTCAGGCAGGTTTACACATACAACAGTTACAACCAAAAAGCATCCTTCAGCAGCTCTGGCCCAACTAAAAGAAACAGAATTAAGCTAACAATGAGTTCCTTTACCTCTTTTTTTTTTGAGATGGAGTCTCACTCTGTTGCCAGGCTGGAGTGCAGTGGCAAGACCTCAGCTCACTGCAACCTCCTCCTCCTGGGACCAAACAATTCTTGTGCCTCAGTCTCCCTAGTAGCAAGGACTACAGGTGCACACCACTATGCCCAGCTAATTTTTGTATTTTTTAGTAGAGACAGGGTTTCACCATGTTGGCCAAGAGGGTCTTCATCTCTTGACCTTGTGATCCACCCGCCTCGGCCTCCCAAAATGCTGAGCTTACAGACGTGAGCCACCACGCCCGGCCTGAGTTCCTTTACTTCTAATGAAAATTGTTCAACAAAGAAGTAAACATTAGCTTTTTTAAAATAAATCCCGTTCTAGGAATGCTTACCAAATGGCAGGTGCAGTGGTAGGCCTGGGGTACGAGAGCTTCCTTTCATATAATTAAAATTATGCAAAAGGAAACAAAATGCCAGCCTTTCCATAAAACACATACCATTGGAATCCCTCCTAGGAGACACACCCAATGTCAGGCTAGAAATACAAGGTAGGAAGGAGGGCCGGGGCACCCACAGTGATGGTGGTAAATGTACTTTCCCACAACTAAATTGATTGAGCTAGATGTTGTGGGTTACATGTCCAAGATGTCTGATCTGTAATATGCACTTTAAGTATAAAAAATTTTGAGAAAATGACTCTTCAAATAATATGATCAAAATGATTCAAATAGAATATTTTTAAATGAAGTAGGTACTTAACACTTAAAAAACAAAAGCGTTTTTGAAAAAGGGCTTGGAGGCCAGAAGTGGCTCTAAATGGGAATAGCTGCTAAAAACTGAGGATCAGAGGACAGACTATTTCTAACAACATCTATTCCATTCAAAGTGCAAATTTCTAGCTATTAAGTTACTGAAGTGAGTATCTGCTTAAAGTACCCTGACTTCAAGTACCACTCGAAATTTCTAATCTTTGGCCATGTGATTTCAGACTTTCTTTGCTGCTAAGTGACCCTCCCATGGCTGGGGCTCCATGCTGATGTGGATGATCTTCTTCTTGCTATGTGATCATGCAAAAGACACGAAAGTTAAGTCAATACAAGCGGCAGATTCGCTGAAGTGAATGCTCCAGAAATTCATAATTAGAAAAGAAAACGATTCTCATATGCTCCCCAAACATACTGAATTCGTTGGTGAGACTAGACGGTGCAGGTAAAATAATTAAAAATATATAAAGTGTCTGAGCAAATTTCATCAAAATAAAAGCATTTAACTAATAGGAATGTCAAATTTCTTCTGCTCATTTGACTAAAAATGCAACGTATGCAATTTCAGAACATTAAAACATGCCCAATATGAATTCACTAAAGGCCTTACACAGCAGAGGACAAAACCAAAGTCATATAATACATCTTATTTAAACTGACACAAGCTTTGTTTCAACATAACCTATGGTTACATTGCAGTTTTTGGAGACTGTAGATCAGATGTTTAGAAATGAGAAAGAACAAAATAGAAGATCATTTTCTTCTTTCATATGATCTATTACTTACTTTTCTCTGTATTAGAAAAACATTTTTAAAATAATTTTTACACTAAAATTATTCCTTGACCATCAGTATTTTATTTCATGAGACATCAAAATCATTCATTAAAGCAGATGTATAACAAATAAGAAAATCTATTTCTCTTTTAAGGCAGTATCCAGTTACTGTACTCAGGCAGGCTGCTGTGAAGGGTCACGTGCAACTCTTAAAATAACTGGTCTGCAAAGCTCCAACACTAATGCGTAATCCCATGTCTTACCCTGAGAATGTGGCCCTCTTCCCAAGGCTGTTCCCTCTGACTCCTTGGGGCAAACCTACTTAGAGAGGTCTAAGGCAGCCTGCCCAGGAGAAGCGTGTCCTTAACAATGACCTCATACTTAGGCAAGTCTTTTCTACTCTGTCTTCTTCCAGATATACAAAGAGATTACAGCAAGCACTCCACCAATTCTTTTTTGTTAGCCTCATGGAGTGGCTCTTAAGCCACAGAGTTGTGCAAACCCACTGTCAGAAACAGATAAAATGGAAGCCAGGAGTCTCCACCACAGAGACAGGTTATTCTTCTTAGATGTCTATAGGAGGTGGCCAGCATGTTGTTCATGATGTCTTCATATTAAGTATTGGACAGAATCAGTCATGCTTGTATGACACATACCTATTTGCCTCAGTTTCCCCCACTAGAACTCCACTAAGGGCTGGAGCCTGTATTTGCAACTTAGCACCAGCTCCTACCCTGCCCCCACCAGCCACCCAACCCACATCAGCTCTTTGAAGTTATTCTACATTTATTCTACATTTATATACTTAGATTGCATACACAACTTGAAGACTTAAACAGATACAAAAGCAGGCAAAACGATAAGGAGTTAACAGTTTAAAACAGGCAATAAATATTGGCAAATTTCCTGATTAAAGTCAAGTTTAGATTTCTATCATCAACTTCAATGTTGTCTTTTAATCAGATCGCCTTCAAATTACCACTGCCAAAATAATGTTAAAGGAAAAAGAAAAAATAAACACCAAAATAATAATTCTTTTAAAAGAGAAAAAGACGTTTTATTACCACTGCCATTTTGCCCATCAGAAAGAGGCACAATGCTCTAATGCCTTGAAGGTAAACTTGGTAGTCCTACAATCATGAGTGGATATTCATATTCAATATATTCATGGCAAGAAGGAACCACAGATAAAATTAACTGATTTGCCAGCAATGGCTCTCAATTTATAGACAAACACTACTCGTCACTCTTCTCCCTCTCCCTTGGCAAATCTATGGCCAATCTTCCTGGATTACAGACAAAAGACACACAACAGCTTTTAAGATGTCTATCAGTTCATTGGGAAAGGTCATTCCTTCTCCCAAAAGTTATTTATTAAATGCCCGCTGTGTATCAGACATTCTTCTAGGGAACTGAGGACCGATCAGCAAACAAGTCAGATAAGCATCGGAGTTCATATCTGGATTAAGTAAGACAACCAACAGCATTCAAAAGTAAATGTTGTAACCTGCAAACTGGTAGGTTCCATAAAAACATTAATCACTTGTTGATGACTTTTTCTGTGCCAGAAAAACAGAAATTACCAATAAGGTGTTATTGTACCTTTTTCCAAAAGAAAAAACTAAAGCTCAGAAAGATTAAGAAGATTGCTGAAATTTACACAACTGGGAAGTGCTAATGCAGGGATTCTATGCCACATCAGAGGGAGTTTTCCTAGTCATTTCACAATTAGACTCTTGAGCAATTCAAAAACAGACCCCATTCATTACCTGAATGGAGGCAACCAGGCTCTACGTGTACTATACTCTGAGCAAGAAGTTAACACATTGGTCCTGGACACCAGACAACCCAACATCCATTTACCTCTCCAAGACCCAAGCTCCTCATTATCATCTCCCTAATGTCTGTAATGTCCAATTCTATTTGCTTTGCATTTTTCAGAAACCTTTATTCAGAAGAAAATAGTATACCATGGAATATTAGTCTGTGCTAAAAAGAAATGAGCTAGCAAGCAATGAAAAGACATAGTGGAACCTTTAATGCACATTACTACATGATAGAAGCCAGTCTAAAAAGGCTACATACTATGAAATTCCAACTATATGACATCCTACAAAGGGTCAAACCATGGAGACAGGAAAAGCATCACTGGTTGCCAGAGGTTGAGGGGAGGGAGGGATGAACAGGCAAAGCACAGAAGATTTTTAGGGCATGAGACTGGTCTATATGACCCTCTAATGGTGGAGGCACGTCATTATACATTTGTCCAAATCCATAAAATATACAATACCAAGAGTGAACCCTAATGTAAACTACAGACTCTAGGTGACAATGATGTGTCAATATAGGTTGATTGATTGCACAAATGGGCCACTCTAGTGGGGATGTTGGTAACAGGGGAAGCTGTGACTGCAAGAGGGAGAAGGTGGGATTGAAGAACACACTAGACTTTTGGCTCAATTTTGCTGTTAACTTAGAACTGCCCTAAAAATAAAGCCTTTTAGTTCATAAATATATAAATATATATAAGCCTATTAGTTCATAGATATATATGTATATATATGCATGTTGCAGCATCCATATATATATATATATATATATATATATATATATATATAAACATTAAAAAGCATACTGTCATTTCTTATTGACGTTTATTCAAAAAATTGCACAACCCTAAACTTATATATTTTCAAAATGGCCTCTATCTTTCCCACACATGCCTAGTTTGATTACTGTAAGACTCCTTAAGAATGGTGCCCTGGTAAAATTAATTATTAATTATTAACTTATTTATTTCTATGGGGAGAACATCGTTACAGTATTTCTATTTATAAGACAGAATTGAAAGCCATGGGGCAATGGAACTAAGAAGAGAAAAATCTAATTAGGGCCTGACAGCCTTTGATAATAGGATTAAAGTTATTTTCCTCCCAACTACAAATATGTGAAGTCAATAGCTTTGTGTTTTCTCTACTTGGAAATGTATGGCATGCTCCTGCAAGCAACTTTTTCTATGCTGTAATGTTTGCAACTCACAGAAAACAAATATAATTTCTCTGAAGCACTATCAGCAAGATGTCAGCAAAACATGGATACACACCAGCAGCCTCTCAGAACTGACCTTTATTGAAATGGAAACTTTTGAAAGAATATTTTCTAGCAGCAAGTAACAAAGTATCTGCTTGATTTCATTTCTTAGTATGCCGAGGTTCAATGCAAGCATGTAAGGTTCCCATACCGTTAACAAGCAGCATCTATTTCTAAAATATGCTAAATATTGTACCAATTTTAGGTAAATTTTTTAAAATATATTTTATATAAGTAAACTATATTCTTATCTGGATCTGTGCTTCCAAATGTTCTTCATAAAGACTGAGGTTTAAAATTCCTGTTTAATAAAACCAAATTAAATCAGCTACTATCCACAGAGCTGATTTGCATAATTAGCTCCCTTGCATAATTAGCCACGTATTGTAGGCACAATAATAAATAAAATTTAAGACATAATTTAAGAACCTGGCCTCAAGGTGCTTACTCTGCAGGCTACAGGAGAGACGCAGGACACATCACAGTTAATTATCTTTTAGCTCTCAAACTCAAGACAATCATAAAAATAGAACATCAAGGCAGTACAATATCCATTCAAACATCGACTAGGTATATGGTGGCACAGATCTCCTTTTCCTTCTGAATATAATCTCTTTGCTTTCCAGATGAGTTTACAGGGATGAGACCTTAATCAGAACAGAGCCTATTCAGGACACATATTGATAACTATCAGGGTCAGTGGCTCCCCAGTTCGCCTGCTCACTGGGAGCAAGGATGCTTCCTAATTGACACTGCTCCTAGCCCCCAGGCCCTGATCTTCTCACTTAGTAGGTCATTGATGAGTCAGCTTCTGCCAATTCCCTCCCTTCAATACCCCCGTGAACCAAACTAACATTTGTACAGCACTTTATATTTTGCACAAGGTCCCTTATCCTGCTTTTAATTCTGTGCAAAATCATTGTTGCTATGTTTTACATGAAAAAACACAGATTGTATAACATGTTCCCATTTTCAGCCAGTGAATAATAAATACCACAGGTTAAATTTAGATACTAGGCAAGAAATGTTTCCAAAACAAGTATTTTGTGCTTCAGACTAGCATATACCAATGGCATCAAATCACATACAAAAAAATATGCTTTCCCAAGTATCAGGTTAAAGTGTCGATTGTTCTTCCTAAGAAATAACAAATTCACCCTTTGACACTTTTCTTTAATTTTTTTTTTTTTTTGAGACAGAGTTTTGCTCTTGTTACCCAGGCTGGAGTGCAATGGCACAGTCTCGGCTCACTGCAACCTCCGCCTTCTGGGTTCAGGCAATTCTCCTGCCTCAGCCTCCTGAGTAGCTGGGATTACAGGCACGCGCCACTGTGCCCAGCTAATTTTTTGTATCTTTAGTAGAGACGGGGTTTCACCATGTTGACCAGGATGGTCTCGATCTCTTGACCTCGTGATCCACCCGCCTTGGCCTCCCAAAGTGCTGGGATTACAGGCTTGAGCCACCGCGCCCGGCCACATATAGTAAAATATTTATTCTGAAATTACAACTAGAAATTTCAGAAAAAGAATATTTGTAGCTATATGCACAAATCAACTTCAAAACCAAAGTAATCATAGAATATTCCAAAGTGTTTAAAATCTACTTTTCTTTCCGCTTTGAGGCTGCCATTATTTTAGGTAAAACAAAAATCTGTGTTCCTTCTAAGCCATGGGGCTTTGATATCTTCAGGGATACCTGGAGTCCCTACTGGATGAGTAATTACCCAGCCACTGATTAAACCAGCGATACTAGGAGTCAGCAGGCAGGCAGTGTCCACAAAAGGAGTCTCTGAATAACAACATCACACAAGAGCAAATTCTTTGAATTGTGTGAATAACAACATCACACAAGAGCTACCATGAAGCCCACTCACAGGAAAGCAAGGAAATGAGCTGAAACTGGAGGGGAGAAGCTGAATGTTATAGGAGCTCTTTTGCCCTTAGCTTCACAACCCAACCAAGCAAGACAACTTGGTTCTCTGTTTATACAAGGAGCATGTCTAGAAATAGAATCTGTGCTCCATCATTAAATATATATTTATTGAATCCCTACTAGTGCCAGGCCCTGGAACAAGCACTGGAATATGAAGGGACAAGACTGAGTCCCATTGTAAGGGAGTTTGCATCATTGAGTAACCAGCCCATCAACAAGACCAGCGTATACTCAACAGGATGTGTCCACGAGAGAACAAAGAGAAAACTGGCCGCGTCTCGGGCTCCAAGCAGTTCTTGACAAAGCAAACTCATTTTCTTTACATTTGAAAGTGGACAGTAATGGATAAATATTAAATCAGACTATTTGTAGTTTATTCTTAATTCTTCCAGTTTAGCAATTTGTCCCTCTTATTTACTTAAACTCTTAAATCATCCTACTTAATTTTTCTTCACAGTATTTGTTTTTACCTGATGGACTGAATACCCATTAGTTTACTCATTACCAATCTGCTACCCTCTCCCATCCACACACTAGATGGAAACTTCATGAAGACCCAGATTTTTGTCATTATTGTATCCCCAGCATGCTGGGTACATAGCGGGCACTCAATTTTTATTTTACTGTATTATTTTTTTTGAGATGGACTCTCACTCTGTCACCCAGGCTGGAGTGCAATGGTGCAATCTCGGCTCACTGCAACCTGTGCCTCCCGGGTTCAAGTGGTTCTCATGCCTCAGCCTCCCAAGTAGCTGGGATTACAGGCGTGCGCCACTGCAACCAGCTAATTTTTGTAATTTTCGTAGAGATGGGGTTTCACCATGTTGGCCAGGCTGGTCTCGAACCCCTAACCTCAGGTGATCTGCCCACCTCGCCCTCCCAAAATGCTGGGATTACTGGTGTGAGCCACCACTCCCGGCCTCAGTATTTCTTAAGTAAACATTTGAATACTATCAACTAATGAAGAATGTATAAGTGCATAGTCCAATAAAATGAATTTCAGATGAAGCTTACTTCTATTAGTACAATATACTAATAGAAGTTTATTTTAAGGAAGCACTAGAAACTTCCACCTAGACAGTCCACAAAAGCCATGAAATGGTAATGAAGCAGCTCCCACTAACATCAGAATTACAGTGAACACAGCCAGAAGAAATATTACCATGTTTTTTCTGATCAGAAAATATGTCTAATTCAACCCAGCTGGTATGCGGCAGGGTCAAAATTTGAATTTCAGAGTTGCTGGAATTTAAGGCGTAAACTCTGTCTGCTCGGTCACCAGCCTGCCTGCCAAATAGTCAAGAAAAAATGACCGTCCTGGAGTATTAAATTACCTAAAGAAGGCTGGGTCTCCATGAGGACTTCCTTGATTTTTTACTTTAAAAAACATTTAGATATATATATCTATCACAGATAAGTCTATGAGAATCTTTTAAAGCCCATAAAACCACACACGCAACCTGCCACCAGCTACCAGGAGTGACAAAGCTCTGAGCAGAACATTTGGTATAATCCTTGTTCGTTTGTTTCAAAATGCACAGAGCCGGCTCAGTGGCTCACGCCTGTAATCCCAGCACTTTGGGAGGCTGAGGCGGGTGGATCACGAGGTCAAGAGATCGAGACCATCCTGGTTAACAAGGTGAAACCCCATCTCTACTAAAAATACAAAATTAGCTGGGCGTGGTTGTGTGCACCTGTAGTCCCTGCTACTCGGGAGGCTGAGGCAGGAGAATTGCTTGAATCCAGGAGGTGGAGGTTGCAGTGAGCCAAGACTGCACCATTGCACTCCAGCCTGGGTAACAAGAGCAAAACTCCATCTCAAAAAAATAACAAATAAATAAATAAAATGCATAGAGAAAAAAGGCCTTAAAATATCCTTGCATATGAATACAGCATTTGTCTTTTAAATTGGTTAATCTGGGGTGGTCTTACAATGCAATGCCTTATTAAAGAGAGCATCATGTGATAGCATTTTTTTCTCCCCTTTAGTTGAGCACATTAGATACTTACAGGGACGTGGTATTTCTCTCAGAAACACTTGGGAGCTAGTGAAGCCACAAAGCTAAGGAGACAATCAGCTGACAATCAACGATGCGCTCCTAAGGGTAACCAGCTTCTATAGAGTCAGCATCACTGGTTTCTCGGGAAAAGCATCACCATTGTTCCTACTGCTGCAAAATATATGCACAAGTATCTTTTTGTTTTTATAAAAGCCCTGATGTTTTTTATGACTGCTGATTTTCTAAGATATTTTCAAATACATAGTCCGTCAGGTTCAGACACTCTTGGCTGGGGACAGGGACTGCTGTAGTGGCGATAATGGAGAAACTAGCCAGAGCTGCAGATACTTGTTTTCTAGCACATCTCAATAACTGGGTACACCTCACGATATGTGAGACTTGATGTTGAATGATACAGCATACTCTGGTAACAGGCACTTGATAAAGACTGTTTGCAAATACTTAGTCTGCACTTCAAGATCCCGGGCATCTAAGCACATCACAGATGGTGACAGTTAATCTTCAAAACAACCCGATATGGAAGTATTATCATTGTCCTCATTTTACTGAAGAGGTATAAGAGACCCAGGGATGTCAGTAACTTCCCCACAGTCACACAGCAAGTAAGCGATGAACAGTGGCTCAGCCTTGAGGCTACTGCTGTTAACCACTGGGTCGATTTGCCTTCATTAATTTCTTCCTAAAGCTGCACATTTCACATTAGTCCCTCTTTTGGTCCGTCTTGACTCTCGGCTGCCGCTTAGAGAAAGATGCATTCTATTATTTTCTAAGTTAGTAAATTATGTGTGACTCCTTTGGGCCATGGCACAGGCAAAGCTGCATACAGAGATGTATGCAGGCACCATCCCAAGTTAACCCTAACAGTCTATCTGATCCTGTATGTAAGTGGGTATATGGTAAATATTTTTAAATTCTCTGCATACTGTGATGCTTTGATGGCTTAAAAAAGCTTTCTGGGCCAAGCGCGGTGGCTCACGCCTGTAGTCCCAGCACTTTGGAGGTGGGTAGATCACGAGGTCGGGAGATCGAGACCATCCTGGTCGAAATGGTGAAACCCCGTCTCTACTAAAGATACAAAAAATTAGCTGGGCATGGTGGCGCGTGCCTGTAATCCCAGCTACTCGGGAGGCTGAGGCAGGAGAATTGCCTGAACCCAGGAGGCGGAGGTTGCGGTGAGCCGAGATCGCGCCATTGCACTCCAGCCTGGGTAACAAGAGTGAAACTCCGTCTCAAAAAAAAAAAAAAGCTTTGGGGCTGGGAAGAGACTGCCCCTCCCTGGGTTAGTCAGTTTCTAAAGAAGACCAGGGGCCCAACCTGGAACTTACCTTTGATATGCCAACTAACTGATCCAGAGCCTCACCTCCTCTGTCTGGGCCCTATGGCTCAGGAGACACTATTCCTCTGTCAAACCATCCCAGGGCCAGGCACCACATTTCTGACAATATATTGGAGAGCATCATTACCATAACAAATATAAGGAGTCTAAATACAGCGATGTCACCATGAGGGGAAAAGGACTTTCATTCACTATCCATCAAATTCTTTGGAGATAATTACAAACTTTGTAATATTTTATTTCAGTTCAGAAATACACTTTAGAAATGTTAATACAAATTTCTAGAAGTTCTGACATTTTTAAAAGATAAATTTAAACTTGTGATCCTTCAGCTGGCTCAGACTGCTGTGTGGATGGTACGTGGAAGGCACTTGGTCACTGAGGCATCATCATTACGAAGAAGCAGAGTCCGCAGGGTGCCTTTCCCAGCCGAGACACGGCAGCAGGGAATAAAACCGTGGGAACAGCAGATGAGCCTCATACTGCGAATCAGCGGCACACACCCTGGAGTCGTTTGTTTCCCATGAGCACGTTGTCTGCCTACTACAATAACCAACTCTGACCCAAAAACCTTGCCATGCCTGGGGCCATTATGACTCAAGACTGCATACCTGGAATCAAACTTAAACCGTGAACACGGACGGTGTGTTTAGCGCGATTTGAACTGGGTGACGTGTGGAATTGTCAGCATGTGTTTCCATCTGTATTTATTTGACGTGCTCTGTGTGTATGACTAACAGTCACAGAACTGACTGTATCAAACAGATATAGCAGTTACTGCAAGCTATAAGGAACGTAGTAAGAATGTATGCGTGCTGCAATTATATGAGTAAACGCGAAGCCCTGGGTGTAAATATAGGCACGGAAAGGTCCCCTTCCTACCTTCCATGAGGAAGAGCCTCGTGCTTTTGTGGTGCCATCTGGTGGATCAAGAGAGATGAGAGCAGAGGATCCTAAGATGGTTAAATGGCCCCCAGAAACACTTCACAATAATCCAAGGCATGAGTTACGCTCTTGCACTTCACAAACCTTTATGGAGCACTTGGAAAAACATTAACGAATTTCGTGTCGTATCTTTGTTTTCTTTCTACCTCACCTGACTCAATGTCCCCACATTTAAAAATGTCCTTAAATGCCAAATAAAGAAAAATGCAGGGAATGGATAAGAACAAGGGGTGTATTTGCTAATGAATGGACTCCAAATTCACAGAAAGTAACCATGGTGCAAAGAACCCCAGCTTCCAAGGGAACGTGAAGAATGCCTTATTGACCTGATTATTGGCATGTGTCTTCCTCCATTAAACTTCAAGCTATCTGAAGGCAGACTAACATTATCTGTCGATGCCCTACATACACTGCATAAATAAACTAATAATAAGTAGACTCTATAAATAAACTAATGTACAAACGGGAAGTTTGACAGGCAGCAACTTTACTCAGGGTCCAGAAATGGACAGTTCAGTTCTTTAATATTTTACTTTCTGTTATCACTCAAGACAAAGATACTACAGCAAGAGCAAATAAATAACAAATCGCAATCATCCATACCCAGATATTGCCGTTACCTTCAAAGCGTACCAGTCTGGTTGTGTATCATTAACTTTCAGCCACTAATAACAAAAACCAAACCTCACATGGAGCCCAGAGCCCAGAAGTGCTTCCAACACACAGTAATGTAGCAAGAAAGAACTAAAATAAGACGGCTTAGGGGAAAAAAAAATCTGAAGCTGGTGCTACCCTGAAAAAAAAAGGTTTTATTTTATAGAAATAGATTCATAAATAAATAAAAAACAATAAGAAAATATATGAAATCCGGAGCTCCATTAGCCAGTATCCATCTGTTACTCATATCTTAATCTTCTATATCACCCCACAGCACAACATAAGCAATTAAGAAGAAATGGTATGCGACATTTTGGAGTTAAGTTACTGTCAATGGGCCAAACACACAGAGCCAGATGTAAATCACTAAGTCAATTTAGCACCACTTTATAAAGTTTTGATTAATCCTCAGCTCATCTTATGTTATTATAATGCGTTATTAAATGCAGCACATGGCTTGCTTGGACTTGTTCGTTCATAAATTCACTACATATTGATCCTGATGGCGGGGTGGATGCCATCCCTATGGGGCCTCTGAAGTGATACTCTTTCCAAATGACAAGAGAGCTTCTGCTCATAAGACACATGTTAAGAAATGTCTGGCAAAACACCAAACCTTCCAAAGGTTTTCATCATGTTAGTTTTTGATGTGTGCCTTTGTAACGAAATTACATCTTGTAACACCAGCAAGACACTCCTGACTGATTCAGACATCATCCCACTCCACCCTCAGGGAATCCATTGAGCTGATCCATGCTGATGTCCCACAATGGCCCACACTGAGGCTTGCTGGGGATAGGGCACTGGATAAATACGGGACACCCAGTTCCATTTGCATTTAAGATAAACAATGAATAACATCTTAATATAACAATATCACACGCAGTATACAGGGTATACTTACACTGAAACATTTGCTAACTCTAGAAACCCTACTTGCCGAGCTTCAGGCTTTGGTCTGTGCCTGGCCGAGGTCCACACTGTATGTGTTTTAGGAGAGGAATATGTTTGCGCTACAATTCCAAGTACACTTGCTCCCTCCTGAGGCTCTCCCTGCCTCCCTGGAGCTTGCCATACCCCTTCTAAGCTGGGCATTGACTCTATGAGAATCTTTCATCAATATCTTCAGAAGCTAAATTGTTAAATATCAAGCTAAATTAATACCCTAGTGGAAGAATTAACCATCCCTGCCTCTATGAAAAAAATCTAGATACTGATATAATAGTCCCTGTGTGAGGCTAGAATTTCTTACACTGGTTTTCTTGATATTATGAGATTTAATACAAAGACTATGGGAAGAATCAACAATATTCTGAATAACATGTGTTTTCTTCAATTAAAATATGCTTGGATAACAAAACACTGCAGCAATTTCATGCAACTGTGTCAAAATGGTTGCTAACACATTTAATCTCTAACCTGCTATTGAAATTTCATATAACATAGAAAACTAAGGTCTATGCTTACTTGCATTCTTAAAATGTAGAAGGTTGAGACAAGAGAACCTAAACTGCCAATGAATTACCTTTACTCTAAAGATAAATGTCAGCACATGCATATGTGTCTATATGTATATGTGTATTTGTGTGTATGAAATACTTTATTAAGTACACATACAAAAACATATACAGACATTCTTCCAGGTTATTTCCTATGTAGAGAACACAGAAAGAATATTATGTGGGCAAAGGAAAGCTTCCAAAAGCAATGTCAGCAATGGAGGAGTTCAGAAACATGAAGTAGATGCTGGTATTACCCATATCCCTTCTACCTACTCAGGAGAAAGAAGAACCAGCTCCCTTTCCTCCTGCTGGAACCCAGGCTCTGGGCTGCAGGGGCAGCAGCTGTTTTACACCCTTGAAGTACTGACAATGAGGACAAAAACCACTTGCCAAAGATGACTGAGCAAAAGAGAAAAGAGCCTAGGTTCCAACGGTCACCCCAACAGCGCCCAAGGACTGTGGGGACACAGCTGTTACGTGACAAAAACATAGATTTTGGTTGGCTAATGTGCCGTAAATTGAGTTTCCCCACAGGGGCAGCTACTCATTTTCCCAACTAATGGAAAACCCAAAACTTTCCACTCATCTACCTATAGAAAACATAAATGCTCAGTTTCTAGATTGTTCTATAGTAACTACTAAGCATAAGATGGCATTGAGGTATCTATATTTTTTATGGCCTAGACACAATATTCAAACAGACCGAAGTTACCACAGAAACCAAAATGGACAAATATTTAATCATGAGCATTCTGAATCAGCTCTTACTCTTTGTCCCTAAATATAGTTTTAATGAAAACAACAATATTGAGGAAGTAGCTGAAGGATCCAGGTTAAGAACTGAGGAAACACAACACATTCCTGAATTCAGCATGGGTTATTTCTCCTCGAGGGTAGGATTTATTGCTCTAGAGCAGTTAAGACAGGAGATGGGAATGACACGCATAGCTGGAATTTAAATAAAAGCAGAAGCAGCCAATTATTTGTAACATGACAAAGTTCCCCTTGTATTTAAGGAATTATCCATTGATATATATGAATATCAGAAGCACCATTTGGCCCAGGGTAAGAATGCACATGTGATTTGAAGTAGCTGAGCCATTCATGACAAGACTGACAATATCCCAGCAGAAACTCATGCCAGAGATAGCAGAGAGCTGGCCTGGAGTCGCTTTCAGCTCTGGGTATCTCCAGACATCCTGCATCTTGAGCTTACGGAGTTGCATGCGTTTCCTCAAGGGTCAGCCAGCCTAGTCCTGCCCGAGGAAACACATGCTGAGCTTGTCACTTGGTACTTGGCGGGCTCCCAGACAGCGCAGTCAGGGTGTCAGGCCCTTAGCACTGCGGTCCTCAACTTGAAGGAGAGAAGCAATCCTTTGAAATCCATCAGAGACAAGACACCTGAGAAAACAGGGTCCACTCTACAATTAAATACCCTTTCCCCAAGGGTTCTAATTGGAGGAAAAACAGAGTGACAGAGAAGGACGAAGGAAAGGAAAGCAAAGATAAGAAGGAAAGTGTCAGGGGTCAACAGATTTTGTTCCAGGCTTTGCTTTACTAGATATTTTCCCAAAGGGACAGTAGAACATTAAACCCAGACAACCAGAGCTAGAAGTTTTGTTTTAGCAAAGGAATATTCTTGATCATTTTGCACTGTGCCCAAATAGTAATAGCACAGGGAATACATGAATAACTGGCATAAAGCTGTCAGTGAAAGGAAACAGAGCCTCTGGCTTCTCTGGTATTTAAAAGAAACAAAAGAGGTGGTGGGAGGAGAGAGAGAGAAAGTATTCAAAATATATTGTGAAACCACCCACCCATTTCCAGGACTAGGTATGCATAAGAGGGGCACTTCTGCACTCCCCTGGAGGAAGACACTTGCCTGACTTTCTTCCTTAGCAACACAGACCACGACTTAAGGCAGAACTGTGAGCTTCAGCAGGGATGAAGAAGCCAAAAGAGCCCCCAAGACTCCAGGCACAGGTGACTTCTTGGATGCTCATAGCAGGTTGCTGGGGAAAGCCTGTCTGTATCTAGGGGCTAGTGTCCTAGAGACAATATAATTCCACGAAAAACTCCCAGTGAGTTAATTTCAGAGTCCAACACAGGAGTCTGGGGTCACAACGTCCATGTTCGCTCCATTACCATGTGCTACTGAGCAGATTCATCCACATGCTGGAGCTAACCTTGAATGGTTTGAACTTCACACGGTACCATCTCCATGTATTTTATATAGCATCCTCAAGTTTTATTCAAATTTTAAAAAATAAACACTTCAAACACTGGACACCTTGTCATGGATGAAGATCTGTACAACAGCACTGTTCTCAAAATGCCGTCACTCTTTAAGGATAGAGGAGTTCATTGCCTGTCACTCTGGGCATATTATAAAACAACTTCTTAGGATGAGACAAAGATTAATTTTAAGTCATAGATTTCTTTAAAACCCAAACATTTGGCATCATTTAACTCAATAAATGTCCAGAATAATGCCTGGCACAGAGAAAGGGCTCAATAAGTGGCATCTGGCATTCACCATTTTCTTTAATTATAATGAACTACATCTAATGGCGGGCGCAGTGGCTCACGCCTGTAATCTCAGCACTTGGAAGGCCAAGGTGGGTGGATCACAAGGTCAGGAGTTCAAGATCAGCCTTGCCAACATGGTGAAACCGTGTCTGTACTCAAAAGACAAAAATTAGCCGGGCGTGGTGGCACAACCCTGTAATCCCAGCTACTCAGAAGGCTGAGACAAGAGAAGAAAAAGAGTTTACTTTTACAGTTTCCACAAAAGCTCAAAAAAGCCTCTTTCCTTTAATGTATTTAGCAAATATTCAGCTTCTGTTGTTTTCCAGAAACTTCTGCAAGCTGTAGAGATGCAGTAGTAAGCAGGGAAACGTCCCTGTTCTCACAGAGCGTGGATTCACATGAGGGGACAAGGAATAAGCCAATAAATACAGGGGTCTCGAATGCAACAGCAGGTAAAGGGCAGAGCATGGCGGAGGACAAGGGGCTTCATAGGACTTCATAGGACTTACATAGAGTGGTCAGAAGAGTCACCCCTGAAGAGGCGACATCAGTGCAGAACCTTTCTTGAAGGAGAGCGAGTAAGTGAGGCTGGAGGACAGGTGCAAGGGAGGAATCAGAGAATGAGGGCAAAGAGGGAGATGGGAGCCAGGTCATGGGAGCTGGGTCACCATGAGTCCCGAGTAGAAATACCACATTGGCACCAATATCACCAGTGGATTATACTCTGATGTCCAATGAATGGCAAGGGCCAAAGCATTGGGCTCCTTTTATGTTATATCCTCATTTTTCAATCTATCACCTTCTCCAAAGGCTTTCTCTGTTTTTCTCTCTGTTTTTCTCATCCCTGTGCTTGGTGTAATAGATGGTGTGCAGTCCTCATAGCAGGCTTGTAACTCATTTTTAACTAAAATAAGAATTTATCAACTAGTACATACTTCTCCTGATCAAAAACTCCAACGAAGTTCAGAACACCGAAGAACTGAAATTCTAATTTAGTTTTACTACTTGCCCTCCATTTGAGCAGAAAAAGACAACTTCTAAAGCAAACGAATGAAGATTTCAGAAATATTGAGTATTTTATCATCACCTACGATGATGATAAACTGATTTCATGTCGAGGGGACCAAGGATGTGAGTCCCAATTTCCTCCTCCTGCCCCGAATCTAGCACTTATTTATTAGAAGGCAAAAGGCAAAAGCATTTCACTGTCAATAGAGAGCTCATCTGGGCTTGGTTTATCCTGAGGAAATCCATTTAGTATAATTTTTTAAAAATCAAACTTCACATGCCTATGACTCAAACTTTCAAACCACAGCCATACTGCATCAGTTATTTTCAATAATTAACAGTGGGTGATCTCAGATGCAGCCTGGATGTTTTGGAGAACAGGAAATAGTCTGTTAGATTGTAACCTCATATTCCCCTTGAAACGCTTCTTGATTGAATGCTAGAAGTTGTCAGACCTCCTCTGGTTCGTTTGACTCCCCTGAAGCACTTGCAAGACAGTTACTTAGTCTCTCCCTTCCAGGAAGGAGAGCAGCCAGAATGCCAGAACCCAAACACAGTCACCCCGGTCCTTGAGACCTGAGGACTCTGGTGAAGCAGAGCCTTGCAGGTGGCTCCCAAAACACCTCTGCCGGCAGCAGAAGGCCAAACTGCTGAAGCTAAGACAATGATTGATTTCTAACTGCTACCAGGAGGGATCATGCAGGCTTTCAGATAAGTCTCATGGCTTTCTTTGCTGTCTTTGACTTTCTGGTTTACACTTTCTGTGATCAGTAAGAACAGTCTCAAAGTGAGCAATCAGAAATTTGTCCTGGTAGATTAACTGTCATGCAAGCAGCAAAATAGAGCCAGATAAAAAAATGCAGAAACTAAAACCATAAAGAATGAGTTGAGATATCAAGAGAAATGGCGCAACTTTCAAAGATAATTAAAGTAACACATCCACCCAGAATAATTTACATTATTGGCTGCAGACAGATAAAATAATAGAAAGGACCACATAATTTAGGGTTCTGTTTAGAATCATTCAAAGTTCGATTGAGCAATAGAGAAAGGCCAATTTAGTTGCAAAAGTTTAATTTTATTTTAGCTATAAGGGGGACACTTTTAGCAGGCTACGTATATTGCTTTAAATTCAAGCCATTGGTGAGGAGTTGCTAAAGTTGTCTGATTTCTTAGTTTGTTTATATCAACATTTAGCTGCTATGCAATGTATTAATACACGATCTAGTAAGCTATCAAACAGTTCTAATGTTCAGGGTGACTCCCAAATTATTTTTAAAAATAGTTAATATAATGGGTTATATTTGAAACCTTTCATTTTAGGCTGCAAATAACTGTCCAGACAGTCTTACAAGGTTCCATGCTTAGAGATACTGCTGCGAAGAAAGCCCATTTAAGGAGGGGTCCATACTTAATGAACAACTAAGTGCAGCCCCCTGGGATAGAGGTGAAAGGAAAGGTCCTAGCTCTCTTGTACCACCAAAATAAGGTCTAAGATGGTTTACAGGGGTGCGAAATCTTGGTATGGCTTCACTGCACCCCTTACTAATTGAGGCCAAAAATGGCAAATGGACATGTTAAGAAGGTGATGAAATTTATGAAAACAAATTATTTGAAAGCCAAGGCCAACAGGGAGCTTGCGGAGCAGCACACCCAGTTATCAGGTCAAAGAACACAATCAACACCCATTCGCATGGGTTCACTTTCATGCTGAAATCGTACCTCCTCCTCTATCCGAGGATGCTGTATTTCCTACAGGGACCCTTCCCTATAACCAGCCAGACGCCTGAGTTTGTGCTAAGATAACTTTTAAAATTAAAGACTATATATTGAAAGCTGATTTATTTTAAGTTTGCTACAACTAATTAAAAAAATCAAATGGACATAAATTCCTCATAGAGTAATGTCTATTCTCAGTAGAAAATAGATGCCATTAATAAGGTAACATGTTGTTTTACTAGAAATAAAATAATGTTAATAAATGGCATGGGTGTGTTTCATCGCAGTTAGGTTTAATCATGTTTTCTGACTGTAATAAAGAAGCACCTGAGTCCACATAGAAGGCGTGATTGAGTTTTCATCATTGCCCTAAAGTAGCGGGTCTGTACCTCCATTATCTTCAAGTCATGGTTAAGCTTTCATCTTAACCATGCTTTCATCTTCAAGCTTTCAGGTTAAAAGCATCTGGACTATTTGGTGCAGATTTACATGTTAACTAGTTCCTCCGAGAGAGGCTATGTGAGCAGTCTTAAAGAATATGCCATCTGGTGCAGTATGACTTCCGGTAACAGTTTATCTAAAGGTCATCATTTTGTTTTCCCCACACATGCCATAATCACCTTCTTCAGGAATAAATTGGCTCTCTTGTCAAACTTGCTTTTCCATGGCTTCTACACAATGCAGCGCTAAATGCTTATTACCCTTTACAGGATGTACTCCTGAGGTCTTTCCTTATTTCTTGGCTTCCATATTTGATGCAATCTCCTGTAAAGCCTTTGAGACAAAGTCTCAGTCAGTGTAAGAGAGAAGGAAACAGACACCTTCAAATGCTGAATGGTGACCCAAGCAGAACTCATGCTTTACCCCAGAGGCACCCAACGTGGAAGGCTGCTCTTCTAGCACAAAGTAAAACTTCAGAAAGATGGCTTGGGGAAGCCTTTCCAGAACATACTCATAGAATCCTAGCAACTAGGGAAAGAGGAGTCACTGTGAGTGGGTGGAGTCTTTAGATACAAAGCTTTGAATTTATCACCCTGCATTCCACAAACAAACCACAGCATATGCCTTCTCTACTGTTTCTGACCTTGGTCATTAGAGCACCTGTTCTGTGGATTGAGCAAGACACAGGGAGTGACACCTCCCTCTTTGTAATGAAGCCCCCACCACCACCACATCTAGGAGTCTCCAAATCCTGTACATCAAACCTCCTACATATCTGTCAAGTGGACCTATTACCCTCCCACTTCCCTATCACCAGTCTAAATGTCACCATTATGGTGAACTCCCTGCCTCTGATGGCTCCTTCCTACAATCCATTCTGCACACTGCAGAAGGGGTAGCTTGTAAAATTCCCATCAATACATGCCAGTGACTATGGAATGGACAGCATTTCCAGTCCTTCAGCTGCTGCAAACTTTCAACATGCAGCTCCCTCTGCCTGGAATAGCCTTCCCCTCTGCCAACCTAGGCCTTTTCTCTTCCACAGGCATCCAGAGAATAGTCCTCCTTTGTAAGGCCTTCCCTGAAGTCCTCTGCTTACCACCACCCTGCTCTAAGCTACAGACCCTTCTCTACTTTCCCCTTCACAGCCCTCCCGCCACCTCACTGCAGTGTCTTTGCAAGTGCCCATCTTCTTTGGCAGGAGGGAAGTTCTGAGAGGTTTTACGGCCATGTTTGTCTTCTCCATCACTGTATTCTCAGTCCCATTAGAAGAGTCAATGCTTAAAAACGTAGGATGAAGAAACAGTGCATCTACAACTAGAGACAAATTTACAATGAGGCAAACCCTAAGGATGCTTACCAGAGCTCTGCAGATCCAACGGTGAAAATGGCAGGCAGGATAAATCAGTGCCTCAAAAAGAGAAGGGAGATTACATAATCTGCAAACACTGAGCAGTTCTGGCCAAGCAGAGGGTCTGGGTGGGTGCAAGGTGGCACCTTCTACTACTCACCAGGACAGCATCACTACAAGGGGAAGGAAGGTGACCATAGGGGCTGAAGACAGGAGGAACAGGATGAGAGGAAGAACTTGGAAAGGTCACTTTTACATTTCTTCCATGGCCCACTGAGTACCCATTGCCTGACACTTAGTAGGCATCCAACATAAAATTATTGAATGAGTTTATGTTGGTTCTACAGCCTCAGAGCCCCTGCAATGCCACGCTATTAGACTATCCATATGCACCCAAAGTTTATCCTTGTAATACTCTAAACTCTGTAAGAAGCCTCAGAATTTCATCTTAAAGTTTGGTTTTTGAGTTAGACCACTGGCAAATCAGCTGATCTCACTAGATAGTTTTTCTCTAAACCATTCATTCAATAATTCAAGAAACACGTTTTGAGAACCTAACATACGTCACCCCCTCTTCTAGGAACTGGGGAGATATTACTGAACAAGACAAGGTGCCTCTAATCATGGACCTTTCTGAAGAAGACAGAAAACAAAAAATGTATAAACTAGAAAGAACATTATTTCAAGTAATAGGAGGAAGAAAGAAACTAAATGCAGGGATAGAAGTGACATATTTTATATGGGGATAGAATATCTAGGGAAGGAGTCTCTGCCGAGGCAACCTCCAATGGGCCATGATGGTGGAAAAATTAATTCCAGGGAATCTGGAAAGAGCATTAAAAGAAAAAGAATTATGATTGAAAGCCATGCCATTTTACCTCCCATAGAATCTGGCACAACATCTGGCCCGGAAGTCTCAGCTACTCACTCATTCAATCTTCTGTTCATTTACGATCTCATTCATTCCTTCCACAAAGGGTCAGGAGGATGCACAGCACACGGAGCACTGTGTTAGACAGTAATAATATAGCAAATGCTGATTGCCTTACTGGGAGAATTAGTGTGTATTTGAACACATTAAAATCTCCAGTATTTGGTAGATATTGACGTACAAATGGCAACTTCATGCAATTCATAGATGCTGCTTTATTTCTAGCTTGGTATGCACAAACTATTGGGAAGTAAATGACACATTTTGGAAACTCGATTTTTCAAGTTATTTGTAAGTACTCTTTTAAATATCATTGTAAAAGATATTTTACATTGTACTTTTAGTTGCAAAGGAGTTTTACAAATGGGTTACAGCAAACTTTTTAAGAAACCGGTTTTTTTTTTCTTTTTTTTTTTTGAGAAACTATTTGTTAAGCTTATTTCCATTTACAGTGAATCATGAAACAAATAAAATTGAATTTTCTTAAAACATTACATTTCTAATCCTTCTCCTATTGGTATGGATCACAATTCCCTTCATTTACCTCCCAATTAGAATTTCAACCCAAGGCCATCTTTTTAATTTCTCAGTAGAGAAATGTTTTAAAATATAATTTCAGATAATTCAAGGAACAGACTTAAACAAGTTTGGAGCATATTTTGGGGGACAACTATTAGACACACAAATTGCCACCATGAACTGATTCATGGTCCATTTTGTCTGTCAAGCCAATTCCAAAAGGCACATGGGAAGCCATTGTTGCCACTGAAATTTTATTCTGCATCTGTGGCCATGAGTATCACATACTGTGTTTCCTGATATCTATCTTAAGAGAAATTTTCTAAATTTTCCAATAGTTATTAATGGCTCTTTAATTCATATACTCATCCAAACTCTTACGGAATTCATTTACAAGGAATACTCAAAATATATTCTTTAACTTTTGAAGTGATGAGTTTTATAGGTATGTTTACAACAGTGCTACATAGTCCTTCTACAACTTGTCAAAAGCACACTGCATTCAAGAGATCACGTGATGTTGTAATATGAAGTTCCCTTTATTTGTTACTCATTTTGATATAGAATTGGAAAATGTCCTGTTCCCAGTTTACATTCTCTTAAGTTAAAGAGACATAGTCTTTTTTCAACAGAGCCTAATGTTTTCATCTGGCTAATTGAGAAGGTAATTCCAAGGGTGAAAACTATCTAGAGGGGTAATTATTTGGGCGGTATCATTTCATGCTACTCTGAATCCAAGGAAAAGTCTCTGATATCCTGGAGACAGCAATCCTGACTAAAGAGGCTGTGAGACCTTTTAGCTCTCTCAGAAGACCTCTCCAACCTGAAATATTACAGTCTGATCTGTACAGAACCTGTGGCCCAGGTATAATCTAAAAACAAAGTTAACATTCTGCAACATGGTGACCACGCTAACAACTTATTTTATACTTTAAAATGGCATTGAGAGTAGATTTTAAGTGCTCTCACTGTGGAAAAAAAAAAAAAGATAAGTAAATAATGTAATACATATGTTAATTAGATAGATTTAGTCATTCCACAAGATTTGCATATATCCAAACAGCATGTTGAACACTATAAATACATATACTTTCTATTTTTCAGTTAAAAATAAATTAAATAATAACAGGGGTGAACTCCTGTTAATAACTAGAAAACAATTTGAGGGCAGGTAATGATAAATAACAGTATGTGACACTAAGGCAGACAACACTATCCTGACAAAATGTGATTCTTCTTCTTTACACAGACATCTTGTTCTCTTTTAACCAGAGACAAAAGAAGAAAAGGCTTGGGAACATCCTTCACAGTTTGGGGATGAATGAAGGCAGAGAAGTATTCATCAGTCTTATGTTCCTGGCAATGAAAGTTAAAGGAAGTCGCCGGGCGCGGTGGCTCAAGCCTGTAATCCCAGCACTTTGGGAGGCCGAGGCGGGTGGATCACAAGGTCAAGAGATCGAGATCATCCTGGTCAACATGGTGAAACCCCGTCTCTACTAAAAATACAAAAAATTAGCTGGGCATGGTGGCGTGTGCCTGTAATCCCAGCTACTCGGGAGGCTGAGGCAGGAGAATTGCCTGAACCCAGGAGGCGATGAGCCGAGATAGCGCCATTGCACTCCAGCCTGGGTAACAAGAGCGAAACTCCGTCTCAAAAAAAAAAAAAAAAAAAAAAGTTAAAGGAAGTAAAAATTGTGGCTTCTAGAAAAGAGAGGAGCTGACAAAGCCTTAGCTCCACCTCCTTTGTCTCAAAACATGAGAGGAGAACTGATATTCTCAACTTCACCCACAAATACGTCAGTATGCAAAACATTTACTTTTCTATGACTTTAGCAACAATCAAAATACCTTCATAATTTTGCATTTCCCTTTTATTACATGCATTATATTAACATTATATTTTACTGTGTGTTTCATAACACCTAATCCTTAGACCTTCATAAGCCCTTCGAATGGGAAGCAAAGTAGATATCGTTACCTTTCTTTATTTTTTTTTTTTGAGACGGAGTTTCGCTCTTGTTACCCAGGCTGGAGTACGATGGCGCGATCTCGGCTCACCACAACCTCCGCCTCCTGGGTTCAGGCAATTCTCCTGACTCAGCCTCCCGAGTAGCTGGGATTACAGGCATGCGCCACCGTGCCCAGCTAATTTTTTGTATTTTTAGTAGAGATGGGGTTTCACCATGTTGACCAGGATGGTCTCGATCTCTTGACCTCGTGATCCACCCGCCCCGGCCTCCCAAAGTGCTAGGATTACAGGCTTGAGCCACCGCGCCTGGCCTATATCTTTACTTTTCAAATGGAGAAGCCAGAGCTCAGTGCACTGGCGCTTTATTTATTATTATTATTATTATTATTATTTTGCTATAAAAGTGCTTGATTAGGCCAAACTACTTACTATGAAAATGCTTTAAAATGCAGCAGGAGGAGATGTAAAGACTCGAAGAAGCACGTAGTGACAATGCCTATCAGAACACACTAAAGAATCCACACTGCTTCCCGCTTTACCTAGAAAAGGAAGCTTCTAGGCTACCTCCTCCTCGTCAGCACACTCCTCAAACTCCTCCTCCTCAGCTGTGGCATCTGGCATTGCTGGTATTCTGACACCAGGTCATTAAGGTTGCTCTCGGCCTTGGTGAACTCCGTCTCATCCATGCCCTCGCCCGTGTACCAGTGCAGGAAGGCCTTGTGCCTGAACATAGCTGTAAACTGTTCGGAGTCGCGTTTGAAGAGCTCTTGGATAGCTGTGTTGTTACCGATGAGGGTAATAAAACAATTCGTACTCCCCAATAGTGGATTTATTACTATTATCAAAGAAACCAGGGAAAATACTAATTTTAATATTATAACAACCTGAAAATAATGGAAAAGAGGTTTTTATTGAATTTTTTTTTTTTTTATCCAGGCTGGAGCGCAATGGCGCGATCTCGGCTCACCACAACCTCCGCCTCCTGGGTTCAGGCAATTCTCCTGCCTCAGCCTCCCGAGTAGCTGGGATTACAGGCATGTGCCACCATGCCCAGCTAATTTTTTGTATTTTTAGTAGAGACGGGGTTTCACCATGTTGACCAGGATGGTCTCGATCTCTTGACCTCGTGATCCACCCGCCTCGACCTCCCAAAGTGCTGGGATTACAGGCGTGAGCCACCACGCCCGGCCTGAATTTTTTTTTTAAATAAACCCTTTCTGAAGTGGGAAAAAAAAAAAATTTTACCCCCCCGGGGTGGGATGTCCACGACGGCTATTTTCACGTTGTGAGGGAGCCATTCAGCAAAGTCGCTGCTGTTCTTCTTTTGAATGTTGAACATTTGCTCATCCACCTCCCTCATGGACATGGGATCTCTGAAAATGGCAGCCACGGTTAGGTAGCGGCCATCATATTCTTAGCATTGAAGAGTTGCTTAGTGAGCTCAGCCACCGTCAGGGCCCGTGGAGACGAGGCCTTAGCTATCTCCTAACTTTGGACCTGTTATCAGAAGGTGACAAGTACTGGCTCTTTATTCATTAAGCTTTTACTTGTTTTGAACCCCATTCTTTCCTTCTCTGAAAGTGGTGCTACAAGTTTTAGAATCTTTTTTTTTTTTTTTTTTGAGACGGAGTTTCGCTCTTGTTGCCCAGGCTGGAGTGCAATGGCGCGATCTCGGCTCACCGCAACCTCCGCCTCCTGGGTTCAGGCAATTCTCCTGCCTCAGCCTACCAAGTAGCTGGGATTACAGGCACGCGCCACCATGCCCAGCTAATTTTTGTATCTTTAGTAGAGACGGGGTTTCACCATGTTGACCAGGATGGTCTCGATCTCATGACCTCGTGATCCACCCGCCTCGACCTCCCAAAGTGCTGGGATTACAGGCTTGAGCCACCGCGCCCCGCCAAGTTTTAGAATCTTTTACATGCATTGCCTGGGCTAACAGACGCACACACTTAAAAAAAAAATAAAAGTAAGGACTTGTCTGAAGTGATGCGGGTAGGAAGTGGTGAATCCGAAAGCTGACGGGCTGGTCTTCTAATACATGATCCAGTGTTATTTCCCTTCCTTCTTTTTTTTTCTCTTTTTTAAAGATCAGATGTTCATAGTAACTGAGCAATCTCTTAATGCACATGGAGTGGTTTTAAAAGTCAACATTCATGTTCAATTCTGCTGTACTGTGTCGAGTATTCTGGAAAGATCTCAAGAAGAGCCTGAGCCCATGCCAGCAGAGGCTCTGTTATGCATCCTGCTTTTCCTTTTAAGGCATTTTAAATTAAAGGAAGCCTTAGACACCATTTCTTTCTGTCCCACTGACAACCAAATCCTTTCAATGAAAGCACCAATTTGGTTTAGCTACAGATTATTTTTATCTGTTCTTGAAAGTCACATAAATGTGACCTGAACAAATATGCTCCCCTGCATGTTCTTCCTGAATTTCAAAGTTTTTCAGTAATTAAGCATTTTTCCTAGAATACTGCAAACCAAATAGAGTTCTATGCCAAAGCAAGAAACGCATTTATGAAAACAAAGAATAAAAGGAAGCCAAATCCAAGTTGTAAAAATGTTCTGCCTTATTTTGCTGAAATAAGATGCAAAAAAAAATGTATATATATATATATATGCAAGCTGAGGACTAGAGTAAATATAGCATGTTGATGTGAATTTTCCTACTAATTTTTTCCAGGAAAATAAATATCCCGTCTCGAGACATGTTTTTTTTTAAAAGAATCACACAGTCACATGGATTAAAAGTGTGTCTTGGTAAATTTAGGGATATTAATAATTCATTCTGATAATAGTATTAAACCAAAAAACTTTACTATGTACAGAGTGAAAAAGTAATGATCTAACAGAGAATCCTATCACTGGATTTCACCCAAGAAGGCATCAAATCCTCTAGACTCCATCAAACATTTTTAAAAGGAAAAACACTTTTTCTTTTCAGGATGTCTTTGAAGTTTTCATTAAATCAAAAATGTATATAGCTTATAGAGTGGGTTCTCCAGAAAACTTTAGCCACTTGGAAAACGTCTATGTTTTGGGGAAAGACAGAGGGAAAACAAAGGAAAGGTTGAGAAGAAAGCGATCATAATGACCTCAACAAAATTTACAACCAGTGATTGTATGATATTGTAGCAGCGGCAGCTCCTCACACAAAACAGATGGTACGACACAGAGTTGTGTCTTAAAATGCCAAGAAACTAAAGATTCACTGATTCCACCTACTTCTGAAGCTCTTCCAAACAGTCTATGCCCCAGAGTCGACTTCAGAATATTTTTACATTTTAATTCTCCCCTTATTTGAATTACTATAGCTATTACAGCTTCATATAGGCTCATTATACATTTAAACATTAATTTTCTAATACTCTTAGGTCAAAAGCTCACTAGTGACATAGTGGAGTGGAACATTAGTTTCCTACATAACAAATTACCACTGTAACAAATTCCCATAAAATTGATGCCTTAAAACAACTCACATTTATTCTCTTGCATTTCTGGAGGTAAGAAATCTAAAATGGGTTTCCCTGGGACAAACCCAAGACCTCAGCGAGGCCCTCCTCCCTCTGGAGGCTCTAGAGGAGAATCTGTTTCCTTCCTCGCCTTTTCCAGCTGCTAGAGCTGCTTGTCTCCCTGCTCTGGGGCATCCATTCCGTCTGCAAGGCCAGCAGCACGGCATCCGCGATTCTGTGCCGGCGTCATCTTCAATCACCTTCTCCTCTCTACGTGCAGTAGGTCTTCCTCTGCTCCCTCTTATAAGGACCCTAATGATCACATTTAAAACCCACATGGATAATCCGGAATAATCTCTGACCTCAAGACCTGTAACTTAATCACATCTGCAATGTTCTTTTTGTCGTATCAGGTAACATTCACAACTTCCAGGGATTAGAAGGGGACATCTTTGGAGGTCACTATCATGCCCTCCACAGCAGCAGAGGTTAGCCTCTTAACGTCAGTCATTTAGAACTACGGTCGTCCAAACTACGGTCGTCCCTCAGTATACCTGAAGAATTGGTTCCAAGGCCCTTCCTCATACCAAAATCCACAGATGCTCTAGTCCCTGATATATAGTAGTGTACTACTCCAGGTAACCTATGCACATCCTCCCATGCACTTTACATCATCTCTAGATTACTTACAATACCTAATGCAATACAAATGCTAAGTAAATAGCTGTTACATTATATTGCTTAGGAAATGCTGATAAGAAAAAAGTCTGCACATGTTGAGTACAGAGAGAACCATCCTTTTTTCCCCTAATATATTTGATCCACAGGTAGATGAATCCATAGATGTGGAACCCACAGATATGGAACGTCAACTGTTACTTCATAATCACCTTGCTAACGAAAATGTGCTTGCCAGGATTCCTTCCAAAAGATCATTTTTAAAAAGAGTTTTAGTTAGCATACATTCCACTCAAACTTAATCCTCAACTGCATGCATCACTAACCTTGTGGATAACAAAAATATGGGGTGGGATCCTGCAATTCTCTCATTCTGCCAACAGAGATACTAAAAGTTTTAAAGTCATATTCCTCAAAATGTGTTTCTCACACACTCAAATCACATTTTCATATTTTTTTTATATTTAATTGCTAAACTACATGATAGCCTAGCCTAGCCTGTTCTAAGCATGCTCTAAACACTCCCATGAGCCTAGGGTTGTGAAAATCATCTGACAGCTCAGTCCACTGTAGAGTACTGGTAATTTACCCTTGTGATCGGGTGGCTGACAGAGCTGTGACTGATGGCCACTACCCAGCATGGTAAGAGACTATCCACCATGTATCACTAGCCGGAGAGAAGATCAAAATCCAAAATTTAAAGTGCAGCTCCTACTGAATGTATATCATGTCAGTACCATCGTGAAGTCAAAAACTGTATAAGTCCAGCCGTCTAAATGCAGGGACCCTCTCTAGTTCGTCATGCAACTGAACCCTAGAAACTCCTTTAAAAGTTAATAAAGGGCAGCTTATGTGACATTAAGAAACTTTCCTTGAGAACCTTGAAATAAGTGTGAAAATGCAGGCCTAATACATTTATGGCAATCGAGGGCTTGGCAAAGAACTCCAGAGTACAGGCAATGTTACCAATTAATTTTAGACCCCCTAAGAATGACACGAACAGAAGAGCTTGCAGCTGCTAACAAACGACAGATATGTTCTATCATACCCTGGCCAGTCCAAAGGGTAATGCAGCTAACCTGATAGTCCCCAGGAATAGCAGCTGTCAGGAAGGTGCTGCTACATGTCAGATCCAGCTCCTTAAGAGCAACTGATAAGAAAGACAGGAAGAAGTAAACAGCTACATGTCAGTATAAAATCTGAAATTCACCTAATCATGGGATTTTAATTTCTTAATCTCCCAAAAAAAAATAGTATGCTAAGAACCCCACTGTGTTCCCTGGAGCCAAGGTGGAGACCCACAGGACAGCTCACTTCTCCATCAGCTGCCACCCAGGTAGCACCTTGTAGACGAAAGTGGGACAGGGACACTTTTCTCTTATGAAATCATTTGCTCATATCTTAATATAGTTATTTGACATTTGTGAAATCAGTACAAAAACAATCTCTTTTTATTGAACCAAACATAGCCCAGGTACCATGCATTTAATTCAATTTAATTGAACAAATTTACTGAAGCCCTTCAGTGTATAAAGCACTGTGCAAGGCACTGCCGAATCCAATGTGAACCCTGCCTTTACAGAGGTACACAGACATGCACATACACAGACACACTCACATCGCACACATGCATACCTCTGCACACATATATACCACAGACACAGATATGCAAACACCATGCAACACATAAATACACACATAGACACACACACCACACACACACACTTGCTACCCATGAAGAGCAGGAGTTTTGTCCATGACATGGAGAACTGGGAGCCCTACACATGGCAGGGATTTTGTAGCACCCTTGCTTAGAAGCAGCACTTAAAATCCCTAGAAGAAGAGACTCCTCTTATTTACCATTTCCACAGTCTCTTCCAGTGAGCTACCCACAGACATAGTTGTGTCGGTTATAGTCCCCACTGGACAAATTGTTAAAATTTAGAAAGCTGTATTCACTTTAGTATGAACAAGAGAATCCTTTATCATCTCATCCAAGGGAACAAGTGTAAAGAGACACGATGGTTTGTGTGCAGAAAGGGGTCCACCATTTACAAGGAGTGAGCCATTTCCTAAGATGTTGCTTCATCAAAGCATCCTGGAACCCCACAAGAGAGAGAAGTATCAAGCTGCATCTGTGTGCAAGAAGTCTGACTCCCATCCCCATACTACTGGAAGAGCAGTGAAAGAATGAAAAGCAGTGACCACGGGTCATCTTGGAGTCATACAGGAGCAGCATCTTCTGGGACCCAAGGGAAGTCCTGAGAGGGATTTAGGAACCAGGGATCTGCGGTCCTCCATACTTAAAGAACATGTTCAGTATTCACATCCTATCCCAGTGGTGGCAAAATAATACCACTGAGCTGCAAAGAATCTCTACATTCTACCAATCCTGGTATTCCCACATGGGCTTCTTCAAAAGTATAGAAGACTGTCGGTGTGAACGCAGCGCACTTCACAACTATCATCAATTCCGGAGTGTTTACTTTCTTCTCGGTGACATTAACACAGGCACATCCATATCAAGGAGGTACAATCTGTTCTTTTCAAAATGAAACCTGTCCAGTCCAGAGTGAGTGGGAGCAAGCCCACCTTGTGGCCACCACTCAACTACCAAGACCCCAATAGAGAAACCAATTCTGTGAAGCCTATGGGGAATGCCACATTATTTCTAAATAAAGAACCGTTAATTAAGTTTAAATTGTATGTGGCTTGTTCAGTAAATGTCTATGCAGAAGGAAAGGGAATTGACTCCAAGGATTTCAGTTGCTCTGAAAGTGTTTGTGGCATCAATCCTGGCTTTTCTAAGTGAGGACCCAGGACCTGTGGGATCAGTGTCGTCTGAAACAGGAATGCAGACCCTCAGGTGCCAGCCTAGAACCCCTGGAGCAGCATCTGCATTTCCACAGAATCCCCAGGTCCCCTCAACCTTTATGTGGGAGAAGCAGTGGAATAAACACCAAAAATGCAAACAAGATCAAAAAAGTTACCTGTTGTAGTTCATGTTTTCAAACTATTGACTGAAATTAGTTTCTGTAATTAATGAAGCTAGTGATGATTTGGAATCCCTTGACTAACAGAAGGGTTTTAATGTAAAAAACCTATAAAATTTATAAAGACTATTTTCCTAGCTCGTTATGAAGAAAATAATGTCACGAAAGCATCTAAGGGCTGCACCTTACCAATGAGCCGTCCCTCCAATCCGCTTTCTTGTGATCATAGTGACTCAATTTCCAGACTTAGAAAGAAAGAACAAAACACAGAAAACTGACATAGAGGAAGGTTCTCCCTTCTGGTCACGCTTTATGGTAGCAACAGGTGAAAAAGGCCAACAGAAGCAACGATTTGACTCATCATATTAAAAGAAACATTTGCTGTCTCCTCCAAAAGCATAAGCAGTAACTATGGAAACCAGACAAAAACGTTGAAAATGACTTGCAATTTAAAAAGAGCAGAACAATTCTATTTCACCCACGAAGAAAAAAATTAACTCTGAGCAAATCCACCGAAACCTTCCCCAGGAATAGCTGGATGTGCAGAAGACATAATGTGAGTGCTTTGTCAGGCACCATCATAAATTATTTGGTTTGCTTTGGAATTGTTAAATTATGTTTTTACAAATGGATTATTTAGCTGTGACTCCATTTAAATCTATAATTTTATGTATCCTGACGATAAAATGGGCCCTTAGCTGAGCCAGCCAATTCCTCAGGTAAAAGGCATATTCTTTTGGCAGTAAATTAACTTTGGATGGTCAGTAGGTGAACTCTCACCAATTTTAGAGATTTAAGAAATGCACATATT
Organism: Leontopithecus rosalia; assembly: GCA_028533165.1. NCBI lineage: Eukaryota > Metazoa > Chordata > Mammalia > Primates > Cebidae > Leontopithecus > Leontopithecus rosalia. Next base: position 8,871,816 of record CM052649.1, read on the forward strand.
CTCTAAAATACTTAATTTACATCTAAGGAAGATGAATGAATGATCTCAAAAATTCCAGCTATTATCTGTTTACTAAACTGGTCCTCTGGATATCCTATTTAAAGGTTCATATAAATGAACATGTTATTTTTGGAGAGAAAATAAAGCAGGATATTTTCACCCGATGATGCCAACCTACTCCCTGCCCAGAGATTTCCATCTGTTTCCTGCCATACGCCACTTCTCTGTGTGTTCTCTCATTTTTCTGTTTACTGTTCCGGTATCCCTCCGACACTTTCAGACTGATGTTACTTCCTTTTCAGATGAGCTTGTGCACTGCTTGATGCTTTATGGAACCCCATAAGGGGAAAATGACCGCTTTATTTTACAAAAACAGAGGAGATGCTGACTCACAACAGAAGGGAGTAAAAAACTTTCTTAAAGATATGAATCTCAATGATACTTTTATAGCCCAGAATGACATGTTTATCTTTCACCTATTTTTTTCATTCCATACAAGAGCAGAAAATATTTTTTTAAGCTTGATAAGCAAAGACTCATCTGGGGACACCTGCTATTTGAATTACCACTATCAGGGTTAAATTAATAACTCTGGCATATTATAAACCACAAATGTAATTCTGAGCGCCACTCTTCCCAGCATATTTATATGAGTTTTGTTTCATTTTATCTGTTTGTGTTGGGTTTTCTTCCCTTTTCTGTAAAACATGTAGCTGCTAAGCCTCACTCTATTACTGTGCACTGACGGAGTGTGGAAATAAAGGCCAGTGTCATTTGTGGGGCCATCCAAGTTGTGACTTATTTTTAAGTGAGTATCCCACTTTCAACTAAAACCTAAAAAGAATTCTAAAACCTTTTTCTCACTTAAATGTTGGCACTCAAAACCCATTGTTAATGGATGGACCAATTTTTTTTTAATTCTTAATACTGTTTTCTTCAGATGGCATTAACAGTGAAGTATGTCCCTAAACTTTCCATTGTTCAACGCTGTGTTGGCGAAGCAAGAGAAATCTTTTTATCACCACAACGCAAAAACAATCTGAACTAGCTGCTGTGCCCATTCCAGCTTCGTTTTAGTTTGGTGCTAATTCTCTAATTTGCTCATTTGTTTTCTCTACCCACATAATTAAGGCTGAAGGAAGTCTGTTACAGGCCTGCCACTGAGCCCTCTGTGTCTTGTAGAAGGAAATATTGCTTAGATATGTTTCCAATCACCATGCATGCACTGAAGCCAAGAACTAGAAAACCATAACTATGAAGTCTTACAAAATCCACACAATTAAGTGCTAAAACCAGCACAGGCCAAAACCACTCTGAGACCCGGCTCAGACCAACACGGCCTGTTCTTTCCGGTCTGTAAACCGGCTTGCGGCCCAGTCCTTTCTCCTACATGATCAGCCCTCCTTTTTCCTTTTGCTGTGATGCTTTCTCAATGAAGGCTGACATATTTCCCCGATTGAAAACCATACCCCTGGACAGTGCTTCTGAAACACTGTCACACACACACAATAACCAGAAGTTTAGACCTGTGTAAAGCAAAGTGAAAAATGGAGTGTCATTGTACAATTCTCAAAATGTAAATTTGTGGGAAAAGCCAAAGAGCCAAGTGAGATGAGTTCCTGCCATGGCACCCCAGGAAGGCCCCCACCTGGCCTAACAGCAGCCGTTCTCACCCCCAAATTGTAAGTAACCTCAGAGGTACAGAACCATTCTCTCGATGCTGTGACTTTTCCTCCTACTAAACATTCAGCAGTCCAATTATCCTGAGCACCTACTCCAGGCCAGGCACTGTTGTCAGGACTGGACATACAGTGAAGGACGCAAAGGCTCCACCCTCATGGGCCCCCCCAACCTCCATGGAGAGGTAAACCACCAAACACATGAGCAAACCTAAAGAGGATGCTGGCGAAGACAGCAGGGGCACGGAGTTGGGGGAATAGGGCGAAGAGGCAGTCGCTGAAGTGGAGTGAAAGAAACATGAGCCTCTTGAAGGACAGGACATTGGGGCGGAGTCAGAGGGGCTTCAGGGGTGAAGGTGGGCAGGGGGAGGATGGGAGCTCACAGCAGGGGAATGGGAGAGCGGGTGCTGCTCACCAGGGCCTGGGCCTACTGAAGATGTGCAATTGGTCTGTTATTCCATGTTTTATACTGTCTCAGCCATGTGATCAAAGCCAGCAGCATCAATAAGTCCCGTCCATAGCACTCACCCTTGATATCATGATGATGGCGCTTTACCTCTGTGTTTCCCTTCAAAAAATCTTAGCTCCAGGCCAGTCATGAGAAAAACCTCAGACAGGCCACACTGAGGACATTTGACACACTACCTGATCAGTCCTCCTGAAAACCATCAAGGTCAACCAAAACAAGGAAAGTCTGAGAAACTGTCACAACGAAGAGAAGCGTAAGGAGACAGGACAGATAGATGCAGTGGAGGGTCCTGCACAGGATCCTGGCACAGAAAATGGGCATGAGGGAAAAAGCGACGAAGTTAGAATAGCACGTGACCTTCAGTGAGTTATGAAGCATCATGTCACGCATTAGCTGTGGCCAAGGTACACACAAGTGCAAGGTGTTGGAAATAGGGAAACCTGGGCACAGAGTGGACAGGAACTCTCCAAACTCACTTTGCAACCGTTCTGTATATCTAAGACTATTCTAGAATGTTTTCAGGCCAGGCGATGTGGCTCGCTCTTGCAATGCCAACACTTTGGGAGGCTGAGGCAGGTGGATCACTTGAAGTCAGGAGTTCAAGACCAGCCTGGTCAACATGGTGAAACCCTATTTCTACTAAAAATACAAAAATTAGCTGGGTGCGATGGTGTATGCCTATAATCCCAGCTGCTCAGGAGGCTGAGGCAGGAGAATCACTTGAACCCGGGAGGCGGAGGTTGCAATGAGCTGAGATCACGCCACTGCATTTTAGCCTGAGCAACAGAGTAAGAGACGATCTTAAAAAAATAAAAATGAAATGTCTTTAAAAGTTTATCTTGCTAAAAAATAGGCAAACATTCTAGAAATAATGATTCTAGAATAAAAACTACAAAAACAAAAAAGGTGGATGTGAAACAACTGTACAGGTGAATGAGTCAGGATTTCACACCACCCAGTCTACTCCTGCTGAGCGTTTATGAAATTCACTGGAGCCCTCACAGCTGGCCATTCCATTTATTTGAAGCTCTGAATAATTATGTTTTTCCATATTGGTCCCAGTTCTTTCTCCTAGGGCCGCACACTATAAGGAAACCTCCTTTCCTGTCAGAAGTGCCTCAAGCCCTCAGTGAGAGCTTTTCTAACAAGGCACAAGCTTCCTGCAGCCATATTCTGAGTCTCCCTTCATTCCCATGAGCAGTGCCTGGTCTGACTCCAAGAAGGTGGCCTAAGCACCTTCCAGGGAGGAGAGGCAGAGGGGACAGCACCTCCTCAGGTCAGGCTGCCTGTCACACCTCTCCCTAGGATCCTCCCTATCTTTAGGGGTCCAGGGTACCATTGAGAGGCTCCATCTGTTTTCTGAGGTCTAAGACCTCCCTGGGCTCCAGAACAGGGTCTCAGGCAGCCTCCCTGTCACAGAGCCTTCATCCGCATGATTGAACATCCCTTTCTTCTTCCCTCCTCTCTCACCTCCACAGCCTGACACCATGGTGACATCCACAGATGACTCAAGAAAGGATGTTGACAACTTCCATGTAGAAAGGCAAGATCAGGCTAAATAAATGATCTCATACATTGGACACAGGAAGCCAGAATGTACAAAAGAGAGTAAATGAGGTAGAGACAAAGGGCACAATTACAAATAAAAGGAGGGGTAGGCTGGGCACCGTGGATCACACCTGTAATTCCAGCACTTTGGGAGGCCAAGGAGGGCAGATCACCTGAGGTTAGCAGTTCAAGACCAGCCTGGCCAACATGGTGAAACCCTGTCTCTACTAAAAACACAAAAATTTGCTGGGCATGGTGCTGTACACCACTAATCTCAGCTACTCAGGAGGCTGAGGCAGTAGAATCGCTTGGGAGGTGGGGGTTACAGTGAGCCAGGATTGCAGTGATGCTATTGCACTCCAGCCTGGGCAACAAGAGCAAAACTCCATCTCAAAAACAAAACAAAACAAAACGAGGGGTAAAGTGTATGTCTTCTCACTCTCCTGAATGTGTTTAACTCCACACCCTCCAAAATGAATGATTTTAAACTGGAGAGTTAAACCAAATCTTTGAGGTCCACCATAAATATGGAACTAGCAATATTTAAAGGAAGTTGAAATTTCCTAAATTTGGTCTCCAATGATAAGTGTGATTCTGCATGTCGTGTTGACATGCAACATCTCAGTTCATGAGAGAACTGGTCTTCAACCGAAATGGAATTCACACAGCCTTTTACACACTCGGATAGACGTGGCTTCCCTTCTCATAGCTCTTCATAGCATTATTTAAACAGGTTTTCTGGGGTCATTTGTACTTTTCTAAATGATTATGCACATGAGTATTTTGAGTTTCTGTGGTCTCTCTTTTTAACAAGATAGAGCAACTAGTAAGTGATAAGGTGGTTTGATGTACACAGCTAATAAGAGCATTTAAAACCTGATATTAGCTGAAGACATCTGTTCCTTATTTCTGTAAAATGAGAATTAACTCATCCAGTCAAGAGGAAAATGAAATCAACAAGTGAAACATACAAAAGAGAACTGCAATAACCGCCAAACTCAGTCCCACAGAGAACAACGGGATTCCGGCAAAACACAGCACCCAGGCAATGGCGGAATGTGCACATCCTGCCTCCTTTTCCAGAGCCTTATCTTATCACAGTCCTGTTAGAGATGGAAGCTCCTGGTCTCTTTGAAGAGGGTGGTTTCAGTATCTAAAATGATAACCTTAATTAAGTTCATGAATCCCATAAAAATACAGGAATTATAAACATTTAAAGTGAAAATCCTTCCTAGGATGTCTCATATCTTAGCTATAATTGCAACCACTTTATTTTGCATAAAATTGTTTACAAAAATTCAAAAAGCCAAACAGTTAAATATATTCTAAGTGTTTCTCAGTTGCCATACAAACTTGAAAGAGGGATGAAGGGAAGGTGACATGACTCAAAGTCTCGGCAGTTAGTCATCAATCACAGCAAAATAATCACCCTCCTGGGTGAACTCTCTTGGTCAACAGTTGGTCTGGAGGAGGAGGCATACAGGCATACAAAAATCAGCAAGTTCTTAAAAGCACTCAAAAACTTAACTCTCTGGATGAGGTCCAATGCATGTAAGTTGGAATGATCCTTAAGAGCAGAAAATAGCTCTGTCAACAAGGTACCACCTCCAGGTCAGCCTCTGTGCCCTGCTCTTTACAGATGGTATACAGGGTCAATTAGTGTCTGTCCCCCAAAAGTTCACGTCCACTTAGAACCTCGGTGTTATGTTATTGTTACAGAGGTTTTACAAATAGAGTTAGTTAAATTAAGATGAGGCCTAATATAGTTTAGGCTCTGTGTCCCCACCCAAATCTCATGTCAGATTGTAATCCCCACATGCTGAACAAGGGTCTCGGGGGAGGTGACTGGATCATAGGGGTTGTTTCTAATGGTTTAGCACCATCCGCCTAATGCTTTCTTGTGATGGAATTCTCATGAAATGTGGTTGTTGAAAAGTATAGTGTTTCTTCCTTTGAGTTCTCTGTCTCTCCTGCCTCCATGTGAAAAAGACTGCTTGCTTCCCCTTCACCTTCTGCCATGATTCCTGAGGGTTCCCCAGCCATGCAGAACCGTGAGTCAACTAAACCTCTTTTCTTTATCAATTATCCAGTCTCAGGCAGTTCTTTAAAGCAATGTGAGAATGGAATAATAGAAGATCATACTAGATTGGAGTGAGCCCTAAGTCCATGACTGGGGCCCTCAGAAAAATGCCACATGAAGGCAGAGACACACAGGGAGCACTGCACATGACTACTGACACAGACAGTCCACACTGGAATGATGCTTCTACAAGCCAGGGAATGCCAAGAACTGCCAGCAATTACCAGAAGCTGAAGACAGACCTGGAATGGACTGTCTCTCAGAGCCTGTTCATAAGAAACTAATCTGCCAACACCTTGATTTCAGATTTCTGGTCTCCAGAACTTCAAGAGAATAAAGTTCTGTTGCTTTAAGCCACCAAGTGTGTAGTAATTTGTTATAGCAGCCCTAAGAAGCAAATACAGATGGTAATAACGACCACAAGAACAATAATGAAAATTCCCTTGGTCACAGTATCAGTACCTAGCTAATTTTCAACCACTATTAATGCAAAATAAATATACACATAAACACCTTTAGGGTGACTTGACAAATATTTAATGAACTTAAAGTTTTCTTCCCATGAAGGGATCTGAGTGAGGGTCTTGCCTCGTAGTCATAAACTAAACATATATCTGTTGAATGCCCCAAATTTGACCCTTGGCTTAGACACCATAGCAGGCTAAAATCAAGGTAATAAAACAGAGAGGGAAAAAAAGAGATTTCAGAGGATACTAATATTTACAACAAAGTTTACTACCTATTGTTTGAATCATATGAAATTGCCAATAGTTGACCTCTCTTGAACTACAAAAATACCTATTTCATATGGTTTAGGCCAAACACTGAACACTATGGCCACAAGCCAGATCTGGCCCACTGCTTGTTCATGTAAAGTTTTATTGGAACACAGTCATGCCATATATTTGCATAGTCTCAATGGTTGCTTTCATGCTACAGCAACAAAACTGAATAGTCATGACAGAGACCATACAGCCCTAGAAGCGTAACATACATATATTTCATCTTTTATAAGAAAACTTTGCTGATCCCTGATTTAATAAAATGGCTGTCAGCAACAGTTAAGGGGACCAGGATTTCAGAAGCAGGCAAGATCAAAGTAAAAGGAATCCTTACTAGTGTGCCCATCTGAGACTCCAGACATAAAGTGGGACTTGAGAAAGAAGCTGAATTCTGATGGAGCAAAAATGCTCTCAAAGCAGCAGTTCAAGCTGAGGACAGAAAGGACAAGGACCCAGTGGATGGTGAGGATGATAATGGCTGTATTGGCCTTTGGGCCACAAATGCCAGGAGCACCCTCAATCAATGGGTAAAAAACTCAAAATGCCCCCTTTTAGTTCCAAACCCTGTCCCTGCTAAAAACCTCATGTGAAGTAGAACTAGAATGAGAAAATTTTGATAAGGTTTCAGAGGTCAAAATTCTTTAAACACAATGAAAAAAGAAAACTTATCTATTTTTTTCTTTAAGCATGAATCAGTGGAAGGATATGTAAACAGTATGATAGAAGAGTTATATTAAGAAAATTAATTTCTGATAGATGTGAAATAATTGAGTCTAGAGCAAAAATTCTATTATTTAGAATATCCATTCCTGTGGCCCTTTTAAGGATTGTATGATAAAGAATAATTGCTCCAATGATTGCAGTAATTACATTTTAACGATTTATAGAGAGTTCCAGAGTTGGGAATCCCCTTGGGGTTATTATTAAATAGAAAAGTAATCAAAAGGAGCCTTTTATTCTTCATTAATAAGCCACACATTACAGCCAAAACATGACCTGCTATAAAGCTTGCATTGTACATGGAGCTGCAGTTTTGCTACCAAATGCTTCCCAGGGATGTGTAAATATTGAAAGGTAGAGAAGAATTTGCTTGAGTGAGGAAAGTTCTCCTCGTTTCCATTTACTTCAATTATCCAAAAGCATATTAAAAACATTTAACATTAAGCTACAAAGGGAGATGTGTGTGCAAGTAAATTAATAGCTAAATAGATATGTGCATGTTTATAAACCTGACATTAAATGTATCTTAAACCACACATATGGGAGCTGTCACGGGGTCATACAGTTTATTGATTTTATCAAAAGTAATTCACATGTACCCTTAATTATGTAAACCAGCTGTCACTGCCCAGTAAAGACTTCAGCTTGCAAAGTAAGAATTATCTACTTAGAGAGACTGACCTAGAACACCGTTGCTCCCAATTTAAAAAAAAAAATGGTGGTGGCTCTTAATTACACTGCAGCAATTCTTTCTCATGAACTTTTTAGCTATGATCCCCGAGCCATCAGCACCTGAAGGTCCCGTGAAGGCCTGAGGCAGCTTGGCTTCAGCTGCACATTCAGGTGCCTTGCTTCACTCTTCGCTGGTGGCCAGCGAGACAGGGCCGGCAGGCAATGCTCAGAGGGCCGGGATTCTGGAACTTGCTTCAGTACCCCTGGGCTTTAGGTGACTACTCAAGAACAGGGAAAGAGACTGGACTGGGAAAATGTGGCACATATACACCATGGAATATTATGCAGCAATCAAAAACAATGAGTTCGTGTCCTTTGTAGGGACATGGATGAATCTAGAGAACGTCATTCTCAGCAAACTGACACAAGAACAGAAAATGAAATACCACATGTTCTCACTCATAGGCGGATGATGAACAAAGAGAACACGTGGACACAGGGAGGGGAACACTACACACTGAGGTCTATTGGGGGGAATAGGGGAGGGATAGCAGGGGGCCGCAGTTGGGGACGGATAGCATGGGGAGAAATGCCAGATGTGGGTGAAGGGAAGGAAGGCAGCAAATCACACTGCCACGTGTGTACCTATGCAACTATCTTGCATGTTCTGCCCATGTACCCCAAAACCTAAAATGCAATAAAAAAAAAGAACCGGGAAAGATATCCACCCCACTGGGCTGTCCGTGGCTTCCCGATACAATGCATCTTCAAAGCCCTTGACGTGCTTAGTAAAAGATGCTGGAGTTTTTAACTCCTCAAGCTGTTCCCCTTTGCAATCACAAAACCAACTGAAAATTGATGCCAATGGTCACTATCTTGGTGACAGACATTTGCCAGGATCTCAGCAGGGTCAGATGGCAAGCTTCACCCGGGTATGATAAGGAGAGTGCAAGACAGAAAGTGTTGATACAGGCCAGGGAAACACAAGGGATGGTGCAGACACAAGGCTGGTCACCATGGGCACAGCTATAACCTTGAATCCTGATGGGGGTTGGGAGGAGTGAGCACTTACCAAGTCCCAGGGTGCTGAGGCCTTGGGTGGAAGGATGCAGCCAGACCTGGAGACCCCACAGAGTACAAGCCCTCCTCCCTCCCATCCTCTCCATGGCTCCCCCAGGAAGAAGCCAACCAGAAGCAGAGGGATAGCAAGACAGAGCCTGGAGAAGGCTCTGGAGCATCTGGAAGGACGAGCAGAAGATGCCCCGCACACACAGGAGAGAAGGCACTAAATTTCTCTTCCTTTTTTTCCTCCACCACGAGATGTTTGCTCTTATGCAAAGTCAAACAACAAGTCCAAGCCCCGGTTTTATGTTTAGCAAATTCCAATTTTTCCTCCCACCTTCCTTCCCACTGTCTGCGTGGGCGTTCCCGTGTAGGTGACCAAACAGAGGTGGCGATTCAACTGCATTGTGCAAAGTGCTTTTAAGCGAACAAAGACATTAAATCACACCTCAGCTTCTAACAAGAATTTCGACTTCTTGAATCATCACAACAGTAATACTTGCTAACGTTATGGAAGGCTCACAATGGAACCGGCAATTTACATGCATTAACAATTTTTTTTTTTTGAGCTGGAGCCTCACTCTGTTGCCAGGCTGCAGTACAGTGGCACGATCTTGGCTCACTGCAACCTCTGCCTCCTGTGTTCAAGCAATTCTTCTGCCTCAGCCTCCTAAGTAGCTGGGACTACAGGCCTGTGCCACCACACCCAGCTAATTTTTGTATTTTTAGTAGAGACACGGTTTTAGTATGTTAGCCAGGATGGTTTCAATCTCCCGACCTCATGATCCACCCGCCTCAGCCTCCCAAAGTGCTGGGATTACAGGTACGAGCTACTGGGCCTGGCCCGCATTAACAATTTCTAATGTTGGCAAAACCCCTATGAAGTAGGAACTATTGCTATCATTTTAGAATTGGAGACAGTGGGGCATGGAAAGGTTGAGCATGCTCCTCAGTTCTCACAGCTAGCAAGGGGCAGGACTGAGCTCTGAAGCTGGCAACCCAGATCCAAAATGCACTCACCTCACCACTACATTTGTACTGCCTCATAATCACAGTGAAAAGGCATAGGAGATCTTGATACTTAAAGAAATCCTGTAACTAATCTTCTTCATAGAATAAAAATATCTGTTTTAATGAAAAAAAAAATCACTCATTTTGTAACTTGTAAGTTTGGTATTTGAATGTTGCATTTCCTTACGTGCCCATGTGCCAGCTTCCAAATATCACCTTTATAGAAATGAAATAGAATACGAGCAACTTAGACAAGTGCCCACTGCCTAGCAAAGACTTTGGCTTGCAAAATGCGAACATCTACTTAGAGAGACTGACCTAGAACACAGTTCCTCCCAGTTTTCTAAAGAAAATGGTGTCAGCCCTTAGTTACACTATAGCAATTTCTTCCTGTGGTCTTTTTAGCAACAAACCCTCAAGCCACCAGCAGCTGAAGGTCCCCAAGAGCTCTAGGGAAGCCTGGCTTCAGGCTGCAAGTTCAGGTACCTAGTTTTATTTATTTATTTACTTACTTACTTTTATTTATTATATTATTTATCTACTGGATTCCTATTCACTAAACATGAGAAATGGGGTGGCAGATGGCATTTTCCATGATGGCCTCAGCATAGTCTCCCCACCCACAAATTCTTCTGTAGTGTGCTTTGCCACTTGCCCATCCATGGGCATTCTTTCTCCAACCCCATGGATCTACACCCTAGGATTGTTTGTACTATAGAATACAGTGGAAGTGGTCCTGTGCCTGTCCTGGGCACAAACTTTAAAGGGCTTGGAAACATCCACTTCCTGTCTCTGGAAGCCCATACCTTCCCATAAGGAGAGAGGCCATGTGGCAGGACACCAGGTGACTGCTACTGCATGAGACCCAAGGAGAACCACTCAGCTGAGCCCAGTCCACACAAGGAATTGTGAAACATAACAACAAATTGCAGGTTTAAGTCACTAAACTATGGGATAATTTTCTGTGTAGCAACAGATCTCCAGAACAAATGAGTTTACCAATTTAATGCATATTCTTTTGAGAAGAGGAAAAAAGATGGAAGAACTAATTACATTGTTTTCTCACATTTCCAGGTAATACAGTTTCACCTGGGAGCCTGGAGTCTCTAGATTTCAGGAGAAGTTGGCTCCAGAGACCAGGCAAGCCTTTAGGGATAGCTGGTTCTTAGGTGATGGTGATTTTATTTGTAGCACTTGGTAACTTATGGGAAATCCACAGAGCTAGGCAGAAGAGCTGCCTTTTCTAAGTTCTGGACCCGTGGTAGCATTGTATCCAGATGGTTCTGGTTATGACAAGTCACTCCTTCCAGTTTTAAAAGCACAACCAGCTGTCAGCTCCATCAAGGTCTGAGGAACTGCCGCCTACCTGTGGCTGTGGGCTCTAGAGATGGTAGCCAAGCCTCGGGTGAAAGGGCTACCAACCTCCACCTGCCAGCTTTGCCTCACACCATTTCCGCCCTGCATGCTGAAGCAGAAGTCCCCACAGCCTCCTCCCCAGCTGCCAGGCTTGTCGGCACCATTCCTAGAGGTTAGGATCCCACTTGGCCAGTCACCGTGGGCAGCGTGCCCCTGCCTGGGAAGCCAAGAGCATGACCTGCCCTGCCTGGACATCAACCAGCTGCACAGCTCCTCCCAGTAGCTTCCGGGTATGGGACTGTGGCCCTTATGTCATGCTGAGCTACAGAACTGAAATTACTACTAATATATTTCAATTAAAACAAAATAAAACATGTAATCTTCTTATGCCAGGAATATTTCAGACATTGACCCATAGTGCTCTGCCAGCAGTATTAAGACATCTACTAAACTGGGGCCAGAATTTTTTTTTTCTTCGCATTATAAACTAGTAACATGCTTTCAAGTACCAGACTCCTCCTACTATGCAAACCCTTGTAAAATTCCACAGGTATATTTGAAAGTAACTATGAACTTAGCTTCCCATTTTTCATTCATTCTGCTTGAAGCCCCTCAGGAAGGAGGTGGGGGATGAGAAGTATGGAATAAAAGTTCTTTTTGGCAACCTGAGCGATTAGCACATTTTCTTTCCATACTTAGAAGACCCAGATGCTTCCTTCTTTCATCCTCCCTTGTATCATTGGCACTGCAGCCCTAGGCATAGTTCCCTGAAACCCAAGCACCATCAGATCTGAAAGGTGTCATGTTGTAGTATTCCCAGCACTTTGGGAGGCTGAGGTGGGCAGATCCAAGGAAGGTAAGAAATCAAAACCATCCTGGTCTACCTGATGAAACCCCATCTCTACTAAAAATACAAAAATTAGCTGCGCATGGTGGCGTGAGCCTGTAGTCTCAGCTACTCAGAAGGCTGAGGCAGGAGAACTGCTTGAACCCAGAAGGTACAGGTTGCAGTAAGCCGAGACTGCACCCCTGCACTCCAGCCTCGACACCGAGTGAGACTCCATCTCCAAAAAAAAAAAAGGAAAGAAAAGAAATAGTTCCAATAGCTGACGTTCAACACAGCTTAGCAGTCAGCACAGGCTCTGTAGAGCGAGTAAAGGCAAGGCAGAGGCTGGGAAGCCCCAGAAAGATGTGCGAGCCACGTTAGGATGGGCATTTGTGCATAACTCTTTCTCTGCCCTGGCTCTCTGCCTCCTCTGGCCACCTTAGGTTCAACCATTTCCACAGATGCATTCCACAAGCAAGGCCAGCAACTGTGTGCTGTGCTGAGTTATACCATGAAGGGACAGAATGTGTGCTAAAAAGAAAATAGAAATTGTGCTCACACACGGTTGCTGGTGATGACAGCTGAGTTCAGAGATTTCCGTCTTGTCTGACATCCACATTTTTATATGGAGAGTCTTTTGAGACTGCACATAATTTGATGGATAATTATAGCATAAATACATTTATCCAAATTAAACATCCAAAAAGACACCACCTACATAATTTATAAACTCTTCCAGTCTCAAGGAGCACACTGACCACATAAATAAATAAAGCTTCTTTATAATGTTCTCTTTTTTACTTTAAAGTTATTTGTCAAAATATATCACCAAACCAGGTGCTTCTCTTTCAAGTTTATATAAAAGGACAAAAGGAAGAAAACAGAATAGAAGTTAATTATTACGGTTCACAAGCCCTTATGTAAGGAGAAATGATTAATTGATTGCATTTGTCCACATCCTGAGAAATGCAAATAGTCTTGGGCATTCTGGCCACTCAGCTTAGACCACAGCGGCACTCAGAAGGCATCTACAGTGGGCAGTAGAAGCAGGAGAGACCCTTCTTCAGAGCTCAAAGGCTAATGTGGGAATCCTGATCAGCACACTGGAATCACCTGGAAAAGGAGCTTTCCGGAAACCCCAACTCCATGCTAAGGAGCTAGGAAATCGGAGGGAGAGAGGCAAGAAGGTGCCGCCAGTCAGCAGGGGCACCTCCTCGAAAGTGAGTTCCAAGCAGCTTCTCTACGATCCTGAAAAGGAAGACTGTAAACAGTTCTACTTTTCTTTGACACTCTTGAAGCCATTTCTGATCTTCAAGCCACTTACATTCATAGGGAACTATGTCTGCAGACGCCATATCCTGACTGTATGTGGTCTGACAGATGTGGTTGTGTACCCTGAGCTGGAGGGTGCTCTCAGAGCCCTGCATGAGTACCAACAGTGTGTCCGTGCCAGACAGGCAGGCACCGTCGAAGCTCCCTTCAGCCCCAGCAAGTGAGGAATACTAGAGGACTGTTTCTGTCATTCACTGCCCCATAGCCCACTCTTCCTCCCTCCCGCTGTTGCTGCGATTCTGCCCTGAGGTTTCTAGGGAGGCCTCAGGGTTTGACTGAATTGAAGCTGCAGCATTGGGTCAGGTCCTTGAGGCAGGCTGGCAAAAAATGGTATCCGTGCCAGGACAAGGGACACCCAACTGGAAAACGGTCACCGAGAGAGCAAAAGCCATCTGTAGCCTCCACTGTCTTCCCACGGCAGAGGCTACGGTCCATCTCAGAGAAAGATTCTAGTAAGCATCCTGCTTCATAGACCAAATGCTACCATTTACCCTAGTATCCTTCCTGGAGCAAGACACACTAAAAGCAAACGAGTGATCCAAATTATAATGGGACCCCATCATAAGCCCCTCCTTAAGAAGATAATAATCACCTCTCTATAAGAAAAAGCCCTACCTGTAGACAAAGAAATTGGAAAACCTCAACTGTGTCTTCCAGGTTCTAGAAATCTATGGAATGTTTATATCAACCTGGAGGCAGTCAACACTCAATTAATAAAGCACAATAATTCGCCAAATCCATTTCCCTTTTTCTGACACAGATCTACCTCATCTGCCACATCAGTTTAAATTAGGACAATAAAAAGTATTTGTCAGAATAAAGATATTAAACATCCACCCACCTTTTCGACTATGGATTACAAGTGAACAAAAACCTTAGGGAAAAACGGTAATCAATGGACACTGCAGAGGGTAACATGTACACTTCACGTGTTTGTTTGTTTTAGACAGAGTCTGGCCCAGGCTGGAGTGCAATGGCATGATCTCGGCTCAGTGCAACCTCCGCCTCCCGGGTTCAATCAATTCTCCAGCCTCAGCCTCCCAAGTAGTTGGGATTGCAGGCACCCGCCACCATGCCCAGTCTTTTTTTTTTTTTTTGTATTTTTAGTAGAGACGGGGTTTCGCCATGTTGGCCAGCCTAGTCTCGAACTCCTGACCTCAGGTGATTCGCCCACTTCAGCCTCTCAGAGTGCTGGGATTACAGGCATGAGTCAGTGTGTTGGGCCTGCATGTATATTTAATAAGAAAGCATTTCTCTAGACATGGGGAAATGTAAATATAATTCTTTCAAAGAGAAATGGTCATTAGTCTCTCCGATGACTGGGGACAAGTGTTATCACATCTTTTCACAGAGGGCAGCTATATCTCCCTTTTATTTTCCACAGATAAAGGGCTGCCAGAATAGCCAAGCTTTTTCTCCACCAGGCTTCTCCTTTGACTCTTTTTACATGTAAATAAGAGGGAAGGGGGGAAAAAAATCAGCTGTTCTCCTTTATGCTCCCTGCCAATGCAATAAACATGTCCCTGGTAGGTATTGAGGGTCCTTACCACCACCAGAGGGTCATCTTCTACTAGCCTGCAACTGCTCCCAATTTCATGCAGTGCTCACTTTGTCAAGCACCTAATTCCAAAGCTTCTGACCCCCATGCTCACAATTCGGGGTTATTCTTTTGTTCTCTCCAAAGAATGAAGTGTTGTTTGACCGAAGCCATCAATCCTAGTGTTCAATTTAGGTTGACAATTCAAAGATGTTGAAGATGCCCATTCGTCTGAGTCCATGACACTGTGGTGTCTGAGATACTGTTACTAATTTTGGATCATTGGAAATATTCCACCGCAGGATACATTTGAACTTGTTAAAAATAGCTACCCCTCTGTACATTTCAACTTACTGTGGCATCAACAGAGACCTGCTCCTAGCTACAACATTGGCTTGCTCCCCTGGAGTGCAGGAAAGGAGTCGAATTTCATGGAATTTCCGAGGGTGTCCATAAGCTTTTTAAATAGATCTTTCACTTTAGTGGAAAAGGTTACATACACAGTAAAAGATTATAAATATAGAATTTAATGTCTTTTCTCCAAGTATAAGCAAACCCTATTGCATATTTTAGGTATAAAATATTCATCTAAAATATTCAATATGAAACAATGGATACTATTTTCAGAATATTCCCTGTGCCTCTACTTAAATATAGAGCATGTAATTAAGTAAATCCAATTAATCATGTGGGAAAAGGAAACAGCGAATTCACTCCCAACAGCTCGGGAAAGCAAAGCGTTTCAAACACACAGACTTTAGCAGTTTCCTATGTGCCTCTCATTCTGTCTTTAAACAAATCCCTTTAGACTTCTACCAATTCTGAAAAGTCTAAGGCCGACTTATCTTCTATAAATATATGTACATAATCTTTTTCTTCCCACACACAGGAAAGACACAAAAGATGGAATGAGCTGGTACCCCCGGCCCCTTCCTCATGGGTTTTTAAAACATCTGACATGAACTGTAACATATTTGGGCCACTGCAATTATCAAGCAAAACAGCAAACCAGAAAAAGTCAACCCTAACAGCTGTGTTTAAAAAGATACAGCAGCCCTCACCTGAAGAGGAGCAAAGATAAAAGCCAGCTATCCCATACACTTTCAAGAAAGCAGCCTTCCCTTCCCTAAGGTGCTTTCGATTTGTGTTCATAGGTTTAGCCCTGCAGGCTTAATTAAACCCAGTAGCCAACTCTGTGTTCACTTAAAAGTGCAATTAAAGAAGAATCCACAAAGGCCACTGGTCCCTGAGGGCGTCCTACAGGAGGCCCCACTGTGAGCAATTCACTAATTGCATCCTTTGTCCCCTACTCTTAATGATGACTCTGCCACACCCCCAGTCAAGATGCTGATTCTCCCCCACTTAGGGCCAGCTCCAAAAACCTCAAGGCAGGAAGTGTGGGCCCAAAAGCCAGTTCTGCAGAGAACATACACTTTTAATTAAACAACAAAACATTAAAAGCCCATTGAAAAACACTTAGCAACAAACCCAAAACTGCACTAAGGTTCCTGTGTTACCACTACTAATTAAAAGGACTCTTGATTACAGATCACTGGGTGTGAGCCTGTAGCCAGGGCTTTTTAAGGGCCATGATGAGCCCTCTCTGAGGGGCAGGCCAGCCAGTGTTGCATCCACATGCAATATTGTGGTACCAGAAAGCAGTCCTGATCCAGACCCCAAGAGAGAGTTCTCGGACCTCATGCAAGAAGAATTCAAGAGGAGTCCATAACGTGAAAGCAAGTTTATTAAAAGCAAAGAAATAGAAGAACGGCTACTCCACAGGCAGAGCAGCGCATGGGCAGCATGGGGCGGGGTGTGTTTAGAATTTTATTTTGGGTTTACATATTTTGGATTGACACTGGCCAAGTCAGTCTTCTCTAGCCAAAGTCCAAGTTCAAAGCGTTAATTTACTTCAGCCTACCTCCATAGACAATTCATTCCTCAAGAGATACTCCCTTTAAAAATGTCTTCCAGGTATTTTAATAGACAGAGCACATGACCACAGTGAAGCCTGACTCTTGTCCTGACTTGTGTATGACTTCAGGAACTAAAGTCCAAGCACTTACATTTACTCCTTGAAGTTCTAGAGAGCAACCTGACTGCACAGTCTTGGGTCAGGGCTGAATGAGGTGTGAGCCCGGGGAAGGCCCTTCTGCTCTGCCAACCTCCCAGCTTCAGCCTGAAGATCCTGCTAGAAATCCTTAAAGCCTTTCCTCTGCAGCAAGACAAACCTCAGGGAGCTGGAAACTCCACAGGTAGGCCTGGAAAAACTGTTCCAAATTAAATAACATTCGCAGGCGTAAGCTTTCAAGTGAATGAATCTTTGCGATTCTTATTTGCCAGTTTGCAGTTTCCTGAATGATTTCTTTTCGCAAGCTGGTGATAGAACCTAGGAATTCCATCACTGCTGGCAGACGGAAAGTAAATTTGGCTCCAGGCCTGACTTTCCGTCAGCGTGGAAAGCGGCAACAGCCAGACTCACTGCCTGGACTCACGTGCTCTCTCTCTACGGGGCCCCTCCTTCCCAACGCCCACCTCCACTCACCCAACGCACCATGACCACTGCACAACTGACATCCAGGGGGACATTCTTAGGTGAAGAAAGCTTTAGAAAAAGCACTGGTTTAAAGTGTGCATTAAAAAAAAGAGAGAGAGAGAGAGTAGGGGAGGAGTGGATAGGCAGAGTGGGAATACTTTCAACCCAACCACCTGGGCTGGGTTCAGGTCTGCCCACTGGCTCAGCTCCACCTTTGAGGTGTAAGAAGGCAAAAGAAGGGAGAGGGATTCAAAGGTGGAGTAGAGGTGGGGGAGGTGGGGGGGGCTTTAAGAAACATAGTCTGGACTGGGTGGTGGCTCACGCCTGTAATCCCAGCACTTTGGGCGGCCGAGTCAGGAGGATCACCTGAGGTCAGGAGTTCGAGACAGCTGGCCAACAAGGTAAAACCCCATCTATACTAAAAAAAAGTACAAAACTTAGCCATGCTTGGTGGCACACACCTGTAATCTCAGCTACTCAGGAGGCTGAGGCAGGAGAACCACTTGAACCTGGGAGGTGGAGATTGCAGTGAGCTGAGATCGTGCCACTATGCTCCAGCCTGGGTGAAAGAGTGAGACTCCATTTCCAAAAAAAAGCAGCATAGCCTGAGGACTCCAGAGTTTTTCCACCAGGAAGCAGGACTGAAGAAGGGAGGAAATTTCTGCTGCCCTGCAGCAAGCCAGGAGACAGTTGCCCCCACAGGCCGATGCTGGCTCTTCCCAAGCCTCGTCCAATGTGACGCAGACGTTGGGATGTACTGAATAACCACACATGCCTGTCATACTCAGAACTAACTTGGATATGGGCCGGTCTATGTGAGCCAACCTGAAACCACCCAGGAACAAGACTAGGATAAAAGGACATGTTTCTCCTGCTCCTGTCATGCAGCAGCAGGCTTGAATCCCACAGCAAAGCGGCCAGATGCCTAGAGATACCTGATAATGTCAGCCACAGGACACAAAATCTGGCACCCACTTTTACATGGGGCTGGGGGAGGACAGCTTGGCTCAAAACTTTCTGGTAAACAAGCATAATAATTAAAATTATTTTGGGTTAGCAGAGAAATTAACCAGAGGAAGACAATGATAAGGAGGGAAAAAAGAAAAATTCCTCTGATCGACAGGGGAAAGTCACTAAAGGATATCTGAAGAATAGTCCTATCAAAAAAAGACAGGAAACTGGGCACAGTGGCTCATGCCTGTAATCCCAGCACTTTGGGAGTCTGAGGCAGGTGGATCACCTGAGGTCGGAGTTCAAGACTATCGTGGCCCACAAGGTGAAATCCCATCTCTACTAAAAATGCAAAAATTAGCTGGGCATGGTGATGCATGTCTGTAATCCCAGCTACTCGGGAGGCAGAGCTAGGAGAATTGCTTGAACCCGGGAGATGGAAGTTGCAGTGAGCCAAGATCGTGCCACTGCACTCCAGCTTGGGTGACAGAGCAAGACTCCATCGCAATAAAAAAAAAAAAAAAAGATAGGAGGCCAGGATCACACTTTGGGAAGCTGAGGCTTCCAAATCCCAGCACTTTGGGAAGCTGAGGCGGGTGGATCACTTGAGGTCAAGAGTTTGAGACCAGCTTGGCCAACATGGTAAAACGCTCTCTACTAAAAATACAAAAATTAGTGAGCATGGTGGTACATGCCTGTAATCCCAGGTACTTTAGAGGCTGAGGCAGGAGAATCGCTTGAACCTGGGAGGCAGGGTTACAGTGAGTCGAGATCCCACCACTGCACTCCAGCCTGGGCAACAAAGGGAAACTCCGTCTCAGGAAAAAAGAGGCTGGGGGCAGGGGGACAAGAAACTGAAGTCCAAGATTCCCTTTCCAGTTTAGACATCCAGACACCCTGTCCTGGGCAAAGGTTCAATAATATCTGGGCACTGGACCCCTGCTCTGTAAAACACCGTATTTCGTTTATATTTACAGCCTGGCAATATTAAAGTTAAATAAAATGTCTATCTTTAACTCCTAGGCTCAAGCTTCAGTGACTTTTCTCTTCACTGACACACTGGCAAAGATATTCTGATTTTAAACTTCAGAACAGTGACAGGAGGACAGGAGGTGCTGCAGACACAAGGCATTGGACATGGGCACCCCGCCAGGCTGTGAAATGAACAGTCGAGGCCCTTCCCTAGCTTTTAGCCTGCCAGAATAAAGTTAAAATCCCATACATCTTAGAGTGTCCAAAACCAATATTGGAGGCAAACATTTGGATGCTTTTCAGAAAAGTAAATGGTTAGAAAAAGTAGAAATCATAAAAAATAATGTTCTAATACATTGCATCCACTTAGGACGATGTCTTCACATAATTCTGTACGTAACACTATGAGCTGCTTTAATTATGATCAACTGAAGCTATCAGAACCAATACAAATCTATGATTAAAGGAGATTTTAAAACAAGAGAAAATTGCCTTGCTCTCTTAATCCTTCTGTTTCAAAACGAAATATATGTCTTGGTAACACAGACATTTTTCCAATCATGTAACCAGCCAATCCATGTAACCGAATGGCTAACTAGTTATCCTTGAAATCTAGAGAACATTAGCTTGTTGAAAAGAAAACAAAACCAAACCACAAAGTACCTACCTGAACAGTGTGTTACTAACCCAAACCATCAAAAGTGGCATAAAAGATGAAAATGTCACCCACCCCTTTGCCATCTAATCAGCAGAAGGAAATATGAGTACATCCTCATAAATAACTCCTTACCACTCACGAAGGGTGAGTAATCATTTAGGGTTGGTAATAGAAAAACAGGGTCATTCTATAAATGTTACTATTAATTTGCCGGTAAGGTAGGCTGCATGTTTGGGAAGAGGCAAGTTCAAAGTGAGCTGGTCAGAAACCACCCTGGCAAAAGGTCAATAAAGCTCTTGCACTAGGACTTCAAACCCTGCTGATCTCATATTTTGTGTACAAGGAATTCAAAGACTGAAGAAATGAGGTGCCATGAAAATGCTTGCCTGAAACATCACGGGGCTGAATTTTTAAAATGCTCTATTACCAATGGAGAAATGCATATGAGCCCTAAAGGCCAGCCAGCCTGGACCACATCCCGAAAGCCATGCTGAGTATATCTGGACCGTGAACCACCTGTGCCAAAGTAAACACTCCCACAGAAAGCCACTATGTGGAAACCAACTGGTGTGGGGAGAGCCAGGTGCCCACAAGAGAGCTGAGGAAGCCCGTGGCAGGAGGCAGAGAGGATCCAAACACGCTAAACAGACGGAAGGTGCCGTAAACAAGGTGGGAGAGCTAAAGACACCTCCACCCAGAGAAAACAGTGGAAGAGCGGCCGGGCGCGGTGGCTCACGCCTGTAATCCCAGCACTTCGGGAGGCCGAGGTGGGTGGATCACGAGGTCAAGATATCGAGACCATCCTGGTCGAAATGGTGAAACCCCGTCTCTACTAAAGATACAAAAAATTAGCTGGGCATGGTGGCGCGGACCTGTAATCCCAGCTACTCGGGAGGCTGAGGCAGGAGAATTGCCTGAACCCAGGAGGCGGAGGTTGCGGTGAGCCGAGATCAGGCCATTGCACTCCAGCCTGGGTAACAAGAGCAAAACTCCGTCTCAAAAAAAAAAAGAAAAAAGAAAAAAAGAAAACAGTGGAAGAGCATGGAAACGACAGGCAATTTGTGTGTCTCTCTACCCAAAATCTATATTCCGCTTTGCATTTTAACTGCGAAAATGTGCCAAAGCAGAATCAAAGAGCTAGAAGCAATTCTTCGATTCTTCTCTAAGGGGGGAGGAAAAGAAACTAACAAACAAACAAAAAAAAGCAAAAAACTCACCTTTAAATACTCAGGCTGTAGGCATTTAAAAATCTGCATTCTGCCACTGAGTCTGGCTGTTAGAAGGTACCTGCCTCTCCAGCTGAAGCGAAGGCCTTGCTTAGAAAGTGCACAAGGACACAGAAGCAGGCATTGCGAGCTTCTCCCCCATCAAAGGAAAGCAACCTCATCTGTTGAGCAGAACGATGCTAGGAGTCCCAGACTCTGCAGCTCTAATGAGACCACGAGATTCTGTGTTGTCAGAGATGTTCCCCGAGCTATGCCCATGAAACAGTAAAATCGGCGAAGAAGTACACTCTAAGCAATGACTGGGAATTGGGGTGTACCAAACAATTAGCAGTGGGGCTGGCTGATGAGTTTAACTGATTGATTTAATCAGGTTATGTGGTCTCAGCCGGAAGCAATCTCAGTCCGCTTGTTTTCATCATAGAGATCACAGTTCAGATATGCTTCCCAGGAAGACAGTGTCTCAGTATCAAAGAAATATGCTCATCACAGCACCCACTGGCCCTGGAACTAAGCTTTGTACAAGTAATGGAAACACAGTACATTTCCCAGTGAACGCAGTAGGACTCGTGTTTAGGCTACCAGCAGTTTAAACTTTAATTTTAGAGATGATGTCCAGAATTTTCTCTTTTTAAAATAGCTTTATTGAGTTATATGCTACATACATTAAATGTACTCATTCTAAGTGTACAATTCAATGATTTTTAGTACATACAGAGTTGTACGACAGTCTCCACAATCCAGTTTCTTACCATTTCCAGCAGCCCAAAAAAGCCCAGGCTGCCCATCTGCAGTCAGGTCCAGTTCCCACTGCTACCCCCAGGCAACCACTAAAATGCCTGCCATCTTTATGGGTTTGCCTTTTTCAGGCATCTCTATAAATGGGCATGTGTGGGGTGTGGTCTTCGGTGACTGGCTTCCTTCACTTAGCATAAGGTTTTGAGGTTCACACATATTGCAGCATACATCAAGACTTCATTGGTTTTACTGCTGAATAGTAGCCTGTTGTAGGGATAGGCCCGACTTTGTTTACCCATTCTTCTATTTCAGCTTATTAAATCTATAAATCCAGCTACATGACAAGGCTTATTAGCCTGTTCTCAGACATATAATAAAAACTGTGCCATATTTTAAAAATATTCTAGGATGTCTAAAATCTCTGTAATGTGTGAAAATATGTAATAAGGATACAGTATGTTCCCCGGAATTCATGTGCTTAGGGGGAGGGTGCTGTTTTAAATAAGAATATCTCAGAATTTCAATTTTTCTACGTTTCAATACAGGTTACGTATCCCTTATCCAAAATGCTTGGGACCAGACGTATTCCAGATTTGGGATTCTTTTCAGATTTTGGAACATTTGCATTATGTATATTAACTGTTTTTTAGTTTCAAGTTGGTGCTCAAAAAGTTTCAGATTTTGAAGCATGGTGGATTTGGGGTTTTTTGATTAGGAATACTCAATCTATACACAGAAAGTATATTTATGCTCATCTCCAAATCCAGCAAGGTCATCAATTCATTTAACAAGCACCTACTTACTGTCTAAATAGCACTATGTTAGGAAATAAGAAATACACAGCACCTATCCCACCCCTCCGCCTGCCAGTTTACAAACACATCTGTATTTCAAGACTGTGCTAATAAATCAGTTTGGAGGCATTTGGAACATTCTTTATTTCAAATAAAGAATGTAAGTAGTCGTCCATGGTCAGCCCCAGAAAGTCTTGTTTAAGCCATAGTCCTTTGTCTCAGTATACTCTACTGCGGTCTATTCTGCATACATAGTATCTAAGGCCATTTGTTGATTCATTCACTCACCCACGATAGCCCGATGGCTCCTGCGTGCCAGGCACTGTTCTAGGCACCATTGGCAACACAGCTTTAACAAAACCATCTCATTGGTCTCCTAAGCTGATGTTCTGTATCAGTGAAAGACTTTAAGGAATAAAGGCAGTGTGTGGAGTTGTGCAGAATGATACGGAGAGAAAAAGAAGAGTCTGAAGGAAGAGAGAAAATGGGGAGGAATGCTATTTTCCGTGGTGCTATTTGGAGCCACGTTTCTGAAGGGGGACACTTGAACAAAGATCTCAAGGCAGCAGGACGTGGTAGCAGCGAGCTCCCAAGAAAGTAGTCAGAAAGCATTCCAAGTAGAAGGACAGGACACGCAAAGACCAGGGGGCTAGAAGCAAGGTTGGGGGCAGGCACTGGAGGCAGAAAGGAGGGACCGTGGTAGCAGCGAAGGCTGGTCACAGAGCCAGGATCACACGGGACTCTCCCCAGTTCCCAGCCTCAGGTACACATCCTTCCTGCAACTGAAGACGCCACCCCACGGCAGGTCTCAGGCACACAGATCCAGCTGAAGGCGAGCCGCACCAGTGAGCCAGCCTGCCGACCCTGACTGAGCAGGCATGGTTCCGTCACGACATCCACATCCCAGACGCCTGTCTTCCTCCCTCAGGTGGCTCTCCAGACCCTTGTTCAGGCAGTGTGTTTTGTATTATCATTCCGACGCTCTTCCTTGGTAAACGAGCACACAGCGGGCCATTCTTGAAGAGAAACCCTCCCACCTGTCTTCACCTCCACTTTTCCTCATCCTGAAGACTGGGCTCAGTAAGCAGCCATGGAGCTGACGCGGATGTGGGATTCTGACCCACGCTGGCCCTTGGCCATCTGCAAGTCCATCTGGATGGTCCATCCACTCCGTGCAGGATCCTCACAGAGCTTTTACCCAATTCCAATCCCACAAAGGGATACTGACACAGCTGTCAACCACTCCCACCCACACCACCCATTCTCTGGCCATGAATCCGTTCACCACTGCTAGCATCTCTCCAGCACAGCAGGCAAGTCATCCGGATCGCCCATGGCCAGCGAGTACCCAATTCAAGGTGGAGGCTTCTCCCACGGCCCTGCCCAATCAGGCAACCATCTCTCTTAAACCATGGGCTTCTGCTCATCACTCCACCCAGCTCTCCTACAATACTAACTTTCTTCTAAAGTCAAGTCCATGGTTAGGAATTCATATGACAGACAGTTTATACTCATACGTCAATCCACATGAACAATGGCTTCATTATAATATCTGCTACACAAAAAAGTTTTACATACTGAGCAATTAGTTTTGCTTTATGCTGCCATTTACAGTGTCCTCAACTTGAAAATCAGGCCATGCACAGTGGCAGAGATTACTAAACCTGCAATCTCAGCACTTTGGGAGGCCAACGCGGGCATATCACTTGAGGTGAGGAGTTCGAGACCAGTCTAGCCAACATGGTGAAACCCCATTTCTACCAAAAATATAAAAAATTAGCCAGGTGTGGTGGCACATACCTGTAAATCCCAGCTACTCAGGAGGGCAAGGTACAAGAAGCACTTAAACCCAGGAGGCGGAGGTTGCAGTGAGCCAAGATCACACCATTGCACTCCAGCCTGGGTGACAGAGCGAGACTCTGTCTCAAAAAAAAATAAAGAAATGAAAAGAAGTAGTTTTGCAGCAAACCTAAATCTCAATCCTGTAAAAGGAGTCACAGAAGCCAGTTGTGACTCTAAAATCCATTTGTTTACATGATGCGCAACCATAAATGTCGCCAGCCTCTGACGCGTTCCTTTTCCCCAGCAGGTTTGGGGGCACTGATAGGAGTCAGCTCCCTTGGTACCTGGCTCTGAACAGCTTTGGGAGTCTTCTCCAAGATGTGTCACATGTCCAGTTTGTTTTGTTTTTACAGAAAGAAAATCTCTTTGTGTGGAATTTATTTGAAGTCAGTTTGTGAGGAAAGCTATCTCTCCTGTGATTCAGAAGAAGAGAAGTTTCGGTTTTATGATTTTGCAGACAGATCACAGGAAGCTGCTTAGCAGATTTTTTCTCAGTTGCTTTCCTTGATTCTGTTTTTCCTTCCATGGGTACATCATACATTGTTGCCAAACATTGGATTTGAACTGATTGAAAGAGGCTCTATTTTCTGTGAACTATTTGTCCTTGTGCAATCCTGTAACTCGCCTATTAACTTATTTAATTTCACATCTCAGCAAATACATTATTATTTCTCCAATAGAGTTGGCTTCTGATAGAATCACTCTACTGGTTATTTATCATACATATCTGTAATTGAATTACCTATTACAGTAGTGTGATTTACTCTCAATTGTACATAAAAATGCAACATAAAATAACATTTTTCCAGGGTGTACTTCCTCATTATTCTACATGAACCCTAGGTTAGCCAATTCTACAGAAATACAGTGACAAATAACGAGGGAAAGATGGGAAGATAAAAGATTAGTGGGTTCATGACCTTTCGATAGTAAAAGAAATTCAGCCTCTAAAAAAATTATTCTCTTTTAAAATATTTTCCCCCCCAAGTGTTAATCCGGAAACCAATTCCAGGAAACCAATCAGAAAAAAAGAGTTTAGAAACAGAATGATTTTGCTTCTTTGAAATGCAACAATACTATGTTAATACATTTTAAAACGTAGGAAAGGGAAACGAAGTGTGTTTGCTTTGCTCTCGTCAAACAACCATTAATCTTGGACAAAACTAGGAGAAGAAAGAAGACAACAACGGCAATTCCTTTGGGAAAATTTTGTCTTCTTGAGCCCACTGTTGTGTTACTTCTATTGCAGATGTCACGCACAAGGTGAAATATGACTTGTCTCTGAAGTTGCCTGGCTTCGAAATACTCTGTGAAACAGACAGCCAGGTTTCCTCAGCCATACAATCTTTCAGATGGCAGACTGTGCCAATCCTAATATGCTGAAATAAATTCCTATTATTCAATACCTTTTCTTGGATCGAGTTTTCATGTGTTTTCTTCTATTTGGCTTCAATTCTGAATCAAAGCGAGTTTTGAGTAGGCTCATTGATATTGAGAAGTTTATCTATGTCTATTCTAGCTTAATTTTGCTTTTTCCTCTTTTCTATCAGAAATTGATTTTGTATATTCGGATAACCAATTCCTAAAACATTCATCCGAACAGTACGCTACAGATATACCAAGCACACCCACATCTGTTTCTCCAAAGTACTTCCCAGGAGCCACATCTCACCTGCCGAATTTATGCCCAGATTGCTCCCAATCTGTACAGGAATCAGAAACAGAAGATCGCCCCCTATCTACAGCAGATCATTTCTGCAGGGCAGTAGAGTAATAAAAATCTCATTTTCAACCAAACTTCTGCATCTCAATTTAGAAAGGTTGCTGAGACATACGTGAAATTGTGTTGTCAACTGCACTCAAGACAACTAAAAGTACTTAGAGAAACTCCTTTTAGGATTCAGGAAAACAGTTAACTTTCTCGATACAAATTTGCAAATAGATGCAGGTGAGCAGAAATGGACAAGGTTTCACTTTAGACACTCTGCACTTAGTTATAACTCAATGTGTCAGGCATCATAATTTACATTTTAAACATTATTTAACACATAAAAACTTGTCACCTTGTTATAATTATACCCAAAGCAATTTGTCTGGGTAACTATAGCAACAATCGCAGAAACATTTTTAAATACAAAATTGGTATAATTTTAGAATAAAGAATTATGGAGGATTTATTGCAGTATGTAGGGCTGCTTTACTCAAATAATGGTACATATACTACTACAAAAATGGATTCCTTGACTGGGATATATTATAAAGTAATTTGTTCTATCTTGCACACCATCTGCTAACTCAAACCTTTTCCTTGGGATAAGTTTCTGATGTTAGCTAACTATAGGACTCGTGATCACTTGTCTACATCATGGAACGCCTTTCTACCTTTGGCTGGACATTTAGTGAAGGCTTTCTGCTCCTCCCCCACATCATCCTGTATCAAAAGCAAAGACTCAATTTCAATGACTTTATAACCAGAAAAAAAAAATCATTTGAAACTGTTATACTAATCACCAATCAAATCAAACTGTCAAGATTCAGATAGGCAGCTCTCTCTAACATCAGGAGCATTTGACATCGACCACAAAGAGCTGGCATCTCTTATTCTGGACCACTAGCACACAGCACAGCGAAAGGCTTGTTGGCTTTAACATATGTCCTTCACCAGGAGGCTAACATGACTCTGGAGCTAAATTTTTTTACTGCAAATCCATGGACAGGGCTTCGGAAGTCCCATGGCTCTCTAAAATTTATGCAGAAGTTTGTATAAATGTGTATTTATTTTGGTCTCATGTTCAATAAGTTTTAATAGCCTCTGTGCTATAAGTTTCTATGTTTCATTCTCCCCAGACATGTGATGAAATCGTTTTACAGGGAAACAGCAGTGAAAAACACAGGTTTATTTTTACCAAATTCTGAACATCTCAAAAATTTATTTTGGACAGAGACAAGCTTTACCACCCAGGAGACCAAAGCCTTTGCTCTCAGCAGGGATCTTGCAGCTGTTTGACATTAAAACAACCAAATAAGTTACTGCAATTCACAGGAGACATAAAATGATTAGCATCATCTGTCTTCTCCCTGTTAATGAAAGTATATATTGGCTAAAAGCACATAAAAATAGATGTCATTTTCTCAACCCCACGGTTCAGAGTATCCAAATTCTTAGTGTGACTGCATGGAGCAACGGGAATGAGCAAGCTTCTATCTCCAAAGTTTTTACAAGAAAGAAACTCAAGGGAAAAAAATCTGTGTTTCAAGTGAACCAAACAATTACACTTAGGGCTGCTTTCTAAGGAAAAACAAACGCAGGAAAAGAAATCTTTTGGAGGAAAAAAAAATCCATGTTTCTTTTGGTGTGAATACATGCACAGACAAGAAACTTATTTCAGTTATACATAAATAAATGGTATTATCTGCTTTAACCATAATTGTAAAGTGGTCATAAGATTTACATTCTCTAAAATAATGAAACTGGCATTAATTAGCAACTCATTCAGCAATCCTAATTAGGTATTGAAAACCCTTTCTTACTAAAGTCTGGTTTTGTGTTTCTGTCTCCTTATGAAAAGTCTATAATTAATAACATATCTGCTGGTCCCAAACTCAGCCATTATGACAGAGGTCTTCTGGGTAAGCGAGAGATAAAATCATCTTTCTTCACAATAAACAAGAACAATCATTTGTGACTCCTGGTGTTAACTGAAGTACCCCTAAAAAGCAGAACAGTATTAAACAAAACTCACGTTATCGTCCCTCAAGTTCGATTTCTTTCTGGGTAAGTCACAGGGAAGAAGACAGATGCCCAGGCAGGACGAGTTTACAGGGATCTTTTTCTCTGGAAGACACCTTTCTAGTTAGAGCACTTATGTCTGGCCACCACCTTTCCTGTCGCCTCTTCTGGCAAGGCTGACAGCTCCCTATAGCCACCGGATCAGCTCCCCCCGCCCAGCTCCCACAATGAAATTATTGCGAGATCTGCCTGGCTCTGCCGTTTGTTGCCTGGGACCTCCCCACCCACTCGCCTAGGACCCAGCAACTGCCTGTGGCTCCTCATCCTCGGAGCGCTCGCTCGCAGCGCCCCCTGCCGGGGATCACGAAGACGCCGCAGGCACAGTAAAGTTAAATCCCAACTCCAGCCGCGGCATCCAGGTAGAAAGCAAGGAAAGGGCGAGGAGGTGAACGCGCTTCCCGCCAAAGCCCGGGGAACCGGGATGTGACCGCGCCAAGCCAGGCACCCGGCGCCGCGGGGAGCGAGCCCGGAATCGCTCCTCCACGACTGTTCCCACGCACATCTTGGGAGAAACAGTTTCCTCTGGGGCCCGATCTGCCTCTGGTCCCGAAACCTTGAGCCAGGGTATGCAAAATCCGCGGAGCAGCGGAGGGATGCCTGGGGAAAGGGGCTCGCCTGGCTGCAGCCCGCCTGGCTGGCGGTTCCCCAGGCTTCTGCATCCCCGCCTTGGTGTCTTTCATTAACCAAGGTGCTTGGCAGAGTTAAGCCCAAGTCCCCCTGCCTCCAGGTTCCCCTGAAAGGAAAGCAAGAAAAGCTGCCCAAGCCGGCGGGGCTGCGAGGTGGCGGCTCCCGGACAGCCAAGTCCAGACTTCCGAGTCCCTAGTCCCCGGACCCCGGCAGTGCGAGCCCGGAGGCGCGCCGGGTGCGCGCACAGACCACCGCGCACCTTTTGGGGTGTTGGGAAGGGGTCCCGTCTCAACCACCGAGATACTCCGGCTTCTTACCTCTGCATGCTCAGACCTCGGCACAGGCGGGTACACAAACTTGCAACCTGTGCACTGCCTCAACTGTGGGCGCTCGGGACTGACGGTGGTCCTAATCCTATGCACGCAACGCCCGCCCAGGTGCCTGCTGATGGATCCCACCCGACATCGACACCACCCACCAGCCGACGTGCAGTCCCCGAGTCCCGGCCAGCGGCGCGGCGCGGCGCGGTCAGGGGCTCCGGCCAAGGCCACGCAGGGATTGGGCGGGAGTCGCTCACCAGGTGCGGGACGCGCTCCTCGTGCCAGTCATCCAGCGCCTGGGGCCAGAGCTGCTCCGAGGATCCTCTTCAGCACCTGGCTAGGGAAGTGGAGGCAGCAGCTGCAGCCACCCCTGCCACTTCCTCAGAGCCGACCCCCACTCGCTGCGCTCTAGAACCGGGGCACCGGCTTGGGGGCCAGGAACAGAGTCCCCGAGCGCGCGGCCAACCGGTGGGTGGGTAGGTTCGCTCACAGCAGAGACGACCGGCGAGGTGGCAAAGTTGGGTGTCGGCGCCAGCTCCTCGGGGCAGTCGCGGGTGGGAAAGGGGAGCGCCCCGGGATGAGCCACACTGTCCGGGCCGCCCCGGCAAAGGGAAGGTGGAGGGCCGCGGCCGGCCTGGGGTTGCAGAGCCCAACCGCGGCGGCAAAGCAGCGCGCGGGAGCCGGCGCGGGCGCAGCAAGAACAGCCGCCACCAGCGCCGCCTTCCCGGCGAGTAGATCCGCGCGGGGCGAGCGGGAGCTGAGAGCGCGGGGCGGGGAGCACTGGGCCGCCTGGGCCCGCCCCCGCCCCGCCCCCGCTGCTGCACCTCCTCCTCCTCCTCCTCCGTCTCCTCCCTGCCCGCGTGAAACTCGAGCGCCCCACCCGCGCCTGACCTCCCCGAGCCCCTCCCCGGGTCCCGCCCCTTCCCGGGACGGGGCCCCCCCCCTTGCTCCCCGACGCCCCGCTGCACCCCAGGAGTTCCATTCCCGTCTCCCCAGTGCGAGTGCGGCCGTGGCTGACTTTTGGGGGCTCCCTGCCCCGTCTCTCACAGGGCCCTGCTGCGGCCCCCGCCCTGGGTCCCGACTCAGACGTGGCTGCACCCAGGAGGGGGCGACGGCCGAGACTTGAGACGTGGCGCTCCAGCTCTCCGGGCCTCTGCTCCAGGTACGTGCGCTCCCCTCGCCCGAATCTGGCCTCGGGGGTGGGGAACAGGGGCCGTCTGGTCCTTCGGAACTCGAACTTTGTGATTTTGTTCTTTCTGTGTGACACCCTCATCCGTTCTGAGAGGGAAACTCCTTACAGAAGAGGAGAGAGTCGCTGCGGGTTCTCTGAGGAGCGGTTTGGGGCTGAGCCTCCGGCTAGTTGGGGTCGATTTCAGTGGGATTAAGTCCAGGAAATGAACAAATCTGACGAACCAGGGAGGCAGGTGAAGGGATCACCAGGTAGCCACGCGGAGCGTTAAGAGAGAAGTCCCGTATGGTCAGTCATTCGTCCAATTCTGGGACAGATATTCCTTGTTGCCCTTTTGCAGGATCTTTGGGCCTTACTGAGTACTCAGGTGAAAAGTTTGTAATTGGGAAGCAAGTAAAGTACCTTTGAAGACTTGTATAATTGGATACTTTGGTGCAGTTCTTCAGCTTCACAAGAAGGTAGTTGAGCGGGGAGGAAGAGGGTCAGCCTCGAGAAAAGAGCAAATGGTAAAGTTATAAGAGTATAAGGCATAAAACTTGGGTTCAGAGCCCTGACTGGCCTTCAGCGGCCCTTTCCCACTGAATGAGGCTGCGGGACAGTATCTCCATTTGCGCCTCAGAGGGAGGCTTCAAGGTCCCTTCCACAAGGAAACGCATGAATGCCCCCTCCTAAGTGCAGTGAGGTGGGGACCCCTCAAGGACCCACGTTCACACCGGCGCCCTTCCAGCCAGTGGTGGGTCGTGGATGGGCCTCGCTGGTACTGGAAACGGTCCGCCGCGTCCATAAGGCTTCCACTGAGCTCATCCATAAAACAAAGAAGCTATTGGTGGCTGCAGGGTGTCACAGCTCTCACAGTAGCCATGCAGACCTAACAGGACAGGGCGATGGAAATAAAAATTGCTGTCGATGTGTCTTTATTTCTTTTTTTTTTTAATAAAAGAATTAAGTGAAAGCAGTTCCTATGGTTTCTATGGAAGCCCAGCCCAGCTCCAAATGCCCAGTCTCTGGCACAGATGACCTGGCTGTCTTGGGTACTCAGGCCTTCTGGGGATTTCAAGACCTCTGGGAGGAAGTGTCAGTAGCTGAGCAGGCCTCCTTGGCAAGCATTCCTCCCTGTGTTGTGGCGGGGGCTCCTGGCCTGCTGTGTGGCAGCTTCAGGCTCCTGGGGACCTGAACCAGAACCTTAACTGTTCTCCCTTCTGTTGCTTGGCACTTAAGGGACTAGTTCCATTCCAGACATTCCGACTCTCTTGCCTACGTGGCACAGGGGCCTGGGAGCCTCCCTGCAAGGAAGAGGCAGGCCAAGGTCTTGCTGGGCTGCTTCTAGAGGGGAAGAGGTAGGGAGGAAGCTGCCTTATACTTGGATTCTGCAGCCTTTGTATGGACCTGTGGAGCCTGTGTGGCCAGAATGAGGGAGACAGAAATTAGAACCCAATGTATGATGTATTCAGCTAACCCTATTCTTACATCTGA
Organism: Leontopithecus rosalia; assembly: GCA_028533165.1. NCBI lineage: Eukaryota > Metazoa > Chordata > Mammalia > Primates > Cebidae > Leontopithecus > Leontopithecus rosalia. The sequence continues at coordinate 8,904,003 of CM052649.1, forward strand.
ACATTGCAGTTCATACTTAAAAAAAAAAGGCAAAAAATTCTTGGCATATAGAGCTAAGCAGTGGGAAGAAGACAGCTTTCTAACCATAACCCAGTAGGTCTGACGGCATAACATGTACCTGGATACATTATGTAATTTTGTGTGTATGTAGCGGGGGAGTTAAATTCAGTTTTGCTGTTTACAGGCTGCAACAATACATTGTTAGAGGATGTATATTTTAGTGATAATGAATTACAAACTAATTGCTAATGAGCAGGAAAATAAACCAAATTATAACTTAGATTGTATCCTTATTTCAATGTGAAATGGATCTAAATTGATATCATTTTGAGTTTTAACCTGGGGAAAGTTCTTTAACTTTTCTGAGCTATAGTCTCTTCACCTGGAACTTAGACACACAACCTGGCAGGTGAAGTCGGTTGTCTACCTGACAGGAGAAAGATGATCATCTGTGTAAAATACTCATCAAGCACCCAGCATATAAGCAGGCTCTCCATAAATAAAGTCCTTTTGAAGTATCCACAAGTATTTCCTTTTTCTAAGCAAAATTTATTTTTATTTCTTTGTAAAGGTCTTGCTTGCTAGAGTTACCTGCATTAAGGTGCATCTCATCACATTATGAAACAAAAAAATGTTTAATTCTCTTCTTTTCAAAGTAAAATCTAGTTCCCCCTAAACTGTTTTACCTGAGCCATGCACCCAATGTGAAAGAATGAGGAAACCAAACCAACAGAACACTTGGTGAAAATGATGAATTCTGGGGCGCTGATTCATGTGACTTGAAAAACGCCATCCATTTCCTGATTCACCTCAATTTCTGTTTGGAACTATGAAAGATCATTTTCGTTTCTGAACTAATTGACCAATTTTGTCTTGTCTTTACTTCCCTCCCTAGTGCCTGAGTTTCAGCCACATCCCTAAGCTGCCATCACAGACCGAGGAACAGAGAGGGGGGCTGGAAAGAGCATCACCTGGAAGAAGTCAGGACATGACTGTGGGCCATGAGTGACCTTCAAAAGAAAGCTGGGTATCTGTGGTCTTTAAGATGTGATAAGATTGTATTAAAATTATAGAAAAACCTCAATCCCGAAATTGTGGTCTCTTGACATTTACATCTTAACTGGATTTTCCTACCAAAGAGCCGGGAGACACGTTATAATCATCCTCCATGAGTGTTCTCTTTATACCCTGTTTTCATTCTTTTGGATCCATGGCATTTAAGAACTGAAGAAATGAACAGATCATCTGATCAGTCCCATCAGTCATTTTCCCAGTGCTAAACGTTGGTACAAAGATGTGAAGCTTGATGTCTCACTAAGCTTGCCTCGTACTGCTTTATTGCTCACCTACCTCAAAGTATTGGGAAAACATGATTATGGGTACAGGTGATGCTGTGTTTCCTCCCAAACAGGTTTCTTTTGTCAGAATCTACAAGTGGGGAGATTTTAAGGAAATATCAGCCCAGCTGTGACGCTTGGGTTTCACCAAAACATCTTTAGGGTTCTCTTACCCCAAGAAACAATGCATTCCTCTTTAGTGTAGTAGTCCACTCTATTAGCAAAGTTAAGCAGACCAGTTTTATTTAAAAAGAGCTGGCAGGGCACAGTGGCTCATGGCTATAATCCCAGCACTTTGGGAGACCAAGGCAGGTAGATCACGAGGTCAAGAGATCAAGACCATCCTGGCCAACTTGGTGAAACCCTGTCTTTACTAAAAATACAAAAATTAGTCAGCCATAGTGGCAGGAACCTGTAATTCCAGCTACCAGGGAGGGTAAGGCAGAAGAATTGTTTGAACCTGGGAGGTGGAGGTTGCAGTGAGCCAAGATTACGCCACTGCACTCCAGCCTAGTGAAAGAGTAAGAATCCATCTCAAAAAAAAAAAAAAGCCGCCAAGAAACTTAGACAGATAGAAAGAAAATAATTGAGGCACAGATGAGAATGAGCACGAATGTGCATCAGAAGTGCAGTTTCTTGGTCCTTAAACTGAAGGGCCAGGTCAGTCTGCTCCTCCAGGCACAGCCTGAGACCTCATCACAGTCTGCTCTGCAGTCTGAGTTTCCACCCAGGGCCTGCCTCACACTGCCCATGTCTACTCAAAGGGTTGCACTTTACCACTGCTACATGTTCCCAAAGGTTGGCACAGCATGACCTGGACCTCACGTAACCCAGGTGAACTCTGCTCGTCTATGAGCTCTCTGGAACCCATTTCTCAAGGGAGAACCACATTCTCCCACCTCATAGCCACATTCAAGGAAGCAGCCTGGTTAAAGCAATGACTCAAGAATACAACAGGCAGACCACACATTTAACAAGATGCACTCACTCACTTGCAGGAGCAAGTGGGGGAGGGCAGGTGTTATTTGCCCTGGTTATTTTTTTCTTACAAGAGTTTACTGATTCTTCTTTCAGTAAGGGCCTTTTAATAAGACAATGTGTTTTTTTTCAGCTATGTGTGCAGAAAAACAAAGGATTCTAGAAATCTGAACGTGTATTTTACTTTGTCCTCTTGATTAAATTTCTGGATATATTTTCTAGCAACCCAATTTGCTTAAACAAAATTGGTGTATTGAAAAAACCCAAGTCATCTTTTATAAGTATGGTGTGGGGAGAAGAAAAAATGCTATGTCTAAAAGATTTTTGGAATATCTGAAGAAAATACAGATAGCTTGTGGCATGGAGATAAAGCCTCTGGATGGTTTCCAGAATGTTGTTTTCTGACACTGAGCCTTGTATATATCTTGAATGCCTATAAGCAAAGAATGGCCATACTTTTTCAAAAAGATATGTTTTACACTTATTAATCAATGTCCTCTTTACTCCTCTGCCTTTGAAAATAGAGCTTTGGGGGAAAATAAGTACCTTTGAAAATATGTTTTCAAAAATAATATCCTGCTTAGATTTAGAAGCACAGATTACTCTGCCTTAGTTTATTTACCTGAGAAATTAAGTCAAAATGACCTTGAGTTAGTGAAAAGAGGATCTATTAAGTGAAATTAAACCCAAAAGCAAAATATCTCTTAAGAAAATCCACAGAAAGAAGAGCCATCAAGGACCCAGTAGGCCCTCCATCAAGTGTCATTTCAGGCCCTCATTTCCATTCCATTCTCATTGCCATAATTCACAGTCTCAGTGTCTTTCATCCAAAATACCAACACCTTTTACTGTCTCCCTGACTCTAGCTCCAGTGATCATTCCACAAGCAGTGACATCAAACCCACCCCTCACACACACATCATCATCATCATCCTTAACACAGACCTGATTTTATTTGAATTGGAAACTTCTTGGCTACAAAAAAAAAAAAAAAAAAAAAAAAAAAAAAAAAAAAAAACACCTCCCTGGCAGCTAGGTGAGGCCATAGAACTCAGCCATGACCAATAAGATGTAAATTGAGTGGGATTCTAAGGCTTTGTAAAAAGGGGCAGACAACTAAATGGGCATAGTCTTTCTTGCCCTTCCCTCCTACTTTTGGATTCCCACCTGGAAGTTGATTGTGATGGTCAAAATGTCAGGCACTGTCTGGGCATGATGGCTCATGCCTGTAATCCCAGAACTTTAGGAGATTGAGGTGGGAAGATCACCTGAGGTCAGGAGTTCAAGACCAGCTCGGCCAACATGGTGAAACCCCATCTCTACTAAAAATACAAAAATTAGCCTGGCATGGTGCTATGCACCTGTAGTCCTAGCTACTTGGTAGGCTGAGGCAGGAGAATCTCTTGAACCGAGGAGGAGAAGGTTGCAAAGAGCCGAGATCATGCCACTGCATTCCAGTCTGGGCAACACAGTCAGACTCCATCTCAAAAAGCAAACAAACAGCAAAATGCCAGGCACCAGTTTAGACTCTAAGCTGACCTTGAAAATATAAAACAGGAACCAAGGATAGTGGTGTAAAAAGTAGCCTAGATCCCTGGTGACTCTATGGAGCCCCTGCCTCAGCCCTGAATTACCTAACCCCAGACTTCATGATATGAGAAAGAAATAATCTTCTGTTTTGCTTCAGCCATCACTGTTTCTGTTGTTCTTAGCAAGAGAGTGCAATTCCTTACTGATGGAGGGGATTCAGTTCCTCCAGGTCTGGCAACCCTGCAGCTTCATCCCTCAACAAGGTGCCCTGTGCAGCCAGCACCTCTTCTCCCTTTCTTCCACCCAGCTTTCCCACTTAAACCAAGCTTGTTGCACATCATGTGCCAGATGCATGGCTGCACATTGAAAATAGGATGAAAAGACACACTCAAGCAATCCCCGCCCTTTCAGAAGTTCCAGCTTACCGAATTACAGCTTACTGAGTTATGGAACCCACAAGTATGTAATTCTAAACCCTGATAAAGGCTATGAAGGACAAATGAATGGGTGGCTGGTTTAGTCTGGGGAATGGGAGAGTCATCATTGAAAAAGTAGCATTTCAGATGAGCTTTGAAGGATGAGCAAAAACTAGAAAGAATTAGGGGATAAGAGTAAGACCTCCAGAAAAGTGTGGAAATAGTGAACAACTTTGGAATTTAATTCAAATGCACTTGTTAAAATATCAAGCACAGTAATAGTAATTGCAAAAGAATAGCAATAGATACTCTCATAGTCCATTTCAGGTTGCTAAAACAAAAAGCCTTAAACTCAGTAACTTATAAATAATAGAAATTTATTTCTAACAGTTCTGGAGGCTGGAAAGTTCAAGATCAAGGCACCAGCAGGTTCAATGTCTGGTGAGGGCACAGTCTCTGCTTCCAAGATGGTGCCTTGTTTCTGCATCCTCTGGAGAAGAGGAACACTAGGTCTGCACATGGCTGAAGAGCTGGATGGTGAAAAGGGCCCGGCTGATACCCTCCAGCCCTTTCATAAGCCACTAATCCCACCTATGAAGTCAGAGCCTTCACAGCCTCACCATCTCCTAAAGGCCCCACTTCTTAATATTGTTGCATTGAGGATTAAGTTTCAATGTGAATTTTGGGGAGGATACAGTCATTCTTCCCCTGACCCCTCAAAATTAATGTCCTCATATACAGAATTCCCCAAATTGATAACTTGTTGCCCAAATTCTTAATGTGTTCCAGCATTAACTTTAAAGTCTAAGTCCAAAGTCTCAGTTAAATATGATCTATATCAGATACAGCTGAGACTAAAGGTACAATTCATCCTAAGGCAGACTCCTCCAGATCTGAGCCTGTGAAATCAAACAAGCGATGTGCTTGCAAAATACGACAGTGGTGCCAGCATAGAATATACATCCCCATTCTGCAAGGGAGAAATGGGCAAGAAAAAGAGGTCACAGGCCCCATGAAAGTCCAAAACCCAACAAGGCAAACTGTTTAATCTTGAGGCTTGAGAATGGTCTTCTTTGAGCCCATGTTCATCCTTCCATATACACTGGGGCAAGGGTTGGACATCCAAGGGCCCATCAGCCCTACCCCCATGGGTTTGCTGGGCACAGCCCATGCTGTAGCTCTCCCACGTTGGAGTCCAGTGCCTATGGCTCTCCTAGGCTGGCATTGCATGCTGGTGGTGCTACCAGTCTGGAATCTCAGGGCAACCCTGACCCCACGGCTCTGCTGGTAATTGCCCTAGTAGGGACCCTCTGCACCTGTCTCTCCTTTGTGGCAGTTCTCTGCCTGGGCTCTGAGGCTCTCCAAGACATCTTTTGAAATGTAGGTGGAGATAGCCACACCTCCATAGCTCATACACTCTATATAAATGCAGAGCTGGCACTTCGGGAATGTCGTCAAGGTTTATCACTTATACCTTTCAGAAGGGTGGCCCAAGTCACATCTGAGCCCACTTGAGCCCAGCTGGGGCAGCTAAAAAGCACTGTGTCAGAATGCAGGGAGCAAAGATTTGAGGAGGCCCTAGGCAGTAAGCCCTAAGCTGCCAAGGGTGCCCTGGGCCCCTTCCTTGAAACCTTTGCGACTTGAAGGCACTGGCACTCTGGGATCATGATGGGAGCGGCAGCCTCAAAGACTGAAATGCCTTTGGAGTCATTCCTCTATTGTCTGGATAAATAGCATCTGGCTTCCTTATAGTCACACTAATCTCATATCAAAAGGTACCTTTGCTTAGCCACGCCCTTGGCATTCTCTTCTGAACATGCCCTTTGAATCTTTACAACCTGGACAGGCTGAAAATTTTCCAGATTTTAAGTTCTGCTTCTCTTTTTATTACAAATTCCATCTTTGATTCATTTCTCTTCTCGTATTTTATGATAAGCAGTCAAGAAAAGCCATGTAATGGCTTAGAGACACTTTGCTTAGAGACTGCTTTCACCAAATATCCTAGTATGTCACTCTTAAATTCCACCTTCCACAAAGCGCTACAATGCAGACACAATTCAGCCAAGTTCTTCGTCATGTTATAACAAAAATGGCCTTTCCTCCAGTTTCCGGAACATTTTCATCTGAGACCTCATCAAAATGACCTTTGTCGTCCATATTTCTACCAACATTTTGATTACAATCTTTTATATAATCTCCAAGAACACCGAAGCTCTGTCTGTAACTCTCCTCTTGTCATGAGCCTTTACTTTTTATAGTCCATTTATGGCAATCTAGGCTTTTTCTTATTTTTATTATATATATATATATATATAATTGCACTTTAGGTTCTGGAGTACATGTGAAGAACATGCAAGATTATTGCATACATGGCAATGTGGTTTGCTGCCTCCATCCCCATCATCTATATCTGGCATTTCTCCCCATGTTATCCCTCCCCAACTCCCTACCCGCCACTGTCCCTCCCCTAGTCCCCTCCAACAGACCCAAGTGTGTGATGCTCCCCTCTGTGTGTCCAGGTGTTCTCATTGCTCAACAACCACCTATGAGTGAGAACATGTGGTGTTTGATTTTCTGTTCTTGTGTCAGTTTGCTGAGAATGATGGTTTCCAGGTTCATCCATGTCCCTATAAAGGACACGAACTCATTGTTTTTTATGGCTGCATAGCATTCCATGGTGTATATGTGCCACATTTTCCCTGTCCAGTTTATGATCGATGGGAATTTGGGTTGGTCCAAGTCTTTGCTATTGTGAACAGTGCCACAATGAACATATGCTTGCATGTGTCTTTATAATAGAATGATTTATAATGCTTTGGATATATACCCAGTAATGGGATTGCTTGATCAAATGGAATTTCTATTTCTAGGTCCTTGAGGAATTGCCACACTGTCTTCCACAATGGTTGAACTAATTTACACTCCCACCAACAGTGTAAAAGTGTTCCTTTTTCTCCACATCCTTTCCAGCATCTGTTGTCTCCAAATTTTTTAATGATCACCATTCTAACTGGCGTGAGGTGGTATCTCAATGCGGTTTTGATTTGCATTTCCCTAATGACCAGTGATGATGAGCATTTTTTCATATGTTTTTTGGCCTCATATATGTCTTCTTTTGTAAAGTGTCCATTCATATCTATCGCCTACTTTTGAATGGGTTTGTTTGTTTGTTTCTTGTAAAAAAACAAAAACTTTCTGTTTTACTTCTTTGTAGATTCTGGATATAAGTCTTTTGTCAGAGGGGTAGATTGCAATAATTTCTTCCCATCTGTTGGTTCCAGTTCACTCTAATGATTACTTTTTTTGCTGTGCAGACGCTCTGGAGTTTAATTAGATCCCATTTGTTTATTTTGGTTTTTGTTGCCAATGCTTTTGGTGTTTTAGTCATGAAGTCCTTGCCTATGCCTATGTCCTGAATGATTTTGCCTAGGTTTTCTTCTAGGGTTTTTATGGTGTTAGGTCTTATGTTTAAGTCTTTAATCCATCTGGAGTTAATTTTAGTGTAAGGTGTCAGGAATGGGTTCAGCTTCTGCTTTCTGCACTTGGCTAGCCAGTTTTCCCAACACCATTTATTAAACAGGGAATCCTTTCCCTGTTGCTTATTTTTGTCAGGTTTATCAAAGATCAGATGGTTGTAGATGTGTGGTGTTGCGTCCAAGGCCTCTGTTCTGTTCCATTGGTCTATATCTCTGTTTTGGTACCAGTACCATGCTGTTTTGATTACTATAGCCTTGTAGTATAGTTTGAAGTCAGGTAACATGAGGCCTCCAGCTTTGTTCTTTTTGCTTAGAATTGACCTGGCTATATGGGCTCTCTTTTGGTTCCATATGAAGTTTAAGGTGTTTTTTCCAGTTCTGTGAAGAGGGTCAGAGGTAGCTTGATGGGAATAGCATTGAATCTCTAAATTACTTTGGGAAGTATGGCCATTTTCACAGTATTGATTCTTCCCAATCATGAGCATGGAATGTTTTTCCATCTGTTTGTGTCCTCTCTGATTTCCTTGAGCAGTGGTTTGGAGTTCTCCTTGAAGAGGTCCTTTACATCCTTTGTCAGTTGTATTCCTAGGTATTTTATTCTCTTTGTAGCAATTGTGAATGGCAGTTCGTTCTTGATTTGGCTCTCTTTAAGTCTGTTGTTGGTGTATAGGAATGCTTGTGATTTTTGCACATTGATTTTGTATCCTGAGACTTTGCTGAAATTGTTTATCAGTTTAAGGAGATTTTGGGCTGAGACGATGGGGTCTTCAAATATGTAATCATGTCATCTGCAAATAGAGAGAATTTGTCTTCCTCCTTTCCTAATTGAATACCTTTATTTCTTTTTCTTTTTGCCTGATTGCTCTGGCTAGAACTTCCAATATTATATTGAATAGGAGTGGTGAGACAGGGTATCTTTGTCTAGTGCCAGATTTCAAAGGGAATGCTTCCAGTTTTTGCTCATTCAGTACACTATTGGCTATGTGTTTGTTGTAAATAGCTTTATTATTTTGAGATATGTTCCATTGATACCTAGTTTATTGAGAGATTTTAGCCTAAAGGGCTGTTGAATTTTGTCAAAGGCCTTCTCTGCATCTATTGAGATAATCAAGTGGTTTTCGCCTTTGGTTTTGTTTATGTAGTGAATTACGTTTATAGACTTGCGTATGTTGAACTAGCCTTGCATCCCCAGGATGAAGCCTACTTTATCGTGATGGATAAGCTTTTTGATGTGCCGTTGCAATAGGTTTGCCAGTATTTTATTCAAGATTTTTGCATCTATGTTCATCATGGATATTGGCCTGAAGTTTTCTTTTCTTGTTGAGTCTCTGCTGGGTTTTGGTATCAGGATGATATTGGTCTCATAAAATGATTTGGGAAGGATTCCCTCTTTTTGGATTGTTTAGAACAGGCAGAAGGAGTGGTACCAGCTCCTCTTTGTATGTCTGTTAGAATTCGGCTCTGAACCCATCCAGACCTGGTCTTTTTTTGGTTGGTAGGATATTAATTGCTGCCTCAAATTCAGCCCTTGTTATTGTTCTATTCAGGGTTGCCACGTCTTCCTTGTTTAGTCTTGTAGAGTGCAAGTGTCCAGGAATTTATCCATTTCTTCCAGGTTTACTGGTTTATGTGCACAGAGTTGTTCGTAGTAATCTCTGATGGTAGTTTGTATCTCTGTGGAATCTGTGGTGATTACCCCTTTATCATTTTTTATTGCATCTATTTGATTCTTCTCTCTTTTTTTTTTATTAATCTGGCTAGTGGTCTGTCTATTTTGCTGATCCTTTCAAAAAACCAGCTTCTGTATTTGTTGATTTTTGGAAGAGTTTTCTATGTCTCTATCTCCTTCAATTCTGCTCTGATGTTAGTTATTTCTCGTTTTCTGCTAGATTTTGATGTTTTTTTTTATCTTGCTCCTCTAGCTCTTTCAATTTTGATGATAGGGTTTCGATTTTAGATACCTCCTTGCTTCTCATGTGGGCATTTATTGCTATAAATTCTCCTCCAAACACTGCTTTAAATGTGTACCAGAGATTCTGATATGTTGTGTCTTCATTCTCATTGGTTTTGAAGAACATCTTTATTTCTGCCTTCATTTCATTGTCTATCCAGTCAACATTCAAGAGCCAGTTGTTCGGTTTCCAAGGAGTTGTGCAGTTCTGAGTTAGTTTCTTAATCCTGAGTACTAATTTGATTGCACTGTCATCTGAGAGACTATTATGATTTCCATTCTTTTGCATTTGCTGATTTACTTCCAAGTGATTTACTTCCAAAGTGATTTACTTCCAATTATGTGGTCAAATTTAGAGTAGGTGTGATGTGGTGCTGAGAAGAATATATATTCTGTGAATTTGGGGTGGAGAGTTCTGTAAATATCTATTAGGTTTGCTTGATCCAGGTCTGAGTTCAAGTCCTGGATATCCTTGTTTATTTTCTGTCTTGTTGATCTGTCTAATATTGACAATGGGGTATTAAAGTCTCCCACTATTATTGTGTGGGAGTCTAAGTCTCTTTGTAAGTCATTAAGAACTTGCTTTCTGTATCTGGGTGCTCCTGCATTGGGTCCATATATATTTAGGATCATTAGCTCTTCTTGTTGCATTGATCCTTTTACCATTATGTAATGTCCTTCTTTGTCTCTTTTGATCTTTGTTGCTTTAAAGTCTATTTTATCAGAGATGAGAATTGCAACTCCTGCTTTTTTTTTTCTCTCCATTTGCTTGGTAAATCTTCCTCCATCCCCTTATTTTGAGCCTTTGCGTGTCTTTGCATGTGAGATGGGTTTCCTGGATACAGCACACTGATGGGTTTTGGCTTTTTATCCAATTTGCCAGTCTGTGTCTATTGATTGGGGCATTAAGCCCATTTACATTTAGGGTTAACACTGTTATGTGTGAATTTGATACTGCCATTTTGATGCTAGCTGGCTGTTTTGCCCATTAGTTGATGCAGATTCTTCATTTTGTTGATGCTCTTTACCATTTGGTATGTTTTTGGAGTGGCTGGTACTGGTTGTTCCTTTCTATGTATAGTGCCTCTTTCAGGAGCTCTTGTAAAGCAGGCCTGGTGGTGATGAAATCTCTGAGTACTTGCTTGTTCGTAAAGTATTTTATTTTTCCTTCACTTATGAAGCTTAGTTTGGCTGGATAGGAAATTTGGGTTGAAGTTCTTTTCTTTAAGGATGTTGAATATTGGCCCCCACTCTCTTCTGGCCTGTAGGGTTTCTGCCGAGAGATCTACTGTGAGTCTGATGGGCTTCCCTTTGTGGGTAACCTGACCCTTCTCTCTCTGGCTGCCCTTAGCATTTTCTCCTTCATTTCAACCCTGGTGAATCTGATGATTATGTGCCTTGGGGTTTCTCTTCTTGAGGAATATCTTTGTGGTGTTCTCTGTATTTCCTGGACTTGAATATTGCTAGGTTGGGGAAGTTTTCCTGGATAATATCCTGAAGAGTATTTTCCAGCTTGGATTCTCTCCGTCACATTCAGGTACACCTATCAAACGTAGATTAGGTCTCTTCACATAGTCCCATATTCTTGGAGACTTTGTTCATTCCTTTTTACCCTTTTTTCTCTAATCTTGCCTTCTCATTTTATTTCATTGAGGTGATCTTCAACCTCTGATATTTCTTCTGCTTGGTCAATTCAGCTGTTGCAACCTGTGTATGCTTTGTGAAGTTCTCGTGTTGTGTTTTTCAGCTCCATCAATTCACTTATATTCCTCTCTAAGTTGTTTATTCTTGTTAGCATTTCATCAAATCCTTTTTCAAGGTTCTTAGTTTCTTTGCATTGGGTTAGAACATGTTCTTTTAGCTCAGAGAAGTTTCTTATTTTCCACCTTCTGAAGCCTGATTCTGTCAATTCATCACACTCATTCTCCATCCAGCCTTGCTCCCTTGCTGGTGAGGAATTGTGATCCCTTGTAGGAGGAGAGGCATTCTGGTTTCAGGTGTTTTCATCCTTTTTGTGCTGGTTTCTTCCCATCTTTGTGGATTTGTCTACCTGTCATTTTGGATTTGTTGACTTTCAGATTGGGTCTCTGAGTGGATGTCCAGTTTGTTGATAATGAAGTTATTTCTTTTTGTTTCTTAGTTTTCCTTCTAACAGTCTGGCCTCTCTGCCGTAGGACTGTGGAGGTCCACTCAAGGCCCTGCTTTTCTGGGGATCACCTGCAGTGGCTGCAGAACAGTAAGGGTTCCTGCCAGTTTCTTCTTCTTTTTCTCAGAAGGCTACCCACCAGATGTCAGCCTTAGCTCCCTTTTTGAAGTGTCTTTTTGGATACATGGGGGCCAGGGAGCTGTTTGAGTAAACAGTCTGTCCCTTATAGGAGCTCAAGTGCTGAGCTGTGAGCTCCATTGTTGCGTTCAGAGCTGCTGGGCAGGTACGATTAAGTCTGCTGCAGTGGAACTCATAACCGCCTCTTTTTTCCAGGTGCTCTGCCCTAGGAAGGTGGGGCTTTATTTATAAGCTCCTGACATGCTGCTGCATTTTTTCAGAGATGCTCTGCCCAGCGAGGAGGTAACCTAGTCACAGCCTGCCAGCAGAGGCGTTGCTGAGCTGCCGTGGACTCTGCCCAGCTGCTGCGTGAACTTCCTTGCAGTTTTGTTTATAGAGGTATAGTTAGAACTGCCTCAGTAATGGCAGTCTGCCTCAGTAGTGGTGGACTGTCTTTGTAATGGCAGGCTGCCTCAGTAATGGAGGATTGCCTTGATAATGGCGGATTGCCTCAGTAATGGTGGATGACCTTCCCCCGACGGAGCTGGACTGTGCTGGGTCCAGCTGTGCTTGCTGTGAAACTCTCAATCCAGAGCGTTTCCAATTGCTGGTCTTTGTGGGGGTGGGACCAGCCAAGTGAGATCACCTGATTCCCTGTTTCAGTCCCCTTTTTTTCAGTTGAATGGGCAACTCTGTCTCCCAGGTGTTCCAGCTGCCAGTTGAAACGGTGCCCAGATTTGTGTGTGTTTTTGTATGGAGATCTGCTGTGCCAGCTGAAACAGCTGTGCTGGAGACTTTTGGCACTTTTCCACCCAGGAATCTCCTCATCTGTGGGTAGTAAAATTTGTTTGGAAATGTGGTGATCTGCATTTTTGCTGGGAACTGCAATCCAGAGCTGTTCCTATTCGGCCATCTGGGATCATCTCCCCGGCTTTTTCGTTTTGCTTTTTTTTTTTAAATTGTACTTTGGGCTCTGGGGTACATTTTCACATCCTGCATCCTGCAGGATTGTTGCATAGGTACATGCCATGGTGTTTTGCTGTCTCCATTCTCCCTCTCCAGTTGCCTACATCAGGCATTTCTCCCAGTGTTAACCCTCCCCATGCTCCCCACCCCTTACTGTCTCTCCCTTCTCCTCCCCTCTACCCACCCATATAGCCCAGTGAGTGTTGTTCCCTTCCCTGTGTCCAAGTATTCTCATTGTTCATCACCCCCCTATGAATGAAAACATGCAGTGTTTGGTTTTCTGTTCTTGTGTCATTTTGCTGAGAATGATGGTTTCTAGATTCATCCATGTCTCTACAAAGGACACGAACTCATCCTTTTTTATGGCTGCATACTATTCCATGGTGTGTATGTGCCACATTTTCTTTGTTCAGTCTATCATTGATGGGCATTTGGGTTGGTTCCAGGTCTTTGCTATCATAAACAGCGCCACAACAAATCTAGGCTTTTTCTAGCCTACTTTGCCAAACTCTTTCGGCCTTACCTATTACCCAGTTCCAAAGGTGCTCCTACATTTTCAGGTATTCACTACAGCAGCACCCCACTACTCATTACTAATTTTTGTTTCAGTTCATTCCATGTTGCTATAACAAAAACCTTTAGCTAGTTAATTTATAAACAACAGAAATATATTTCTCATGATTCTGAAGCCTGGGAAGATTGAATCACCAGTAGATTCAGTATCTGGTGAGGACACACCAGTCACTGCTTCCAAGGAAAAATTAATCCTTATTATCAGCATTCCAGGGAATAGAAAAATCATAGGCCAAACACCAAAAAATTCAAGAATGTTTTATCTTTAGAAAATATGCTAATATAAATCACCTCATCAAGAAAATAAAGAAAAACCATATGATTATTTCGACAGCTGCAGAATATGCTTTTATAAAATTAAAAATGTGTTTGTCATTCAAAAAAAACCTCTTAGCTAACTAATAACAGGAGGAAATTTACCTAAGTTGACAGACTGTCTACCAAAAAAAAAATCAGCAAAAATGTTGACATTTAGTGGTGAAAAGTCATAGGTATTCAATTGAAAGAGAACATCAAGACAACCTGTATTTTCAATCACTGTTGCTGAAGAGAAATATCTGTAAGGACAAATCAAATCTCCTTGTAGATATTTATCTTCAACATTTAAACAGTGATTGAAAAGGGAAAAATTAACTTTTAATTTCAGATGATATAATTGTATCTAATAAAAACACCTAAGAAAATCTGCATATCAACAATAATAGAGAAAATTATATTAAGTTCTGAAAGACTTTTGTGAAAAAAATTATAAAGCTAAATCTAAACATCCTAAAGAAGATCTAAATAAATGTATGCTTTTCCACATTAATGTACTGGAAGATTCAGTACATAATATCTTGAATATAAAATGTTCATTCAGAAATATCCATGCTACCCAAATTTATCCTTCAATACAATGCACATCTAATCAAAATCTCAAATGCCTTTTTATGAAACCTAAGATCCTCAAATTCATAAGCAAAGCAAATTTCCATGAGTGATTTCCAGGAGTCTGTAGATTATGAACAAGGTTGGTGGGCATCACATCAGTATTGTTCATAGAGCTATAGAAATTAAGACATTGAGATATTGACCCAGGGATAGACATAGAGAATAATAAACAGAGCCCATAATCAGACCCCCAAAGGCTCCCTCTTGAGTGACATGTGGCAAAAGAGGCATGATGGCTCACTGGCGAAAGAAGGTACTCAATAGAGGGGTATGTTCTAGCATTAACTTTAAAGTCTAAGTCTGAAGTCTCATTTAAATATGAATCTATATCAGATACAGCTGAGACTGAAGATACAATCCATCCTAAGGCAAACTCCTCCAGCTCTGAGCCTGTGAAATCAAACAAGTGATGTGCTTGCAAAATACAACAGTGGTGCCAGTGTAGGATATACATTCTCATTCTGCAAGGGAGAAGTGGACAAGAAGAAAGGGTCACAGGCCCACTGGAAGTCCAAAACCCACCAAGGCAAACTGTTAAATCTTGAGGCTTGAACTTCCATATGATGATATACAACTTGAAAACAAGCCATAGCCTAGGAGAATTTTCAGTGCATACAAATGACAAAAGACGGTAGGCAAAATATATTTTCAAAGTCCTACCAATCCATTGGAAGAGGACAAAGCAAAAACTGCACAAATGAAACAAGAACCTCAATAGCCAAGCTTCCTATTGAGGTTCCTAACAATCATAGGAAGTCAGTAAAAACTAGGATGCATCACAGCATACCAACCAGATTAGCAATAATGAAAAACTCTGACAATACCAGCTGTTACCAAATGTTGGCAAGGGGACCTTTAGAGGTATAAATTGGTACAATCACTTGGGAAGGCATTTTGGCCAGTCTTGCAATGTCTAAAATGTACATTCCATGCAGTGCAGTTGACAAGGTTGCAGAAGGGACATGTAGTTTATATAAAGTATGTAAACCAAAAAGCAGATCTATATTTTATGGATACATGCATAGTAGTAAAATAGCACAGAAATGGTAAACAATAAATTCAGTAAATATGGAAGGGAGGGAAAATGGGGATTGTGCAAAGATCAACAAAGGCCAACCACTTTATCTTTGACTCTGTTTTCCACTAAAATGAGTAAGATGGAATATTATGCAGCCATCAAAAGTGATGAGTTTGTGTCCTTTGTGGGGACATGGATGAACCTGGAAACCATCATTCTCTACAAACTGACACAAGAACAGAAAATCAAACACCGCATGTCCTCACTCACAGGTGGGTGTTGAACGATGTGAACACATGGACACAGGGAGGGGAGCATCACATACTGGGGTCTGTCAGGGGGAAATAGGGGAGGGACAGCGAGGGATGGGAGTTGGGGAGAGATAGCATGGGGAGAAATGCCAGATACAGGTGAAGGGGAGGAAGGCAGCAAATCACACTGCCACGTGTGTACCTATGCAGCTATCTTGAACGTTGTTCACATGTACCCCCAAACCTAAAATGCAATAAAAAAAAGATATGAAGCAAATAATGAAAAATGTTAAGATCAGACAGAGAGGCTTTGGTGGGTGTTCATTAGATTATTACCCTGTTCTGTATGCTCAGAAGATTTTGTAATTCAATAGAGGGGGTTAATAGGAAGTAAGAAAGTGTGGACAGGAGGTGGAAAGGCATTAAAGCAGTTTTGTCCTGAAGAGAAATGTAGAAACTGGTAGCAGCTGGACCTGTGCAGAGGGTTACATTTCGCAGTGGGTCTTTGAAAGCATGCTTATATGTCGGTTGAGATACCTCCATGGACAGTGAGAAATTGTCTACATAATAGAGAAATAAGATAACTCCAGGAATGAAGGCTTTGGAAAGATAAGAGTTCGTAAGATTTTGTTTGGAAACAGCAGGACCCCCTTAAATGGTCAAGAACCAGGGAGACCAGGTACAGGCAGAAATGGAATCTTCAGTGGTACAAATTGTTCGAAAGCTTGCTTCCCTGGGGACTTACATTTTAGTAATGAAGTATGAGGCTTGATTTGGGTGGGGAGTAGGGAAAAGACATGAATGTTAGGTAAGAGAAGAGAAACTATAAAATCAACACCTTGGAAATCGGGAAAACAAACTTACTGGGAAGCGTAGTGGAATCTCCATGCTGTGTTGGATGACCGGTCAAAGCTCATGGTCATCACCCAAAAGTGAACTCCATCAGCATGTTTGTGGGATTTTCTCTACCAACATTCAGCAGTAGTTCAGGCACAGGTGCAGATAACATGGATGAGCGATTCCAACCAGCAGGTGGTTTCCCCAGACAGATGGGAGAGGGGGACAGGAAATCAAGGATGTTTGCACGGAGGCGGCTTTAAGGATGATCACACAATGTAAGCTAACAAGGAGGGCACAGGGACAAAAAGGATCATGGCTCCAACAGATTGGAGGACTAGGTGAGGTCCAGAAACCTGATGGTTACCTTCGGTCCAAGATGTGTCCATGATAATAGGGGCTGCAGTGGAATTACTGTTGTTCAAGGAGAGGACAAATGGCCAGCATCTTAGAGGTGGGATCAGTATAGGTGTTTAAGTCAGCGAAAAGAAACTTCAGTGAATGAGGCAACGTGACACAGGATGTTCAATAGCCAACAGCCACAAGCAAAATTACTTTACAGATGTAGAAAATGTGGTTCAGAGGATGAACCTCTACAAAGTAAATCCCAAACTAATAACCGAAGGAACCTGTAAGCATTAGACTCCAAACTCCATTCTCTTTCCACTACCAAACTGCTTATACAAGTTTCAACACAGTAAGCTTAACAATTATACAATGGAATGTTATGTTAACCTCCAGTAACTCCCCTCAAAGGGGCTGGGTATGACCCTTCACCAGTATGACTCCTCAGAAAGTATCTGGGGAATTTTTTTAACATCCACAAACCAAGGCTGACACTATCTGTAGTGAATCAGAGTCTCCAAGGGGTAAGGCCCAAGCCTGTGATTCCAAAAACGTTCTCCAGGCGCATCTGATGCACAGCCTATTCAAGAACCATTGGACTTCAGATTATTTTCAGTACCAAACCTCACCCATTTTTAAAGCACAGATCATTCCGACAGTCCTGAGGAAGAACTGGCCCAGGAGAACAAAGACTTTAGTGTCCAGTTGTGTTTCTCTGACCATCTCTAAGGTTCTGGAATTCTGGTTTTGTGTGTCCTATAAAGTAACTCATTCCATCCTGGACTATATTGAGAAACATGTTTTTCTTTTCAGTATCTTACATAATCACAAAAGAGTTTTAGTATTTGCTTATCATGCTCAAAGATTCACTTTTATCAATTTATTGATAAAATATCAACTTTTATCAGTTTATTTCTGTAAAATGTTTTGCTTATCAAAAATGTCCTCTGCAAAATTCTCATTTCCATATGTATTTCTTTAGGGACTACCTAAATTATGGAGGTCTCTCTCTCTCACTCACACACACACACCTTTTCTCTTCTGCTAGGATCAGCTTTCACAGCTTTGCGCGTGGGGGAAGGGCCCTCTCTGGGGTATGAAGTGCAGAAGGACACCCCATTAACCTTTGTTTCCTCTCTCCTACCCCAACTTCCCAGCTCAATCAGCACAGACATGATTATATAATCATCCCAGCATAAGAGCTACAGTAATGTTTACTTCACCCTTCCCCTACCTCTAGGAGGTAATATCATTTCAATTCATGCAGGAAATTAGCATCTTGGGCAATTGCAGAAAAGGCCTATATAGATGCTCTACTCCCAGAAAATTCTGCCACACCTTCCGGCCTCCACCAAGTTAAACACCAAGTGATCTGGATTGCCTTGTTTCATCCCCTGGAGCCCCATGGGGTGTATGGACATAATGCCAGATTCATCCCTATGTGGTAACAGTATCAGTGAAGTTATAAACATCTAGGGCCTGTGGCATTCCGTGGTGAAGTGTCTCACAATGTGCCTTTCATATATCGGTAACTAACAGGTATTGAATGTTTCCTGCTGGCCAGGCTCTAGCTTAAGAGGTTTAAAATATTAACCTATTGGTCTCTCAAATTAACTGTCTGTGCTAAGGAATGTTATTACCCCCACTTTATGGATAAGAAAATTGAGGCACAGAGAGGTTGAGTAACTTGTCCCATAATGAAACAACTAAGAGGCATAACTGGGAGTCAGGTGGTGGCATTGCTGGCTTCAGAGACTGGCTCTTCCCCAACACCTTCATGGTACAGGAGGGCTAGGTTGGCAAACTTTTCCCATAAAGGGCCAGAGAGCAAATGTGTGAGGCTCTGTGAGTCATACAGTCTCTGTTGCAACTCTAGACAATATGTAAGTGAATTGTCTTCCAATAACCATTTATTTACAAAAACAGATCAGATTTGGCCTCCAGGTTATAGTTTGCTGATCCCTGCTCTAGCCGGGTGGTTCTCAAATTGGAGCATGCTTTAAAATCATCAGGAGGGCTTTCTAAAATCAGACCCGAGCCCAACAACCTCCTGAGTTTCTGATTCAGGGGCTTTGTATGGGGCCCATACTTTACATGTTTAGCCATTCCTAGGTGATGCTAATGCTGTGGGTCTTGGGACTATGCTTTGAGAACCACTGCCTGAGGGAACATTAACAAAGACAGCCTGCGGGTCATCTTCTGATAGCAAGTCAACGTTGATGTGTAATCTTACCATTCCTCTAAGTCATAAAGACTTAGACTCCTTTGTCCTGCAGCCTCTCTGGACAAAGACCATGTTTTACCTTCTTGGTATTCACGGTGTCTGAGATGGTACTTCTGTGTCCTAGGTACTCAAAGATGGTTGCTTGTGGAATGAAAATAAAATGAATGACTGTAATGCTATATTAGGTTGTTCCCATCATTATTTTGAGATGGAGTGTCGCTCTGTCGCTCAGGCTAGAGTGCAGTGGTGCAATCTCAGCTCACTGCAACCTCCACCTCCAGGGTTCAAGCGATCCTCCTGCCTCAGCCTCCTCAGTAGCTGGGATTACAGGTGCCTGCCACCACACTCAGCTAATTTTTGTATTTTTAGTAGAGACGGGGTTTCACCATGTTGGTCAGGCTGGTCTCGAACTCCTGACCTTCATGATCTGCCTGCATCAGCCTCCCAAAGTGCTGGGCTTACAGGCATGAGTCACTACACCTGTCCCCATTAATTTTAAAATATTATTAAAATACTCAGGATTGGAGTAAACTGCTCTAGCTCAGAGAATGATATTACCTAATATAGGCAACTTGTTTGTATAGCACAGTAAGTCATTTTCCCCAGTTCACACATTTATACACTTTAAGATCGTCCTGAGTTTTGCCCAAGTCACATTAAATGTAGCCTGCCCCAAGTTATGATTCTACATAAGAAGCAGCTCTTCCCTGTCAAAATATTGTTCCTTAGAGATGAGTGACAAAAGAAGTTGTAGGTTATAGGATTTTACAGAAGGCACTACCAGTCCAGGCAAAAACAGCTCTTAAAAATGATTGGGATCAGGCTGACTGGATTTAGCTAGATATAACTTGAGCAGAAGATACCTGCCAGGACTGATTTCCTCCTTGGGTAAACAGCCAGATGCAAGGCAATGAGCGGGCCATTTAAAATCTCAGTGCTAACAATGAGAACACATGGACACAGGGAGGGGAGCATCATACACTGGGGTCTGTATGGGGGAAATAGGGGAGGGACAGCAGGGGATGGGGAGTTGGGGAGAGATAGCACGGGGAGAAATGCCAGATATAGGTGATGGGGAGGAAGGCAGCACATCACACTGCCATGTGTGTACCTATGCAACAATCTTGCATGTTCTTCACATGCAAAACCTAAAATGCAATTAAAAAATAAAAAATAAATAAAATCTCAGTGTTGTGACTGAACCAGAGCCTCGTGGTTCACTTTATTTAGAAAAACACGTGGGAAATTGAAAATCCTCCCAACTATTTTGAATTGGAAAAAGAAAACCTCATTTGGTTTCAAAGCATACTTTTTTATTTTCCCTAACTCTGAGAAAATTGTGAACACTGCAGCAGAGTAAAAAGACTGCTCGCTGCCTTCCATAGACACAAATCAGGGCTTTCCTGCATCCAAATGTTAATTTGAACTGACAAAACACTCTCGGCACTTTAATTTTATTTCATAACGAAAAGGCAAACTTAACTTCTAAGCATTTTTATTCCAAGTTTAATGGCTTACATTCCCGAGGTCAGCAAGCAGATGGAGTTGAAGACGAGAATGTGTAATTGCAGATTATGAAACAGCAAAATTAATATTACTTTGTTAATGTCAAGACAGGATTTGAGAGCTAGAAGGGATTTTCAAGATCATTGCTCCTAAACCTCATCATACAGATGAGGACACTGAGGCTGAAGTGATTATGTGTCCTGCCCGGCTTTGCAGAGCCACTTGGGGACAGAGCTGCAACTGCTGCCTGGTCTCCTGGCATGTAGGCCAATCCTTCTACTGCAGTATACCACAATCCTTATCCATATCTTGCATTGCTTTACCTTTCAGTGTAGAACTGTGTGTGTGTGTGTGTGTGTGTGTGTGTGTGTGTGTGTGTGTGAAAGGAGGAGGAGGAGGAGGAAGAGGAGGAAGAGGACCAGGAGCAGGAGGAGGAGAAGGAAGAGGAGGAAGAAGAGGAGGAGGAGAAGGAAGAGAAGGAAGAGGACCAGGAGTAGGAAGAGGAGAAGGAAGAGGAGGAGGAAGAGGAGGAGGAAGAGGAGGAGGAGGAGGAGGGGCCAGAACTGTTGAAGTGCAACCATTTGCAAATTTCCCAGGGATCTGGCCCCTTCTGTCTGTGGCACTGCCATTCTCAGTGGGTTGTCCACATTGTCATAGTCCCACGGTTAACCATCACTCTGAGAATTCCAGCCAGGAGGGAGGAGAGAAAGGAGAAGTGGAGTGCATACTCTTCCCCACACAAATGTGCCATGGATGACACACACGCACTTCCTTGGCCAGAACTTACTTGTATAGGCAGACCTAGATTGTGGGTCACCATGTTCTCAGCTAAATATAATATATAGTATTATATCCTATAGAAGAAACAATGGTCACTGAGGGCTAACTAGAGGTTTCTTTGTTAACTCCCTGGCCATCCAATATCTGTGCTTACCTTTCATCTCATGTAAAGAACACACATATCCCCAACCTAAGGGAGGCAGTCTCTGTATGTCTTATTGCTACTGCTTTCACCTTCAAATTCATGACCTTCTCTGACACACAGTGATATCCACTGTGTCCAGGCTTGCTCCTCTCAGCAGAACAACTGTAAACTAAAAGGCAAGTTTTCTCTTTACCCATTGGATCCGATATAGAATGGTAGAGTAGGAACAGAAACGTCAGTGGCAGACCAATGGCAAGTGGATTCCTGCTAGTGAATGCATTCTTCCCAAGAGCCCCTGCTCTGAGAAGGAAGTCACTCCATCTGGTATCCCCTGGGAAATTCTCTGGAAGGAGATCACTAGGAGTATGTGAGAGTGTGCATTAGTCCATTTGCACACTGCCATAAAGAGACTACCTGAGATTAGCGAATTTATAAATAAAAGAGGTTTAATTGACACAGCTCCTCGTGGCTGGGGAGCCCTCAGGAAACGTACAATCATGGTGGAAGGCAAAGGCAAAGCAAAGCATGCCTTACATGACAGCAGGAGAAAGAGTGAGCAGGGGAAACTGCCAGACACTTATCAAACAACCAGATCTCATGAGAACTTCCTCCCTATCATGAGAACAGCATGGAGGAAACCATGCATGTGAGCCAATCAGCTTGCCCCAGGTCCCTCACTCAACACATGGGGATTACGATTCTAGGTGAGATTTGAATCGGGACACAGAGCCAAACCATATCAGAGTGCATGGCTTGGTTCCGCTGGGGCACACACAGCCTTGGACACTCACCCCCAGCGGGGTGGCCTGAGTCACCAATCAAGCTTGTCTGGTGACTTCTTTGGCAATACAATTTCCTCAAAAACTTAGCGGGCAACTGTATGTTAACTGAAAATTTGCATTTTTGTTTCCTGGCCTCTTGTACTGTTAAAAGTTCTCTCTAGTTTATGGTGACTCCTGTGGGAGTGTCAGGAACATAGTCTTTGCAGGAAGGAAATCCCCTTTTTCTGGTCTCTCATTTTCTGGCAGAAAATTCCATATTTGAGAAGAGTTAGCAAAACAGGATTACACAGTTCTATCTCCTCCCCCTTGCAGTCTATTCTGAGCCACCTCTTATCACTGTTTGAGTTTTGGATAAGGTTTGGCTTTATCAAACTTGCAAAGTCCCAAGAGCACTCATATTCAATTCAAGTTGACAACATGGGCCATGAGAATGTTCCTGTTATGAGAGGATCTAACTTAGCAGAGCTCTGGTTCTCTTTCATTTTTGCTTGATGTTCAGCCACCTCTAACCTGAATTTGCCTCTCTCATGAGGACTTCACTCAAAGTGTCAAGTGTCAGCAAGAAAACATCAACATTCTGAATTTCCTGATCACTTCCCCTAATGTCAGTCATGCCATGTGTTCTACATCCCAAGATGCTGCAGATGATGGTGTCATTAGATGCTTTGTCACTGCATAACAAGAGTCACCAGCTTTCTACCCACCAGAATCTGCACTTTTGCTGTCCACTGTCCAGATGCTTTGTCTAAGCCAAGGACATCGAGTGGCCAGCTGGATTCTAACAAATGCCACATACAACATTCTCTTCCAAGTACCAAATTTCGCCATATACATCAGCTGTGTATGAGAACAATCCAAATTTTTAGAGACCTAAGCACAAAATGAGTTTATTGCTTTCTCCCACCTGCATCTAAAGTGGTAACTGTGCTCCACAGAGTCATGGGGCACTCACGTTCCTCTCCTTGTCGTTTTACTTTGCCTTGCTGATTTTCTGGTTTTCATGGCCCAGTATTTCTCAGCACCATATCTGCTTTCCTGCCAATAGGAAGGGGGTGAGGTGATTGGTATTACCTTGCCTGTTACGTAAGGCACAACTTGGAGATTTCACACATCACTTCGTTCAATCCTAGCATACAGAATTGAATCTCAGGAATAAACTCATTTTTGTAGGATGTCAGAGTCCCCAGACGAGGGTTTTTAATTGCTAAGGAAGTAGAGGAAGTTTATAATTGCAGAACACGAGCAGTCACTGCTGCATTATGTACATCTTTTTAATGTTCAGCATAAATATCTAGAATGCAACTGATAATTAATTTAAAGATGCAATTCAGCATGGATATGCTGTTTATCTCTAAAGCTCCTTATCCAGAATATGGGTGAACCTAACAACCAGGAATTCCTGGGAAATTTCTTTTCCAAACTTTTAAGCCTTCTGATCCGATCTTTTGCTGTCATTTGGTCTTCCTCTAAGTCTTCCAAAATGGGCATCCACACAGAATTATGTTAGACTAGCATTTGATATCCAAAATGATATTAATTTGGTGAATAAGTCTTTATGCAACTGTTCAAAGCCGACATTTTGGATGTATCTGATTTAACTCACTATTTTAACTTGCCCAATAAGTTTTTATTTTCAATGAACATAATTTTTATTATTAGAATTTACATAATCTTTTGGTAAAATAGACTTATTTTCTGTTGTGTCATGAGCATCTGAAGCATGCTAATGTTTTAGTCACTACCCCATTATTCTAGTATCTGAATCTACTGTCTATGTAGATGTGCTGATGTTTGCACATGGTAGTCTGCTCTTTTTGTGATTTTTAAATGTAGTGATTTTAAAACGTGATTTTAAAAATGTTGTGATTTTAAAAATGTGATGTTTAAATCTACCAAATCTGCTCTTTTTGTGATTTTTAAATGTAGATTGTGAGTTTGTGCTCTGTGGGGCTTTATGAAAATTTTGAGTGTCCTGGATTACAAGTTTGCCTATTCTAGAAGGTTTTGGGCATTTAGGAGTGGTACCAGTCAGGGGTAAATGTTTTTTCTTGTTACTTTCCTCCTTTGGGGGATCCCAAGTATAGAAACATCAAGCTAAAACCTTATGAGAGAAATACTGTTATTGTTTTAAGGGAAGAGTTTTTTCCACTAAGAGTCCAGAATACAACCTCTTTGTTAACGATTTGCTGGTGAGTGTTTGCTTTGTATGCCTATTCAATAGGGCTGACTGTACTGAGATGGGATTTCGCCACATCATCACACAGGCCCCAAGGACTTATTTCCTCTGACCCTAAAATCCATGCCTATGGTTGATGGTTACCAGGAAAGGTATGCCCTATTTCCCCCTTCTCCCCACCTCCAACTCACCCAACACAACTGAGTGGATACCTATTCCCTGTTTTGTGGCCTTGGGAATTTCCTTACTTTCTTTTGAGCTTAGCTACGTATTCAAAGCAGCTAAGGTTATTTTTGTCTAGCCTTTCCAGGTGTTCTGTAGTAGTGTAGTTTCCTAATGCTTAACTGTTTCCATAAAGAGAAGTCAGCTCCCTAATTTCATTCATGAAGATGAAAACCATGACATACTTCAACCTAATAAATCATAATAGAAGCAACTGAAAGATAATATTTATAACACTTGTGAGGGACAAGGGGTCAGTGTGCTTGTATAACGTGGCATATCTGGCTATTTAAGCTGAGTTCCAGAGGCGCTTAAAACAGTGGCTCTACCTCTCCTTCCCCAGCAATTCACTCTGTCACACAAATCTCAGTAAGAGTTTACTCTCTGCTACGCCCAGTAATAGCAAAGGCAACATGGATGGGAGGCACAAAAAAGGCAAAGGGCAAAGAAGGAGGTCTAAATGTGTGCTCCTGTATTTTAGGTGAAACCAGGAGCTTTGGGGGACTCATAACTTGAAAAGTTCACGAGAAGCTTTATGAGACTCACAAGCCCTAGGAGAAATGCTTCTAGGCCCATGAAATCAGGTATGGTGTAAAATTATATATAAAAAAAGAGCCCATTTCCTATATCTGGAAGCCTGGAACATTCTTTCTTTTTCTTTTTCTTTTTTTTTTTTTTTTTTTGAGATGGGGGTCTCACTTGGTCACCCTGACTGAAATGCAGTGGCATTTTACCATTTCACCACTTACCACAGCCTCAACTGCCTGGGCACAAACGATCCTCCCACCTCTGCCTCCCAATCATCAGGGACCACAGGCATGCACCACCACACCCAGCCAATTTTTATAATTATTTGTAGTGATGAGGCTGGTCTCAAATTCCTGGGCTCAAGCAATCCTCCCACCTCGGCCTTCCAAAGTGCTGGGATTACAGGTGTGAGTCACTGAGTGCAGCATGGACGATTCTTGCAACATTAGAATTGCAGAGTTTATGGAATTGGCACCACTCTTTTTCCACCCAAAAGAAGAGTTTTCTGTTGACTTCCTCAGGGTATCCTTGCTGTTGGTGGCAGCACTGTGGCTTTCCAATACTGCGACTTGACAGTAGATATGGGCAAGCAGGAGCCAGAGCTAGATGCACAGAGGAGGCCAGACAGCAGCTGGTATGGCAGCTCACCGACTGGGATCATTGGCTTGTGTGAAGCACTTTTTTGGGGACTCCCAGAAATAACTCAAATAAAATGTTTTATAGGGAGTTAATTTTTAGCAATCAATCTAGGGGCCACCGAGCTCCCATAATTGATTAAGTCCCTAAAGTTAACAGGACTTTATTCTGCCAAGATATGCGTAGAGCATCTACATGCTGCTAAACATATAGAGAGTGTTCAAGTGATGGGCATTAGGTTGATTCCATAAAGATAGCGTGGCATATATACACCAGCAATACTATGCAGCCATAAAAAGGAACAAGACTGTGTCCTTTGCAGGAACATGGATGGAGCTGGAGGCCATCATCCTTAGCAAACTAACTCAGGAACAGAAAACCAAATAACACATACTCTCATTTATGAGTGGGAGCTAAATGATGAGAACACATGGGCACACAATGGGGAGGAACACAAACAGGGGCCTATCAGAGGGCTACATTTTTAATAAGGGACTTGAGCCTCCATGGATTTTCATATCCATAGGGAGTCCCAGAACCAATCCTCCATGGATAACGAGGGGTTGGGAGGAGGGAGAGGGTCAGAAAAAATAACTAACGAGTACTGACTGGGCTTAATACTTGAGTGACAAAACAACCTGTGCAACAAACCCCCATGGCATATGTTTGTCTATATAAGCAGACCTGCACATGTACCCTGAACTTAAGAGTTAAAAAAGAGTGCTTAAGAAAAAGACAATGTCAAACAAAACATGAATAAAAGAACTCATAAAAGAAGAAGTGAAATCGATTTCACACATAAAAAGTAATTTTGATTTAAAAAAGTAAAAATAAAAAATCAATATTATTTCCATCTACCAAACTGAACAAAATAATTATGTATTTGCCCTCTTATTTCTCTGACTGATGGGCATGTAAACTTGTATAAATGTGATAAATAAACATACTTAGCAAGAGCTTTTAAAACATACATGCCATTTCATTACAAATTAATTTAAGGAAATAATAAAAGAGGTTTACAAAAGTTGGGGACAGAGATTGCCAGTATGAGACTCTCATATCAGTAAAAAGATGAAAGCAACACAAATATCTCACAATAGAAGAATAATCAAATGAATTTTCCATAGCTATAATGAAGCCTCTTGAATCTTATGGCCTTTTCAATGCCTATTTCAACACATGGAAAACTGTTTATGAGATATTCATAAAAATTTTTATATTGTAATTATATTATGATATATGCAAGTAGCACAGGTTGTAAAACAATATGTATGGGATATAATCCTAATTTTGTGTATTTATACAAGTATGTGTTGAAAAACAATTGGAAGTTTGTACAGTAATCCCTTGCTAGCCATGGAGGATTGGTTCTGGGACTCCCCATGGATATGAAAATCCATGGAGGCTCAAGTCCCTTATTAAAAATGTAGCACCTGCATGTATTTTGCTATATACTTTAAATAATCTCTAGATGATTGTAATACCTAATACAATGTCAATGCTACATAAACAGTCATTATACTATGTCGTTAAGGAAATTACAACAAGAAAAAGGTCTGTGAATGTTCAGTACAGATGCAACTCTCCATTGTTTAAAAAATGTTTGATCCAGGGTTGGTTGAATCCACAAGTGCAGAACCCACAGGCATGGAGGGCCAACTGCACACAGATACGTGGTTATCATGTTCTTCATTCTGAATTTCTCCATTACATTTTTTTTCACAATAAGCATGAGTTGTCTTTATATTCACCAAAAAAGAGAATAAATGCTACTGTTATGGTCACATTGTCTTCCTCAGTTGGCTTTTCATGGCCTTAGAGTATTATTCCCATTGTTCCTGATGTACAGAGCAGGAGAGAAGCTCTGAGAAGGTGGGCTCCCTCTTGTCAGTCTGGGCTCCTATAATGAGGGCTGGCCCCTCACAGCTGGTGCTGAAGAGGATCTCTAGAGACCCAGTTGGCTTTTGCCTGGAAGACCCCACTCGTGGTTGGGATGTTCCCTTAGTTAACTGTTCCCCTTCATTGAGGACTCATGTTTTTCTTTTCCTTTTCTTTTTTGCTTTGTTTGAATGATCTCTTTCTGGATTATTCTGCTCGTTAGCAATTTCATCACTCATTCCTCATACTGAGTTGCCTGTGCATATTGAGTTAAACCAGAAAAAAGTGTATTCGATGAAAGTTTTAAAAAAAGTAAATAATATCACTTTGATCTCATTTAACCTATTTCTATGATACCTAGATTATCCCATCAAGTGGAACAACTTCATTCTTCTGATTGATTGGAAATTCTGGTTAACTGGTTGCCCCACATGGGTAGTGGTGCCGGGCAGAACTACAAGGATCCTGAGCAAAATTTCCACATAAGCAGAGTTGATTTTTACTTCAGTATTTTTTGAATATTCCTTTCTCACTCATCTAAGCCATCAACTTGGAGAGTCAGGTTAGAGTACTGACATTGAAATAAGCTTCGCATATGTAAAAAGAAACAGTTTCCTTCTGGATTCAATTCAAAAGAATAAGCATGAAAATAAAAAAATAGATAACTCACAAAATTTAATAAATTGATTGTATTTGTGAGATATTTTTAAATAAAAATTAATTCAGAATGTTGAAAGCTACAGATGACTGGAAATAATGTAAAAATAGAAAATCCAAATTTAAAATACATATTTCATGTTGGAGTAGAAGAAACATGCATCTCAGATTATTCCTGAAGTTCCCAAAGTAGAAGAATAAAATAAAATTTAATCTAGAAACAAAAGTAGAGACTTCTTAGCAGCTCTAGGGTAATGATCAGCAAATGGGTCAAGTAATTACTATTTAATGCAATTGTCATTTTCTTTATAATAGTTTATTGCCTTTAACCTTGGTTTAAGAAATGAGATTCTATTGGTATGAAAGTGATGGTATGAGTATTCCTCAGGCAGATAGTTGGTTGCACGTATCTGAAATTCAAGAGAGGGAATTGGGAGTCCTCCATTCACAGATGATGAGTCTGGATGAGAACTTAGAGTGAGAACCAAGTGCAAGAATTGAGTTCGTGAGCTCGGAATTCAGGGAAAAAAGAGAAGCCAGCATGAATTCATGAATGCCGAATGAGACAGGAGGAAAACGAGGAGAGCTCAATATAGGGAAGCCAGGAGCAGGAATATGTTCAGGGAGAAGCAGAAATCAACTCCATTAATGCTGCTGAAAAGGCAGCTACATAGAGAATTGCCCATTGAATCTAACTATGCCAAGATCACTGGGGACTTTAACAAGAGCAGCTTTTGTGAAGTCATGAGTCTGAGACAAGGTGAGTCTGAGAGAAGTGAAGAGAATACACTTTTTTTTCTTATGTTTTGCTGCAAAGAATAATGGTGGTGGCTTGAATCCTAACATTTCAGATCAAACCAAGAGCAAAATGAGGACCACTTATCTAAATATTTAAAATGAAAATGAAACTAACAAGTTGTTTCAGAAAAGATGCTCTATCTTCATACCTTGGGAAAAGATACTTTTGATGTAAGATGTTTCCACAGGAAGAAAGTGGGAAAACAATATCTGGAATATCTCTGAAGATTTTCTTACAACTGCTTGTGAATCTATAATTGTCTCAAAATGTATCTCAAAAGTGATCATCGATTATCTCAAAAGTTAAAAACTGTTACCTTTGTTAACAACCTTGAAGGACAGGGTTGAGTATAGACATTAGAACTGCTCAGAGTTCTACTTCAGAACCTGGAGAAAGGAAGACCCATGGAATTTGCAGGGCCCACTTAAATGAAAATATGGGGCCCCTGATTCAAAAATGATTAAGCATTTCAAGATATTAACAGCAAGACACTAAACCAAATGTGGAGACCATGTCAACACAGAACCCCAGTGACTGCACGGGTTGCATAGTCTCCTTCTAGCAGGTGTTGGGACCCCTGCGGTTTGAACGTCTCCCTGGCACCATCATCTTGCCCACATGTAGGGCAGAAAGGCAGGGATGGTGTAACTTGTAAGCTGTCAGAGGTCAAACATCAAAAATAGAGACAGATTCTTGATGACACACGTGCATCCTTCAAGTCTCTGTTCAAAAACTGCTGTCTCAGTGACACCTACTTGATTATCTGATTGAAGATTTCACCCCCTCTCCTCACATACCTGTTACTGATCTGTATTTTTTCCAGAGCATGTATCACTTTCTAACAAAATGCATTCTTTCATTGTGATTATTATTGATCTCCTCTCACTAGTAAGTTAACGCTGTAAGGACAGGAATTTTTATCCTTTTTACACTGAAAAGCATGCCAAGCCCATATTTAGTGCCCAATAATATATCAAATAAATATGTGGTTGGAGAAACTTAGGGTCTAATAAATCAGTCTTGATGTGAGGGGTCCCTGGAAAAAATTCCCAAGTACAGAATATCTATCTCCTCTTGAATGTGAGTCCCAAATGACACAGTGGCATGCTACTCTTTCCTCTTTAAAATGCAAACATTGCAAAAGCTTCACATTATTCAGCACTAGGGTTCAGTCTGCCTTTTATTGCTTTTGGACATAAGACCACAGACCAAGGCAAGAATAGTGGAGATGTCGCCTTTAAAATATAAAAAACAGCAAAAGTTAGAAAGTGAGTGGAAGATGCAACATTTTAAAGTTGATTTTATAAAGGCGGTCATCACACACCACTGTGCCATTTTAACTCAAGATTCTCAAGTGGCTCTCATGCTGATTGTCAAAGCAAGAGAATGATTGGTGCTGAGATGATGTACTCCTCCCAGGAATCTGAAATTCATGGATCATCTGGAAGGACCAGAGTGCTTGTGGAGTGGTGGGGGATGGGGTGGATTATTAGAAGGAAAATAGGGCTCCTCAAAGGAAAAGTGCAAAAAGGAGACTGTAAGAGGCATGAAAAGCAGATTTCGTCACTTCCCTAGGACCCCCTTGTGCCAGAGGGGATTGTCTGAGTCTAATTAAGAAGTATGGATCTCATTTCAGGTTATGGATAAAATCAGTCTCATATCAAGTTATCTTGATTCTGGTGCCTGTGTTGATTAAGCTTCTGGACTAGAGGAAAAGCCGAATGAAAGGCTCCTTCCAAGAGACTTGCATTTTGTGTTATCTCTGCTCTTTGCAATCAACCCAATGAAGCTCTACCTACATGCCCATAGCACTTTAACCCTGTGTTTCTTTGATTATTTGGGTTCCAAACCAAGATTGGGTCTCATTTTTGGGCTTTCTCATGGCTGCCTGCTGGAGTAAGAAACTAAAATGAATTTGGACCAAAGGAAAGAAAAGAAAAGAAAGTTTACCTGTTCTAGTCCTACATTTTCCAGTGCTCCATGGAAAATTCCATCTCTTCATTTGATGGTCTTGATTCTAGAATTCAAATGTTGCCCAATAATTTTCCCCAGCTTGCCACCCACTCTATGGAAGTGGCATGTGACTGAGTCTCAATGGAGGAAACGGAGGCACATCTGAGATTTATTGTGTCAGCCTTGGAGACTGAAATATATTAAAATGAATGGCAAAAATCATGAATCATTGCTTGAAAATGCTCATGAGTTTTCACCTTGGGAATTTAAGGTTACATAACTAGATAATTATGCTTTGCATAATATGTCAATCTTTGAGCTTCCGTATCAGTCACAACATTAGCAAAAGAAGAAAATCTCCTAGTAGCCTATACCCAGCTGCTACCGTGGAAACAGCCGAAAGTCTAATTAAGAGTTTTAGAAAATAATCGTAATGCTCCCTGAAGAACTCACCTGCATTCCAACAACGTCGAGGGGAGCAGTAATAGAATTCTACCATACCATTAATATTAGTAAGTCTGGAAAGGATTAAAGAAGAAAAATGTTGACCCCAGGGTAGGGAGACTTGGTAATTTTTGCCCAGAGGGACTAATGTGACAGCTGTGTGTGCCTCCTCCCATTCTTCACCTGTACAAATGGAAGCATTTATTGTGTCACTGTTCTTTAAAGATAGCTTTCATTATTGTTATTTGCTTTTGTTGTTGTTGTCCATAAGTGTTCAGATCAAGGAGTGTCAGATGGAGAGACTACAGGAAACACCGTCCTTCAATTGAAGGTGATTGGGGGTGTTTTTCTCCACAAGATGGTGAGATACGTCATATATAAGGAGAGAAATGAACACGCGTGGCCAAGAGGGTGCACTGGGGTAACTTTTGTTGTCAACTCTTGGCTCCCTCCTCCTGGAAGAAGGTTCTCCTTCCCCTTCCTCACATGATCAGACTGAACAAGGAGACTTGCTTTGGCCAGCAGTGTGAGTTGCATGTACACTGCACCTGAGCAGATGCATTATGAACTTTGGTGTGGGCCAGGTGTGGTGGCTCATGCCCGTAATCCCAACGCTTTGGGAGGGCAGGCAGATTACGAGGTCAGGAGATCAAGACCATCCTGGCCAACATGGTGAAACCACGTCTCTACTAAAAATACAAACGTGGCCGGGCGCGGTGGCTTACGCCTGTAATCCCACCACTTTGGGTTGCCGAGGCGGGTGGATCATGAGGTCAAGAGATCGAGACCATCCTGGTCGAAATGGTGAAACCCTGTCTCTACTAAAGATACAAAAAAAAAAAATTAGCTGCGCATGGTGGCTCGTGCCTGTAATCCCAGCTACTCAGGAGGCTGAGGCAGGAGAATTGCCTGAACCCAGGAGGTGGAGGTTGTGGTAAGCCGAGATTGCGCCATTGCATTCCAGCCTGGGTAACAAGAGCAAAACTCCATCTCAAAAAAAAAAATACAAACGTTAGCTGGATGTCGGGGCATGCACCTGTTGCCCCAGCTACTCGGGAGGCTGAGGAAGGAGAACCACTTGAACCCAGGAGGAAGAGGCCACAGTGAGCTGAGAATATCATACCACTGCACTCCAGCCTGGGTGACAGAGTGACACGCCATCTCAAAAAAAGAAAAGAAAAAGCTTTGGTGTGGTTGTCTTACCTCTGTGGCTCCTTTTCTTTCATCATGACCAAGGCATGTTTCAAGTAGGGGCTGCTCCTTCAGCTTTTATCCTGCAATGAAGATACGTGAAGCCAACCCACAGGGAATGTAAACTATGAATGAGAAATAAACCAGAGATTTGAAGGCTGTTTGGAACTGTAGCCAAATAAATATAGTGCAAACTGATAGATTCTGGAATTACCTATTTAGCTAAGTGCACGTACCATATGAGTAAAGCAGTGCTGTGCCTACAAAGCATCAGGTCAATATGGCCAAACGTTTTTGTCAAAGTTTAAAAGATTCTGCAAAGGCCAGGGGATGTGGCCCATGCTTGTAATTCCAGCACTTTGAGAGGCCAAGGTGGGAGGGTTACTTGAGGCGGAGAATTTGAAACTAGTATGGGTAGCATAATGAGACCCCATCTCTACAAAAAATAAAAATTAGCTGGTAATGGTGGTACACACCTGTAGTCCTACCTACTGGGGAGGCTGAGGAAGGAGGATCACTTGAGGCCAGGAGTTAGAGGTTACAGTGAGTTATGATTACACCACTGCATGGCAGTCAGGGAAACCTAGTAAGACCCTGTATCAAAAAAAAAAAAAAGAAGTCTGAGAAACAAAGGGTTGGCAGCATATAAGCAAACATCTAGACTATCATCTGGAACTTAGGCTGAAATGACGGTGTACCTCAGCCTTTTGTTTGACTGTAATCACTACGCCAAAAGAATTCGCAGTGCTTTTGAATTTAGGAGTATCCTAGCAAGCAGAACTTACTACTACTCTACATAACTATACTTTGTGCTGCATATGATTTCCTCAGGGAGTAATCAAAATAGATTTTTTCAAAGATGAAGCAAAGTTCAGAGGCTTTGTCACATGAATATCTGAACATTTAGAATGGGATGTCTAACCATAACTGATTCAAAGGTTATTTGTTTTCTCTCCTGCTTCATGTAAGTTAGTTTCAGAGGAGGGTTGACAGACTGCTATTCTCTGTTCTATTCCTCTTGCTATCCCCAGACAAAAATATTAAGGCCTCAACATTCCTTTTTAAATAATTGACATGAAAGCTCACACATTCAAAGACATTTGTATAAATTACATGGAAAGATGTTGCCCTCCTGCAATCGGTGGGCTCTAAACAGAAGTCTGATACAGCTTGTCAGTGTTCTCGTCGGAGAATCAGTAACCTTGGCCTTTGGGAAGGAGGGCTGGATGAAGATGGATGGGTGGTGGACTCCGCCAGTCAGGTCTCTCCACCAATCGTGAACACCGGCACACTCACCAGAGGCAGAGCCACTCAAATGCAATTACCAGATGCTGCCGCCAGAATGACTGCTGGTCATCTCACTCAGAGCCATCAGTCTGGCTTTGCTGCCACCTCTTACTCATTTAAATAATGTGACATGCTGCTTTTTCTTTGTTTGTTTGGTACATGCTGGAGTGACAGCATTTTCCAAAGAATGATTCATTATGTGTTAGAATTCATAGTTTACATGTCCATGACCACCATTTTTAGTGCAGGTGCTTAGAAAGTTCACATATTTGAGTAGTTTGAGATTCATACGAGCCCTGATAGGGAAAGAAGTATGTCTGAATTCACCTAAAGTCAATAGGAAAAATTTAGGCACACATATGCCATAGCTTTCCTTAAATATAAACCCTTCATATTCCCTTAAATAAAACATAAACCTACCATACATTAACTTACTTAAGTGGTTTCTGCTCTCTCTATATTTTCAACTTATACATCTGCTTTATTAGGACAATGCTAGCTGCTGTAACAAGTAAGTCCAGCACTTTGGTTGTTTAATGTAATGCAGTTTTGTTGTTTGGTTGTCTAATGTAATGCAATTTTGTTGTTGCTGTTCATGGTTTATGCAATAGCCCAGTGAGAAATTCCTGGAAAGTAGTCAATTTTTTTTTTTAACTTGTGGCTCAGAGATCGTAAAGCCTTCCATCTTATGGCCCTACTATGCCCCGGGTCCTATAGTAGACCCTCAAAGTCTTCTGCCTCTAACCAGGAGAAGGACAAGGAGACAGCAGAAAGAAGCATATCTGCTTCTTAAATACACCAGCTCAGAAGTGACACACATATCACTCCCACTCATATCACCTTGGAGAGAACTGGATATGGCCAGACTTAAATGTAAAGCTGAGCTGGAAAATGTTGTTCTAAGTTGGGCAACCATCTGATAAAGCCATCTCTATATTATGGAAGAAAAAGTACCATTCTGGTTGGATAGTTCTCTTCCTCTGCTATAAACACCTTGTGAGATAATACGTTTTTGCCGATACATTTTAAAACACAGGACTTCTTTTTTGTCAATCAATTGTATGTCAGCTCTATTTTAAAATTCAAGGGGTAACTTCTACATGCATTATTGGATGATTAACGTTCTGGCGCCATCTTTCTGAACAAACAATTTGTATTCTAGTTCTCAACACATTGTTGTATAATTCTTGCTAAGTAATATTCATTGAAACTGGCTTCACATGGAGAGTTTCATAACCATGATTTGGGGTTGAGGACAAACATAATACCATGTACATCACACGCTCCTTCTCTTTTATACCATAAAATCATTAATACTGTAACTCCAGAAACTTACTCCCCAGAAAGAATCCAAATAATTTCTAATTATCCCCCATTATTCATCTACTCATTCAGAAATACTCATTATTTTCCTGCAATATGCCAGGACTGAAGTCTCATTTTACATTCTTCAGCCAGTGTAAAATATTTCATGTGATTTCCTATAATTTTTAATGTAAATTCATTAAGAACTTTCCACAGGGAAATGCATGGTATTAACTGATTCCGCACCTCGCCCCTGCAACATGTTCACCTGCTTCTTGATTTTCTCAAAAAGTTCTGGCTTCTTACTGCTCAGCCAGGAAGCCATTCTCCCACAGTGCTTAGGTACTAAAGTCTAAACATTTAGCCGCTTTTACTGGTGTGGAGCAGTGGCTCACAGCTTCAGAGACCACCATCTTTACCTCCCTTCCCCAACTCCTTCTTGTGCCTTCTAATCACCTGGGGAATCCATCAGCCCTTTAGCTCTGTAGGGGGAAAAACGCCACTTTGTTCAGCAAAAGTCCTCCCACTACACCTTGATCATCCCATGAGGATCTGTCCCAGAGAGGCTCACTTTTGAGAAAGGGGGAAAGGAGTTCATACTAATGACTTGGTAATAAAGTTAGATTGGTTTTCAATTTTGTTATGTTCTATTTTATTTTCAACCAAAATGAAGGAGAACTCAATTGAATTGTCAGCTGATAGATCATTAAAGGTAATTTTTTATGATAAAATGTAGTATGATTTCTGGAGTATACTTTGAAAAGTATTTAAAGAATTGAGTGGCATTGTTATAAAAATCTTGCTCTATTTCCATCAATTTATGTGGATGAGTTTTCTAAGTAGTTGAACTTATAAAATTGAGAAATAGGAATAGAATTGATGTTAAATCTTTTTTCACTTTAGCAATAAGTAATATTTATACAGGGACATACGAACTAAAAGAAAATAAAGAATAAAAAGGAAAAGGAAGAAAATAGAGAAAAAAAATTCCTCTCACTAAGGATGCATTTTTCAATAAAATGTTATGTTCTTTCCTATAATTATCAAAATTTGTGAGACATTTTCAGTTTTGTTTCATTATACCATGGTAATTATTGCAATGATAACTAAATCCACAAGTAATTATTCAAAACGTAGAGCAGAGTATTTAAAATATCACATGATATATCAGAAAATTAAATATAGATAATACTCATTTATAAAGAAGTATAATGGAAATGTAGATTTAATGACTGAAACAAATTATGTAAAACTGCTCCTCTAAAAGCAGAGTTTGTTCAGGTAGTTTTAAAATAGTGGATGGTAGATATCAAACTACTTTGGAATGTAGATTTCATTGGATATATTTACAAAAGAAAATATAAAGATTTTATTTAGAATTTCCAGTGTTTGTAAGACATTAAAATTTATATCCTTGTAATTATTTAAATGTGTGATAAGATATTTTGGATATTAACCAAATAACATGAGAAGGGATATATAGCTTTTCAACATCCTTTTGGGAAAAATGTTTGAATATTCCTGTCATGGTATTAGTGTACATCCACATTTGCATGCACCTGATTGGACTAGAAGCTGACAGCATGCTGACATCCAGGTCTTCTCTTCCTTACCCAAACAGCTGGGGGTTGGAGACATATCTAACTTCACAAGAGTAATATGATGCCTATACCATATAGTACATAAAAACCTGTAGTAAGCTAAAAATGACTATAAATCCTTTTCTACTTCTCCCTTTGAGGGGTGGGGGTCTATTCGCCTTGCCTTGAAATCTGGGCTGGACTGTGACTTGTTCTGGCCACTCAAAGGTAGTGAACGTGACATTGTAACCTTTGAATCTGGGCCTTAGAAGACCTGCAGCTTTATTTCAATCTTTTTGGAGTTCGACCTCTTAAAATCCAGCAGCCTTGCTGAAGAAGTCCATCTGAGTCAAACGGGGAAGGTTCGTGGAAAATGACATAGCCAAAGGCCCAGCTCAGCCCCCCTGACAGCCAGCACCGTCAGCCATGTGAATGAGCTGAGCCACCTCTG
This sequence comes from Leontopithecus rosalia, assembly GCA_028533165.1. Taxonomy (NCBI): domain Eukaryota; kingdom Metazoa; phylum Chordata; class Mammalia; order Primates; family Cebidae; genus Leontopithecus; species Leontopithecus rosalia. The sequence continues at coordinate 8,941,418 of CM052649.1, forward strand.
ACATCCCCAGCTCAAGGGAACCCCTGTCTGACTTCAACCCCCAGCTGATACCAGGAGGAGCAGAAGAACCGCCCAGCGAAGCCCATCAACCCTTAGAATCCTGAGATAATAAATGATGGTTGTTAGTGTAACCCATACAATTTGGTGTAGCTCATTACATAGCAATAGATAATTGGCATTTTCCACAAATGGGGCCTAGGAGAGCATTACGAATTTCAATCTGAACCTCAGTTTACAGCTCAGATGAAATCTGTTATCCAGAATGCAGTTCACTAATGACACCCATCACAGCATCCCTGTAACCTGATAACCATCACTGCATACTCAGAGGCACTTTTCATTGCACTTTTTATATCTTTTCTTGTTGCCACATTAGCTCATAAGCTCCCAGAAGGCAGGGAAGGATTTTTCTTCTCTTTCTGGAAGTTCCAACTTTGGGCTTTGTACGCAAACACACCTATGAGTGAAAACTTGCCATCCTCAAGTGTTCTTCTGTCTCATTTTAGTGTATTATATATATCTACAATTACCCTTCTTTTGTAGATATGGAAACTGAGAGATGTCAAGCCCAGAGATGTCAAGTATGTTTCTCAAAGTCATACAGCTAATAAATGGAAATGCTTGGATTTGAACCTGGGCAGGTGAGCTTTGGAGCACTACAAATGCTGTCTGTATTTTGGATAACCATCATTCAGCTGCCTAATTCAGCCAGTAACCATTTCTCAGGTGAGAGGAGTTTATATATGAATGGGTGCCTTTTTTCCTACAAAATTTGATATATTTTGCAAATCTTTATAGACCAGAAAAATATCGTATTAGTTACCCAAAGTGATACAAAGATGATTGACTACTCATGGAAATCACTCAGAAGTCAAATATATAGCTATAAAAATATATACTGCTCACACAATTTGCAATTGCAAAAATGGGGAACCAGCCCAAACGCCCAACAATCAACAAGTGGTTAAAGAAACAGTGGTATACATGTAAGATGGAATACTACTCAACCATAAAAAAGAATGAATTAATAGCATTCACAACAACCAGGATAGGATTGGAGACTATTATTCTAAGTGAAGTAACTCAGGAATGGCAAATCAAACATTATATGTTCTCACTTATAAGTGGGAGCTAAGCTATGAGGATGCAAAGGCATAAGAAGGACATATTAGACTTTGGGGACTCAGGGGAAAGGCTGAAAAAGGGGTGAGAGATAAAAAACTACCAATTGAGTTCAGTGTACCTTCAGGTGATGGGTGCACCAAACTCTCACAAATCACTGCAAAGGAACTTACTCATATAACCAAATAACACCTATTCCCCAAAAACCTATGGAAATAAATTTGTTGAAAAAGGCAATTATTGCAATAAAACAAGTCACACACACACACACACACACACACACACACTGTGTGTGTGTGTGTGAGTGTATATATATATATATATACATATATATAAATATATTTATATTTATAAATATATTTATAAATATATAAATATATTTATATTATATATATAATATATATAAATATATATATTATATATATATATATATATAAATTTTGTTGAATCAGTCCAATCTCCCTGCTTATCTGTCAAGGAGCTTACAATATCTTTTATTAAGAAAAGAAAACACATATTCATTAAAGTAGGTTCTCTTATAAAAAGAAGCACAGAAAAATAAGAGCACCAAGTAAAAGAAATACAAGCTTTAATAACAATAAAATTATGCCCAAATGATGCTTACCACATACCAGCTTTACTTAAATCTTTCCCCCCTTTTTGTTTAACTGTTGTAGACACCTCAGACCTTCTCAATGGTTCTCTTGCTTCTAGGGTCAACTCCTTCCCAACTTCAAGCCCCCCACAAATCTAGGGCTCCTCCCTGACTCTCTTAATTCTTTTTGCTACTCATGTATTTGCTTCACCAAAATTCTTCATCCTGCACTGGTCATTGGCACTGTGTCCTCCTCTTCTTTGAAATGTACTGATTTAAAAACTTCCCCTCTTAAGTCAAATTGTCTCTGTTTGCAGATGACATTATTGTATATTAGAAAACTCCACCATCTCAGCCCAAAATCTCCTTAAGCTGATAAGCAACTTCAGCAAAGTCTCGGGATACAAAATCAATGTGCAAAAATCACAAGCATTCCTATACAACAATAATAAACAAACAGCCAAATAATGAGTGAACTCCCATTCACAATTGCTACAAAGAGAACATAATACCTAAGAATACAACTTACAAGGGATGTGAAGGACCTCTTAAAGGAGAACTATAAACTACTGCTCAAGGAAATAAGAGAGGACAAAAACAAATGGTAAAACATTTCATGCTCATGGATAGGAAGAACCAGTATCATAAACATGGCCATGCTGCTCAAAGTAATTTATAGATTTAAAGCTATTCCCACCAAACTACCATAGACTTCCTTCACAGAATTAGAAAAAAAGACTTTAAATTTCATATGGAACTGGAAAAAAAAGAGCCTGCATATCCAAGATAATTCTAAGCAAAAAGAACAAAGATGCAGGCATCATGCTACCTGACTTCAAACTATACTACAAGGCTACAGTAACCAAAACAGCATGGTACTGGTACAAAAACAGATATATAGACCAATGGAACAGAACAGAGGCCTCAGAAAAAACACCACACATCTACAACCATCTGATCTTCAACAAACCTGACAAAAACAAGCAATGGGGAAAGGATTCTTTATTTAATAAATAGTGCTGGAACAACTGGTTAGCCATATGCAGAAGACTGAAACTGGACCCCCTCCTTATACCTCATACAAAAATTAAAATCTAAAACCATAAAAACACTAGTAAGTGTTAAAACACTAGTAAGTATTTAGTAAGACCTAAAACCATAAAAACACTAGAAGAAAACCTAGGCAATACTATTCAGGACATAGGTATGGGCAAAGACTTCATGACTGAAACACTAAGAGCAATGGCAACAAAAGCCAAAATTGACAAGTGGGACCTAATTAAACTAAAGAGCTTCTACACAGAAAAGCTATCATCAGTGTGAGTAGGCAATCTAAAGAATGGGAGAAAATTTTTGCAACCTATCCATCTGACAAAGGGCTAATATCCAGAATCTTACACAAATTTACAAGAAAAAAACAGACAATCCCATCAAAAAGTGGGTAAAGTATATGAACAGACAGTTCTCAAAAGAAGACATTTATGCAGCCAACAAATAAATGAAAAAAAAAGCTCATTATTACTGGTCATTAGAGAAATGTAAATCAAAACCACATTGAGATGCCATCTCATGCCAGTTAGAATTGCGATCATTAAAAAATCAGGAGACAACAGATGCTGGAGAAGATGTGAAGAAATAGGAACACTTTTACACTGTTGATGGAGTGTAAGTTAGTTCAACCATTGTGGAAGACAGTGTGGCGATTCCTCAAGGACCTACAACCAGAAATAGCATTTGACCCAGCAATTCCATTACTGGGTATATACCCAAAGTATTATAAATCATTCCACTATAAAGACACATGCACACGTATGCTTATTGCAGCACTGTTCACAATAGTAAATACTTGGAACCAACCCAAATGCCTATCAGTGATAGACTGGGTAAAGAAAACGTGGCACATATACACCATGGAATACTACGCAGCCATAAAAAAGAATGAGTTCATGTCCTTTGCAGGGGCATGGATGAAGCTGGAAACCATTATCCTAACTAACACAAGAACAGAAAACCAGACACTGCATGTTCTCACTCATAAGTGGGAGTTTAACACTGAGATCACATGGACACAGGGAGGGAACATCACACACCAGGTCCTGTTGGGGGGTAGGGGCAAGGGGAGGGACAGAATTAGGAGAAATACCTAATGTAGATGACGGGTTGATGGGTGCAGCAAACTACCATGGCACATGTATCCCTATGTAACAAACCTGCATGTTCTGCACATGTATCTCAGAACTTAAAATATTAAAAAAAAAATAAAACTTCCCCTATTGATGCAAATTTTTCTATAGTATAGCCCTGCCTTTTCTAGAAGCCAGATGCTTTTTCTCCTGAATATTTATAAGTAAGTCTACAAAAACAACCAAATTCATTTAAAGTAACACCTGAGAGAATGAATTCCTGAAAAGTGCATTTAGTTAAGAGTACCCAGTTTGCCACGCCCTGAAATTGAGATGTGTCATGTTAGAAAGGTGTACAGTTTGGCAACATTTTCGAAGTCTGTAGATTTGAACCTACAATAAACCATTGGCCTCTCTGTTTTAGGAACAAACACTTTTGAAGAGAATCTGCATTCCACTTGCTAAATCACGTAAAAAAAGGTGGAAGCGCAAAACAGATCCAATTAAACATCATCACCTGAGGATTTCAAAGAAAAGATATTACTCTGTCTCCTCATAAAACTCTTCACCCACAATCGTGATGAATTTGAATAAGTAATAATCTCTCAGACTTAAAAAAACAGACAGTTTGATCCTTGAATTTGAACCATAATCCTTTACTATTTACATAGAAATTGTTAGAAGCTGAGGTTTTAGGTTTATGGTTTTACAGTAGTAAAATTCATTTTTAAAAAATTAGCCAGGTGTGATAGTTGCACACATTTAGCCTCAGCGACTTGGGCAGGAAGATTGCTTGAGCCCAAGAGTTCAAGAGTGCAGTGAGCTATGATTGCACACCCAGCCTGGAAAACAGAGTAAGACTCTGTCTCTAAAAATAATAATATAAATATAAATAAACTAGGTTAATATTTGTATTTATAACATGGAATTATATATAAATACCCAGTTTGCCACTTAAACAGTTAACATCTAGGGCACTGTAGAATACAAATGCATATTTAGGTTCACACAGAGGTTATGTGTTTGGGTAGCATTGTCGATAAGATATCCACAATATTGCCCTAAAAGACTGCTTCTAAAATAAGACGTTTCACATTTTAAAAGAAATGCAAACATTTGTCTCTTAGCTGCTCACTTTCGCTGTATCAGAAAACACCTGAAGGGCTAGTTGCCTTCAGGTTTTCTTATCCTCACAGTAAACAGTGTTGATAATGAAAATCACACAGCCCTTTGCTGCAGATCTGAGTTTTTGTGTGTAGTGGGTAAACGGTGCCTCCATGCCCAGTGCTGCCAATTGTTCCTCTGGAATGATGACTCAAAGAGGGCCTGGAAAGATGAGTAACTGCCCACTGCTGGACAGTCATCGCCACTGCTGCTCTGAGGTCAGATAACAGCAGGGCCCTTAGGTCTTCTCACTTGCTTAGGGAGAGGAAATCTATCCCCACAACATAGTTTCCCTGGCAAATGTACCCGGGAAATTAAGGTCTCTTTGTAACTTGTTATCTAACAGAGGTAACTGTGTGCATTTCTGAAAACTGGTCGGCTTTTAAAGGCCAACTTATGAGGACCTTGATAAGGCAAGCACGAAATGCATCAGGCCTGTACGCACAGGATGTCGCCCACTCCCATTAGATGGCCCATTCTGACAGTGAGTTGTTCTAAACTCACTGTCAGTAATGATCATAAATAAATTGCATGGAAGTGCCAGAGGCTGAAGGGTAAGGTTGCTTCACAGGCTGGAGATCGTAGCTTGGTGAAGTAGCCGGTGGCCTCCACACTTCCTGGACAGCTAGCTTATATGGAGTAAGTCTTTGTTATCAAATTGCAAAGAAGACTACAAACTCCTCTTAACGGTTTCATGAGTAACTGTCCCTGAGGGAGGCTTGCATGACTGTCTGGTAAAATCCAGGCTGGGAACTGTTTGTCAATATGGTTGCAGAAGATTTCAGTGTGAAAAAGACCAGGTGCCTGAAAAGCTAGATTTTAATAGAATAATACAATCAATAATATTACCATTTTACATATTGCATCAGTTAGACTTAAGCATGGAAGAGAAAGCCTAAACTAACAGTGCTATAATACAAAATAGAAATGTCTTTGTTGCACCTGTAAAAGCAGTTCCAAAGCAGGCATCAAGGACATGTGTGGGCCTGCTTTCCTAAGTCTGCAGGACACAGGATTCGTCCAGCTCATACCTTTGCTGTTCCCAGAATGTGTCTCGTGACCTCAGTGTCCTGGCAGGATGTGAGAGCTCCAGACATCACAGCCATGGTCCAGGGAGGAAGAAGGTGGCTTTCTTCCATTCAAAGACACTTTCTGGGAATTGCACAAAACACTTCTGCTTACATTTCATTGGCTGAAACACGTGGCCACATCTAGGTTCAAGAGACATACGCGAGCAGTCACTTGGCCTGATGTCGAAGAGACTAGAAAAAAAGAACTGGGGTCTTATCATTAAGAAAAAGTGGGAAAGTATATATGGGAGGCGGGGCAAGTCGGAGCTTCTGCTGCATGTAATTATCACCTCTTACCATGTAAAGGACTTGCCATTAGGGGCTACTTGTTGAGAACAAAATTTTCTCTTTAAAGCTGCCATATTACTTAAACCTAGAAACAAAATAAATGAAGAATGCTTGTCTGCTTATGATCATGATGTAAAGAATTATATTCTGGCTAGATATGATTTGAAATCTAATAAACTGTACTAATTATATATTGAATCATCGAGTTCCTAAAGAACTTTGATATTGTAAAGTGACCACAGAATTAAAATATAATTCTCACTAATCTAGATTGAGATGTTTATTATTAAAATTTACTTTGCTAAAAATAAAATAAAATAAAAGCAAAAAGTCTATCAGGGAAGATTATACTCATCAGTCTGGAAGTTCTAAAACTAAAATTACTAAACCTTTTTAAAGCATTAGGATTCTAGCCATAGAATTAAACTATTTATTATTTCAAAAAAGGGGTTACAATGACCTCTTCAGTGTCCTCCCCTCAAGACACACACACACACACACACACACACACACACACACACACACACACCAATTTATATTTTGAATTCTAAATCTGGTTGCTATGGCAACTGCAAAAATGACACACACTTTCATTGGGGCATGCTGGCTCCATTTGTTTTTAAAGAAAAGGGTGTATTTTAGTCCCCGTGAGACAGGAATGATAGATAGAGTCTGAGACTAGAGGTCAGAAGACTGGTTTCTATTCTCAGCTTCCAGCATTGATTTGTGTGGCCGCAGGCTAGTTACTTAAAGTCTTTCGTTCTATACCAACTTTGTACAAAACTTACTTCCCTTTGATATGTACCCTTCATAAGTGGTAGGTGTTAATTGGGGAATTTGCCATGAAATCCCTTGAGATTCTCCCATTCTGGTGCTGCGCAGCCTAATTTCCCTATGCAGGTAATTCTTCTGCATTACACAATCCAGTGTACTCCATGAAGTCAATACCTTTGGAATGTTCTGTTCCTGGCATGCCTTTCTGTCCAGACTCCTGGGGAACTGCAGATTCAGCAGCTTCAAAACTTCAAGAAATTGTTTGGATTCAGATGTACTTAAATGATAAGAAACCCATTTATAACCCATCTGCAGGCAGGTCTGGGAAAGCAGGTTTCTCTAAACCCTTTTCATAAAATTAGACAAGACCAAGAGCATTTAACCAAAGCTCAGGGTGGTTCAATTTCAAATCTCAGATGCAATGGACATGTGAATGAACACCTGGGATTATGTGTTTCCAGCATAGACCAGACAATTTCATCTGCCCCACAACTGTGCCTAATGAGTGTTTCCTTCTCATTCCAAATGGATCTTCCTCCACATCTAAACATGTGGTGTGACTATCAGCTGTTCTGTTACCATAAAGTCCTGAGACAGAACTTCGCATGTCAAAATAAACCAGTCTGCTAAGAGATTTTTGGTTCATCTGAAAACCCTGGGATTCTCTATATTTCCAGGACTATTTTTTAAAAAATTAAAAGGTCTGTCAAAAAATAAGAATATATGAAAGATCAGCATGATAACTAGTTTGTGCAAGCTTCTTGTGAAGCAAACTACAGAATGGGTCACAGTTAATAAAAATCTAAGTCCTTTTTACCCCTAGTACATTTAAGAACTAAAATGTATTTAAGTGCCAGTTATAATGCTAGAACTGCCCTAGACCTGCTGAGTATACCATACGCTACTTAATGTAAGGACTCATAGATTGTGTGATGCCCCATTATTATATATTTCAATCAAATAATTTTTAAAATGCTACCCCAAAAAAAATCTAAGTCCTCAGAACTATTATAGTATCTGAGACTAAAATTGGCTTCATTTTAAATCACAGACGTTAGAGTCAGGCAGACCTAGGTATAAATCTTACATTTGCCTTTTACTATTTGTGAGATTTTTGGCAACTGACTTAACCTCTATGATCCTCAGTTTTCTCAGCTGTAAAATGGAAGTGTCTGCTTCCCAAGGCTTATGGGGGTTGAAGAATATAACCGTCAAGAATGCAACTAGCCTTCAGCATCATACACTCCCAAAGCTTCTGTCCTTTCTGTTTAGAAGTCACCTTTGTGAAAAAGAAGGCAGATCCCACACAGGTGATGGATTTTATGCTCAGCCTGGACCACTTTCTTATTTGTGTGCAAGTAATAGAACAAAAAGAGCTTGAGTTCTGTAATCAACACAAAATCTTATAAAGCCTAGACTGAGCCATTTTGTTTCATTCTCTGTGTTCTTTCTTTCTGCTCATTTAGGGGAACATCTTTTTCTTTTAGATATTTAAAGAAAAGGTAAGGCCACCACGGCTAGTGTGGGGATGCAGGACTCTGAAAAGGGGGAGAAAATATTCCAGGGGTGCTGTTAGCCTAGTTCTGCCCCTTCAGTAATACAGTGTGAACAACCCCTACATTCCTGCAGCTTCAGGACAACAACGCCTACATTCCTGTGCTCAGAAGATTCCCTGGACTTCCCATCCTCCCAAGCAAGTTGCAACTTTTGTCCTTGTTCATCAACATTAGTAAGCATAAAGTCTAAGGAAGGCAGCCATTAGATGCCTTTGCTTTCTTTCTCCATCCCTTGGTATCCTGGAGGAGTGCAAGAATATAAGAGTTGCTGGATGCAGTTCCTGCCTGTAGCCTCAGGACTTTGGGAGGAACACAGTTTAATCTTGCTTAAGTCAATATTTCTCGGAATCTGGGCTTAACCATCTCCTTTAGACTCCAGGATGTTGTGGAGTGTGTATCAGTGCCAAGGGCATCATTACCATCACTCTTTCTTGGCTGGAGGAGTGGGGTATAGGGTAAAATATGTAGGGCTCCTGTAGCCAGGGAGAAGCCTGGTGAATTGTCCTTCTTCCTGATCAAAACACATGATCAAAGCTATGATGACAATAGAAAGGTAAGACACCTAAGCCCATAAAGAGAAAGAAGCAATCAAATTTGTTTTTTGTAATCAGTGGAAAAAAGGACATGCATCTCTCACACTTAGTACCTGGGTGGCTTGAACAAGCCTGGTAACCCTTCAGAGACTAGTTTGTCACCATGGGAAATGAAGGACATAAAACCAAGCATATAGGCCTGTCCAGAGAATTGTGAATGTAATACCCATCATATCTGAGAGGAAATGGTGGTTGCAATGTCCCTGGTGGTGGGTGTATCATCTGCTGTAATTCTTTTCTTTTTTTGAGATCGGGTCTCACTCTGTCACCCAGGCTGGACTGCCGTGGCAGGATCATGGCTCACTTCAACTTCCAATTCCCCAGGCTGAAGCAATTCTCCTTTCTCAGCCCCCTGAGTAGCTGGGACTACAGCTGCATGCCAGCATTCCAGGCTAATTCATTTTTTTTTTTAGAAATGGGATTTGGCCATGTTGTCCAAGCTGATCTCAAACTCCTGAGCTCAAGTGATCATCCACCTCTGCCTCCCAAAGTGTGGGGATTACAGTCATACGCCACCATGCCTGGCTTTGCAATTAAAAAAAAAAACCGAAACTAAAAGTTGGCAAAATTGAGGGCAAACAAGTAAATTATGGACACTTTTATAGAATGTGTACTCTTTTAAGAGCATTGGGTCACACATGTTTAGAATTCCCCCAAATATGATTCATATCATTTGTTTCATTGATTATATTCTGGTGAATTTGTGATAAGAAAACAACTTAAAATGTCCTGTGTGTCATGATGATAAAACTTTAGTAATTAAGACAGTGCCTGGTTAGATGACTAAGATCAATGTGTAAGCATGGGATGTCTAGTCACAAGGCCCACATATGCAGTCACCTGATGTGTGAAAAAGTGGCAGTGCCTTGCAGAAGGAGAGATGGTCTTTCTGGTTGATGGTGCTGGGCCAAATGGATATCCATGAGAAAAGATGATTCTGACACCAACATCATACTAAACACAAAAATCAATGATAGATGGAATGCAGATCTAAATGCAAATGGCAAAACAATAAATCTTCTAGAAGAAAATATAGGCGAACATGCTCATGACTGTGGAGCTGGCACAGATTTCTTAAACAAGATCTGTAAGATGCTAATTACAAAGTAAACACTGATAAATTAGAACCATATTAAAATCAAGAACTTCTGTCTATCAAAACACCATTTGGATTGAGAAGAAAAATCACTGAATGAGAGAAATTTTTGAAAAATATGTATCTGAAAAAAAACTTGTATCCAGAATATATAAAGAACCACGGATTATAAAGAAAAAGGGCAGACTACCCACTGGGCAAATGGCAAAAGACTGGTGTGAGCACTTCCTGAAATAGGGCACTTCAAAGAGGAAATACACATGTAAAAATACGCCCAATGAGATTGTGGAGAAATAGGAATACTTTTCCACTGTTGTTGATCATGTCAATTAGTTCAGCCATTGAGAAAAACAGTGTGACAATTCCTGAAGGATTGAGAACCAGAAATACCATTCAACCCAGCAATCTGATTACTGGTATATACCCAAAGGATCATAAATCATTCTACTATAAATACAGGCACACATGTATTTATTGCAGCACTGTTTACAATAGCAATGACTGGGAACCAACTCAAATGCCCATCAATGATAGACTGGATAAAGAAAATGTGGCACATATGCACCACAGAATACTATGCAGCCATAAAAATATGGAGTTCATGTTCTTTGCAGAGACATGGATAAAGCTGGAAACCATCATTCTCAACAAACCAATCCAGGAATAGAAAATCAAACACTGCATGTTCTCACTCATAAGTGGGAGTTGAACAATGAGAACATAAGGGCACAGGGAGGAGAACATCACACACCGGACCTGTCAGTGGGTGGGGGCAAGGAGTGGGAGAATATTAAAACAAACCCCTAATGCATGCAGGGCTTAAAACCTAGATGACGGGTAGATAGGTGCAGCAAACCACCATGGTACGTGTGTACCTATGTGACATGTTCTGCACATGTATCCCAGAACTTAAAGTGAAAAAAATATGCACCCACGAGGCAACAGTGAAATGCAATTAAGACCACAGGAAGGTATCACATAGCCATTAGGATGGCTAAAGTGCCCGCAATGAAAAGTATGGACGTGGAATCAATGAAACCTTACACTGCTGAACACACCATATGCCTGTGGCCCAGTGTTTAGAGCCAATAGAATCAGACAAGTATGTTCATGAAAGACATGTGTAGAAATGTTTATAGCAGCACTATTTTATAGACCCAAACTGGAAACCACTTACATGCCCATCCACAGTAGGCTGGATAAATTGCAGTGTATATTCACATGTGGGAAGCTATGCAGCTGTGACAATGAATGAGCTACAACTACAGGCAACAACACAGATGAATGCCACAGACAACAGAGAGGAAAGGAAACCAGATACAGCAGGCAAAGGGAATCTGCTTTAGAAGTCAGTAAAGAGGTTACTCTTCAGCAGGGGAAAGATGTCAGGGGATCCTCTGGTGCTGGTAATGCTGTTTCTTCTGAGGACTGGTTGCAATGTGTATTCAGTTTGTGAAAACTTCTTGAGCTGTATCCTTATGACGAGTAGGATTTGTGAATTCTTACAGTTTGTATGCATTTCTGGGTGTATGTTATGCTTCAATAAAAGTTTACCCTCCAATTGACAATATATATGAAGACACACACACACCCCAAGCTCACTAAGGCCAAGTTGGAGAAGCAATCTCGATGTCTCGATCCTATCTTGTAACTCCTGCAGTCCTTCTATTTGCTAACCCACAAAAAACTTCATTTCGGACACACTCTGTCCCAATGTATCTTGCATCCGGATTTCCTTATTGTTTCATCAAATAACAGATATATCAAACCTTATCATTGGTGTTTGTTTCCCAAAAAATCCACTGCTGCATTTCCAGGTCTGGGCTTAAGACGCTGATTGGTGGAAAATTGCCAGCTGAGCATATCTCAGACACTCCAGCTCCTCTTTTGGTTGAATCAGTAGGTCGCAAATAAATATCGATACAACTGAGCTCAAAATCACTGGTTGTCGTGACCCATCTGCAGAATACAAAGAGACAGAATCATCCACATTTCCTGTTGTGATTGGTGAGGCATTAGAACGGATAAATTTCCACAGGGTGAGGCTGTGGAAACGACCTGAAATATCTCAGTGGCTAAATGGTAAAGCCATTTTGCATCACAGGCTCTGCTCATCTTCATTATCCAAGAACTCAGGTGCCCAGGTCTCCCTGTTTCTATCATCACAGCTAGGAAAGGGGCAGGTGATGGTTCTTAAAGCCTCTATCCAGAACACTTATATCTCATTGGCAAAGACAAGCCCGAGAGTCTCCTCAAGGGTGTGGCATCCTCCATGGAAGGGGCACTGAATACTGTGGATTCTGGTGCCTTCCACTGCAAAGGCAGCTAGGGGTTATCGGAACACAGGACGCTGACAAAATCACATTGATTTTCTTCCCAGGTGTGGTTTGGAGAGAGGAGGACTTTGGGTAATGAGGGAGAGGAGGCACAGCCAGCCAGCCAGTCAGCAGGATCGACCCTGGTCCTCAGTGGGTGATAATCCATCCAGTAAATTGTATATGTATTAACTCTCATTAAGGAACAAAAGTTGGGGTGGGCATGGCTTATGCCTATAATTGCAACACTTTGAGAAGTTGAGGCAGGATGATCACTTGAGCCCAGGAGTTTAAGACCAGCCTGGGCAACAAAGAGAGACCCTATCTCTAAAAAAATAAAAATAAAAATGATAAAAGCAGTTGAGCATAATGGCACACACCTGTAGTCCTAGCTGCTCAGAGGCTGAGGTGGGCAGATAGCTTGGACCTGAGAGTTTGAGGCTGCAGTGAGCCATGATTACACTTACTGCACTCCAGCCTGGGTGACAGAGCAAAACCCTGTCTCAAAAAAGATTTAAACAGAAGAAAAGTTATTTAATGGTATTTGCTAAAGCCTGATAAGGAAGACTTTCTTGGTGGGACGAGGTGGCTCATGCCTGTAATCCCAGCACTTTGGGAGGCAGAGGCGGGTGGATCACGAGGTCAAGAGATGGAGACCATCCTGGTCAACATGGTGAAACCCCATCTCTACTAAAAATACAAAAAATTAGCTGGGCATGGTGGCGCATGCCTGTAATCCCAGCCACTCAGGAGGCTGAGGCAGGAGAATTGCCTGAACCCAGGAGGCGGAGGTTGCGGTGAGCCGAGATCGCGCCATTGCACTCCAGCCTGGGTAACAAGAGCGAAACTCTGTCTCAAAAAAAAGAAAAAAAAAAGAAAGAAAAGAAAAAAGAAAGACTTTCTTCAGGTCCATCTTCACAGGCATAGGGACTACTGCAGTGGGATTTTGCAGTGTGGGAAAGAGATTGGGCTCAACTCTGAATACACTGGACAAGTGGAAATTTGCAGCCAGCTTGCTTGGTGGGGGCAGTTGATGGAATATTACAAGGAGGAAACATCAAGGGTAAGGGGAATTCTGGCTAAGCAGACCTAATGGGATTCTTACTGAAGACAGGCCAGGATGATCAGACAATACCTCTGGAATGGTGGAGGTGGAAGATCTTGACCAGATATAGACGAGATATTGAGGGTGGGGAGTTCTTCTAAACTGACTTGGCTGGGATCTTGCTAAACTGAACTTTACAAGGAAGGGCACAGATGGGCCCAGTAGAAGGTTCAGGAGCCTGACTACAATTTAATCAAAAAAGAATATTTGCCATTTTGCAAGTTCAGAGGTACTCCTGGGTGATCAGTAATAATTTAGCGCCATGTTCTACTGTTTGTCCAATATGTACTTTAAAGAACACCTAAAGAAAAAATAAAATATCAAAATTTGGAGAAATAATTTGTCATGAAGATGTGAGGGGCTCTGTATTTATTTAACTTAAAGATAAGGAACAGAGTCGACAGCCATTAAGTAAGTGACTTGATAATACAGAAACACATTTCCTCATTCCTCTTAGAGATGAGACAAAAAGAATTTAATAGCAGAGACATTTTAGGCTAAACACTTAGGAAGAGGTAACTTCGCACTTTATCATCTAAGGAGATTGTGAGGTGTTAAGATCCCACTAAATGTAATATCATTGAATTAATTTGGAGATTCCCTTCCACCGCACCCCCGCCCCCATCAAATTTGGAAACATCTACTGAGGCTTTGCTCATTATATAGTAAAGTTAACCTCCTCTTTATAGAAGAAGTGTACTGAACATATGCATAGCATTTGCAGTTCTATAAAGTTTAAAAGAAAACAAAATTAAAATGACGTTTATACCACAGGTGTCACGGGCTCAATATAAGTTGTTAATTTTATTGGGTGAAATATTTTACCATAAAAGTAAGTTTCAGCATTTTCCAGAAACCCTCATTTTGTCTGAGGATCTGACAGAGCTTCTCTTAATACTTACATGGCTCAGCTTGCAAGGGGAGGACAAAATGATTGTAAATAGCTTTGCTTTTCCTCACGTGAAGCCTTTTTTAGGCTTTGAAGCCTCTAAGGAAGGGAGAAGACCTTGGCTCCACACTCCAGGTACAGAGCTGCGTGTGGTAAGATGAAAAGGATACTTTTTTTTTTTTTAACTAGATACCATTCTATTCAAAAGTAATATTTCCTAAACAAAGCAATTGCAGGGCCAGGCGCAGTGGCTCAAGCCTCTAATCCCAGCACTTTGGGAGGCCAAGGCGGGTAGATCCTGAGGTCAAGAGATGGAGACCTTCCTGGTCAACATGGTGAAACCCCGTCTCTACTAAAAATACAAAAAATTAGCTGGGCATGGTGGCGCGTGCCTGTAATCCCAGCCACTCAGGAGGCTGAGGCAGGAGAATTGCCTGAACCCAGGATGCGGAGGTTGCGGTGAGCCGAGATCGCGCCATTGCACTCCAGCCTGGGTAACGAGAGCAAAACTCCGTCTCAAAAAAAAAAAAAAAAAAAAAGCAATTGCATGCCAAGGACTGGTTTCTTAGTTCCTGATATAATGGTCAGCTCTGGATTTTTCCTGGTACTTTCTATATCTCTGTTTTCCTCTTAATGGTAATATTCCTGCATCAGAACCAGAACTCAGAAGTTGTGGTTCTGTGAAAGAATTAGTTTCCACCTTGTGAATTTTCTTTTCTTATCGAATCATCCTAAAAATAACTATTCTCAACAGCGTTTCACCAAATGGTTCTCAAATTTGGTGAAATTTCATTTCATTCTTCCCATTGATTTAAAACAAAAGGCATACTGGATGCCTAATTATTGCTGCAGATATGTTCTGAAATACATAATATAATATTGACTAACTGTATTTTCTATGGTGGTAAAACATAGAAAACACACATTGACCATTTTAACCTTTTCAAGGTGTACTATCAAGCTCTGGTTTTCTTTGATAGATGACACCGTCCTACAGCCGGAGACATCTCCCTGGCCTCACACCAGGACTCCAGAAGGGACACCCCAGGGTATCCTACCGTGGAGCACAAGACTAGATGCTATAGAAGAGGTCTGCATGAACTGACTGCCTAGCAGCTCCTTCCCCAGCTCAGCTCATAGCCATCTGATCCATTGCAAATATACAGGAGTGTGTGTGCCTTGGCTGTCTCTTTCAGAGTGGAGAAGCTTGACATTTGGATACGAGCGGGTGCAGAAGTTAAGAACTAAGTTCCATGTCTTTATTTAACCTGAAAGTTCTCTTAATTGCTTGCATCGTTGTGCCAATAGTTCTACCTTCTGAGACTTTGCTGGATGAAGAAGACATCTGGATTTGATTTTAAAGAAAGAAAAAGCCAAGACTATGAAATGAGTGTGTTTGTATATGTAACTTTTGGGTTAGACGTTTTGTCCTGTTTCCTCCCACCCCCACTCCCCATTCCCCTTCCTGTTAAAATCTCAAATCAAATCACAAACCTATCTGGCTGCTTTCAAATGTAAAAGAAGACGTTACACCAAAAATAGAGACTTCTCTAATGGTCTAACCTACAACTTTAAAACTTAAATAGTTCCTATGGATGCAAATACTTAAGAAATCAGTCGTAAAATAATCCCTCTTTAAAACATAAACTCTAGTATTTTATAATGACAACACATCATGTTTGTCACTGGCAAAAGCACTGTTTCTAAGTCTCTCATCTCACAAGAATGAGAGCCTCACTGGTCTTCCCCCAGCACCAAGAGCAGAACCTTTGCAAAGAGCTGGCCCTCCTTCAGTATCTGCATAATGAATAACTCTCCATGGAAACCAGTGCCGCCATGGTCAGTGACAACATGCTGTAACTCACTCAGGAGACAGCAGGGCCAGGGGCTCAGCTAGTTTGCACCAGGCTCTCTCTGGGTCTTTGTTTACGCCCCTTCCCCTCCCTCCTCTGCTGCCACTGGCCTCTCCCTCTCCGTATGAAATCTCTCCTTTTCTTTCCCTCCTCACCACTGCCTTTGTGCCTTTTCTTCTCCTTCCCTTTGAGCTTTCTCTTCCCTTCCTCGCATTTTCCATTGTTCTTCTCCCCTTTCCACATTCTCCTGTATTTAGTAAATACATGGATCCGACCTGCATTTTAAATTGGCATTTTAATATCATATAGCCTCCATTCTTCATTTTTCTCATGGAAAATACAAATTGCATAGGTGTTTACCTGGCAACAACTATTTGTTGCTTGTTTGTGGCCAAAAAAAAAAAAAATTGCCACGATGACAAGTGCCTCTTGTCAAGTGGGGTGTGCATGTGCAGAGTCATTCCCAGCCGCCCCCAGGTCTGTGCATCGCCCAGTCGCCTGGCAGTTTTCTCTCTAACCCAAGCATCCTGGCATCTGTAGTGAGGGGGATAAGTGATCCTATTGCCAGCACTCCCAGGTTATGAAGAACACAGAACACAGAGCTCAAGGGAAAAGATAATTCTTTTGGAGACAAAAGATAATTTTGTTCTTTTAATCGGGATTCCTGTGGTCATCCCCTCCCTCCCGATGATCACCCCCCAGTTTACTGAAGTGTAATAGACTAATACAAATTGTGTGTAGTTAGGCTGGACACTGTGGATAATTGTGTAGCGTTATAGTGGACAAGGTGGATATATGACTACGTTGTGATATTATCACTATAATCAAGCTAATCAGCACATTCATGGCATCACTTAGTTGCCTTTTATGGTCCGTGTATGGCGAGAAGATTTAAGACCTGCTCTCTTAGCAATTTTCAAGCATACAGTATAGTGCTGTGCCTTAGTTGAAGGACTCGTGGCTTTGTGAGGTCTAAATCCTATTGATTATCCAGCGCCTGCTTTTTCTCCCTTCAAATTTTTCTGTTCAGTTAATGTTGGTGCCACGTACAATAAATTGAGTATGTGGACAGCAGGGTGCAGTTCCTGAATTAAGAAAATAAAGAGAATGTGAAAACATAATTTATTTCTTAAGTTAACAGGAATAAGTGTGAGGCATATTTCTGGTATTTTCCACAGGACAATCAATACCTGTTTTCATCAAATATCCGCCTCCTTAATTTAGAGCAATAGCTGACAGAAGTTAATTAGCAATGTCAACATGACCCTATCACGTTGCCCTGCTCTGACTTCAATCATATTCATGTATATAATCTAAGAAAAACCTTCTTTTTTTCTGCTATCATCATACACATTTGTACTGTCTCTTTTGAAAACCTGTAGAAAACTTGGAGAAGAAAGCGTTTCTAGCCTGTCCTGTTGGTCAGTGGAGTAATTTGCCTCCACTAAGTGTCTCTGTGGTTTACTGTCCGTCAGCTTATACCTTCTTTGGTCTGAAGCTTTCCCTTCCTGGATGCTCCGAACATGAGATTTGAGAATAAGTATACATGGGCTTTTCGGGTGCCTTCGTTCCCTTCTGTTGATTCCGAAGCTCTTGCTAGGAACAGGGAAACTGACACATCAGCAGGCGAGGACCTTTCAATGCTTCGAATGGGTGAGGGAAGGCTGAATAGCTAGAGAACACAAAGGAAAGAAAATAACAGACTTTGCCATTTCTATAACCTTAATACAATTTTAATAAAATTTGTCTTTGGAGACTATACATTCATTTCTTTAAATAACAAGCTTTGTTGAGCAAAAATATTCTTAAAATTGCCATTAAGTGCACCATTTTGTTCAAGATAACCCATTAAACATTTTCTTTATCATAATTAAGCCCAATGCACCAAATGCCAAAGATTAGCTATCAGCTTAGAATGAACCAGGAAGCTGAAGAATAGCTGTATATTCAGTAAGCCCCAAAGAGTTAGTTTTTGTTTTGTTTTGATGCTAAGGAGAGGCAGGTGGCTCAAACCCAGGGCAGTGTCTTTGTCTCCCCAGGATAAGCCTATTTAACTCAGCTTTGTTCACCTCCTCAGTTGTAATCCTTGCTGGACCAGCGACCTCAGGGAACCCTAAAACCAGACAGACCACCTGCAGAGGAGAGCAGAAGATCAGAGGAAGGTCACATGTGGCAGGAATGGTGGGCTCCGACAGGAACAAACCTCGTTAATGGGCTGTTATGTAAGCAAAGCTGATCACCTGGCCCGGACCTCTCACCAGGAGAACCTGGACCTCGGTTTCAAACCCATTGCATGTCGTTTAGATGTTTTTCTGCTGTGCTATCTGTAGGGTTCTCGAACTTGTGACTTTTAAAGACAATACAAGGATAGACTGGTAATGACTGACATTTAGTTGAATGAAAATTATCTAGAAGTTTACTAAGCAACAAATTTCGATCTAACTAAATACCAAGTAAATTGTATACAATATGCAAGTGCAGAATTAACTGATTGAGAACATTAATTATTTTTCTGTGATTCAATTATGTAAGGAAAAAAGTTTCTTTTTTTCTTTTTGTCTTTTCAAATGCAAAAGGGGTTACTGGGAGAAAAAAGGTTGGATTCTTGCAAGTGAAGGAGTATAAAGGAGGGGTAGGTAAAGGAGAGTGGATGGACCTGCTCAAAGAAGGATTCACTGGACTGAGGAGGGGTAGTGATGTGGGTTCTGCTGGGGTGGAGACCTGGACTCCCAGGTAGCACCCCACTTGTGGGTCACCTATGAAGGTAGCTTGTGGTAACCTGAAGGCTTATCTCTAGGAGCTGTGACCTTTGAGGCTGCATCAAAGACCCAAATTATCAAATTAGTTGCAAGAGAGTAGATGCTGTGAGGAGCAGCCTGTGTGCCGTCAGGTGGGGTATGGAAAAGTCAGCAAACGTGGTTGGTGGGCCAGAACCAGTTGGCTTCCTGTTTTTATAAATAAAGTTTTATTGGCACATAGCCACACCCATTTGTATACTTACTATCTATGGCTGCTTTCGTACTTCAGAAGCAGAGTTGAGTGGTTGTGACAGAGGCCGTATACATAGTCTACAAAGCCCAGATTATTTACTAGCTGGCACTCTACCAAAACAAATGTGTTGACGTCAGGAGAGTTGGCTTGGACTGTGGGCTGAGAGGAGCTTGCACCTGCTGTTCTTGTCTTAGCCTTGAGTCAGGAGATCCTTTGCAAATTTTCTGGATCCCTTAAGTCTTCCAGGATACTCGAGTGATCTGAGGCCAATAAACAATAATGACTCACATCACACATCTCATCTTCCCAATTCTTGCCAGCTTAGTTCCAGACTTAAGTATGAGATGGTATTTTATATTTCTGTTATGAGCACTGTAGCACAAATGTTTACCTGCTAGGTATGGAATTGGTTTCCTATTGTTGCTGTAACAAATTGCCCCAAACTAGTGACTTAAAACAACACAAAGTGATTATCTTACACTTTGCTGGTCAGAAGTACAAAATCATTCTGTGTGAACTAAAAATCAAAGGGTCAGCTGGGCTCTGCTCCTTTGGAGGCTCCAAGGGGAGACTCAGATCCTTGCCTTTTAGAAGTCGCCTCTATTCCTCAGCCTGTGGCCCCGTCCTCCATCTGCAAAGCCATCACAATAGCTTCTTCTCTGCTCTCTGACCTCTGCTTCTATTGCCACATCCTCTTTGTCTCTGATCCCCATGCTTCTCTCTTACCAGGACCCTTGTGATTACATTCAACCACCTAGATGCACTTAGATCTTTAATGCAATCATACCTGCAAAGCCCTTTTGTTATGTAAAGCCACATTCCTGGGTGCTAGGGATTAGGACGTGGAAGTCTTTAAGGGGCATAGTTCAGCCAGTCACACATAGAGAACTCTGAGGCTTTGATACTTCTGAAGAATTTCTGAGAAGCCATGGATGTCTAGGGGGAATGGGACTGTTCTGGTCCTAGAGTCTCTACTTTCTCTTCATTCTCATTCAGGAAAAGGATAGGTGGGGAACAGCACAGGCAGTCACTGGTCCAAAGCTCTTATCGGCACTGCCTGCCAGGTGAGAATGGCCAGGCACACAGCCCTGGCCATGCAGTGGGCACTTGGACAACCTTATTTAGTAACCTTGGAGGACTCCTCCTGTCCTCTACTGCCCTGACTTGCATTTCTCCTCCCTGGAAAGGGCTTCCTTGTCCACATCATGTTTCTCCATGGCCATACCTTAGGTGGACGTTGGGAAGAATGCCTTTCTAGGAAAAGCAGGTGCAGGTTTTGCAGTGCGGTGCCTGTTGCAGGTTTAGGGATCAGGACACTGCTGTGAGGGGTCAAATACTCAGAGGCTATTTGTGACCACACTCCAACCAGCTTTATAGTTTCCTTAAAAAAAAGGTTGGGGTGCTTCTGATTTGTTATGGACTGAAATGTGTTCCTAACTCCTAGTATCTCAGACTGTGACTCTATTTGGAGGTAAGCTCTTTAAAGAGTAGTTATGTCAAAATGAGGTTGGAGGAGTGGGCCATCATTCAGTATGCTGCTGTCCTTACAAGAAGAGAAGATTAAGACACCAACACATACAAGTAGATGACCATGTGAGGAGAACATCAGAAGAGGACAACAACCTACAAACAAGGAGGGAGGCCTCAGAAGAAACCAACCCTACTGGCACCTTGCTTTCAGATGTCCAACCTCCAAAACAATAGAAAATAAATTTCCGTTGCTTAAGCTGCTGAATGTGTGGTGCTTTGTAGTGGCAGCCTGAGCAAACTAACACAGATTCTAGGCAATGGGAGCTTTGCAAGGTGTGTGTGTTGGGGGCAGACATCAGAGGATTGTTCGCAGTAGGCACTCACAGCAGCTGGGGGCACTGGCCTAGGAAAGGGCTTCTGGGCCAGCCACTGAAACAGCATCTACCCCAGCGGGTAAGTCCCCAGTCACAAAAAGACAGTGCAGATGCGGGAGAATCAAACAGAATAGGACCTTTTGACTGCTCTAAGCTATGAAACACAATAATTGGGACACCACTAGAACTTTTTGAAGTTGGAGCTTGAAGTCTCTTTGTAGGCAGAATATCTTCTGCCTTAAAAATAGCACCCACCAACCAAATGGAGAACAAAAATAAATAAATAAATAAATAAAAAGCAGGAGTTGCAATTCTCATATTGGATAAAATAGATTTTAAAGCAACAAAGATATAGTGGTAAAAGGATCAATGCAACAAGAGCTAACGATCCTAACACCCAGATACATAGAGACTTAGATTCAATGAGACAGAAAATTAATAAGGATATCAAAGACCCGAACTCAGATCCGGAACAAGTAAACTTAATAAATATTTATAGAGCTCTCCACTTCAAATACACAAAATATACATTCTTGTCAATACCACATCACACCTACTCATAGGTTTAAATGAAACATTGATTGGTCATTATTAATACCCATTTTTTTCAGAATAAAGCAATAACTCCGTTCACCCTCCCATTTTCTCTTTCTCTTTCTTCCTCTCCTTTACTCATTTTTTTTCTTTCCTTCTCTCAAAAAAAAAATAGCACCCAATGATAAGCCTTAACAACACCCATTCTGCAGATAACAGGCCTCCCTCAGGGCCCATATAGGTGCTAGCTTCCCCTTCAATCGACTGTAGCCTCAAAGAGCCATTGAATTCAAAACGCAGCATGGAGGTACACTTCCATGTTTTCTCCCTTCTAAACCTAGAAGCAAGTAAGGATACATGCTCTCTAGACAGAAAATATCATATTTCCTTTCATCTTAATCCACTCAGTCCTGCTTGGAGTCACCTTCTTACTATTCGCTTCGTACCAGATAGATGAATTTCCAGGGCTTTCTAGTTTCCATTCTGGCTCTCCTGTTCCCGGGAGGGATAATGGATGATACTATCTTTTTCTTTCTTCAAAGATTCTGTCCCATGAAAATGTTCCTCTCCAGTGGTCTAGTGTAAACTGCCCCACCCAGCTCTACTCATGATTTTGTTGACTACAGATTCTTTGTGACATAGATTCTTATTTCTCATTTCTCCGGTGACGTTGTACCCTGTGTCAAGCACAGAAGAAATAATGGGAACTACATTCACCTTTATTTTCAATGCTTGATAGAACTACTGTGGTGTAGCAGTTGGCATCAAAAGGCGAAGGTACAATAGACATTTGACTTAGTAATCAAAGAGGTGAATGAAGCAAGATAGAATGCCAAGTTTTAGACTAATATTTATACGGTGGTATAACCCAACAGTGAGTTGGATATGTTTTTTGTTAAAGCCTACATATTTTATTCTGCATAAGACATCAGACAAGAAAATACAAACATGTAGGTTTTCCTTTCTTGTTACAATCAAAGCTAGAAAAGTTTAGGGTGTTTTCTTGGTAAAGAGTCTTTGTATGGTTAGGAAGAGGCCTTCAGGCAAATGTGTAGTTTATGGGAGAAATTGCTCTTTCTTCTAACAACTGCTGAATTTAGTTTTCAGATATTAAATGTGTATAAACCAAAGGGACATCCATCAAAAGGATTCAATTGGTGCAAAAATGAGTGACTTCTGGACCTCTTTTTATGATTGCTTTGAGAACTACTGCATCTAAAAGTGACTACAATGGAAAGTATAGATCCAGCAGAGGAACACACTGGGGATGAAGACGGGCAATTTTAAGCATGTAGGTGACTCAGGTAGGCTGATCTCAAGTGAGCAGACCACAGAGGATGTGAAACCACCAACAGTGTTGCACAAACATGTCCAGAGACACTTATGCGGGTCCTGCATGGTCATCCTTGCAGGTCTGTGAGTGCGGTAGGGTCATGGGAGGCTCCCAGTTCAAGAAAAGGAGGTGTGTACAGAAGAGGGTCTCTGCTATTCACAGGACCAATACTGAAATCAGTTCCAGATATGTTTGAGTAGTAATAGTTCAACAAGAGATGAATTCCATGGGAAAGAAACTTGCAAAAGACTAAGAAGGGAAGCAATATGCAGTTAAGACTGCAGTTCCACAGACGAATGCTGTCATTCAAATCTTCAGTCTGGACTTACCGAGGATTTGCCACGTGCATTCAACAGGTCAGCACTCGGCATCAATGGAGCAATATCCCTTCCTTCGTGAAGCTACTGTTTCAGTGGGAGAGCAGGTGGTGATCCTTCTGTAAAGCAGGTGAGGAGCTGAAGAATGGAGACAAAGGGGGTGGAATTTTCTATGTGTTCATGGAAGGCTTTGCTGAGTGACACCCTGAAAGGAAATGAGTCATGCAGAGATCTTGGGGTGAGATGGGAGGAAGAGGGAATATTCCAGGCAAAGAGACTGTGATGGTTAATTTTAGGTATCTGCTTAACTGAATTAAGAGATGCGTAAAAGCTGGGAAAGCATTGCTTTGGGGTGCATATGTGGGTTGTTTCTAGAGAGGATTGGCATATGAGTTGGTGGACTGAGTGGGGAAAAGCCACCCTCCATGTAGGTGGGCACCATCCAATCAGCTGGAGGCCTGATGGAAGAAACAGGCAGAGGAAAGGTAAATTCACTCTCTCTCCTAGAGCTGCGGCACTTTCCTTCTCCTGCCTTTGGACCTCAGAACTATAGGCTGTCTGGCCTGTGGACTGCAGGAGTTGCACCAGTGGCCTCTTTGGAGTCTCAGGCCTTTAGCCTCAGACCGAGAGCTACACCATTGACTTCCATGGCCCTCAGGCCTTTGGACTTGGACTGAGCTTGGTTTCTCTGGTTCCTCAGCTTGCAAATGACTTATTTTGAGATTTACCCACTTCCATAATCTCATAAGGCACTTCCTTGAATAAATCTCATCTTTCTGTCTATCTGTCTAATCATCACCTATTTTTATCATATTGACTCTTTCTGGAGGACTCTGACTAATATAAAGACAAGTGCAAAGATCATGATGTGACAATGAGAGATGCAAGTTGCAGGAACAAGAACGTTGGTGAATCTGGGACAGGGGTATTGAAGGAGATGATGTCAAAGAGACAGACAGTGGCTGGACATGTGCCACTCTATAAGGGACTCCCACCCTTCACGTGATGGAATTCCACCCGGCATTGTGGGTTTTGTTAAGGGAAGTGATGCCGCTTGATTTCTCTATTAAGAAGGTGGCTAGGTGGCTACAGCTGCGAATAAAATTCATTCTGAGATCACCAAGTGTAAAAGCCAGTGCATTTCATGAAGCATTTCACTTGTTGCTCACGGCAACCCCATAGGAGCTCACTTATTATATTCTTGCCTGGAGTCACACAGACAGAAAGTGACTGAATTTGGAGTCAAATCCAGACTTATAGGAGTAGAAGAGCCACACTACTGCATTGCTTCAAAAGGGGGTGTGGGTGAAAGGGCAGGAGTAGCTCATCACAGACACAATTAGAAAGAGGTGAGGTCCAAGGGTTGGTCTCTGCTGCCATCACCAGAGAGCACTGCAATGGGGATTGAGACCTGAAATCCTGAAATGGACTCTAGTTCCATTAGCTCATACTAGTCTGTTGGCCGAGGCAAGCCCTAAAAATCAATCTGGACCTGCTGCTCCACAAATAAGGTTGCTGAACTCCAAGACCCCAAGTTACATTTTACTCTCAGCGATCTGTATACTGTATAAATAAAATATTACATTATCAAAATATTTTATATTACATTTAATTATGGTTTATTAGAACCATAATTTTTGTAGAATGAAAAAAATTATGGGATTAGAAAGGTCCCAAACAGCTTGTTTTACTTATTTTTAGCTTTTCGGATGAAAAATAATGAAAACCACAAATAAATAAAAACATCATTGCAGCCAGGCATGGTGGCTCATGTCTATAATCCTAGCACTTTGGGAGACTGAGGTGAGTGGATCACCTGAGGTCAGAGGTTCGAGACCAGCCTGTCCAACATGGTAAAACCCCATCTCTACTAAAAATACAACAATTAGCTGGGTGTGGTGGCATGAGTTTGCAGTCCTAGCTACTTGGGAGGCTGAGGCAGGAGAATGGCTTGAACCCAGGAGACAGAGGTTGCAGTGAGCCAAGATCATGCCATTGCACTCCAGCCTGGGTGAGAGAGTAAGACTACACCTCAAAAAAAAATTATTGCAAATATGTATTCATATACATCGCACATACAGACATGTTTCATGTACAGATATACACATACACCTACTCCCCCAGCCCTCAGTACTTCTGTGTCATAAACTCCACCCCAATGTGATGGGTGCTTCCGGGAGCTCCACCAAAAAGTTCCTGCCATAGCAACCCCTGGTTTTACCCTCCGGAGACAATCACTGTCTAAATGGCTCTATCTCTCGTGGACACTGACCACGTTTTCTGGTTTCCTAGCACCCTTGAACACCCTTGGATATGTCTGGGGAATTTCCAGCCTTGTGAGTTCCACCTTCCCAAAGCAGATCCCAAAGGACTCAGAGATGTAACTTTGACAGCTGGGTCCCAGGAGTTTCCAGGCTCCACCAAGCTGATCCTCACACCCCAGACTCTGCTTTGAGAAGGATCAGCCGGAGGAAGGAGGCTCCACTGGAATCTACCTTTGCTAGAGACATCTGACTCCTAGAGGTGACAGCCTGCCTTTCTAGCCATCAGAGCAGATGCAGCAAGGGACGTGGGGCAGCAGCAGCCGTGTCCAAGCCTGACAGCAGGGCAAACTGCAGCACCCCAGGCTTGGTGACCGGGCTGGGTTAGGAGGACTCTTACTGTCAGGCCAATTCCTGGAGCAGTAAGCCTATTTCTCTATGTCTCTTAAGGATGTTGTGGACTCCCCAGTCTACTCTTTTTCACTGAATCCACCATAATGAACTGGTTTTTTTTTTTTTTTTTTTTTTTTAGACGGAGTTTCGCTCTTGTTACCCAGGCTGGAGTGCAATGGCGCGATCTCGGCTCATCGCCTCCTGGGTTCAGGCAATTCTCCTGCCTCAGCCTCCTGAGTAGCTGGGATTACAGGCACGCGCCACCATGCCCAGCTAATTTTTTGTATTTTTAGTAGAGACGGGGTTTCACCATGTTGACCAGGATGGTCTGGATCTCTTGACCTTGTGATCCACCCGCCTCGGCCTCCCAAAGTGCTGGGATTACGAAATATTGTGATCCTGACTGCCCTAGACTTGTTGAAACATGTCTGCAGAGCCTATACACATTTAAGCAACAAAGTATCTTTATACTTAACAATGAAACTCTGCTGGACACACTGGTAAGCTTAGACCCATTCTTTGTTTTTGACTGCCCCACGGTATTTGACGGTATTGTACTAGTGCACCATAGTTTGCTTAACAAGCCCCCTATTGCTTCACATGTAAGAGATTTTTCTTATTTTTCCTGTTCTATACAATGTAGCCTGACACACATTTTTCATTTTCGACTCACACTGTGGCTTTCAAATAGAATACTAATGGCAAGATTGCTGAAAGATTATATATGCACAATAAATTTTTTTAACAAATAGAAACAAATTTTATTTTCAAAGGTTATTCTAATTTATACCTGCACTAAAGATTTATGAAGACACCAATTTTTGCCCCACACTTGCTAATACTTGATGTTATTAGTCTTTTAAAATGTTGCCATTTTGAAAGACAAAACTCCACCTCATTTTAATTTATATATTAAAAATTATTAATTTTGAGGCTATTTTTACATATTTACTAGCCATTTGTGTTTTTCTTCCATTTTGCCTATTTATATTTGCCCATTTTCTATTTTTTTACTGATAGAGATCACACATATGTTCTACAAAATATAGAAAATATAATGCATGTAATTTGTGTATATTCTATTGCAAATATTTTCCCTAAGTTTCTCATTTATCCTTTAACTTTATTTAGGGTATTTTCTACTACACAAAAGTCCTATTTCATACTTGCAGGGATGATTCAACTTTAGAGAATTTAACAATATAATTAAGTAAATTAATAAATAATTTGAGTTTAAAAAATCACATCAAATCCAAAGGAAAAAGAATGATTGAATTGAGACAAAATCGTTTATTAAAAACTTTAAGTAAAATAAAATGTTTGATTAAATACTTTAGATAAATATTTTTAAAAACCTTCCTGAGTTCTGAATGCTATCAGAAGTCATTATGAAAACATTACACTGAACTGTAAAACCCTAAATGTATTCTGACTGCAGTTGGAAGCAGGACAAAGGGTAGGGTGTCTCCTCGGTATAATTCAATCGTGTTTGGGGGATTTTAGCTAATGCAGTCAGACAGAATTAAGTGGCTGATGTAAACTGAAAAGAGATAAAAGCAGCATCACTCTTTGCAGATAATATGATTTTACTCCTACAAAATGTGGGAGGTAAAACTAAAAGAAAACCTTTTAGAACTAATTTTCCTTTTCAAAAATTCACAGGACGGTGTCACTATGGAAGTGGTGACTCTGAAACCCTCCACAGCTTTCCTCTCTGCTAGTAGTAACTATTCAGAAATTAAAATGGTAAAAGTTTCCATTCATAACAGCTACTACAATTTAAAATGGCCAAAAATAAATTTATCAAGGTAGATACAAGAGTACAATGTATATTTCAATATTAATATTTTACTGAAGACATAAACCAAGACTCCAGTAAATGGAGACATGTCATATTCCTGAATGGGAAGACTCAACATCATGAAAGCTTCTTAAATCAATGTGTAAATTTTATGCAATTACAATCAGAATTCTAATGGATTGTTTATATATTCTGGTTCTACTTTTGAAACTAGATAACTTGATTATAAATTTCATATGGATGAATTACACTGATAATTTCTGAGAATGTTTTGAGAAATTATTTTTCAGATATTTAAGGTTATGTTAGACCTACTCTAGTCAAAAGTATATGTTACTTGTATAGAAATAGACAAATTGATGACCAAAAGAGAACATAGAGTCCATTAACCAATCCCAATATATATATATATATATTTAATGGTAAATAATACTTGAAAAATAGCTAATAGTTTAGAATAAAAATATGCATTTATCCTAAATTACAAAATAATTTTTAGCTAGATTAAAGATCTAGTGGAGAGAAGAAATCCACTTAATGTTATAGTAAAATATAAGAGTTATGTTTTTGTTGTTTAGCCAAGTGAGGAAGGTAATTCTCAGTAAGTCTGATAACTGGAAGCCATGCAAAAAAACAAAAACAAAAACAAAAAAAACTCACCTGATCGCTTTGATTATATATTAACCCCACCATATTATAAATTAGGGTATAAGACCTATAAGCTGGAATAAGTAACTCAAGCAAGATCACTCAAATTGGCAGAGATAGAGAATATCTGGCTAATCAGAGGGTCAGAATGTTTAAGTGATACAAGTTATACATTTTTCTCTTTCCAAGTGGTTCATAAACTGTAATGAGCATTAAAAACCACCGGGAGTGCTCATTAAAATTTACCTGACTTCCACTCCCAATTTCTAATTTAATAGGTCAGATTAGGGACTGAAAATTTGCATTTTGAATAAGCTCATAGGTAATGTCCATGCTGCAGAGTGTAACCTCACTTAGAGTAATAATTTGCTATGCAGCTTCCTTAAACAAAAAATCTTGCTGCTAATGTATATATTAGCTAAGATGCCATAAAAGAGCACACATTTTATTCCAAGTTATTTTAGAGGTACATCCATGTTACGGGCTGGTGAAAACTTAGGCTGGAGGGGTAAGCAGACACAGAGAGTCAACATCAAACTCCACCAGGAACAGATTCAGGTCAGGACGAGGTTACATAAAAGCAACATAATTAAGATATTTTGTTTATCAAAAGAAAGTTATATGATGTTAGTGAAAATGGCAGTGCAATGACATCTAAAAATCTCTTCTCTATAAAAGTGATGGGAAAACTGGTAAAAGTTGTCAGAATCAAATTTTTCTGAACTCTGAAAATTAACCAAGGCTTGGAGTAACCTGGAAAGTGTTCATTCAAGAATAATGGCTGAATTTCAGGAAGGCCAGTGAGCTTAGGGCATTTTAACAGCCTCATTCCCTGCTCTCCAGGTGCACAGTAATCTTGTAAAATAAAGCTCTGCATTCCCATTGCTGAACCCCCAGAGGTAACAGAATGAAGTTGGAGATCTTACAAAACTCCACTTTCAAATAATTGCCCTTTAAAAAGAAACCTATTTCATGGTTTCCTGGAACGTTCCCACTTACAAAGCTATCTGTATTTGACCTGACTTAGAGACTGCCCAATGCAAAAAGCCTTCTCCTCAAGGGGCACTTGTTTAGAACAATTAATAGGCACATATTTTAACTTTGTAGCGGATGAACAGCAGTTGAAACAACCAATAGGCTAGCGAAAAAAGCTGCAAAAGAAAAGCTGGGACATGAGATATTCCTGGGAACTTAGAAAATCCTGACATATTCCCAGGAATCTAGAAGGTCATGTGTATGTCAATACTGGCCACATGCTCCAGGCTGTGTTCCAATGCTCTCACCTATGGCTGACCTTGATGCTCTGTGCAAACAGAAGGGAAAGCTAGGCAATATTGTCAACTGCCTGGCTGAGTGTTGAAGGAGTGTTCTAACATGTGAATATAGCTCCTTGGCAGAAACAGGAAAATTTATTGGTTCCAGACATTTGAGGAAACCTCTATCTAATTATTAGTTATAGAAACCTCAGTAGCCACACAAGGAAAATAATACATATTTTACAGAATTTGTTTAGAAAAGTCCCTAAGTAAACAAAAATAACCAACAACCACAAGAAGCAATATCTGTAAACCTGGAGTGGGGTGGATCTAATTTTCACAGTTGTCACATTATATTATTTTCAATGTCCAGTTTCCAACAAAAATTATGAGACATGCAAAGACACAAGAAAGCATGGTTCATATGTAGTTGGAAAAACAAGCCATCAGTGGAAATTATCTCTGAAAAAGCCCAAACATTGGTCTTACTAAATGAATACTTTAAATAAGCTATTTTGTTCAAAGAGATAAAATACACAATATGTAAAGAAATAAGGAAAGGTATGTTGTGTCAGCAAATAGAGAATAGCAATAAATAAATAGCACTTTATTTGGAAAAATCAAATAGAAATCTGCAGTTAAAAAGTACAACTAATATGAAAAAGGCACTAGAGGGCTCAATAGCAGAGATGAGCAGACAGAGGGCTCAGTAGCAGAGATGAGCAGGCAGGAGATAGAATAAGTGAACTTGAATATAGTCAATAGAGATTATGAAGTATAGAGAACAGAAGAAAAAAAGAATAAAGAAAAATGAACAGAGCTTCAGATATCTGTGGAACACCATTAAGATTATCAACAGCATATGAATAATGGGAAATTCAAAAGATGTGAAGAGAAATAAAGGGGCAGAAAGAATATTTGAAGAAATAATGGCTGAAAACCTCTCAAATTTGATAGAGAACAGTTAGATACACAGCCAAGTAGCTCAATGAATTGCAAGGAAGATAAAACCAAAGAGATCCACAGGTATACATCATACTCAACCTGCCAGAACCCAAATACAAAGAGATAATCTTTAAAGCATCAAGAGAGAAGCAATTGATCATATACAAGGGATTCTCATTTAGATTACAGCTGATTTCTAATCAGAAACCACAGAGACCAGAATAGGATGACATATTCAAGGTATTGAGAAAAAAAAATGTCAACCAAGAATTCTATATATGGCAAAGCTATGCTTCAAACATAGAGGAGAAATTAATATTTTTCCATCTTTAGGAAAACTTTGTATAGCCACAATGGATCTGATCTCATCTTGAATTGTACTCTCATAATTCCCATGTGTTGTGGGAGGGACCCAGTGGGAGGTAATTGAATCATGGGGGCAGTTTTCCCCATACTGTTCTCATGGTAGTGAATAAGTGTCATGAGATATAACGGTTTTATCAGGGGTTTCTACTTTTGTGTCTCTCTAATTCTCTGCCTGCTGCCATCCATGTTAAGATGGGACTTGCTCCTCCTTCTCTTCTACCATGATTGTGAGTCTTCCTTACCCATGCGGAACTGTAAATCCAATTAAACCTCTTTCTTTTGTCAATTGCCCAGTCTTGGGTATATCTTTATCAGCAGCATGAAAACAGACTATACAGGCTCATACCTGTAAGTTCATCACTTTAGGAGGCCAAGGCAGGAGAATCACTTGAAGTCAGGAGTTTGAGACTAGACTAAGCAACATAGTGAGACCTCATTTCTATAAAAAAATTTAGAAATAAAATTTCTAAATTTATCTAGAGAGAATGAAGAGCAAATTTCTGTGCACTGTTGAAATTAGTATGAATCTGAACTAGTTTGTTATCAATTAAGATGTGACTTGTAATCCCCAGAACTTCTATGAAAATAACTATAAAATATATAGTAAAATAAATGAAAAAAGAATTAAATGAAACACTAGAGTTACTTAACAAATGAAAGCAGGAATAGAGAAACAAAAAAAGACATGAACATATAGAAAAAATAGTGAACTGTAAGCCATAAAGACAATGTGAACATTCTTGTCTGCTGTACATGGACTGAGGTGGGATTGACGCAAACAGCAGATTGCCAATACCAAGAGATTGATACAAGTGAGGAAGAAGCAGGAGAGGAATACGCCTAGAAGCCAATCTGTGGTAGTAAATCCTGTACACTTGACCCCAACAGGTAGTCCCATTTGTCCCTTCTGCAGGCTCTTGAGCTGTTCCTACCTGCTCCAAGGTTGGCTCCACTCAGTAGTGGGTTTATCATAACCAGAATGAAGCTTACAGTCGGAGACTTCCTTCAGGGACTCCAGGATGGGGCAGATTCAGTCACTGGCCAGGTACATGGAGCACTGCCCTAGCCTGGGAGTCACCATTGCTGGCGAGGGGCTACAGGAAAGGTCAAGGCACTGGCAGCATTGCCTTGCATCTTGCAGCCCCAGTGGCAGCCTGCCCCTTTTGAACCGATGGAGAATCCTGAGCCTGTGATAGACTTCATGGAGATGGATCTGAAGGATGCTGCTCTTCTCCCTGCAAGAGCAGGAAGTTTAGGGCAGGTGGGTGGGAAACAGGATGGTCATATCCTGAGAGACTGGGAAATTAAAGGCCCAAGTCCTTTGAGGATTTGGCCTAATTCTGCATCTCCTCCAACCCCCAAAGTCTCTGCTCCCATCAGAGGCTCTGAGGGCTTCCTTTGACTCTGCCCCTCCCCCAGTCCCCAAAGAAGAACCCACTGAGCAAGAAACTGCACAGTCACCACTGCGCATTACCGATTATGAGAGGTAAAACTGAAAGAAGCTTTTCTCAACTATCAATAATAACAAAAATTCTGTCAACCCTGCTAGAGGAAAGATGGAATTAGCTTTCTAGTCTCTCTGAAGAAAATGATACTACAAAACTGTTGTCATTGAAGGAGGCAATAAAAGAACATGCAGGAAAAAACCTCAGAGAAATGAGTATTACAGAGGTGTGTCAGGCAGTCAATGACAACTGCTAACAATTTCATGTTATTTTTCTGGATTTAAGATGTTTGTGATCTTTGGTAGCTTTTTAGTATTTAAATTTGCATAATCTTTTTCTTGTTCATTATAGAATTCTGTATCCTTTTTTTTTTTCCTAAAACAACTTGCTTTCAAATTGCATAAGATTCAGACCCCAAACACTTCCAGCTGGGCCTCTTCCCACTGCTTGTGGAAGACCCCCTGAGGGGCTGCAGACGAAAGCAGCCCTCTCTTCTTAGCAGAATCTCCCAATTTCTTGTTATCTAGTTGATCAATGTAGTCGCTTACAATTTAAAAGACATTTTACCTTATCTGTTTTGTCTCCTTTGTAATCACTTATATGATTTGTTTTTGTCTTCCTTTTCTTTGTTTAATAAGCCTTGTTGGATGATTATTTATTTTATGAGATTTTCTTTAAAAAAAAGTATTTGCTTTTGTACATTTTGTTTCCTTGTTATCTAATTCAAATTCAATTTCTACTATTATCCTCTTTTACTCTTTCTGCCAAAAAATGTGGAACCAGATTTTAAAACAAAACAAAAAGCTATGGATACAGCATGGATGAAGGCAAAGTCTTCACTCCTGTGAAACTTCTCTTCTCGCTGGGGAGAGGTAAAAACCAGTTAATAACAATGTGTAATTCATTGTCAGGCGGTGTTTGGTGCTATGAAGAAAAATACATGGAGGTAAGTGGATGTGGAATGATGGGGGTGGCATCTGCTTTAGACGGGATGGTCAGGGAAGGACTTTTCAAGAAAGTGATGTCTGAGCAGAGAATTGAGTAGGTGAGGAAGAGGACCAGACTGTGTGTGTCCTGGGCAAAGGGAGAGCAAGAGTAAAGGTGCTGAAGAAATAAGAGACTTGGAGTATCCTAGGACTTGTACAAAGGCCACTGTGTGCCGTGTGTATCCAGTAAGGGAAACAGAGAGTAGGAAAGAATTCAGAGAGGTTCCAGAGCTGAGAGCTTATGTGACACTATTAACTATCAGGAGAGTATGATTTTTATCCTACATAAGAAAGCAAGACAACAGAGAGTGTGGGGCTGCAGACCACTGAGGCAGACTGGTGTATACATCCACGGCAGCCACTGGGAGGGGAACCTCCCTTGCATCTGATTCTGCTTCTCGGCCCGGACCTTGCTTGTTGGTCCCAGAGGCACAAAGGAGCTGGGTCCCACCAGCAACAGCTGGGCAGCAGTGAATGCTGGAAAATAAGAGAGGAAGAGACATGGATGAATTACAGAATTCTCCAATGGGTCTAGCTTTGACTGTGAGGCAGAAAGTGTGAAGGTGAGTGGAGAGTCATTGACACAGGGACAAGTTCAAAGACTTGGGACAGGTGGCAGAAAAGACCCATCAGGAGTTAGAAGGAGTCTCTCTTTTGCCTTTATTTTTCATTTGTTCCACTAGTAACACGTGTCATTTGTAAACATATTAGAAAATACAGGTAAGAGAAGAAAAAAGGTCATTTTAAATGGCAAATTTAAAGATTGCTGGATTTGCAATTTAATTGTTAATATTTTGATCTATACCATTCCATCTTTCCTATCCATTTATGTACTTACAAATGTGAAGTATTTTTACACAAAATCATATTTGCATTATACCCGAATTTTTTGCATTAAACATTTTATAAACATCCTCATGTCAATAAATGTAGATTGCTATTAACATTTCTAATTCGTTCAGGAAGATGCCTTTGTATGGTTTTACTGTAGTTTATCTAACACTTCCCTAGTCATTTAGGTTTTCTTCACATTTTGCCTTCATAAACAACCACGGACGGGAGCTCTCTAAATTTAGATGCTGGGCATTTACTGTTTCTTAATACTAAATACTGAGATGGGCTATCGCTAGGTTAAAGAGTTAAAGATTTCAAACCTCTAGATAAATCGGCAAACAGTCCCCAAATGTATTGATTTAAAAATTTCCTCACATGGTGTTCCCACTGCCCCCACCATTACCAGTACTGGCCGCTTCATTATTTTGCGTTTTTGACATCTCTTAGGTCAACCATTACACTACTGAATAGTTGTATTCGTTTATCTTTCTGTTACTAATTCTCATGGACTTACTCATCTTGCTGGAACTGCCTAGTTCCTATCTTTTGCCTACTCTAACTGAGCACACTTGTCTTTTTCTCATTGCTTTTGAAAGTTCAGACTATGCCTATAGTAATTCCGTTACATGTGTTGTGACAGTTTCCCAATCTTCTTCTTTTCTTTTCTTTTAGACAGAGTCTCACTCTTGCCCAGGCTGGACTGTAATGGCACCATCTCAGCTCACTGAAACCTCCACCTCCCAGGTTCCAGCAATTCTCCCACCTCAGCCTCCTGAGTAGCTGGGATTACAGGTGCATGCCACCATGCCCAGCTAATTTTTGTATTTGTGGTAGATATGGGGCCTCGCCACGTTGGCCAAGCTTGTCTCAAACTTCTGACCTCATGATCTTCCAATTGAAACTACCCAAGGCGCTGGGATACAGGTGTGAGCAACTGCGCCCAGCCCCAGTGTTCTATTACCATGGTGAGATTTTATTTTCCTGTAGAGATAGTTTTAAATGTTTATGTAATCAGACCTATGGAGTTTCTGATTGTAATGTCCAGCTTGGAAAGACTTCCCCTACCCCAAATTTCTATAATACTCAGTTTAACTATCTCTTGGTAAATATCTATATTTATATTGTAACTCAGCTGATCCTCCAGCCTCCCTCCTTACACTAGCACTCCCTGATCCACCAGCCTCCCTCCTTACACTAGCACTCCCTGATGCACCAGCTTCCCTCCTTACACTAGCACTCCCTGATCCACCAGCTTCCCTCCTTACACTGGCACTCCCTGATCCACCAGCCTCCCTCCTTACACTAGCACTCCCTGATGCACCAGCCTCCCTCCTTACACTAGCACTCCCTGATGCACCAGCCTCCCTCCTTACACT
>CM052649.1:8977390-9014917 GCA_028533165.1 Leontopithecus rosalia
CACTCTTAGACTCTCATCAGAAGCCTGTCTGGATCACCAGTAACCCTTAACACAGACAAGTATGTGCTGTGGAAGAGGACCTTCTAGCCTTTTCTTTTTCTTCTGCAGCCACCCCCATTTAGGACATGCCCCCAGAAGTCACACAGGGTATCAAATCATGCTGTTTGAGCTTTAAAAACAGTGCTTTTTAAAAACTACGACTGCAAGAAAGAGGTAAACTTCTTAATTCCCATAGACATTTGATCTTCTCTTCGGATTTCTGTTCAAATGTCACGTGAATTTTCCACCCCCTAAATTTACTGAACCAACAGCATTTCCAGAGCACATGCACATACTCAGTATTACTAAAATGCTGTCACTTTGGGGATAGAGCAGCTGTTTCTTAGAGGCAGTAAACAGTGGTTTAGAACAGGAAGCAGGAGAGAACATGTCCAGAGAAAACTTCCTTGGAGGAAAAAAAAACATTGACTTAGTTTGATTCTGGTCAAACGACAGTTGTGTTTTATCTAGAAAGTGACATCACAGAAACTCCATGTTCTATCTAATATTTAATTATATGATTAATAAAATGGTCACAGATTACTTAATTATAAAATTGTTAGTCTATTTATTTACTTGTCCATTTGTAAAGTAAATGAGTTCCTCTATCACTGTCCACAAGGGCAGGGGTGGGGTGGGGTGGGGCGGGGAGCAATTTTGCCTGCCAGGGACATTTGACAATGTCTAGAAGCATTTTTTAATTGTGACAACTGGGAGGGGTGCTACTGGCATCTAGTGGCTAGAGACCAGCATCCCACAACGCTCAGGACAGCCCCTGCCACTGCTGCCCTCAAAACGAAGAGTGGCCAGCCCCAGATGTAAACAGTGTCGAGAGAAAGTGACCAAGAACAACTCGAAAAGGCACTCCTACATGTTCTTTCTAGTTTTCTCCCCGTTTAGTCAAAGAAGGAAAATGTGGACCTATGCCCAGGAAGACACTAGTGGTGCAATGATATCTGAGGAGGCAGAAATCATTGCACTGCTGGTGTTCCCTGATGTCCTGGGAAATCAGCTCTGTTTGTGAGAGCCTAGTCCAGTTCCTCGCCCCCGGTCTTGTTCCCTCCATATCCTGACTTCAGTATCCTGCACCCTGTAAAACTCACGAGTGAATGGCGTGTGAACATTTCCAGGCTTTCTGTGGGTCAGAGCATGGGCGCAGTTCCCAAGTGCCAGGCTGCTGAACCCCTGGTCAGCTCAGCTCTGCTGCTGTTCCCACAGCTCTTTCTTCAGCTTCTTGTGATGCTCTTCCTCTCCACCTCCTTTTCTTCTCCGGGTTAAGGTTAAGGACCTGGAGTCCTATCTACCCCTGCCCCAGGAAAGCCTCAGCAACACTTCTCTGGTCTACTCAATTCTTCCTTTCCTAGAGGCACCTTCTCTTTATCTGTGATCTCCCAGGAAGCAAAGTTTCCTTTGAATCCATCTGTCATCCTCTCCCCAAGACTCCAACTCACCTTCTCGTAAAGATGGATTCAGCTATCTCCTCTGTCATTGATAATACTCTGTGTCATGCACCATGCTAAGAATTTGACCCTCAATACCCTAAGGAGATCAACATTGCCATTCAGCCCATCGTACAGATGAGTTTGAAGACCTGGGTTCACACCATGGCTGTGCCAGTCACTCAGTCTCTGAGTCTCAGATACCTCATTTGTAATGGGACCAATAACATTTTCCTTGGGAATCATGTTTTTAAAATATAAGGATCAAGTGAATCAAAGCACATGATCATCATCACCACCATGAGTGCTTTAGTGTATCGTTGATTCAATATTAATTTCTAAAGGAACCAGATGAGGAGACAAGGTAAAATCATTTAACATATTCCTGGCTCTCTATCTGTGTTGAGACTTTGAAGGAATCACACACAGGGTCTGTCTCCCTACGCCCAGGGCAGCAATGACAAGCCCTCAGAGCAGGGGCCGTGGAATCCGATCACCTGAGCCAGAATCCTCATGGCTGAGTGATTGCATGCAAATTATACCTTCCAGTGCCCCTGTGTTCTTATCTGGAACCTGAGGATGAAAATAAGGATGGCTTCTGTGCTGTTGGGAAATTTATTCAATTAATCCTTATGATGAGCTGAAGACAAAGCCCAAACCATATTACACACCCGGTATGTTGCCAATCTGACCACGGCTCCAGGGAGGACTTGCAGTAATGTTACTGTCTGAAACATCCATGCTGATGGCGATGCGCCTTCCCTGTTAGCTGTAAGCACCCCCAAGTTTCTGGCCTCTGCTCTGCCTCTTGGAGGGAGGCCATGGCCACCCTGGCCAGCATGCACTGGCATCCCCCACGTGCCAAGCTGCATGACAAGGGCAGATGTGGAAGGTCCAGTGACTTGGGTAATCTTGGCAGGACATGGCGGGTGCAGAATCCTCCACACGCTAATTTTGGAGGTCTCTGACTTGCTGAGGTCTATTGGGAGCACTTAAAAAGAGCTAATTGGGTTCTGTTTCAGACCCAAAGGAAAAGGCTTAAAAAATGAAGATGAGAAGCAAAAGTTACTAGATAATTATTTTAAGAGAGAGATTTGCAAATTAAAGTCTCTCTCTTTGCACCTATTAAATTAGAAAATGTTAAGGAATAAGTTATAAGCCAGCAGTGCTGGCCAAGATATAAAACACCAGCACACCGGTGCCTGGCTAGAGGAAATGCAATTCCATACAATTCCAGTAACAAGAAATTTGCCACTGCATTTCACAGCCACTGACCCAGTAACCCGCATTCTCAGAACATTTCCTAGTGAAACTGTAAATAATACAAAGAAAATCCACAAAGGTGCCCATTGCATATTATTTATAAGAGTAAAAATGAAAACAAACTCAATGTCCCTGAATAAGGAAGTAGATAAGTACATCTGTTAATTCATATTTTCAACAAATATTTACAGATTCCTCAATTTCTGCATTCTCTGCTGTATCAGCTCAATAAAGTGTTTTTCAGTCATTAAAATGATCAATAATAAAATATTTAACGTAAGAAGTAAAATGAAATTTACAAAAATATACTTTTGCCATGATTATAATGAGGCAAAAATTAAATTTTTTTGCTTGCTTGTTTGAATGAGAACCTGGACAAATAAAACCGCTGATTTATTAAGACAGTGAATTCTAGATTATTTCTTCTCCACTTGTTATCATTATTACATTATTTGCAATGAAGAAAAATCTTATTAAAGATATGAAAATACCAGGCACTGTGTTTCTTGCCTCTAATCCCAGCTCTTTGGGAGGCCAAGGCAGGTGGATCATCTGAGGTCAGGAGTTTGAGACCAGCCTGGCCAATGTGGTGAAATCCCGTCTCTACTAAAAATGCGAATATTAAAAATGCAAATATTAGCTGAGGATGGTGGCACATGCCTGTAATCCCAGCTACTCAGGAGGCGAAGGCAGGAGAATCACTTGAAACCACAGGTGGAGTTTGCAGTGAGTCAAGATCCTACCACTGTACTGCAGCATGGGCAACAGAACAAGACTCCATCTTAAAAAAAAGTTTTAAATGCTCATCACCACTGGTCATCAGAAAAATGCAAATCAAAACCACATTGAGATACCATCTCATGCCAGTTAGAATGGCTATCATTAAAAAATCTGGAGAAACAGTTGCTGGAGAGGATGTGGAGAAATAGAAACACTTTTACACTGTTGATGGGAGTGTAAATTAGTTCAACCATTGTGGAAGACAGTGTGGCAGTGTGGCAATTCCTCAGAGATCTAGAACCAGAAATACCATAACAATCCACTACTGGGTATATACCCAAAGGATTATAAATAAATCTATTATAAAGACACATGCACAGTATGTTCATTGAGGCACTGTTTACAATAGCAAAGACTTGGAACCAACCCAAATGCCCATCAGTGATAGACTGGATAAAGAAAATGTGGCACATATACACCATGGAATACTATGCAGCCATGAAAATGGATGAGTTCATGACCTTTGCAGGGACATGGATGAATCTGGAAACCATCATTCTTAGCAAACTGACAACAGAAAACCAAATACCGCATGTTCTAACTTATAGGTGTGTGTTGAACAATGAGAACACATGGACACAGGGAGGAGAACATCACACACTGGGGTCTGTTGGAGGATGGGAGCTAGGGGAAGGATGGCAGGGGGTGGGGAGATTGGGGAGGGATAACATTAGGAGAAATGCCTAAGGTAGGTGATAGGGGGATGGAGGCAGCAAACCACCATGGCACGTGTGTACCTATGTAACAATCCTGCCTGATCTACACATGTACCCCAGAACTTAAAGTAAAAGAAAAAAAAAAGATTCCCAGAAATTAAGCCCTCAATGAGGGCTTTGGGTGAGGATGGTAATGATGGGACATTCTAAATAAAACATTGCAACAATTTTTTTTAAATGTCAAAATCCCCACTTTTGCAGGCCTGTGTCAGACCTACTCTGGGACTCCCACTCCCGATCATGACTCTCTGCACATAAGAAGCTGAAGCGACCGGGGTGTCTTGCTTGACCATGGTCATGGGAGTGTTCAGCCACGTTCCCAGGAAGCCCCTGCTTGTTTCTCCGGATTGTTCTGCCGTATTTTACTTTTGCTTTATCAAATACAATTTAAAACCCCAAAGAGAACACATTGGAGAGTCATTTCACAAGAAGCCTATCCATTCTATTCCTATACAAACAGGGAGATAGTCATTCATTCCTGGGATCCCTCTGGGAATTCTTTAGAAGCAGCAGGGTTCAGCCGGTAACTGACAAGCCCCACACAGCACATTCCAGTGGATCTGGGTGCAGAAGTGGATGAAGCGGCTATGATTGACAGGGGTGGAAACCTGGAATGTAAGAAAATACAAAGCGTGGGAAAAATGTGTGGCATTTTCCATTTAAATTGGCCAGCTGAGCTAGCTGAACTAAGCCCTGGCTAAAGTCCTACGTGGACAAGGGCAGCTATCGCCAAAGATAAGCCTTCCAAGAGTGCCTTTAAATGGTTTATATCCACAGACGTGGAAACCAGTCCCACCCAAGAAGACATTTTTATTTTTAACATTCTGGAAGCATCCCATCTGTAATCAGAGTTTGTTCACTCTCAATGAGCTACAAATGATTAAATCAGTGTTTAAAAATTCTTTACTATAAGCAAGCAAGCACAACTTCAATGCCCCGAAGGGTTAGAATTTCTATTCCCTGACCAATTGCTTCAAGCACCTTCTGTTCATGAAAAAGAAGAAAAGAAATACGCTTTTTAGGTTATTTGAGTTTGACCCTCTGATGAGTTTTAAACTAACCCCCTTTTTTTTAAAATTATACTTTAAGTTCTGGGGTACATGTGCAGATCTTGCAGGACTGTTGCATAGGTACACACATGCCAGGGTGGCCTCCATCCCCCCGTCATCTACATCAGGTATTTCTCCCAATGTTGTCCCTCCCCAACCTTCCCACCCCCACTATCACCCCCAGCTCCCCAATCCCACAGACCCCAGTGTGTGATGTTCCCTTCCCTGTATTGATGTGTTCTTATATTCAACATTCACCTGTGAGTGAGAACATGCAGTGTTTGGTTTTCTGTTCTTGTGTCAGTTTGCTGAGAATGATGGTATCCAGGTTTATCCATGTCCCTGCAGAGGACACAAACTCATCCTTTTTATGGCTGCACGGGATTTCATGGTGTATATGTGCCATATTTTCTTCATCCAGTCTATCATTGATGGGCATTTGGGTTGGTCCAAGTCTTTGCTATTGTAAACAATGCCGCCATGAACATAACTGTGCATGTGTCTTTATGAAAGAATGATTTATAATCCTTTGGGTATATACCCAGTAATGGGATTGCTGGGTCAAATGGAATTTCTATTTCTAGATCCTTGAGGAATCTCCACACTGTCTTCCACAATTATTGAACTAATTTACCCTCCCACCAACAGTGTAAAAGTGTTCCTATTTCTCCACATCCTTCCCAGCATCTGTTGTCTCCAGATATTTTAATGATTGCCATTCTAACTGGCGTGAGATGGTATCTCAATGTGGTTTTGATTTGCATTTCCCTAATGACCACTGATGATGA
The DNA here is from genome assembly GCA_028533165.1 of Leontopithecus rosalia. Taxonomy (NCBI): domain Eukaryota; kingdom Metazoa; phylum Chordata; class Mammalia; order Primates; family Cebidae; genus Leontopithecus; species Leontopithecus rosalia. Next base: position 8,983,465 of record CM052649.1, read on the forward strand.
GCATTCTTTCATATGACTGTTGGCTGAATAAATGTCTTCTTTTGGAAAGTGTCTGTTCATATCCTTTGCCCACTTTTGGATGGGTTTGTTTGTTTTTTCCTTGTAAATCTGTTTTAGTTCTTTGTAGATTCTGGATATTAGCCTTTGACAGATGGGTGGATTGCAAAAACTTTTTCCCATTCTGTTGGTTGCTAGTTCACTCTAATGATTGTTTCTTTTGCTGTGCAGTAGCTCTTAAGTTTAATTAGATCCCATTTGTCTATTTTGGCTTTTGTTGCCATTGCTTTTGGTGTTTTAGTCATAAAGGAATGTATCTCAATATAATAAAAGCTATTTACAACAAACCCACAGCCAGGATCATATTGAATGGGCAAAAACTGGAAATTGGCACTAGACAAGGGTGCCCTCTCTCACCACTCTTATTCAACATAGTATTGGAAGTTTTAGCCAGAGCAATCAGGCAAGAAAAAGAAATAAAGGGTATTCAATTAGGAAAGGAGGAAGTCAAATTGTCTCTATTTGTAGAAGACATGATTGTATATGTAGAAGACATGATTGTATATTTAGAAGACCCCATCATCTCGGCCCCAAATCTCCTTAAGATGATAAGCAACTTCAGCAAAGTCTCAGGATACAAAATCAATGTGCAAAAATCACAAGCATATCTATACACCTATAACAGACAAACAGAGAGCCAAATCATGAGCAAACTCCCATTCATAATTGCTACAAAGGGAATAAAATACCTAGGAATACAACTAACAAGAGACGTGAAGGACCTCTTCAAGGTAAACTACAAACCACTGCTCAAGGAAATAAGAGAGGACACAAACAGATGGAGAAACATTCCATGCTCATGGTTAGGAAGAATTAATATTATGAAAATGGCCATACTGCCCAAAGTAATTTAGATTCAATGCCATCTTTATCAAGCTATCATTGACCTCTTCACAGAGAAGGTGGTTACCTTAAACTTCATATAGAACCAAAAACAAGCCCATATGGCCAAGACATTCCTAAGCAAAAAAGAACAAAATTGGAGGCATCATGCTACCTGACTTCAAACTATACTACAAGGCTACAGTAATCAAAACAGTATGGTACTGGTACCAAAACAGAGATATAGACCAATGGAACAGAACAGAGGCCTTGGAATTAACATCACACATCTACAACCATCTGATCTTTGACAAACCTGACAGAAACAAGCAATAAGGAATGGATTTCCTGTTTAATAAATGGTGTTGGGAAAACTGGCTAGCCATGTTTAGAAAGTTGAAACCAGACCCTTTCCTTACACCTTACACAAAAATTAACTCTAGATGGATTAAAGATTTAAACATAAGACCTAACACCATAAAAACCCTAGAAGAAAACCTAGGCAATACCATTCAGGACATAAGCATAGGCAAACTAATCTCTTTTTAAAGACAATGTCCTGGACTTGTTTTGTTTTTGTTTTTTGCTGTATTTCAATCACTGCACATGTTTGTGTTCAATGGCCTGTAAAATGTCTTGTGCACTCTGAAAAAAGGAGGCGTTCACATTGAAATGGCAATTGCCTATTTGGATTCTAAGAGAATCTGGGTGCGCAATACTTACCTACTAGCTTAACCTAAACATAACCTGATTCTAACGGTGAAGACTGAGGTTTAATCATGAGTTCATTCACAATGGAGATATAGCCACCTGTGTTTTCCCCATGAACAGGGCCAGAATATACTGGTAGAAGTACGCTTGGTCCTGCTTCTCTTCCTTTTTGGTAGAATAACATTTTATTGTCGATATATACATGTTATATATTATGCACATATACAAATACAGTAACAGTTACCATTTTAGTGTGTAAGTCAGTGGCCTTCAGTTGTGCAACTATCACTGCCATTTCTGGAAGTTTTCAGCATTCCAAACAGAAATTCTCTGCCCATTAAGCTATCACTCCCCATTCCCCCTGCCCCCAGAACTTTGTAACTTCTATTCTGCTTTTTGTCTCTCTCTGATTTTGCCCTGTCTAGGTACCATGTATACGTGGAACTGTGCAATATTTGTCCTTTGTGAGTGGCTTATTTCTTTAGCGTCATGTCCTCAGGGTTTATCCATGTGGTGACATGTATCCAAACTTAATTCCTTTTTAGGAGTATGCCATTGTGTTAACATGCACAGTGTCTCCGCATTCATTTGTTGGTGGACATTTGTTTTACTTTTACCTTTTGACTATTGTGAATCATGCCACTGTGAACGAGGGTGTACACGTATCTGTTCCAGTTCCTTTTTTCAGTTCTCTTGGGTGTGTATCTAGGAATGGAATTGCTGAGTAATGTAGTCATTCTATGTTTAACTTATTGGGGAACCGCCAAGCTACTCTCCATAGTGATTGCACCATTTTATATTCCCATATGGTAGGATTATTTTATTCCCAAACATTTGCTACCCTTGTCTAAGGAATTCCATATCTCTCCTTTTTACATTGGGCCTGGCTGCTTGACATGCAACTAACTGGATATGACAAAAGCTTTAGACCTCCCATCTCCATCGTTTTCACTCTTTCTCCTAACCTGTCCCAAACAGGAGCTGCTCCTGCAGCAGTGTGAACAATAACAGGGCTGCTGTACACCCACAGCCAACACACAACACAAGTGAGAATAAGCCTTCGTCTTGAAGGTGCTGCAGTCCTGACGTCATTTTGTACTGCAGCAAAGCAGCTCCATATACCTTTTAATTATTCCCTTCACCTTTCCTCTCTTCACTTGTGCATGATTCTCTGCAGGATCTTTGCTTCCTTTCTTTGCCAGGTACTTTTGCATTTGCTGTTTCCTTTTTCTAGAATTAGCTGTCCTCCAAAACCTATGACATTATCAGGAAGAAGCATACAAAACTGTCATTGTTGCAGACAAAAAGTCATCGAAGTCTAGCAGTTTCCTACGGTTAACATAACTAAAACAACAATGGCAGTATGCAGACATCGTGCTGGGAACTTGGTTCCAGTAACCCCTCAGCTCCTCTCATTAAGCTTGTAATCACTCCTAACCCCATTATGAAGATGAGGAAATGTGAGGCTCAGGCTCACCAAGTCACTTAGCTCATTAGTGGCGGATCTAGATTGCAAATCATGCTCTTAATTAGGACCCTCTATTGTTAATTGTGTTCCCTCCTGTGCACTCCCCTCTTCTCTGGAGGGGCTGCTGGAGATTCTTTGTGACAGTACTTCCTACAGTTCCCATTACCTGGAGGTTACATTCATTTGTGCTCACAATGATGAAGCAGCTTAGCTAAGCATGTGTTATGTATTATTCTTAATCCCTTTTTGCAGATGAAGAAATGGAGGCTCAGTTCATTCAAGTGTTTACTGCGTTGTACAAAAGTTACCTAAATCACCAAAATAAACAGGTGCGGTTCTAGGGAGGAGAGCTGAGGAGACTGTGTCGTTGGCTTTGTGAACGCAGTGGTGTGGCTTGCCTGTGGACTAATGACCTGTCTTTCAACAGGACTACACAAATCCACTCAGCCTCCCAATCTAAAACATCACACTCAAGGTTCCCTCTCATCCCATAGAGCTGCTTCTGCAGACCCATCATCAACCAATGCTGCTGAAAACATCACACCTCATGATCAAAGGCATAAGTTCTTAGTTCAGGGATTTCAAGTATTTTAGCATATAAGTAGTGGTAGTTTGTAGAACATTAATCATGAAACCAAACTTCCTGACCAAATCTATATCTGGTCAATGTTTCTAGAAGCCACCAGCCTGGGTTTCAAGTGAAGTAAGACTTACTAATTCACAATCACAAATGCAGCATCTGCTGTTCAGATGGGTGGATTTTTTGCCAGAGGACATTCCATGTATTTAGTGATATGAGATCCTAGTCCACTGTTAGCCACTTGTTTATTTTCTACACTCCTTTTCATCTGTTCATCCTCAGAAAAATCTGAAATTTCCCCAGCAGTTCTAGAATTTGGGTTATTCAAGTGGTGCCCACCAAGTGCCAAGTCCAATCTAGCAACAGGACTTAGTCCCTGCACATTCCTAAATTCAAATATCACCAGGCACACTTACGTGTGTGCTTACCTTGCAGTACTTACACCGATCCATGGAGGGGAGAGAGTTTAAGTCACGGAAGGGAAGCTCTCTCTGAAGACCATGCAGCCCAACTTCAGAAGTAGACAGAGTTACCCTGTATCATTTTTCCTCTGAAATGTTGAAGTTTAAACAAAATGAATCTTTAGTCATTTAAAAAAATTGACCTGTAATCAGAAGTTTAAGTCAATTTTTGACTTAATATTATGTTGATGATCTTGTGGAGAAATGTTCAAAATAGAAATGATATAAAATGCCAAAAATAATAAAAGGAGACCCACACTTTATTGCTATAAATACGTTTTACATTTAAGGATACCAATTACCAATTCCTGATTCCCAGTCAAAAAGATTAAGTAGATCCAGATGTCACAGATGTGAATCCACATGTTTATATCACATCTTAAAAACAATTGTTATTTTAATCCTACAAAGGTATAGGGTTCTGTATTAATGAGTGAGAGAGAGACTAGTTTTGTGTAGAAAGACAGCAGGGAAGACAGCAGTGAAACAAATGTCCATGAGCTATCTTGAATTCGTATTGACTCTCCCCAATATCTTAATGTTTTCAGCTCACTGAGGAAATTTTCCTAGTATATAACCTTCTCTTGGCATACCTAGAGAGTCTGCAATTTTTAGGGAACAAAGAATATTAATAACAAATGAATTTTCTACTGATCTCAAGTTTGTGTTAATATGATGTTCAGTCTAACACCAAACGCCTTCACTAGCAAGACCCTCTTTAAAACATGTGGGTCTCCCAGACCTCGTCATTTGGATTTTTCTCCATTATGGGTGCCATCTGTATGTAACATCTGTCACCTCTTTGATTGCCAATGTGAATTTTGATGGTCTGGCTGGTTTCTTTCTCTCTTGCATATTTCTAACTACCTGCTTCTCCTCTCACCTAAAGAGGTATAACTCTACAAGGACAAAAGTTATGGAAACGATATATTTCAAACCTAAAATCAGAACATCCATAGCATGAGAAGTATGCCTTTACTTAAACATACTATGGGGCATAACATTTGAACTGCCTGAAGCATCCAGGATGCCTGGTCATCAGCCTCAAGAAGACAGATGGTAGACATTAGATGTCTTCCTAGCACCTTCTGGTCTGGAGCATTGTATCTTCAAGCAATTGTCACATTTGGATGAGTGAGAATTTAAAAGGCATTTATCATTTGTGAGACTTTTGAACTGTGTTTAACATTCAAATTATGACAGCATTTATATTCTTTTTTTTTTTGACAGAGTCTCACTCTGTCACCCAGGCTGGAGTGCATTGGTGCAATCTCAACTCACTGCAATCTCTACCTCCCAGATTCCAGTGATTCTCCTGCTTCAGTCTCCTGAGTAGCTGGGATTACAGGTGCACACCATCACACCTGGCTACGTTTTGAATTTTTACTAGAGACAGGATTTTGACATGTTGGCCAGGATGGTCTCAAACTCCTGGCCTCAAGTGATCCACCCCCCTCAACCTCCCAAAGTGCTAGGATTATAGACTTGAGCCACCATGACTGACCAACATTTATATTCTTAAAAGTCTATTTCTATCAGCACACAGATTTAGCCTTCTCTGTTGCTATTATCATCTTCAGTCAGTGCAGACTGTATAAAACCCCTGGGATTGGGGATTGAAAGAGCCAATGCCAGAATAGAGAGTGGGACAGAGTAAGATAGCCCTTCTCCCCTGATAGGGAACTGCTCATTGAATCCTGATCTAAAGTGGAATGGAATAAGACTGCTGGGTTCTGTTTGAGTGAGAGTCTGCCTCCTGGTGCAGAGTCTCTTTGGAAGCCGCAGCCAGAAGCCACTTAACTGAGCAGTGGGTGTTGAATCTCCTCAAGAAGCCACAGGATGTAGAGGAGGTGTGGCACTACCACATCCTGCAATCAGCAGTCAGCCGGCCTCACCTATGGGCATGTGATTCCACAGCCAAGATGCCCCAGAGCCATAATGTCCAGCCCCATCTCTAAAAGTACAAGAGTGGGTACAAAAAGATGCTGAACCATGATAGAGGTCAACCCACTGCTCGATGAGGACAAAAGCAATTTGGCAAGGCTGGAGAGTGCAGATAAGCATGGCTCCAGAGAAACAAAGGCTCAGTCTGTTTTGCTTCTAAATTTGAGCAATTAGTGTCCTACCCAATACTCATCAACTCAACAGCTAGGCAACGTTTCTGGAAGAAATATACTTCTAGGAAAGTAGACAATGAAAATGTTTTTAGAATAGTTTGTTTTATTATGAATTCTTTTTTAAAACAATTCTTGATAACAGCATACAATGCTAGTCATACGTTAATATTTATCTAATTAGGGAACATTATTGAAGCAGGAATTGCTTGAAATAGAATCAGAATTTAAGACCAGAAAAAAAAATAACGTGAGAGTTGTATGCTGACAAATTTCTCTCTGAATGTTTGAAATTGCTCCCACTCTTTCAGGTACACATATCACAGATTCAAGGAACAGGATATTCCCTGAACTTGAGATGTGAGAAAAATAAAAGTGACTTTTCCTTGTCCTTTCCCCCAATCAAAAGACATAATTACATCCAGGATACAACTGATCTTCCCACAGCTGGCTTCCGGAGTGTGTGATTAGCTACAAACCTTCCCACCTAGTGGGACATGGGAAAATGAGATAGCAGGAAGATGGAGACTCTAATTTTGCTCCTTTGGGAATGAAGTGTGAAACCTGTGGGAAGTTGAGAGTACCCTCAGCTCTTTGCTCCCATGCCCAAGAAGATAAGTACATCCCTGAATCTTCTGAAGCAAAATCCTTCATTGGTGTATCATAACCAGGCCTACATGGCTTGGCTTAGAAAAGCTGTATTTGGGTTCCTATTACTGGTGATTGACAAAGCTAAACCTCAACCTACTTTGCATCATCACGCCTGAACTACAAGTTATAGCTAAGCTTAAGAACATTTTTTACTTTATTTTCTTGTCTGGAAGTGAAAGGGTTCTGAAGCTGTTTTGGAAATATACAAGTATATCTATACCAATAATATCTCTATATCTATCTATCATCTATCTATCTATCTATCTATCTATCTATCTATCTATCTATCCATCCATCCATCATCCATCTTAGTATTCAACATCATCAATCAAACAGAAAATGCATTTGTGACTTCAAGCAGATGGAGACACTCCCAGCTCAGCCACCCAGTTGCTTCCTTGGGAGGACATGCAACACAGGAGGAGTTCCAAATTACCATCTTTGGTTGAAAGAGTCTCAAAGTCAGTCACAGAGATACAAAATGAAACATCTTTGCAAGTTATTGTCTGTTCAGAGTGCACAGCTAAGGAAAATGGAAAACAAACATTCAGCCCTCCATTCCTCCTCCTCCTCCTCCTCCTCCTCCTCCTCCTCCTCCTCCTCCTCCTCCTATCTGTCTCCCCTTTTATCAGTTGATTGGACGTGTCACCAAGGCATCTAAGTTCTCTGCAGGATGAAGTAGGAGAATACGCTTATTAGGATGGAGAAGGCCTGCTTGTTCTCACTTCGTTTGTGATCTGCGGAGAAAGAATGGCTCCATTGCCTGTGACTCCAACAAACAGAGCAGAAATAATATCCAGGTAGACAAGACATGAATAGTCAGCCCATTAAGGTCAGGATAAACCATCTAAGACCAGGCATCAGATAGACATGGACCATACAGCATTCATGTGTCCTTCTGACATCGCAAGTTCAAACATGTGCTTTTCTTTTTCATCAAACATTTTATGTTGAAATCATTGTAGATTTGCATGCATTTTTAAGAAGGCATACGGAAAGACTCCCGAACCATTTACTCACTTTTCCCCAGTGGTAACAACTTGCAAGATAATAGTACAAAATCATAACCAGGATATTGACATTGATGTAATCCGTCAACATATGTTGTGCTTTGAAAATCAGTTTAACTGTTTGAAAAAGTACCAAATCTATAAAAATACCTCAGGCTGGATAAACAGCCTGAAGGGGATGTTTTGTATATTTATGAACAGGCTGCTTTGTCTGGCTGAGGGAGATGTCTCATGCGTGGGCAAGTGATTGAATCATGGGTTCTTTTGAACCGATCAAAGTTCTCTCTCACTGGCAGCACTTACTGTGGAGGAGGAACTTTTTTGCATTTTGTTTCAATTTAGGATTTCCTAAAATTAAGATGAGAGAGTGTCCACAAGGGTATGTGCCAAGCACAAGGATACAGAGCAGAAAGGTGAACCTTCTGATGTGAAACCTTATAGAACAGAGAAAAGCTTTCATCATGTAGTGGGAAACATAGAGGATTAGGAAGGACAGGATGGACAGCCATGTGCTGATGTGGCCACTCCTGCCAGGAACCCTGCTGCTGGCTACTGTGTTTCTCATTTGCCAGGTGTGCCTCCCCAAAGAAAAAATCAAGAGCAGAACAGCAACAAGGAAAATAAGCAGTGGCACTAAGATCTCAGCAACAAAAGAGAAAATCTGTATAGCAGGAATTTCTTCTATTTGAATTGTGGCATTTTGGGAGAAAAATTTCATGAGGCTGCGTGGAACAAAAAACACTGAATATTTGCTATGGAAAACACAAATGATAGATACATATAGCAGAGACCCCAGAATCATCCACGGGACCAACCTGGATATCTTCATCTTCAACCAGATGAAGAGTGGGTGAGGGACGCTGGAAACCTTTGTGCAGTAGAAAACGCCAAGCCATGTGGCAAGCCAAAGTTCCAATTCGTTTATAAACATGATAATTATAAAACTCTCAGGATACATGATTAATTTCATCAAGAAGAGAACAACCAGATTAACGTAGAAGAGGAACAACTGCAGAAAAGTTCTAGAAAGTGCCAGGCAGGAAAGAAGGAGATCCACTGGAGCCATTTTTCTGTGCTTGATCAAGTCAATGCCATTCACCACCACAATGATGCCATTCATGAAAATCCCAAGAAGAAACTGTATCACTGCAAGAAGAAAGCAGAGAATGAGGTCAGACTCCAGCATTTTAGGAAGAAAAAAAAATTGTTGACTTAAAAATAATAAAGTTTTAGAGTTTTGGACAGGTTGGGTTATTCACGCTTTTCTTCACTTGAATCGGGACTCCTCTGGAGAACAAGACAATAAAGGCATGAGTCAGGAAGGTGGTGCACATTTGTTTATGTCACTGCTTTCTCGATTTAGTTCCGAGACAGTCAAATAAGGAAGAGATACTCTGCAACAATTTGCTTCTTATTGACGGCTTTTGCATTTTACAGTTTTACCTAGCTTTCAAAGTCATCACAGGCAAATCATGGAATCAGACACCTTCAGAGGCTAGAAGAACAGCTTCTCCACAGTAATTAGCCAAAGGTACTCAATTCTTCATCTCTACTACAAATAATTGATGTTGCCTACAGGTGTGATTCTACTTAATGTTATCTGTGCATTCTTTAAAAATACGTATTTTTGAAATTTTCACTTGTGTTATGATGACATAGTACAACCAGCAACAAAGGACTCCTGAGTAGATCTCCAATATGCAATGGTTGAGCAATTCAAAACTGTCTATAAGATAGTTATAGAATAAAATACGCATAATCAAACAAAAGTATCACGAAGTATAAAGGCAAAGTAATTAGGCTTGCACATACGTGTATGCAGCAGGTCATAGCCCTAAAGCAAAGTAAGGTGCAATGAAATGAAGACCAGCCCTCAGCACTGTTCACTCTGATAAGCATCAACAGGATAATTCAGGGGTTAAAACTTTATCTCTCTTACTTTTTCAAAACTATGAGTTTTATAACATGAGCTGGTTGTTGCAGGAGAAAAGTAAAGATAAAATAGTACAGGATTAAATTTGTTGCTTTCAGTCTCTAACACACTATGAAAAATTAAATTGATATTTCTTTTCTTTTCTTTTTTTTTTGAGACGGAGTTTCGCTGTTGTTACCCAGGCTGGAGTGCAATGGCGCGATCTCAGCTCACCACAACCTCCACCTCCTGGGTTCAGGCAATTCTCCTGCCTCAGCCTCCTGAATACCTGGGATTACAGGCACGCGCCACCATGCCCAGCTAATTTTTTTGTATTTTTAGTAGAGATGGGGTTTCACCATGTTGACCAGGATGGTCTCGATCTCTTGATCTCGTGATCCACCTGCCTCGACCTCCCAAAGGGCTGGGATTACAGGTGTGAGCCACCGTGCCTGGCCTGCTATTTCTTAATAGGTATACCATGCTGCCTGTTATGCTGAAGTGAGTTTTCTCCATCTTCATACTACTGACATTTGGGCTGGGTAATTCTTTGTTGGGGCAGGGGCTGTCCTGTGCAATGTAGGAAATGTAGAGTGTCTACCACGTTCCTGCCCTCTACCCACTAGATGCCCTCTCCAGGCTGTGACAACCAAAATGTTTCTAGACATTGCCTAATGTCCAAAAGTGGCAGAACCACTATGAGGAGACAAAGGTAGATGAACTATAGTTTCTATCTTCCAGGCATTTCAAGACTAAAGGCAGAGTGAGCCATATATATAATGTGATATAAAATTAAGTTAGTTCTCTCTCTTCAGAGACAGAGTCTTGCTTTCTCATCTAAGTTGGGGTGCAGTGGTGCAGTCACAGCTCACTGCAGCCTCAAATTCCTGGGCTCAAGTAATCCTCCTGCCTCAAGCCTTCCGAGTAGCTAGGACTATAGATATGCTCCACCATGGCTGACTTCATAGATATGGAGTCTTGCTATGTTGCCCAGGCTGACCTTAACCTCCTGGCCTCAAGCAATTCTCCTACCTCTACCTCTCAAGTTATTAGAATTATAATCATGAGCCATCACTCCCAGCCAAGTTAGTTATTTAGACAATTCACCACCAGAACACGAAGTGGGGACCAATTCAATAAACATTGGGAGAATTAAAGCTTCTCCATCTTAGCACTTAATCAAAATATACCTGGCAGACCTGATAATGAGGCATATGTCTTAATGAACATGTGTTACTTTGTCTAAACCTGTCATAAAGAATACTTAAGAATAATCTTATCTATAGAAAACTGGAAGGGAAGTCATATTTTACAAAATAGAAGTGAAAGTGAATCTGTAGGTTCTTTTATGGCTCTTCTCTGAATAGGACCATCTGTGCCATCTTGGACTCCACTTTGTTCTTCCTGACACAACTACAGTGAGGTGAGGGGAAGGAAGAGACAGGATCATCTTTAAGAAAGCACCAAGGGAAGTGTTCATGAGCAGATGCCATCAGAATAAATCCAAATCCAAGCATGCCAGGAGGATGAGCCTTGTTCTCCATCCAGTAGAAAGAAGAGGAAACAGATGATTCTATGATCTTTGTTTTTAATTCTGTTATGTGGTATATCACATTTATTGACCTGTGTATGTTAAGCCATTCCTTCAATCCCCAGTATAAAATCCACTTGATCATGGTGGATTATCTTTTGGATATGCTGTTGAATTTGGTTAGCTAGTATTTTGTTGAGAACTTTTGCATCTATGATTATCAGGGATATTAATAGATGTAAGGAGGATTACCCCTTTCACTATCTTTTGGGATAGTTTTAGTAAGACTGGTACCAATTCTTCTTTGGATGTCTAATAGAATTCAGCTGTGAACCTGTTTGGTCCTGGGCATTTTTCTTGTTAATTATTTTACTATTATTTCAATCTTGCTACTTGTTATTGGTCTGTTCAGAGTTCCTATTTCTTTCTGACTTAATCTGGGAGAATTGTATATTTCATCCACCGCCTCTAGATTTTCTAGTTTGTGTGTGTAAAGGTGTTCATAGTTGCCTTGAATGATTTTTTTTATTTCTGTGGTAAGTTGTCTCACTATTATTGTTCGGCTAAAGGAATTTTTTAAAATTTCTACCTTGATTTCATTGCTGACCCAAAGATTATTCAGGAGAAGATTGTTTATTATAACATATTTGTATAGTTTTGAGGGTTCCTTTTGGAGTTAATTTCCAGCTTTATCTCACAGTGGTCTGAGAGTGTACTTGATATAATTTCTTTTCTTAAATTTATTGAGACTTATTTTGTGACCCATTATATGGTTTATCTTGGAGAATATTCCATATACTGAAGAAAAGAATACATATTCTGCAGTTGTTTGGTAGAGTGCTCTGTAAGTATCTGTTAAGTACATTTGTTCTAGGGTATAGTTTAAGTCCATTTTTTCTTTGTTGACTTTGTCTTGGTGAGCTGTCTAGTGCTAGTAGTGGAGTATTGGAGTCCCTCATCTATCTCATTTCTTAAGTATAATAGTAATTGTTTTATAAATTTGGGATCTCCAGTGCTAGATGCATATATATTTAGGATTATGATATTTTCCTGTTGGACTATCCATTTTATCATTAAAATGATAAATATAATGTCCCTTTTCTCTCTTTTTTACTGTTGTTGCTTTAAAGTCTGTTTCATCTGATCTAAGAATAGCTACTCTTGTTTGCTTTTAGTGCCCATTTGCATGGGATATCTTTTTCCACCCCTTTACCTTAAGTGAGTTCTTACGTGTTGGCTGAGTCTTTTGAAGACAGCAGATACTTAATTGGTGGATTTTTATCCATTCTGCCATTCTGTATTTTTTAAGTGGAGCTTTTAGGCCATTTACATTCAATGGTAGTATCAAGATGTGAGGTACTTTCTATTTGCATGCTAGCTGGTACCTTAATACTTTGTTGTTTTTTCTCCATTGTGTTATTATTTTATAGGCCCTGTGAGAGTTATGCTTTAAGAAGATTCTATTTTGGTGTATTTCAAGGTTTTGTTTCAAGATTTAAAACTCCTTCAAGCACTTTTTGTAGTGCTGGCTTAGTAATGGCAAATTCTCTTAGCATTTGTTTGTCTGAAAAATACTTTATCTGTCTTTCATTTATGAAGCTTAGTTTTGCTGGGTACGAAATTCTTGGCTGACAATTACTTTGCTTCAGTTGGCTAAAAATGGAACTCCAGGCCGGGCGCGGTGGCTCACGCCTGTAATCCTAGCACTTTGGGAGGCCGAGGCGGGTGGATCACGAGGTCAACAGATCGAGACCATCCTGGTCAACATAGTGAAACCCCGTCTCTACTAAAGATACAAAAAATTAGCTGGGCCCAGTGGCGCATGCCTGTAATCCCAGCTACTCGGGAGGCTGAGGCAGGAGAATTGCCTGAACCCAGGAGGCGGAGGTTGCCGGTGAGCTGAGATCGGGCCATTGCACTCCAGCCTGGGTAACAAGAGCGAAACTCCGTCTCAAAAAAAAAAATGGAACTCCAATCCTTTCTGGCTTGTAAGAGTTTTGCTACTTGTTCAATTCTATTGTTGAAACTTTCCAGGCATTTTGTATTTCTCTGTGTGTCTTTTATTTCCAGAACTTGTTATTGTTTTAATGATATATATGTCTCTGGATAATTTTTCATCCATATCCTATATTTTTACAATTTTTTAAGTTGGCCTTCACCTTTCTCTGGTATCTTCTTAAGTCGTTTAATAATCAGCCTTCTGAATTCCTTATCTGGCTCTTTAGGGATTTCTTCTTGGTTTGGATCCATTACTGGTAAGCCAGTGCATGTGATGTTTTGGGGTGTTATAGAAACCTGTTTGTCATATTACCAGAATTACTTTTCTGATTCCTTATCACTTGGTTTGACTATTTCGGTAGAGAGGTCTAAAACTCAAGGTCTGTTAAGATTTTCTTGTCCCATGGGGATAATCCCTTGATGTGGTACTCTCTTTCTTTCCCTAGGGATGGGGCTTCCTATAGCTGGACTAACTGCAGTGATTATTGTTGCTCTTCTGGATTTAGCCACCCAACTAGGCTATCAAGTTCTGGGCTGGTATCAGGGGATGTCTGCAGATTCCTGTCAGGTGGTCGGTCTTCAGGTCTCCAAGACGTGGCTAACAGCTCCTCCTCTGTGAAGGTGGCAGGGGAGTGAAGTAGACTCTGTGATAATCCTTGGTTGTAGATAGGTTTAGTGTGCTGGCTTTCTTGAATGCTGGTTATACGACCAGTGAAGTTGTCATGTGGACAGACTCAGGGCTTCTGCAAAGCCAGGATGTTGCAGGCAGTGGAATTAGGTGCTGTCTTCTCTTTCCTGGGGTCAGGGTTATTCTGTCCTGAGTTGCTTTAATGGCCTGAGTTGGTTGCCCTCCAGCCAGGGGATGACACTTTCAAGAGAGCACCAGCTGCAATAGAAGTAGGAGGCTCTAAGCTTGTCCTAAGATAGCCAGGGTAATTATTTTGGTTTCTTATGTGATAGTTAGGGCTATAAAACTCCCAGGAGTTTCAGTGTCTTGTGTTTGGCTACCAGGAAAGGTAGGGAAAATTCATCAGGTTGAGGCAGGGTTAGGTGGGTCTGGGGTCAGACTCTCCTTGGGTGGGGCTTGCCACAGCCATTGTGGGGAATGGGGGTGGTGGTTCTCAGGCTTGACCTGGCCCCTCTCCAACTGCCCACTCCATTGACAACAGCTACTGTGCTTGCTCATATCTGCAGCAGCTCCCACTCATCCTCCAGACTCCACTCAAGAAAACTCATGCCCAATCAAAACCATTAACAATTTCAGATGGGAACTTCCTTCACCCAGCAACCCCTTCCCAATTGCACTGGCTGCCTTCCCCAAGGGCCGCTGTGAGATATAGTCAATGATGGCTTCCCCAGGCTCAAGCTGGAGACTGGGAGTGCATGCAAGGCACTTCCTGCTGCTACTTCTACTTTTATACTTGGCACAACTTGCTAAATCCATTTTATCCCTAGGTACAGTTAAATTCTTCTCCTGTGATCTGGACTTTCAGATTCTCCAGTAGGTATATGTGTTTAGAGGCAGGTTTTCCCCCTCATGCTTTGGGAACTGTTTTTTTTTTTTTTTGCCTGTTTTGTGGAATTTGCAGCAGCAAGCCACTTCTTCCACAGGATCTGTGAATTATTTTGATTTTTCTGGCATGTTCCTACAGTGGTTCTTAGAGAAAAAGATCATGGTGTGAGTCTCCACACACTGTTCTGCCATCCAAGTGGAAGATGCACATTAGGCCCATCTTTTATCTGCCATCTTCCCCCAATCTCTGATCTTAGCTAAACCTTCTGAATTGCTGCAGCTTCTACACAAGTACTTGCTGCTTTACTGTATACTTTTATGTTATGATGATGACTTCTTTCCTTAAACTTCATGATCTAACCTCTGCAAACTTCAAACTTTTCTTCTGCAGCTCTTCACCTCTTTCAGCCTTCACAGAATTGAAGAGTTAAAGCCTTGATCTAGATCAGACTTTGGCTTAAGGAAATGTTATGGCTGGTTTGATTTTGTATGAGACCCCTAAAACTTTCTTCATATCAGCAATAAAGCTATTTTATTTTCTTATCACTTGTGTGTTCACTGGAGTAGCACTTTTAATTTTCTTCAAACAGTTTTCTTTTGTATTCATAACTTAAGAATTTGACCTATCATGGCTTTAAACATGCCTTTCTCACTAAGCTTAACCATTTCTAGCTTTTAATTTAAAATAAGAGACATGCAACTCTTCCTTCCACTTCAGCACTCAAAGGCCAGGTTAGGGTTATTAATTGGCCTTATTTTAATATTTTTGTAAGTCAGGGAATAGGGAGGCTCAAGGAGAAGGAGTGCAATGGGACAACCAGGTAGAGGGTCATCAGAACACACACAGCATTCATCAATCAATCTGCCATCTTGTATGGACACAGTTGGTGGTGTCCCTCAACAATTACAATAGGAACATCAAAGATCATTGATCACAGATCACCACGACAGATACATAAACAATAAAATTTTCAGATACTGAACAAATTACCAAAATATGACAGAGACATGAAGAGAGCACACGCTATTTTAAAAAATGACACCAATAAACTTGCTTGACACAGAGGTGCCACAAACCTTCAATTTCTTAAAAGAAACACACACACAACACGATATCTGCGAAGCACAATAAAGTGAAATGCAATAAAATGATAAAATGAGGTATGCTTGAAAGGAAGCCAAGAACTCTCAGAAGAGCAGTTACTGCTACTTCCTTGGTTTCTCAATCAAGCTTCTGTCATTGCACCTGTCCTTTCTGTTGCAAATCTTGGCGAACCCTCCTGTGCCCTGTGAGACTCAGCACTGTGAAGCAGATCTTGTATGGACAAGACAAGACACCACCAACTGTGTCCATACAAGATGGAAGATTGATTGATGAATGCTGTGTGTGTTCTGATGAATGCTGTGTGCTTTCTTCTCATCCTCTGCACTCTTCAATCATTAATTCATTTGGTGTTTAACATATGGTGGGTTTGTAAGTATAACCAGACTCAATCATATAAGGGAGGAAAGAAAAATAAATATTACCAGAGAAAAAATAAACATTACCAAGCCACTTTGAAAGAGAGTCATTGTTTTCTAGCTCTCTCTCTTCCTAGAGAACCCAGGCCATAATGCTAGCATGGAGCTCATCCCTGTTTGCTGTCATATTGCCATGACCTTTATGTACTGAGCCCTTGGTGTACACCTTCAGCAAGGTCTGGGCATGTCAGTACTGCAAAAAAAGTAACAGGAACACTAAAGGGGGGAAGTAAAAAAAAATTTCACATCCTGAGTCTAGATTAGCAATACAGTTTTTCAGCACTGACAGAAAACTAGCAGAGATGATGCATATTGCACCAAAGACTTCAACAAAATAACAATGTCTAGTTCTGTTTATTAGCATGCTATTTGTCTTTTGGATTCTAGTATCTTGAGGGGCCATTTGGTTCTCAGATATTCTATTATAACTTTTGTTAGAACTGGCTTGGGGAGCAGAGACAGTTCTTCATAGAGAACTCTATCTTGTGTAGAATGGGTCTTCTGACATGGGAATCCCATGGACTGAAAAGGAAAAACTCATAGGGCTTGTGCTATATTTTTTTCATTAAATACTTTCTGTCACTGTGTCTTCCATGAGCACACACATAGGCTGCCAAAGATTCACCATTCCTTGCTCTCTTTAGACTTGCTCCTCTTACCCGGAAGGATGGAAGAATAAGAGATGTCTGTAGGGTGCAGCATTCATGTGACTGCTACACTAATGCCACCTTCTGCTTCTTGAGTCAGCCTCCTTTCAGTGCTGGGGTGAAAATCTCCATGGACATGTTCTCCAGCCTTCCTCTGAGGATTCTACTGCTTCAATCAAGCCACAGACATTGGTCACGCTCTTGCACTAAGCAAGAGTGAACTAAATATTTTAACAATCAACACAATGAATACAATTTTTTAAACAATGGTACTGAGTATAAAATCCTTTTAGGTCTTTAAATAGTTTGTTTTAATGAGAAGGGCACATCAGAGAATTTCTGGCTCTCATACAAAAAATGTACATATCTGGCCTCACCTGTCAGTCAATGGCTCGGAACGTTGACAGTTTTACATGGACAAATGGCTTGGAACAGATGGGACAAGACCTGATGTGGAGAAATTCACATGATTATTACCCTGTATTACCCTGATTAAATCCGTTCACTTGCACTCATCTGTAATGAGCAATCATTAAAGGAGACAGCACTAAATATTCTTGAGGTAACTGACAGGCGGAAAGAGTTGCTTATTTATATTCAAATCATTTAGCTCCTCAAAAGCAAGTGCGATCTTTTTTCACAAGCAGTTAGATTGACGTTGGAAAGCTTTTCATCAGGTAGAAGGCTGTAATGTTCATCTTTCTGCTTTCCAGCAGCACTTGGACATTTGCTTTGGTATTAGAGTCATCATGGAATTGAGTGGTGGTTTTAGTACCTTTCCCAAGTGGGCCTTCCCACTTCATTATCAAGGGAACAATTCCTGCTTTAAGAAACATGCACATGTATTAACATTGTTGTATATTTAATAAGATCACTCAAATAAGAAAGAAATAGACCCTGAGCAAACCAACCCAGGCATCCTTTCTGAATCTTCCCTGTAGCAGAGCTCAGCCCTTGTAAAGCCTATTTGGAATTTATTTCATTTAAAATTCACAACATCTTGGTTAAAAAGCACCAGACTCTTTCAGACTAATCATTCTTCAAATCCATTCATTTGCTACTCTCCACTTGAATTTGCAGTTGATCTTTTGGACTAAAATTTTCGTCTTTAATATTCAGGTCACTTTCATATACTTGTCCCTTCCCTTGCTCAATTTATTCTAGTAATATATTTCTGTGCTTTTTCTTACTCCACTCAATATTCTGAGATGTATTTGCATTGCAGCAAATAGAATAATGGAGCAGTGCAATACATTGAATTTAAGTCTTCTACATAAAGAACTCAAAGTGCTTTTACAAACAAGAATCCCTTGTTAGTTACAATGAGGAAACAGAAGCCACAGATGCTGCAGTTGAATCATGGGAATAGTCTCTAGTCCTCAAGATTTTGTCGTCAGCTCTAAACTGAGCTCCTCTGTGGAATTTCAAATCTTCCCTTGCTTATTCCCTCCCCTTCTCTCTCTCTTTCTTTCCTTTCTTCCCTTTTTTCTTCTTCCCTCTCTTCTTCTTTATCCCTCCTCTTTTCCTCCTTCCCTCCCATACTCCACCACAAACTTATTGTGTGTATTATGAACTAGGCACTGTTCTAAGCATACAGCATTACAGCCATGCATTGCTTAATCACAGGGATAGGAAATACTCGCTGAGAAATTAATCAATAGGCAATTTCATTATCGTGCAAACATCATAGAGTGCACTTACACACACCTAGATGGTACAGCCTAACTACACACCTATGCTGTATGGTATTGTCTATTATTACTCCTAGGCTACAAATCCATACAGCATGTTACTGTCCTGAATACTGTAGGCAGTTACAACACAATGGTAATTATTTGTGTAGCTAAACATAGGAAAAGTACAGTAAAAGTATGGCATAAAAGATAAATGTAATATGTATATGGGGCAATTACCATAAATGGAGCTTGCAGGACTGGAAGTTGCTCTGGGTAAGTCAGCAAGTGAGTGCTGAGTGAATTGAAGGCCTAGGATATTACCCTACTGTAGACTTTATAAACGTCATACACTTAGGCCACCCTAAATTCATACAAAATAAAGTAATCATGCTAGGACATTACAGTGACTTTGATGTCACTAGGTGTTAGAAATTTTCTAGCTCCATTATAATCTTATGGAACCACCATTGTATATGCAGTCCACTGTTGACCTAAATGGTGTTATACGGTGCATGACTCTAGTAATGAACAAGACAAAGCTTCTGTCATCCTGGAAATTACACTGTAATGGGGAAGACGAGAGTTAAAACAGTGAAGAAATAAACAATCCAGGTAAAGCAGAAAGAGGTGCTGTTTTAGAAAGTGTGTTCAGGAAAGCCTGACCTCCCCAGAGAGGAGGTGATAAAAGACCTGGATGGAAGGTCCAGGGATGAACACTTCAGGCAGAGAGAGGAGGAAATAGAATCCCCAGTCCCCATCCCATCAATAAAAGAGCTTGCAGAACTCCAGGAATAAACAAAGCCCAGCAGCCCTGCAATGCGTAGACCAGTTCAAGAAAGAGCAGAGAGGAAGTTAGAGGGGCAGGCACAGAGACTCCAACTCACCCTCAATTTAATGGGACCCCACTGCAGTGTTTGGGTGAGGGAGAAATTTTCTTACAATCACATTTAAATCCTACAATATTTACTCTGACTGCTGTTATTTAAAAAAAAGGCATTTACTCTGATTTACTCTGGAGAACATACTTGGGGGTTGGGAGGAGGCAAGTGTGGAAGCAGACAGAACAATTTGAAGGCTCATGCAGTAGACTGAGCAAGGCATGCTTAGCTTGAATTAGGTTGGTGGTCAAGATGGGAAGAAGCGGCTGGATTGGGAAAAATTTTGATGGCAAAATGAACAGAAAATTCAGTTGGCTCTGATGGGGGAGTGAGGGAAAGAGAGAAATCAAGAATTACTCTTGGGTCATTGGTATTATCCCCTGGTGAGCAATGGAGCCATTTTTTCAAGAAAGAGAAGGTTGAAGGAAGGTTAAAATCAAGAGCTCTGTGGCGACATCTCCTGAGGTGGCTACTGCAGTAGAGATGTTCTTACGTAGTGGATGATAAGTTTGGAGTTTGTGGGAACTATAAAGTTTGGAAATATGCAATTGAAATTTGCTAGCATATAGAGGATATTGAAAGCCACGCGGTTTGATCGAATTTTGTAGGGATGAGATTGGTGGCTGGAGTATCTGAGCACTGTAAATAAGAAACCACATTTTGTGCATTTCGACTGTCCTGTTTGATGCCATCTCTTTGTGGAAGGAAGCCCCAGTGAGAGCAGAGTAGGAGGGTCAACGCTTGCATTCCTGAGAGCAATTGTGGAATGAGTACTAGTCATAGTTTCCTTATCTCTTTATGTATGACTGATTCTATTGGCTCTTTCATTTAGAGTTTTTGCCCCTTTACTCATAAGGAAGATTGGTCTGTAGATTTTTATTGGTGCTAAATTTAATAAATTTGATTATCTGTGTTATGCTGGATTTATCAAAAGATTGTTAAGCTTTTCTCATTTCTATGCATCAGAACAATTTAAACAGCATGGGAATTATCTGGTTTTTTGTGGGATGGAAACAATTCACAGTGAAAAATTCTGGTGCCAGAGGCATTTGGGAAGAAGCAGAACACTTACCATTTATTTAGTGCTTAAAATGCTAAACAATTGAAAGGCATCAATTTGCCCTCTTGACAACTTTATGAAATCAGTATTCTTTCCACTTTAGAGATTATTAAGTTGAGGTGCACAGCAGTCTGGAAATTGCCCTCAGTCATGCAGTTAAAAAGCAGCATTTCCAAGTGTGGACCACAATCTGATTTCAAATGATATGCATACATTTAGCCATTAAGCAGTACTGCCTCCTATTTTAATACCCACAGTGAGGGTGAAGATTCCTTTCAATGGTTCAGAAATAAAATGTGAACAGCTGCCATTTACTGCCCATTAGGCGTTTGTCCCCTTGTCTTTACCCTGACTTCTTTGCAGTAACCACTAACCTCCACCCTTGTTTATGGGCCTTACTTGGGGCTGACTCCATCACTGAATCTAGGAGTAATCACAGAAACCCAGGTGTGGCAGTCAACATATCCACTCGCCTGACCAGAAGAGATATACTCAGGGATAAACATGAGACCCAAATTCATCAAGTCGGAACTAATCCCAGAACTTCTCATTGGGCAGGCTCTCTGCAGACAGGATGGTTGTCTGCCACAACGCCTGGCTGTCTTGTCACCAAGAGAGAAAGATTTCAGCCTGCCCAAGAATGGATTCCATCCAGAGGACAGAAGTGCCCAGAAAAGAGCGAGAAAGACCATGTTCTGCTCAGAATATGACAGCCCCAGAACCAGCCCTCACTTACTGCTGGCCTTGACATTTAAATGAACCCACAAGTTCTCGGTTGTTACTGAAGTGAGCCTCAGATGGGGTTTGGTCACACTGAGTGTGCTGTAATAGTTGTGGACTATTATAGAAAGGCAACCATGTATTTTCTATTTCTCATATTTAGTAATTGGAACCAGAATAGTTATCTGCCTATAGCCAGTCATTTAGTGAGGCAACTAGGGCCCATACCTGTGATCTCTACCTGAGAGTTTTGAGTGTTCTGTTCACTAAATCATACAGTTTTCGCAAACATATTTGTGGAAGACTTATTTAGAAAAAAATAAGATACATATTTCCTTTCTGGAGTCTTTCCCTGTACATTTAGTTATTCCTTTTCCATCACTTAGTGACTCTGACAGTTCCGATTTTTATTGTGCTATGGAAGAGTTCTCAAAACATAAGGTTACCATATGGGGATCAGAAGTTTTATTCATTCCAAACTGAATGGAATGTCTGTGGCATTCACTGGCTATACTTTGCTCAAAAGATGCATGGTCAAATATATTTTAATATGCATTTGCATACATGTGGCTGCAACCATTGGATTGGACACGTGGAAATGATAACATGAGCTCTTGAAACATGCAGTGTCATTTCTGCCCTGGTCCAAACACAAATGGTTCTATTTTATCCTAGGAGACAAATTCATTTTTCCTTCCCTTCAAAGATACAATACTTGATTATAATGTACAATGAAATGCTAGAACTGGGCATTCCAGATTTTCATGTAAAGAAGCTGCCCTGGGTCTTGCTACTGCTTCTCCCTTCAAAGCAGCCATCTCCGGCCGGGCGCAGTGGCTCAAGCCTGTAATCCCAGCACTTTGGGAGGCCGAGGTGGGTGGATCACGAGGTCAAGAGACCGAGACCATCCCGGTCAACATGGTGAAACCCCATCTCTACTAAAGATACAAAAAATTAGCTGGGGATGGTGGCGCGTGCCTGTAATCCCAGCTACTCAGGAGGCTGAGGCAGGAGAATTGCCTGAACCCAGGAGGCGGAGGTTGCAGTGAGCCGAGATCGCGCCATTGCACTCCAGCCTGGGTAACAAGAGCGAAATTCCGTCTCAAAAAAAAAAAAAAAAGAAAGAAAGAAAGAAAGAAAGCAGCCGTCTCCAGATACGATTTTGTCAATTCCCAGAAGACCCAAATTGTTGTGCCTTGCCTTGTTTTTTTCCAGAATCTGGGACCAGGCTTTGCTGTTACTTAGTCCATGTGGTTCGGGGACACTGAATCTATCTCCTGCACCCAGGAATAGATATATATGTGTGGGTAAAAATAAGGATGTTCTAGAAACAGCTGCTGAACTAACAATGAAAACAAGTGAATACAATTTCTCATCTTTAGGAAGTCATTGCTAGCCAAATGTTATTACTATGCAAACTTTGTAACGTTTGCCATAGCATACAAAATGTTATTCCATCTACCCGTACTTACAGGCATTTGTAGCAAATAAGTGGGGTGAAGGATAAGGATGGTGACCAAAATATGGCATGAATCTCACTGACTCAGAGGAAATGAAAAGCCATGGACTTGGCTTTTTAAATTCAATACAGTAAAATTAACACAGAACCACATCAAATCAGATCTGGAAAGGATATGAATGATTATTTGTGCCAACTCTTTACCATATGTAAAAAGAGAAAATAGAATTCCAATACATAAGACCCTATACCTTGACCCAAGGAGTATTCAGATGTCTTGTATTCTGGAAAAAAGAATATTGTGGATTTATGTCCTTTAGTTGTGACTAGTGCAGCCTCCACAGAAGCTCAGTGCAACACAGTGGGTAGATGGCACAGTGGCAGCTGTTATCACCCCAAGGCAAGACTAGTGGTCATGCTTCTGAGGAGAGCTGTGCAAACCCCACATACCTGCATCTGAGTCTCATTACAGTTCACTGTAAAACCTAGATATAGGAACCTGCAACCCTTCTTTAAAATGTGAGAAAAGTAAAAAATATTGAGCAATGGTACTTAAGGTCCTCCAGCCATTTGAATAGAGTAAATTGGTCCAATACATTTTAAATTTTAATAGTAATATATTAGAAAGGGAAATATAAGGGAAACTTTTAGTTATAATTTTCTGTAGAGACTAATACTTATTCTTATACACATCAGACTTTCTACATATATATGCAATGATACTATAGAAGATTCATTTTATGAAATAGTCTTTCTCAATTATTCACAAATCTGAATGTTGTCTTGTTATAGTTAAGAACAAAATATTAATTTATTATCTATTCTCTCTGCCTGGCATGAAATGTAATTTAGATAATCATAGATTCTACTGAAGAAGAGGAAATTTGAATAATGCTAACAATTAAGCAATTCATAGTGGGGATTTGCTAGGTTCAGTCAACTTTATTTTTCTAGTTTGACTTAACATAGTGATTCACAAAGCTTACTTCCTTCTAAGCATTCACATAACCATGAAAAAAGTACTTTTGGCCATAAAACAGGATGAGATCAAATGTATCTCAACAGCAATTATTGTCAGATATATTCAAAATGCATCACTCTGATCTAAAACAGAGAACGTGAGTGTGACTGTGAGTACACAGCCGTACGGACTGGGGAGAGGACAGTGCAACATGCAGGAGGAAAATGTGATCCTAACCATAGAGACTTACAGCTAATGCATTTCAGGCCTTGACATTTAGGTTGCATTTTGGTAAATTTTAAGTAAATAAAAATTTTAAATGAATAAAGTTTTAAAATAAAATTTAAATAAATAACTTAAAACTGACATAAGAAATCTGTTTTTATGCCTTTTATTTTTTCCAAACAATCTGCAACATAACAGATCTCTGCATCGTGCCTGCATCATTTCAGGTGGCCTGCAATTTGGCAAGAAGAGGACATATGAATGTCTTCTGTAAGGTTAGATGGAGATGTCAATGCACTGAGCCAAGGCTTCTGAATCGTGGGGAACATGAGATAGTTACCCCAAGCAGAAGCAGAGGCCACATCCCTCTGCTAGGTTTCCAGTGACCCCACATTCATTAATACTGGGGGACAGCAACAAGGAATGATACTTCCTTTGCAATGCATGGTACTGTCAAAATGAAAAACTCAATAATCCCTTATAGGATCTAGGGTATCCATACTTTTTTTTTTTTTTTTTTGTCTAGGGACTTACAGAAAGAGTCTATGCTAACAATCTTTGCCCTTAAAGAAATCATGGCTGACCAGTGACAGCCATGAAATCATAGACTAGAAATCATGGCTGACCAGTGACAGTTTGGATACATTTGGATCTCAAGCCAAATATAGCCACAACAAGGCCATAGGCTCATGAAGAGGAAGGAGGCAGGGTCGGTGCCCAGGCATCCTTCAAGAAGCTCTGTCTCCAACTTTTCCCATCTGAAAAGCCCCACTTCCTTTTGCTCATTGCAAATTCTGACTTAACACTCTTTTATCTAGCGGTGCTTAAAGTGAGGTTGACCTGACGTCACAATTGCTAGTTGTTAAAAGAGAACTAGAAACACTTGCTTAATTCTGAGGGTCAGCATCAGAAACAAACCTGACCAAAGTAGCAGAGGAACTGTTTTACGACTAACAACAACCTTAACCTTACTTCGTTTGTCAAATGTCCTCAGGATGATGACACGCTCAGATCTTTGGCACTGTATGGTTTTGTGCACTGAACAAATACTTGCTGGGAAGCTACCAAAAGCCATGCATGGAATTCATGTGTTCTACTAGCAGTGTGAGAGACCAGCAGAACGTTTCTGAAAGCTGATAGATGTGCTCAAAGAACTGATCACAACTGCATTTGAAGTAAGTTATCTGCCACTATTTCTTTTGGCCATAATGTAGCAAATGTTATGTAGACAAGGAAATATTTAATAAAAGTTGTAAGTATTTGCAAAATGCTTGTGCAGAAGTTTGCTGACTTTAATTATATGGCCTCATTGCAGTTGCTCAGGGAGACTCTAGCTATATCTTATCTTTTCAAAATACTCCTGAGCACTGGCTTTCCTACAACCTCTTTGGAATTAGCATTATCAGCTTCTATTTCCCAATTTCCCACAATTCCATAAAAAATCAGCAATGACATGTCCAAGGGCAAGCTCCATCTCAAATATGGATTTTAATGAAACACAAATATGTCCATGCATGTTTTAGCAAATTGCTCTGTACCATGCAAAAATGTATTAAAAGCGGAGCCACATTTGCATTTGTTTTGCATGTTATTTAAGAGGTCAAAATATGCAAAGTGCATCCACGTTTGTCAATAACTTCAAGGAAAAGAAAAATTCATTAAAGTTAGATTCATGACAAACAGATGAGTGAACATGTCTCATTTCAGGGAAAGGGTTTTGAGAGGCTACATTTTAAAAATAAAAGCCATTCATTACTTATCGAAAACTGAGAATACCTAACAAATCTGCCTAAACAATGTATCATGGTCTGCACATAAATTTCCAATTAAAAAGCAAACTTAATTATAAGCACTTTCCAGCACAAAGGGAGACTGTTATACAGTCTACAATTGGTCCTGGAAATTTTAATAAAAAGATATAATTAGTAATAGAAGAATAAAAGATACTTAGTGATTTCCAAAAACTTTTAGAGACAATTTTTGCTCAAGATTTACAAATAAAGAGTACAATAGAAAAATTCATATTCCAAGATGATAGAAAAAATATACTCTAACATTGCTTTATATTCAGCTAACTTGCTGAATTTGTTTGTGGTTGCCTTTGCCAAAGGAAACTTTTTTTAAATTAAAGAAGTTATTATTTTTTCTTTTTTTTTTTGAGACGGAATTTCGCTCTTGTTACCCAGGCTGGAGTGCAATGGCGCGATCTCGGCTCACTGCAACCTCCGCCTCCTGGGTTCAGGCAGTTCTCCTGCTCAGCCTCCCGAGTAGCTGAGATTACAGGCATGCGCCACCATGCCCAGCTAATTTTTTGTATTTTTAGTAGAGACGAAGTTTCAACATGTTGACCAGGATGGTCTCAATCTCTTGACCTAATGATCCACCCACCTCGGCCTCCCAAAGTGCTGGGATTACAGGCTTGAGCTACCGCGCCCAGCAAGAAGTTATTTTTTTTTTTCTAAACCAGTCTCTGCATTTCCTCTGAATGCTGAAAAAAAATGGGCGGATGGGGGGGTGGACAAAATTAAAATTGTGTGCATGTGGTGCATTTTCTATACACTCCTGGCTATGTGGGATGGACAGACCCATTTCTACAATGTTACCTGGATGCTCTATGTAGCTACAGATCCACTGTGTTGGGGATTACGCAACTCTATGCCTCTATGGTGGACTTTGTTGTATACAGCACAGCAAATGCCAGGGTGGAAGTGGTGTGCACACATGACATCTGTGAAG
The DNA here is from genome assembly GCA_028533165.1 of Leontopithecus rosalia. Classification (NCBI taxonomy): domain Eukaryota; kingdom Metazoa; phylum Chordata; class Mammalia; order Primates; family Cebidae; genus Leontopithecus; species Leontopithecus rosalia. The sequence goes on from CM052649.1 coordinate 9,010,176, forward strand.
CCTGAAGTCTAACATACTTAGAACACTCCTTCTTCCATAGTCACATGATTTCTGATCTCTCCCAATTCATATCTCTATTTAAATGTCACTACATCAAAAAAGACTGTCCGATTACCATACCCCATGTCACCAGCAGTCTTCTCATCTTTTTCCCCAGCTCTGTTCTCCTTTTTTAGTTAGTACTTATTACTACCCAACATTATTTTCTATCCCTCTTCCTAGAATAAAAAGTTTCACTAGGACAAACTATTTTTCTTCACTGCTTTATACCCAGTAACTATCTTGGCATATAGTGGGAGCTCACAAATTTTTGTGGAATGAACATATAATTAAATGTTTAAAATAAAAATACATCGGCTGATCAATGACATTGCAAAAAGGTCCACTAGCGAATGCAGCCTGAAGATTGGCTGGGAAGTAATTCCTGTAATGGCAGTTGTTTGGAATGCTTAGGAAGTAACAGGATATCTTCTACCTGCTTCTGACAGACTCAGAGTATAAAAAGTATCCAAAGGCTGTGCTGTGGTGTGGAGAAATTCCAAATGGAAAAATTGAACAGATTCTGTCATCAGCTCCTTTCAGACAGATGCTCTCAAGGTGATCAATTTGGCAGCCCTGGGGAGGGACGATATTACATTTCACATATACATCACTGGATTAATCCTTGTTGTGTTATTAAATATAATTAACATAAATCTGTCCAGTGACTTATGTTTTAAAAAATGAGGTAATTATTTAAATGCTTTCTACTATGAAGTTAGGGGCTTGGGTTGGAGAGACATAGCCAAACCAGAAACAGGCAATGAAAGACTTTCCAGAAGAAAAATGTGATATATTATACAGAAGAAAAATTCAATAATATCAGTGTTTCTTAAGAACACGCAATATGCTAAATACTGGTCTGACAAAGAAGATGAATTTGGAAATGATTTATTCACATCTCTAAAGATTTTTTTATGTTAATATAAGCATATTTAATGGAAAAAAATCTGTAACAGATTTTAAAGCTTTTATTTTCCAGAAGATTACAACTCAAAAATTTTTAAGCATATGTATAATATCAATAGAGGTAAACCCATATCTCATTTAAGTGAGTGCAGCTCCAGCTTTATATAGATCTTGAACATCCTTGGTGAGGGTTTGAGAATGAAGAACACTCCAGAGGCCAGAAGCAACTTATGACTCACCAAAGCTCTGGCTGCCACTCAGTAGCCTTCTGAGCCCCTCTATTCATTCCCATTCCACTTCGATGCCAAGCATCTGAGATGGGAAAGTCACCTACAACCCACCAATGATCCCTGAGAGGCTGGACGTCTAACTCCCCATCTGTACAAGTGGCACACATCACTGTTCCTTTCATCCCGTCTATGAACTTGATCTGATATTTGTCATGACTGTCACTGTAAAAGTCACTCTGCCTGAATGTCAGAAGGAAATTCAGAGGTCTGTTGCTGAGATAATATATTTTCAGATCAAAATGTGGGTTAATTGAAACAATTATATGTATATTCATAGGACTACATATTATCATGTTAGAAGATGGGACTGATCATTGAGACATAATATTTCTCTGCATCCTATGAGAAATATCTTTCTTATGCAATTCCTACTGCTAGGAAGATCACTGAACTTTCCAGAAAGACATCCACCAAATATGCTCTTCCAGTGGGACCCAACTGCACAACGTCCATGGCAGAGACTGTTCTCATGAGTGTCTGAGCACCTCTTCTTCCTGGACACACAGCTGAACATTTCCCTGGATCCCTTGGATTACGTGTGTTTCTGTGGCAAAGTGCAGCCAGTGGAACATGACTAGAATCAATGTGGGACACTCGGAGGCAGGGCTCATAAACACTATCCAGCTACGATCTTCACCCTCTACTTCTCTGTCTGGATAGAGAGGATTCCAAGGAGCTACAGGGAGGTGGAGCCACAAGATGGAAGGAAGTAGCTTCCTGAATAACGGTATGGAGATTTACCATGCCTGCCTGCCCCCCGCCCCAAACACACATGAGCAGAAATAAGAGAGAGAAATAAACTTTTACTGTACTAATCCATCCAAATTCAGGGCTTGTTTGTTTTATGGTTAACATATCCTGACAAATACAATGATCTTTAAGGGTGTTTTAGAATCTGTTGCATTTCATTGACTAAAAGATTACAACTCAAATTTTTATAAACCTATGTATGATATCAACAAAGATAAATCTGTATCTCATTTGAGTAAGTGCAAATGAGATACGCATTTTTCTTCTGTTGCATTTACTTTTCTAAAAAATATTTTAATTGTGGTAAAATACATATAGCATAAAAAATGCCATTTTAATCACTTTAAGTGAAAAATTCAGTGGCATTAAGTACATTCACATTTTAGTGTACATGACCACCAGCCATGTCCAGAATGTTTTCACCTTGCAAACTGAAACCCTATCCCCATCAAATAACTCCCCATTTCCCACCCCCACCTCAACCCCTAGCATCCACCTTTCTGCTTCCTGTCTCTATGATGTTGACTATTTTGCGTGCCTTTTCCAAGTGGAATTACATAGTATTTGCCCTTCTGTGACTAGCTTATCTCACTTGGCATGGCATCCCTCAAAATCACCCAAGTTGTAGCAAATGTCAGAATTTCCTTCCTTTTTATCACCCATGTTGTAGCATATGTCAGAATTCCGTCCTTTTTAAGGCTCAGTAATATTCCATTCTATGTAGAGACCACATTTTGCTTATCCATTCATTTGTTGATGGATGCTTGGTTTACTTCCACCTTTTAGTTGTTGTGAATAAAGCTGCTATAAACACAGGTGTACAAGTATCTGTTTGTGACCCTATTGTCAAGCTTTTTGAGTGCAAATCCAGTAGAATTGCTGGATTATGTGGTAATTCCATTTTTAATTTTTTGAGAAATCATCACTATACTGTTTTTCAAAGCACCTATACCATTTTACATTCACACTCATAGTGCACAGCCATTCCAATGTCCCCATATACTTGCTCACTCTTATTTTCTATTTGGATTTCCTAGGATCTTAACCTCCAGAAAACATAAACAAGCAAAGCTGCATGATACTGTATCATTTACTGTCTTAGATTTTAATGAATATATCTGAAAATTTGTTTCAACTGAATAGCCACTCCCAAATATTCAGCATTAACTGTCCTTACCTTGCTGTGAGCCACAACCATCATCTCCTAAAACGAAGCTTTTTGGTTACAAGTGATCTGTATGTATGCAGGTAAGGTTAGAGCTGGCTTTGTGGCAAGTAAATAGTCTCTTGGTAACAGACTTGCATCATCGGTAGGTGACTCTGAAGTCAGGCGGAGGACTGAGTCAGACAGCTCAGCTGATCTGCCCTGGTGGCATGCCTTGAGAGTGTCATAGCCATATCTGGAGCGGATTAACAAGAAATGTAAATTCCCTCCCAAAAATAGATTCCAAGAAGTAGAGAACTTTTAAAATTACTTTCTATAGGAATTTCCATGATGCCTGAAGGTCTAATTAAAAAGACTTCTGAACTCCTCCAGCTAGGTATAGAATTTTTGAAAAACTCTTCCTGCATTCACTATGTAAGAATAACACCTAGTGCTTCTTTTAAAAAATAATAATAGTGAGATCTTGTGCTGTTATTTTCCTGGGCAAAAATGTTTAGAAGCTGGGACAATTTTGTAATTTTATACTTCCACCATTCCTTTGCTTATAAAAATCAAATTTCTATTAAAATAATACTGAATTGCATGCAAGATTAAACACACGAGGATAGTCAGCAATCTTTTGGAACTAAAAAACAAGTAAAGAATAGTGACTTTCACTGTCAGATACCTAAGTGTATTATGAAATAACAGTGATGAAACTGAGCGACAGAGAGCCCACAGGAATAAGTAGATAGTCCAAAATGGGAAAAAAATGCCTATAAAATCATTCTGGTCTTTAAAGCAATGGAGCAATTACGAACTATTTGATGAAGACAGTATTAGAGGAACAAGTGGCTAAGCCACTAGAGAAAGATAAAGTTAGGTTCCTATTTTCTCAGGGTTTACATAGAAATTAATTAAAAATATGAAACAAGTCTTAGTAAAGATACAGACCAATAGACACTTCCATTCCTGACTGGTGTGATGGAAAATAACACAACCATTCTGGAAAACTACTTGCCAACTTAGGAAGTTAAACATACATCGTGTTTGTGATCCAGCAATTCTACTCCTAGCTATTTGCCCAAGAAATATGAAAGTATGTTCCCACAAAAAGACTGGTATAAAAATGCTCACACTAGCTTTATTCATAATATGTAACAACATGGGTGAACCAGAAAACATTATGCTGGGAAGCAGGCCAGATACAACAAAGAACACAGTATATGGCTATGTTCACAGGAAGTTTTAGAATAGGCAGAGTTAATCCATGGTGATAGAAATCAGACCAGGAATGGCCTGAGGCCTGCAGGGTTTATGGGAAGAACGAACTAGAATAGGACATGAGGGCCCTTTCTCAGGAAAGAGAAATGTGCTCCATTTTCTTTTTTTTTTTAAAGTTTTATTTTTTTATTTATTTATTTTTTTAATTTTATTTTTTTTTTAAATTTTTATTGCATTTTAGGTTTTGGGGTACATGTGCAGAATGTGCAAGATAGTTGCATAGGTACACACGTGGCAGTGTGTTTTGCTGCCTTCTGCCCCCTCACCCATATTTGGCATTTCTCCCCATGCCATCCCTCCCCCGCTCCCCCCCGCTGTCCCTCCCC
>CM052649.1:9015017-9033233 GCA_028533165.1 Leontopithecus rosalia
ATTGCTGCATAATATTCCATGGTGTATATGTGCCACATTTTCATTGTAGTCATGCTTACATGAGTCCTGCATTTTCCAAAACTTGTCACTACAAACCTTATCAGAAGTTTCAAATTTTTCTCGATAAAAATTTATTGGGAAGGGTTTAGCATTTCAAAGAAAAGGCTGACAAATATAACTACTTCAAAATTTAAATTTCTATAGAATCAAAAAGACTATAATAAAAGATGAGTGATAAAGAAAAATATCAACTATGAGACTGAGTTAATTTAATTAACTTGATTCAGAGAGAAATCTTAAAATGAAAAAAACATGAAAACCTGATGAGCATCTCAAAGGAAAAATGAAGAAAGTTGTAAATAGGCAATTTATGAAAAAAATATATAAGCCCCAAACAGTATATTAAATGTATGATGAGCCAAGGGCTAATGTATTTCCAATAAGGGTTTATAGAAACAGAGAGCAAAGAAATACACTGTATATTTGGATTTTTAGAACAATAGGTAAAGTATAGTAATAAACAATTATCAAGAAAAAAAAAACAACACATGCTCAGTAAGTGTGTTAAAGTGTCTAGCCTCTCTAGAAATCAAGGAAATACAAACGGAAAAAGTGTCTGACCTTGCTTCTGCTTTTTCCTGCCTCTGGTTTGTTTGTGTTTTTGTTTTTCAGAACCACTGATTCTCAACTGAATGCCTGAAAAACTTTTATCAATGTTCAAGTTACCAACTTGGATGCCACTTAACTGGTAGCTTCCCCTGACTCTCCATGCTAATAGGAGCCCGGCTTTGCAATGCTATACCACTCGGTATGTCAGCCAAGTCATCTATCCAGTTTTCCTACAGTCCCCACAATATCAGTTCTGTTAGGTCCATGCTACACTCCAAGTGCCTGCCAAGCACCGTACCTGACACATGCAGGTGATTAATAAATATTCCTTGAACGTTTTATTAATGATATAGCATTTTCAAACTGGGAAAAACTAAAGAAAAATATCCAGTATTAGCAAGGTTTAACTTGAGGCACTTTTACTCACTACTGATAGAAGCATAAACAGTTACAATGTTTTCTGAAGATGTGTTAGATGGAGTTCTCCAGAAATGCTGAACCAGTTGCATAGGTAAAGAGAAATAATTTACCATAAAGAATTGGCACACATGATTATGTCCAAGATTTACAACTGGCCAGCTGGAGACCCAGGCCAACTGATGGGATAAGTTCTACTCTGAGTCTGAGTCTATCTCCAAAAGCAGGAGAAAATCAATGTCCTTCTCAAAGACAGGCAGGGAAAAACAATTCTTCTTGCTCAGCCTTTGATTCTATTAAGGACTTCAGCAAATTACATGAGGCCCAGCCACGATGGATAGGGCACTCTGATTGACTCAAACCTGTGATTCAAAAGTTAATCTCATCCAGAAACTCCCGCACAGATGAATACAGAATTAATGTTTAACAAATATCCGGGCACCCTCTGGCCCAGTCAAGTTGACATATAAAATGAACTATTGAAGAAGGTAAATTGCCAACATTTAATAGAAATCATGAAAATGCTTAACCTTTTTGATCTGGCAGTTCAGTCTTGAAGAATGCTGTCTAAGAAAATTAACAGAAAAGTGTCTCTGAATATCTGTTAATAGCATCTCTTTGTTCATTGGTTGTAAAATAAAAGAACCTAAAAGAGTGATTGAGGAAATTATAAATTACAATAAAATATAATTCAATATCTAATGATGATATTTAATATAGCCCTGTAATTATTGGCATGAAAACATATTCATAATATGTGAACTTTAAGTGTATCAATAAAGACAAATATAATATGATCCAATTTTAATTTAAAATGTACAATATATATGTATAGAAAAACTTCCAGAAACATACATTTAAAACTTAATGTGTTTCTTTGGGTCTAAAATTATGCATGAAGTTTTTTTTTCCATTTTGCTAACCTGATATTTCCTAGTTTTAATTTTAATTTAATTAATTCACTTAATTATGTAATTTTAAACAACCAAAAAACTAACCATGTGCTTTGAAAGCTTGACTTAGATAGGCTACATCTCAAAAGTCTGTTCCACTCAGGATTAAAATTGAAGCAATTAGCTTAGATCCTTTTTCCCCAAGCATTTCATATGCTGTCTACTAAAAATACCCAGCTCTGATTGCTTTGATCACCGGCCTAAACTATTCCTCCTGATGGGGCCTCAGCAGGGTAAGGGACACGATGATGTTTAGGTAGAGGATCAAAAGTGATCTGAAAAACTGACATATTCAATACAATGAAATATTTATCCGTACAATGAAATATTCAGCCTCAAAAGGAGGAAGAATTCTGACACATGCTACAACATGGAGAACGTTAAGCTGAGTGAAATAACCCAGACTCATGAAGACACATGCTGTACGATTTCAGTAAGATGAGTAGCTAAATTCTTAGAGACAGGAAGTAGAATGGCAGTCAACAGGGGCTGGTGGGGAGTGGGGAATGGGAAGTTACTTAATGAGTGCAGAGTTTTAGCTTCGCAAAATTTTAAAAGAGTTCTGGAGATCTGATGCACAACAATGTGAAGGCACTTAGCATTACTGAACTGTACACTGAAAAAATGATTAAAATGGTGCATTTTGATATATATATATATATTACAGTAACTCAAAAAACAAAGCTGACGTATCTGACCTGGGGAAAAATACAGAGTCACATAGATTTGACATGTTGAAGGATTTAGAACTAATGAGGGCTGACACAGTGGCTCAGTCTTCTTACCAAAACCAGGCTCCTCCCCTTCCTCCCACCACATTTTAAGTAGAGTTTTAGGCACATCAGAGCAATTAAGACAGATACTTCTATATTCTCACTCTTATCAACCCTGGAATGAAAGCAATAATAATAGCTAACACATACAGGGTGCTATTTGTTAGGTACTATTCAGAACACACTTTACATGCCTTGATTCAGATAATTCTCACAATTCTGTGAGGTAAGAACTATTATTAAATCTCATTTTATGGATGAGAAGCCTGTGTCTCAGAGAGGTTAAGAAATTTTCCCAAGGGCACCCAGCCTGCAGTGGGATAGCTACAGTGCAAACCCAGGCTTTCTAGCCCTAGAATCCATGTATGTAACCATTGTAACCACAATTCTCATACTTTAAGGAATCAACTGAAAGATTTGTCAAAGCTGTTTCCTACACTCCACCCCAAGATAGTGTGATTCAGTGGTTGGTGTGAGGGCCAGTGAATGTGCATCTTTGACGAGCTCACCAGCGCTGCCAACGCTGCTGAGCTGAGAGCTGACGCTGAGTAGAACAGGGATTGTAGCACACTGTAAGTGTTGCAATAAAGCACCCCAGTTATGTTCTGGAATTAAATCTAGTAAATAATCAATAATGGATGAGTTACCCACAGATCACATTAATTTACCCCAAATGACTTGCTATTGATATGCATGTAATTGGTAGCAATGTTAGCTGATAATCCAATTTAAAAGCTGTTCAACTACATTGCAGCAAGTATGAGGCAATGTGTTCTCATGACAAGCCTGCTGGGAATCTAGAGAAATGGAAAACCAAGGAATATTATTTAGTGTAAAACCACCATAACAGTACAACATGGTCTTCTAATCGCCAGAGCATCATTTTCAGAAGTTACAGGATATACAATACAACTACAGCACTCCACAAAATCCTCACACTCCCATTGCTCTCAGTCTATACGCTGCCTTTCCAGAAGAGGTTGCCTTGGATACAAGTATTGTCATGCCTGTAAATTTTATCCCCTGTGGCAAATTAGCAATTTGGCATCTAGGTTTAATAAATCTGTCTGTTATTAATTAACAAATCTAGTCTTTCTAGCAAGACTCATACCCACGAAAAGTGTGATAACCTCTGAGAAAATGGATAAAACCAGTTGGTGAACTATCAAAGTGGACGATTGTACCCTACACCTGTGTGACCCAGGGGAGCACAGGAACCCCGTGAACTACTCCCCCAGGGGAATGAGCAATATCCCTCTCTCTAGAGACCTTGGGACTGCAGGTAGTGAGGCTGGGTTCTGAAAAGATGCTTTCACATTCCCAGTTATGACTACCATTCAAGACTTAAACCAGCTGCCCTAGGGAGACAAATGACAGCCCCACATTTTAGTAATAGATCTCAGGCTTCACCTTTCTCATCAGGAACAATTCACCCAGCTTAGAAGCTCTGGAGCTGTTTTCCCACATCCCAAGGTCTTCTATCAGTTTGAGAGCCCCTAGAGATGGGCCACGCTCATGGCAAGGGGACACAGAGAGTCATACGACATCACCCAGGTAGGTCCACTGCAGTATGAGAAACAGGGGAGGGAAATGTTAGCTATTTAAAAATATTAGAAAAACACATGGTGTGAACATTTTTATTAGGTCATAAGGGGTCAGGCACACTAGAAGACTGTCATTTTATTACTGGATTATATTTTATACTACCCTGCCTGAACAAGACTCTCAGGATAGCACCAACAGATTTGGCTTGAATGACTTCTCCCTCATACTTTCCAATCACCTACACTTAAGGACCATTCCCCACCAACAGGAAATAGGCTTCAGGGGTTTTCCAGGTCATGTCACCCTTCAGTGAAGACTCTTAAACTCTCAAGATTCAGACTCACCTCCCTGAGCCCTGAGTTCACCCCAGTGAGTCCCTTGAGGCTGGGCAATAAATAACACTAAGCATTCATCTGCGAAGGAGTTCCTAAATAGGATAAAGTTGTTAAAAATATTTTTAAGAATAATTAAAAGGCATTATGGAAAATCCTGAAATATTTCTATACAGACAAAAAACAAGGTCAAATATTAACTCATTCTTTCTTGTGTAGAACATGCCCTACCAAGGTGCCCAGATTCCTTAATTAGTTGTTCTTTGTACCTAAAAGCTGACCAGCCTGGGAATTGAAACCCAAGGGTCACGATATCCTTAAAACCCATGCATCCAACCATCCTGTGCATCTTGCTAGTCTTGGCAGGCTGAATGATAGTCCCCCATGGATGTCCCTGTCCTATTCCCTAGGACCTGTGACTATGTCACCGTATATGGCAAAAGGGACTTTGCAGATATGATTAAGGCTACATACCTTAAGATGGAAAAAAAAACACCTTGATTATCTGAGTGGATCCAGTCTAATTGCATGAGTTCTTAAAATTGGAAGGAAAATGCAGGGAAGAGCATTACAGAGACAGTAACATGAGGATTTATTGTGAGTGGCTGGTTCTGAGCTGTAAGGACCAGATGCAAGAATCTGAGAGAGGTTCTAGGAGCTCAGGGCAGCCTTCAGTTGACAGCCAGCAAGCAAACAGGGACCTCAGTCCTACACCCCTAGAAACTAAATTGTGCCAACACCTGAATGAACAAGGTGATCTTTTTCTCCTACAGTCTCAAGAAAGGAGCACAGCACTGCCAACACCTTCATTTCAGGCTAGGGAAATCTGTACTGGACTTAAATAATTATAAAATAGTAATTTTGTGTTGTTTCAACCAACTACGTTTTTGGTCATTTGTTATGGCAGCAACATAAAATGAATGCACAGTTTTCATCCACGTTTTACTTTTAATTGAAATCTTAGCACTTTAACCAATCCTATTCTTTCTAGCTGTAGCCTCTTATCAGCGGGAATTCCAATTTTTTTTTGTAAAGCAATTCTCTGTATCTTTGTATACTAAACTTTCTATATTAAAAGCATCAGTAGATTTCATTGCTGAATTTCAGCCCAAATGAGCTGGGCTTGACTAATCACAGCAGGGTCATTTAGGAGTGATGTTAAACACACTCCTAAAGGTGAATGGATGCTCTGTTTTCTGATCTTAAAGGTGGTCTCAATTATGTTTGGCACTGATTGAAAAATGTGTTCTGGAATGCCTCGGGATGAAGGAAAGAAAAACAAAGATATTGATCTTCTAGCATCACAATCTGGTTTTAATATCAGTTGTCTACAGGATGAATCTGCTATTAGTGAATGATTTCCTCAAGTCTATTTTTAAGATCCCTTTAATGTGTCCATCTGCTAAATTATCTTTACAAATGAGGGGAATTTCAATGAACCCCTGAATTTCCTTGTTTATAAAACAAAAACTGGATCACATTCCTTATCTAGCGTGGTGATAAGAATTAATTTGCTATATACATATATCAGTGTGTGTACATAAATCATACATACAGATTTATATTACATATATACACGTGTACCAATCTGTATAAGCTAGTTTATGCTGCATCATTATCTTCTACCTCAAACAAACCACCCAAACTTAGTGCCTGAAACAGCCCAGGTTTACACCCTCAGCTCTGTGTGTCAGCAGTTTGAAGTGGATTCAGCTGGAGGTTCCTCTGTTGGTTTCGCCAGGGGTCACTCATGTAGCTGCAGTCATCTGGTGGCCCAGTTGGGACAGCATGGTCCAAGGCAGATCCATTCACATGCATGTGGATGTTGGTAGTCAACAGAAGTTGTGAAGCTTCAAAGGCATTCACCCAGAACAGCTTCTATGCCATGTCTCAGTTCCCCTTGATGTAAGTCACAAATACAGCCTAATTTCAGAAGAGTAGAGAAAGCAAACCTGCTCCTTTATGAGAAAAGCAGTAAGTCACATTGCAAAAGGGAAGACATGGTGGTGGGAAGAATTTGTGGCTATTTCAATAAGCCATCATCGCCCCCAAATCTCAAAGATTTATTTTTATTCCCACTGCATGACCATCATGGTTCACTGGGGGCTCTGCTGCCCGTCGTTGCTCATTCAGAAATGCAAAGGGATAGATGATTCTGCCATTCAGAGCATGCTGTGCTGGTTATCAGAACCAACGGGAAAATGACAGAGAAGTGGCCTGCAGGCAATTAAATACTTCTATCCAGGAGTGAGAGTTGTCACTCCCAGCCAATTCCAAGAAAGTCATATGGCCACACCTAACACCAGGGGAGTTGGAGGTGACTTCTTACAGGTACCTAAAAGAGGCAAACTCAAGTACGAATAAGTAGTTCTAACAGGTAGCACAGCACACATCCCTGCACTCACACACACACACTCATAATTGACATGAATCTAATAGTTCGACACAGGCAGCTCAAACATTTGGAACTACCCAAAACTCTATCAGTGTTCTGGAAATGATATTCTCTGACTATAACTCAGTTAAAAAAGAACAAGAAGATTGACAGTGTTTTTGTTATTTCCATAAGAAATTTTGTTAAGAAAACACTTTTTTGATTAGTTCCAGAGATAATGATGTAAACAGAATTCACTTGTCAATATCCAATTACTTTTGATCAGATATGGAGGGATTGTATCTACAGAGTCAAAAAATCTATTGTCATTTTGAAGTCAGTGTATTATCATTTCTTTGTAATTCCAAGCTGTGGTACTTAGGGATGTCCTCAAATAGTCTAACTTTTCATCCTTCTGGTTGTACTGTCATCCACTTAAATGTGATCATGTGACTTTCTTTAGTCAATAACATTCTACATTACGCTTGCATGCTATTCTACACTATAAAGCATTATTATATATATATTAACTCATAAAATTATCAGGATAATAATTGGAAATTAGCTTAATCTCATGCAAACTTTGCAAAACAAAGATGATTCTACAAACAATATATGTACTCAAAGAAAAACAGGCAAGACAAATGATACTGAATCACCACAATTTCCAACTAAAATTGTTGGACTCAACTAATGGCAAAAAATTTTTAAAAACTGAACTCAAAGTAGAAAAATAATATATTTTAATTGTATTATTTTCTTAATCTTTTCTTATTTTTAATGTTAGAATATTTGCAAGTCTATAATGAACGAGGAGAGATTTATAAATTCTAGCTCCCTTTAATAGCTCCACTTTTTTAGAGATGTAAACCTTTTTCTTCTAAGAAGAAACTTTTCACCTCATTAGAAGATTATACTAATATTTACCCCAGCCCAAATTAGGGAAGGTTTATGTTGTTGTTGTTTAACTTAATATGCTACCCACATTAATTAGCTATACTGAGCTTGCTTTCTTATTTTCTCTTAGTATCCCATATTTATAAAGATACGTGCTATTTCTCAATCAGGTTAAATGGCAGTCCTTGTACTGGGTTGAGTGTGACCCTCAGAAAAGTCTTAAACTCTAGAACTGGTGAATGTGACTTTATCGGGATAAAGAGTTTTGCAAATGTAATTAGGCTAAAATTTTTGAGATGAGATTATCCTGGATTACCCAGGTAAGCCCTACATCCAACAACCAGTGTCCTGAAAAGAGACATAAGAGGGGAAGGCTATGCAAAGACAGAGGCAGAGACTGAAGCAATGTTCTATAAGCCAAGGACTGTCAACAATTGCCCACAACTCCCAGAAGCCAGGAAGGGGCATGGAAAGGATTTTCCTCAGAGCCTCCAAAACACTCTTAGCACCTTGATTCTGGACTTCTTATCTCCAAGACTGTGAGATAATACATTTATGTTGTTTTAAGTCACTAAAGTTTGTGGTGGTTTGCTGCAGCAGTCCTTGGGAACTCAGCAGCCCCTATCGCACCAGGCCTCCCTCGTCACCCCAGGCTGGCTTTCCCTGCCACCTCTTCTATATTGGCATTTCTTAACAAGCCAGCAGGGCCATCACCTCACTATCTAAAATTCATTTCACAGTCTAGCCCCCTTTGAGTTCTGTAGAAAAGCAGAGGTTGTTATATCAAATACATCAGATGTCAATTGCAAATTTAAATTTTTAATCATGCTTTCTTTTAGGTACTGTGATGCGGTTTATGCCGAAACATTTGAGCTCTACTCTACATGCAGGGTACAAGGGACAGGAGAGAAAGAAAAATGAGCCGTGCACAGTCCCTCCCCTGCCAGGCAGCTATATGAACATATTAGCTATAAACCACAGTATATAGTCTATGCTGATTTCCAATTTCTTTGCTCCTGTTCTGTTTTCCAGGACTGAAAGTTGCCTCTAGAAGATGCCACATTCTGCTATCGGTTATTTTCTTCCACCCATTAAAATGCAAATTGGCATCTCTATGCAACATGTGACGGGTTTGGATAAACCATGGATTCTATCCTCTCAATTCTTTACTGATTGAATTTTAATCTGGATTTTCTATCAAAACACAGCCTATTCCTCTAGGTTCAGATAAAGTACCACATCCATAATTAAAGGTCTCACTATTACCCCCTTACAGTATGATTTTTATACCTGAGAAATGTGATTACCTTTATTTAACTTATTATGTTTTGGTCACCATGATTTCATTTAATCTTCAGGAAACACCTGCCATTAACCACTCTTTCCAAATGAGGAAACAAACTTGGCAGTGTTCAGGAACTTGTCTAAAGTAACTGCATTAGTGAGCTGGAGATGCATAACAAAGTCCCACAGACTTAACAGCTTAAAACATCAATTTATCTCACAGTCCCACCAGTTAGGAGTTCAACCCAGAATGACTGGATTCTCTCCTCAGCATCTTCAAGGTGTCAGCGGGGCCACATTCTTTTCTGGAAGATCCACTTTCAAGGTCCTCCTTATTGTTGGCAGAATTCAACAACGGTGGGACCGAGATCCCATTTTTTGACACACGACCTCCATCTGTGAGCAAGCCATGACTTATCAAGCCCTGCTCATGCCTTGGTTCTCTCTAGCTTCCTCTCTCTGCTTTTAAGGTCTCCTGCTCCTGTGATAACATTGAGGCCATCTGAAAACTCCAGGAGCATCTCCTCATCTCAAAATCAACTGATTAGTAGCCTTAATTACATGTGCAAAGTCTCTTTGCCATGTACAGTAACATTTCCCTGGATGTGGCATCCTATCATCTCAGTTCCCAGTGATTGGGGTGTGGAATGTTCTGGCGCCATGATTCTGCTTACCATAGTTATTCACAATCAGTAAGGGACAGACCCGGGATTTAAGCCTAAATTTGTTTTAGTCTCTGTACCATGTCCTGCTTCCTCTCTAAGACATACCTTAAACTAAAGCTGCAGATGTTGGTGAGATGGTAGAGTATGATGTCTCAGACCACAGCCTCTGGGCGGCCCTGCCTGAAGGCAAATCCTCTGCCCTCTAATTGGTAGAATTAATATAATAATGCCTGTTTCTAGGATTGTTATGAGAATTCAATGGCTTAATACTCAAAAAGGGCTTGTATATCACATTGTCTGGCACACAGTAAGCATTGCAAGAGGTATGTTAAATAAATAAAAATAAATGAACATAAGACAACAGAGAAAAAGGACAAGGGTGTAGAAGGCATTTTGCCCATTTATTACACCATGACAATTGACAACCTTTTTAAAGGTGAAATATTTGTAATTGTAACATTACCCTACTTTTGAGCTAATAGTTTAAGATGCAGCTTTGCTAGGCTTCAACCTACTTTTGGGCAATGAGTATGATTTATATGCATTAGATACTTACTAATAAATTGAGGAACTGGATTCAGGAAAGTTATATAACAAGAACTTCATGATTTTTTTAAATATCACCTATTTCCAGGCAAATTACTGGTGGGAAAATAATTATAAGGAGAGATTAAAAAAATATATTTTAATGAAATATTTTTAATGAATTTGGAGACAGTTTTATTTATTGAAGCAGCTGCTCTGTCTGGAAGCAAAATCACAATCTAAGTAAGAATGAGTTACAGTAATCTCTGTGACTGAAAGAACTTTGATGGGCCTCAGGTACCGGAGCGGACATAGCAATAGATGCTGGGTCTGAGGTGTGATAGGGAGGGCTCTCTGAAGCTCACATCTGCCCCTAAAATGCCACATCCCCTGGCCAACCACTGCTATGCTCTTAATGTCTACAAAATTTCTTCATTGATATTCATTATATCTGGAAGGAGGAACGAGAGGCTTCATCAATGAAGGAGCATCCAGGAATTTATCAGACGGTTAAGAGAAATGAAAGCCTGATTTCTCCCTTGATGATACTTACAGAAAACAGATTCAAATATACTACTAAAATCATGGCACTGAGTAAGGGTAGGAAAAAAAATAGGTTGTATGTCTTCCTATTGCTGGGTGGGCTGGGGACAAAGGAAACAAAAACTGTATCTGCAGATAATACAGAAATGAAAGAAGAAAACAGAAAGCAAGGAACAAGAAGGCAAAACTAACAGGTAACAGGAGTTACAATAACAAATGTGAGTTGAACTCACTTACAAAACAAAAGATTCACAGCATCATAAAGGAAACTCTATTATAAACCATCCCAGGTGTATCCCGCCTAAAATAAAATGATATGTGGTTTAAAAATAAAGTGATGGTAAAATATATCAGGCACACGAAATAAAACACAGAAAAGTAGAGATAGTGATATTAACTAAAAAAATCAAACTCAAGGCAAAATTGTTTTAAAAAGATAAAAAAGGTCCTTAAATGAGGATAACAGGTATGTTCCAAAATAAAAATACATGACATAAAATATTTTTATTGTCTTCTTGAGTCCTTTTTTTCTACAAATTTTAATACATGCATACCATGTGCCTGGCATAGTGTTAAAAACTAGAAATACACTTAAACTAGACATAGTATGGTCAGGGCTTATCGGTTTTGGCTTCAGCACTCCCAATTTTGCCTGAACTTGCAGATGCCTGTTGTCCAGGGAAACAACCTGATGACAGGGTGGGTACCTCCAGGTACCCCCACCTCTCTAGCCAGGGAAGCTACACCTGTTAGAGCTTCCAGCCCAGAGGCTCTACTTCTGCCTGAATTTGGCAAGAGGCAAAGCCTCCTGTTGCCCTTGAAATACCTGGATGGCAGGACAGGCAACTCTATCCACCTTACTTCTTGTAGCCAGACAGGTCGCACCTGCTAGAGCTTCCTGCCCAGTGGTCTCACTTTTGCCTGAATTCCGCAGGTAGGCATAATCCTATGCTCCCCCTGGAAGCCCCTGGACATCGGATTATGGCTGACCTGGAAAGAATACACCCTGTCTGACAGCTTTGGCCCCTGACAGAGGGAGATACATGGAGCAGAACACTCAAAAAAAGAAATGTGGGCATGAAGATGGTAATCAAAGAGGGCTCCTCCAAGACCCAGGAGTGAACTAAATTGAAGCTAGCCAACTGAACCCACTTTATATCACAACAAAACCCCCAAGAGCATTGAAGAAAATAAAAACAAGGTCAGGCACGGTGGCTCAACCCTCTAATCCCAGCACTTTGGGAGGCCGAGGTGGGTGGATCATGAGGTCAAGAGATTGAGACCATCGTGATCAACATGGTGAAACTGCATCTCTACTAAAAATACAAAAAAAAAATAGCTGGACATGGTGGTGCGTGCCTCTAATCCCAGCTACTTGGGAGGCTGAGGCAGGAGAATTGCCTGAACCCAGGAGGCAGAGGCTGCGGTAAGCTAAGATCGCATCATTGCACTCCAGCCTGGGTAACAAGAGCGAAACTCCGTCTCAAAAAAAAAAAAAAAAAAAGAAAAGAAAAGAAAAACAAACAAACTCACCTGAAGGATAGCAATTTCAAAGATTGAAGGAACACCAGCCCACACAGATGACAAAGAATCAATGCAGGAATTATAACAACTCAAAAGTCAGAATATTTCACTTCCAAAAAACCACACTAGTTCCCCAGCAATGGTTCTTAACCAGGCTGAAATGTCAGAAATAGAATTTAGAATATGGATCAGAGCAGAGATCATTGACATCCAGGGGAAAGTTAAAACCCAATGCAAGGAATCTAAGGAATACAATAAAATGATGCAGGAGATAAAAACAAACTGATCTGATAGAGTCGAAAAACTCACTTAATAATTTCATAATACAATACAAGTATCAACAGCATAAACTTCCAAGCTGAGGAAAGAATCTCAGGCCTTAAAGAGCAGTTGTCTGAAATAATTCAGACAAAAATAAAGAAAACAATAAAGAAGAATGAACAAAACCTTTGAGAAATATGGGACTATGCAGAGACCAAATCTAAGACTCATTGGCATCTTTGATCCCTCCTTACAGAGGAAGAGAAAGCAAGCAACAGGAAGACATGTTTGAAAATATCATCAACTAAAATTTTCCCAACCTTGCTAGAAAAGCCAATATTCAAATCAAGAAAATGTGGAGAACCCCTGCAAGATACCTTACAAGGTGGCAATCCCCAAGACACTTATCTCCAGACCCTCCAAGGTCAAAATGAAAGAAAAAATGATAAAGACAGATAGGTCACCTACAAAGGGAATTCCATCAGGCTAACAGCAGACCTTACAGCAGAAAGCTTAAAAGCCAGAAGAGATTAGGAGCCTACATTCAACATTTGCAAAAAAGAGTAATTCCAACCAAGAATTTCATATCTGGCCAAACAAAGCTTCAAAAGAAAAGGAGAAATAAGATCCTTTTCAGATATGCAAATCTTAAGGGAATTTGTTACCACTAGACCTACCTTACTAGAGGTCCTTAAGTGAGTGCTAAATATGGAAAGGAAAGACCATTACTGGCCAGCACAAAAGCACACTTAAGTACATAGAGCATCAACACTATAAAGAAACCACACAATCAAGTCTGCATGGTAACCAGCTAATAATATGATGACAGGATCAAACTTGCACATATCAATATTAACCTTGAATTTAAATGGGCTAAATACCCAACTAAAAGGCAGAGTGGCAAGTTGTATAAAGAAGCAAGACCAAAATATATGCTGTCTATAAGAGACTTATCTCACATGTAAAGACACCCATAGGTGCAAAGTAAAGAGAGAGAGAAACATTGGCAAAGCAAATGGAAAACAGAAAAAAGCAGGAGTTTCTATTCTAATTTCAGACAAAACAGAGTTTAAATCAACAATGATTTAAAATGACAAAGAATGGAATGAGAGAAAGGTAAAGAAGACCTAACTATCCTAAATAAATGTGCACCCAACAGGACCACCCAGATTCATAAACCAAGTTCTCAGACACCTTTAAAGAGATTTGATGACTATTATTAGACCGTTATCAAAGTCTGACATTGTTAGTCTGACAGTATTAGACAGATCATCTAAACAGAAAACTAACAAAGGTACTCAGAACTTTATCTCAACGTTTGACCAATGGACCTAAGAAACATCTACAGAACTCTCCACCCCAAAACAACAGAATATATATACTTCTCATCTGCACATTACACATTCTTGTAAAATCAACCACACAATAGCCATAAATAGTCTTCAGCAAATTTTAAAAAAACAAAATCATACCAAACTCTCAGACCACAGCACAATAAAAATAGAAATAAATACGAAGAAAATCACTCAAACCCATACAACTAAACAACCTGCTCCTGAATGACTTTTGGTAAACAATGAAATTAAGGTAGAAATCAAGAAATTATTTGAAACTAACAAAAACAAAGATAAAGCACACTAGAATCTCTGGGACACAGCTAAAACAGTGTTAAGAGGGAAGTTTAGAGCTGCAAAGGCCCATATCAAAAAGTTAGAAAGATCTCAAATTAACAAGTAATGTCACAGCTAGAGGAACCAGAGAAACAAGCTGGAACAACCCCCAAAGGTGTCAGAGGACAAGAAATAACCAAAAGCAAAATGGAACTGAAGGAAATGAAGACACACACACACACACACAAAACACATAAAAGATCAAAGAATCTAGAAATTGATTTTATGAAAGCATAAATAAGATTGTTAGACAACTAGCTAGACTTTAAAAAAAGAGAAGATCAAAATAAATATAAGGAGAAAAATTTAAAAGGGGCTGTTACTACCAACCCCACAGTAATACAAAAACCCTCAGGGACTACTATGTACACCTCCATGTACACAAACTAGAGAAACGAAAGCAAATGGATAAACATGGAAATATACAACCTCTCAAGATTGAACCAGGAAGAAATTAAATCCCTGATCAGACCAATAATGAGTTCCATCAAATCAAGTTTAGCCTAAAGCTGCCTCCTTACATTTTTCAAGTTTGGCCTAAAGGTTTCTCTTCACTAGTGAACCCAAATGGAGATATTAACAGACTGTAACTTACTCTTGTGCCAATCACTGAGTTTTGCCCAATCAAAGGGGGCAAATGTCGAAACTGTGTTTGAATAAGACAAATGCTGAGCTGTTTCTGTATCTCACCACTGTTTTCTGTATGTCACTTTCCTTTTTCTGTCTATAGATCTTCCACCGTGTGGCTGCACTGGTGTCTCTCTGAGCCTACTCTGGCTCAGAAGGCTGCCCCCTTCATGAATCATTCTTTGCTTAAATAAACTCTGCTAAATTTAATTTGGCTAAGGTTTCTCTTTTAACAGTTCTAAAACTGAAGCAGTAATAAAAAGCCTTCCAATCAGGAAAGCTCAGAACCAGACAGATTCACAGCCAAATTCTACGAGATATAGAAAGAAGAGCTGGTAGAAACTATTCCAAGAAATTAAGAAGAAAGGACTCCTCCCTAACTCATTCTATGAAGGCAGGATCATTCTGATACCAAAACCTGGCAAAAATATAACAGCAACAAAAATAAACTGTAGGTAAATATCTTTGATGAACATAGAGGCAAAACTCCTCAACAAAATTCTAGCAAATCAAGTCCAGCAGCACATCAAAAAGCCAATCCACCATGATCGAGTAGGATTTATGCCTGAGATGCAAGGTTGGTTTGACTTATGCAAATTAATAAATGGCATTCACCACATAAACAAAAGTAAAAACAAAAAGCACATTATCTCAATAGATGTAGAAAAGACTTCTGATAAAATTCAGCATCACTTCATGTTAAAAACCCTCAACAAAGTCGGCATTGCAGGAACATACTTCAAATAATAAGAGCCATTGATGACAAATCCATAGCTAACATTGTCCTGAATGGGCAAAAGCTGGGAGCATTCCCTTTGAAAACAAGAACAAGACAAGGATTCCAACTCTCATCACTTTTATTCAACACAGTACTAAAAATTCTAGCCAGAAAAATCAGGCAAGAGAAATAAAGAAAATGCATTCAAATAGGAAAAGAGGAAGTTAAGCTATCTCTGTTGGCAGACAATATGATTTATAACTAGAAAACCCCATAGTCTCTGATCAAAAGCTCCTAGACCTGATAAACAACTTCAGCAAAGTTTCAGGATACAAAATCAATGTAAAAAATTGCAACATTTCCATACGTCAACAATGTCCAATATGAGAGGCAAATCAAGAATGCAATCCCATTCACAACAGCCACAAAATGAATAAATACCTAAGAATATAGCTAACCAAGGATTTGAAAGATCTCTACAATGAGAATTACAAAACTCTGCTTGAAGAACTCAGAGATAACACAAACGAATGGAAAAACATTCCATGCTCGTGGACAGGAACTATCAGTATCACTAAAATGGCCATATTATCCAAAGCAATTTACAAATTCAATGCTATTCCTATCAAACTACCAATATCATTCTTCACAAAACCAGAAAAAACTATTTTAAAATTCACATGGAACCAAAAAAGAGCTCCAATGGCCAAGGCAATCTTGAGTAAAAAGAATAAAGCTTGAGGTATCCCATTACCCAACTTCAAACTATACTACAACACAACAGTAAACAAACCAGCATGGTACTAGTACAGAAACAGGCACATAGACCAATGGGACAGAAGAGAGAGGCAGAAATAATACCTCACACCTACAACCATGTGGTCTTTGATAAAGTCAACAAAATCAAGCAATAGGGGAAGGGCTCCCTATTCAATAAATGATGCTGGGATGACTGGCTAGCCATAGCAAAAGACTGACATTGGACCCCTTCCTTATATTATACACAAATTTTAACTGAACATAAATCCAGTAGTTAAATGTAAAACCAAAAACTGTACAAACCCTTGAAGATAACCTAAGAAATGCCATTCTGGACATAGGTCCTCACAAAGATTTCATGATGAAGATGCCAAAAGCAATTGCAACAAAACCAAGATCGACAAATGGGATCTAATTAAACTAAAGAAATTCTGCATTGAAAAACACATGATCAACAGAGTAAACAGACAACCTACAGAATAGGAGAAACTATTTGCCCAAAGGAATAGAAATCTTTCTCCCATAAACCCATAAAGACACATGTGCATGTATGTTCATTGCAGCACTGTTCACAACAGCAAAGACATGGAATCAACCTCAATGCCTATCAGTGGCAGACTGGATAAAGAAAAGGTGTTACATATACTCCATGGAGTTCTATACAGCCATATTAAGAATAAGATCATGTCCTTTGCAGCAATATGGAAGAAGCTAGAGGCATTATCCTAAGCAAACTAATACAGGAAAGGAAAACCACATATTGCATGATCTCAGTTATACATGGGAGCTAAATGTTCAGAACAAATGAACACAAAGAAGGGAGCAATAGATACTGGGGCCTACTTAAGGGTGGATGATGGGAGGAGTGAGAGGATCAAAAAGCTACCTAGTGGGTACTACTATTTTTATTACCTGGGCGATGAAATAATCTGTACGTCAAGCCCATGTGACATGCAATTTACATATATAACAAACCTGCACATGTACCTCTGAAGCTAAAATAAAAACTAATAAGTAAATAAAAAGTTCAGGCTTAAAAGTATGTTAATATGTTCATAATTTAAATATACATGCAGAAGAAAGTCGGTGCAATGGGATATGACAAAGGCTAACTGTGTAGACATTATGGTTTCTTTTCCTTATTTATGCTTTTACCTATTTTATAATTTTCTACACTAATAAATGTTATAAAATAATAACATATTTCTGTCTAAGTGGCTTCTTTAAACCCTACTCACTATTTATTTATTTATTTATTTATTATTTTTTAGGACTTTAATGTTCATTTATTTTTCCGTAAAGTTCCACTTTTCTTTAAAAGTCATTTAAAAACTATATCCAGTAATAAATCTGAAAGTATTTATTTATTTATTTTTTCTTTTTATTGCATTTTAGGTTTTGGGATACATGTACAGAACATGCAAGATAGTTGCATAGGTACACACATGGCAGTGTGTTTTGCTGCCTTCTGCCCCTTCACCCACATTTGGCATTTCTCCCCATGCTATCACTCCCCCGCTACCCCCCTGCTGTCCCTCCCTTATTTCCCCCAATAGACCTCAGTGTGTAGTACTCCCTTCCCTGTGTCCATGTGTTCTCATTGTTCATCACCTGCCTATGAGTGAGAATATACGGTGTTTCATTTTCTGTTCTTGTGTCAATTTGCTGAGAATGATGTTCTCCAGATTCATCCATGTCCCTACAAAGGACACGAACTCATCATTTTTGATTGCTGCATAA
>CM052649.1:9033733-9059622 GCA_028533165.1 Leontopithecus rosalia
AAACAAGCCCATCTAAAAATGGGCAAAGGAAATGAACAGACACTTTACAAAAGAAGACATACATGAGGCCAACAAACATAGGAAAAAATGCTCATCATCACTGGGCATTAGAGAGATGCAAATCAAAACCGCATTGAGATACCATCTCATGCCAGTTAGAATGGCGTTCATTAAAAAATCTGGAGACAACAGATTCTGGAGAGGATGCAGAGAAATAGGAACACTTTTACACTGCTGGTGGGAGTGTAAATTGGTTCAACCATTGTGGAAGACAGTGTGGCGATTCCTCAAGGACCTAGAAATAGAAATTCCATTTGACCCGAAATCCCATTACTAGGTATATATCCAAAGGACTATAAATCATTCTACTATAAGGACACATGCACACGAATCTTCATTGCAGCACCGTTTACAACAGCAAAGACCTGGAATCAACCCAAATGCCCATTGATGATAGACTGGACTGGGAAAATGTGGCACATATACACCATGGAATATTATGCAGCAATCAAAAATGAGGAGTTCATGTCCTTTGTAGGGACATGGATGAATCTGGAGAACATCATTCTCAGCAAATTGACACAAGAACAGAAAAGGAAACACCGTGTATACTCACTCATAGGCAGGTGATGAACAATGAGAACACATGGACACAGGGAAGGGAGTACTACACACTGGGGTCTATTGGGGGAAATAGGGGAGGGACAGCGGGGGGGGAGCGGGGGAGGGATGGCATGGGGAGAAATGCCAAATATGGGTGAAGGGGCAGAAGGCAGCAAAACACATTGCCACATGTGTACCTATGCAACTATCTTGCATGTTCTGCACATGTACCCCAAAACCTAAAATGCAATAAAAATTTTAAAAAATAAAATAAAATAAAATTGAGTGTAATAGCTGCTGGTTTGAGACTTGTTAAATGATAGCTATAAAGTATTCTATTTGTTTTTGCACTTTTAAAGTATAGCAAATACTGTTGAAATTCATTGAATATTTTTGGCAAATAGAAGAATTCTTTGTTTTCATATTGGATCTCTAAATGTATATGATATATTTTTTTCTAATAAATGGTGGGAAAACTGGCTAGCCACATGTAGAAAGCTGAAACTAGATCCCTTCCTTACACCTTATACTAAAATTAACTCCAGATAGATTAAAGACTTAAACATAAGACTTAACACCATAAAAACCCCAGAAGAAAACCTAGGAAAAACCATTCAGGACATAGGCATAGGCAAGGACTTCATGACTAAAACACCAAAAGCATTGGCAACAAAAGCCAAAATAGACAAATGGAGTCTAATTAAACTAAAGAACTTCTGTACAGCAAAAGAAACAATTATTAGAGCAAACTGGCAACCAACAGAATGGGAAAAAAATTTTGCAATCTACCCATCTGACTAAGGGCTAATATTCAGAATCTACAAAGAACTAAACCAGATTTACAGCAAAAAAAATGAACAAACCCATTCAATAGTGGGTCAATGATATGAATGGACATTTATCAAAAGAAGACACACTTTAATTCATCATCATATAATTTACTTTATTTCCCACCCTGTTAATTCAGCTCAACACTTTATAAAATGTTTTTATCACATATTAAAAACAAATTTTATGTAATGTCTCTTCACTTCCCCAGAAGCCTTTCTCTCCCTGCTTCTCATGGCTGCTGGCTGCCTCTTTTCCTGTGTCCTGCAGGCTCCACTCAGAGTCAGGCTCCGGTTGGCACGGTTAATTTCTGATTGAGGCATGGATCCTCACTGAGGTCTCGAGATGACATCCTAGCACTTTCTCAGTGTTTGGTTGTGGTCTTTTTCCTTCCTGTGGCCATTCTCAGGGGACAGAGTCATGGAGAAGTCACAATTCAATTCTTCTTCTGGCAATTCTTCAAGTGTGGGTCTCTGGACTCCAAGCAGCCATAGTGGTGCACCCAAGCCCCATTTTAGATGATCAGAGGGAGGTTTGTCCATCTTCAGATCTTCAATACGCAGCATCTAGGCCCATCTTGCCCCCCTCCCTTTCTAGTGGATTCTGTAGGAAACGTCAAAGGTCATCCAACCTTAATTTACCTAAATTTATCTCAACCCAGTTCCATCTACTGAGACTTGGTGCAAACTTCTTCCCATGTGCCAAAAATAGAAATGGAATCAGGACTTCATCCAAGATTTTTTGTTTGTTTTGTTATAAATTTTTCAGTTGCCCTGTATCTTCAACATTGTTTCATTGAGAAGGGAATTGAGGTTTTCTCAGGACTATAGCAAGATGACAACTAAAACTGCAAAAACAGTAATCGCGTTATTACTAATTATAGTCAGAGCAGCAATAATAGCAGTGATTTTGTTAGGAGCTTCCCATGGACTAGGCATGAATAATTGAATTGTTTTAATCTGCTCTGTGAGATCAGCAACATTACTGCTTCCTTTTTACAGATAGAAGTCACATACTGGTGAGTAACCACCTTAAGTCCCACAGCAGGTAAACAGTGCCCTTGGGATTTGACCCAGGTGGTTACTGCCAGAATCAGCACCATGAACTGGAAGGAGAAAGGATTTTACATATCATTTAACCTACTCCTAGAGCTCAAGAGTAAAACACTGAATGATGTCATGGGTTTGAGAAAAATCATTTAATAGTGAAATAAAATGATAAAAATTAAAACTTTGGTAAATTCTACAGAAAGAGGCAAATCCATGTGATGACTCCCACAGATGATTAATGATCAAAATTTAAGCAATGTAATAAAAAGAATTCAAGAGTAATTGTTTCAACAGTTATTAAGTTGATTTTTACACATCAGCCTCCTCAATGTTTATGTTAGAACTGACATAAATTATTGGCAAAATATATCATGACTTACAAAACTCGATTTAAAATAAGATAACGTGAAAGATCTACGATTAAGATCAGACAATAGAAACTCATTAGAAAGAAATGATCCTTTGACATTTTTCTCTCACAGATTTACGGGGGGGATGAAAGGAGAAAATATACTTCAAACACAAAATGACATCTATTAACATGTTTGAAGCCCACATTAAGAAAATCTTTGTTGTGTAAGTAGGGAAACAAAATCTCATTTTGTTATTATTTTACTTTTTTGTGTACAGAACATCTTTTTCTTCCAAGGCTTTGGTTTGGTGGCGCTGAAGCTGAACACGAGAAGTCGTTTTTGGTTTACCTCTTGTTTGATTTGTAACTACTCGCAGTCAATTCCCTTTGATCTCTTATTCATTTTCTCCACATTTTCATGCATTAAAAAGTGTTTGATTTTGTGTTTTTTTGTTGTTACAATTTATCATCTGCTTTCTTATTGTCGACAACTGCAAACATCTTTGATGCCACATTTAAAAGCGTTAGTTTTCTGATTGGTTTCTGTCTTCATTTTGGTAGAGGGGACCTAATTAGTTACAAATCTTCCTTTGTGAATTACTAAGAAGTGGTTTTCCCGTGTAGTAATACCAGACCAGTAATAGCTAAATTGGATGCCTCTCAGGGGAAAAACTAAAAAGCTCGTTCTTCTCAATTTACCTTTGTAATTTCTTTGAAGATACACCTGGAGGTGAGGGTTACTGAGTTATCATAGCCAGTTTAATTCTATTGAAATGTATTGCATTCTAAATTGTTGAGCATAGTAACAACTGGCCATATTATTTAAACTGCTATGTAACAGCCAACATTGTATACAAACCAGTCTAACTGACCAAGCATCAGTTAACTGCGGTGTGATACAAACATATTTTTTTAAAGGCAACCTAGTTGGCAATCTCACTTGGGGGACAGAAAACATCTTGACAGAGATCATGGTGCTATTAGTATTGGACGAGGGATATAGATAATAGAAATTTAAGAAATGTATGTGTTTATTATTTTGTCTATTATATTCTTGTCTGTATATTTTGCCTCTTTATTAAAAAAAAAACAGACTTAAGGAAGCTTTAACAATTTTTTTTTCTTTTTTGAGATGGAGTTTTATTCTTGTTGCCCAGGCTGGAATGTAATGGCACAATCTTGACTCACTGCAACCACTGCCTCCAGGGTTCAAGCAATTTTCCTGCCTTAGCCTCCCAAGTAGCTGGGATAACAGGCGTGCACTACCACGTCCAGCTAATTTTGTATTTTCAGTAGAGATGGGCTTTCACCATGTTGGTCAGGCTGGTCTTGAACTCCTGATCTCAAGTGATCCATCCACCTTGGCCTCCCAAAGTGTTGGGATTACAGGCAGGAGCCATTGTGCCTGGCCAAGAGACCAAATTTTTAAAATAAGCATTGTACAATCTATATATTCATCAGAATTTATGTTAATATCTATTTGTTTTTCACTTTGGGGGTATAAAGGCAGAAAGCCATCTCAGCTGTACTTGGCAATCACTGTGGAGTGTTTTGCTCATGCCCAGAGAGGTTCATGCAGTGATGAGGAATAGCCCTTGAAAGCTCTTCTTCTGGAAATGGCTGGCTGGAAGTGTCAGATGGGAGAGGAGAGGAGGAAGAGAAAATGAGGGAGGAAAACTCCATAGAGACAGATAAGCCAAATGAGCCAGTCTTCAGCCTGTGCCCCAGATTGTCATCCTCCGTGGTGAATAAATTTTTAAAAATAAGGAAATCAGGGTGGAGGTAAAAAAATAAAATATGGTTGGGATGAGGCTTATATACAAAGAGAGCAGCAAATCAGGCTCTGAATCACATAAAGGAAATCATGCTGTGTCGTGGACTCCATAGTGTCTGTCAACATAAAGGCTTATCCAAGGAGGCCTGGCTATTTTAGGCCTGCAGGTCTGGGAGAAGGTCTTCTTGTTATTTCATGAAGACAATGCCCTATGGTATTAGGAAGGACGTTATTCACAATAGTTCTACTGCAAAGTAAGTGAGGAATTGCAGAGCTCTTTTGTTCAGGATGCCTTACTGGAAGCAGGTGGCAGAACCCAAGGTGCAGTATGGTATGAACATCTTAAAAGGGAATAAGTTTTGTGACCAGGTGTACAGCTTTCTGATGATTCAAGAATATTCAAATATTCAAGAACATTTACAACCACTGGGTTTCATAGGAATGAACTTTTTTGGGGAAGCAACTGAATAGCCCCCAAAAATTGTACACAGAAACATGATTGTGTAGCACAAGGTTGAAAGTACCTTCCTTCACCAGGCTGAAAGTGTGTGGCCTTCCATTTTGAGAAGCACAAATCTGGAGCAAGGGTGCACTGTTCCCCTCAGACAGTCCTGTGTCTATTGTTTGCCTCTGAACTAATAGCTGGTGATCCTTGCTTGGTGCTAAGCTGCAGGTGTGCTCTGACTGGCAGGTAGAGTGCAGTTGTCCTTTGACACCTACCAAGAAGGAAACACAAATTTTGATGCTCACTGGAGCTGGAGTGAGCATGAGTGCAGACTGAGGAGCCAGATGAGGACATAAGCCCAGAGACGAGGCCAAGCCCACGGGGATGAGAGAAGAGCGGAGAACAGAGCTCCATGGCCTCCAAACGCTGGAGAAGAGATGACTCATTTCAATCCACAGTGCAAAGGGGCACGGGGTGGAGAATATCTCATCCCCATTTTATCCTTCTGGAAATTATTATCTGATATGCCCAGACCTGATTCTGTGCTTCATTATTAAGGGACAAGGACTCTAGGGACATTTTCTTTTAAAGTCTAAATTGAGTAAGTTCCTATTTATAGAACCAGAAACTCAGATCTGAAAACATCAAACATCTCCGTTTATTTCACTAAGTAACATGCATGTAAGGGTTCCGCCTTTCCTTAGCTGGAGCACAGGCCCCACCCTGGCCAGCCCCAGGCTGGCTGTTTAGAAGATGTTTTTGCTCCACTTCTTCAGTCATCACGCCAGTTTTGCTTTCTCAATCTTTTTATAATCACCTTTCCTTACAATACAAAATAAGGGCATGCTCATTGGGCATCATTCCAAGAAGCTGAGAAGCAGCAGATGCTGTGCAGTGAGGAAGACTGGCTTGGGCAAGCCTCCTTCAGCCTAAGTGCCTGTGTCCACGTCCTGTGGCTGCCATGATGAAATACCACAAGCTTGGTGGCTTATAACAACAGAAACTAATACTGTCACAGTTCTGGAGGCCAGAAGTCCAAAATGAAGTTACCAGCTGGGTCACACTCCCTGTGGAGGTTGTAGGGGGAATCCGTGCCTCTCCTGGCTTCTAGGATCTCTAGGCATTCCTTGGCCTGAGGCTGCATCACTCCGGTCTCTGCGCCTGTCTTCACAGGACCTTCTGTTCTGCTCCCTGTATATCTGTCTCCCTCTGAGTGTTCCTTATGAGGATACAGGTGACTGGATCGAGGGGCCCCAGGCATAATCCAGGGTGATCTCATTTTGAGATCTTTTTTTTTTTTTTTGAGACGGAGTTTCGCTCTTGTCACCCAGGCTGGAGTGCAATGGCGCGATCTCGGCTCACCACAACCTCCGCCTCCTGGGTTCAGGCAATTCTCCTGTCTCAGCCTCCTGAGTAGCTGGGATTACAGGCACGCACCACCATGCCCATCTAATTTTTTTTGTATTTTTAGTAGAGATGGGGTTTCACCATGTTGACCAGGATGGTCTCAATCTCTTGACCTCGTGATCCACCCGCCTCAGCCTCCCAATCATTTTGAGATCTTTAACTTAATTACATCTGCAAGTGAAGTTACATTCACAGGCTTTGCATATTAGGTGGTGGACGTATCTCTCTGAGGACCATCATCCAACCCATGACAGTGCAGAGACACCCATAGGACTTGGTTTATGTCCCTGGATGGAGAGGCCCCCAGCATAATCCAGGATGATCTCATCTTGAGACCTTTAACTTAATTACATTTGCAAGTAAAGTCACATTTGCAGGCTCTGCATATTAGGTGGTGGTCATATCTTCCTGGGGACCATCATCCACACCACGAGAGTGCAGAGATACCCGCAGGACTTTGTTTATCTCCCTGGGCTACGCACCCTTCGTCAAGTGAGGCCTGGTACAAAGAGGGGCTTTGGCCTGTTTTCGAATGCACTGTGTTCAGATCTATGACAGAGTAGGTAGTGGAAAGGGTGCTTTGCTCTGCTTTGTTTTTAATGGCCTCCCTTCTCTGCCCTGATTGCTGGCAAAGGATGCCTTGCTCAGGAGGATGAGCCCCAGGACAACTGAGGTGAAGATTTTAGCATGAAAACTGTTGCCCCTTATCTCGTGTGTTTAGCAATGCAGAGCAAGCACCTTCTCCTGATTTATCTGTGTCCAGTTTCAAATTCAGAGGCAAAAGCATTGGTCAAAGAGCACGAATCAACACTTTTAACTCAAAATTAAGTCACACTTTTTTTTTCCTTTGACAGAAATTAAAGCTGATTTGATTGGGCAGACAATCATGCCTCATTTGGCTAATTAGGCAACATGAAGGTTATTTTCCATAAACTGAGTTGCGTTCTTAATTTTAATGAAAATATATTTTAAGTAATTGGTAAGACAAAAGCATGTTAGGGCCACCACATCGTACATATCCAGGACTACGATCTGTATTAAAGGCTGTGCCAGTGCCCTTCCCGTAAGTAGAAGCTGTACAGTGCACAGCTTGCGCAGCCATCCTCATAGACATGGATACTCTAGTTAAACATTATTACACCATAATTCAAATCACAAAATTTGACTTTCCCAAATGTTTATGAGTATATGAAGCAAGGTACGTCTTCAGGAAAGTCATTTGTTAAGTCTTGGTAAGTATTTGGGGGGCATATATATTCTAGAAATTTTAAAAAGTATAAGAACGCTTTTAATAACAGGGTAACATCCTGTTATCAGATAAGTAGGTTCTAGTGTTTTCTTTCCACAAAGTTGAAGAATAGTCACATTTTTAGGTTTTAAAAAGAATTTCCAATGCTACATTACTATACAGTTTCGGTCATATCATTTAGAAAAGACTCAATTAATTAAGAACTATTTTAACAAAACTGCTGTTCTCATCTGCTTATTTATGCAAACACAGTTTTTCAACGTTGAGCGTTAAGTAAGAATAGAATTGATTCTGACTCCCAGCTCATTCATGCAGTAAGATGATTACTTCATCAGAGGATATGGGCACTACTGAGAATAACAAAATTCTCACTCAACTTATTAAGAGATGATTTTTTAAATATTTTTGTTGAATAATATTTATGAAAAGTTTGATGTTTTATAAATTATATATTGTAATAGTGTAATTATAAACAACTAGAAAATGTTTAATATTTAGTATCCTATAGACAGAAAATGTTGTAAAGTGATAATATTTCTATATATAACTTTATTCCAGAGAAGTGTGATAGAGTAACCAATAAAAGACTCTCAAGCCTGAAAGATATATTACATTGTGATAAAAATCTGTGGAAGAAGAGTCCAAGGACCAAAAAGAATAATATAATTTTTTCAACTGTTAAAACAGAGCTTATGAGTTTATATATATATATATATATATATACATATATATATAAATAGATACTAGAGGGTATTAGTCCCGGCAGCAGTAGTTCTCAGTCCCAAGCACGAATCAGAATCACCTGGGTGGCTTATTTTTAAACCCTCCCAGAGTTTCTAATTCAGTAGGTCTGTGGTGGAACTTGGAAATTTACATTTCTGACACATTCCCGGGTCATTCTGACACTGCTGGTCTGGGGACCACACTTCGAGAAGGACTCCCATGGGTTTGGGAGTCCCTGGATATTTTTACAACAGTGATAAATTGCGTACATAAGCAAAAATGTTGAAGGTCACAGGGGTGGATAAATGATAGCTGGACAGATGTTAGCTAGGGAGCTAGAAAGGTCGATGGAGTGAGTGAGCTAGCCAGGTCAGAGCACAGCCATAGAGTTGATAAAAGTCAGTAAATGGGCAAGAATCAAAGTCCTCCATTGAGAGTGATCCTGGAAAAGCTTCTTGGAGCAGCCAAGTTCTCCGGAACCTTTAAATGCCCTGCATTAGCAGATGAAGGTGGTGCTGATGCCACAATGATCGGCGTGTCTCTGCCCAGGACTTTTCCCCAAGGCCTGGCTCTGACTAAGCAATTTCTGTCTAGTACCAAAGCAGTCAGTCCCCAGGCAGACAGCTGTGCACGCAGGAGAGGTTCCCACTGCTCCATTCCTGCCCTGGTGTACCTAGCTGCAGACAGCGGCTTTTACAAAACATGTGTGTGGGCTTCTGGGACTGGGAGAGGCTTTTGAGAGGGTGTGAGATAAAGCTGGCAGCTCTGGAATGACACTGGGAAACACATCATCTTCAGACGAGCATTTCTGCCCTGCTCCTGGCATGGCCTGTGGAGATCCCTGGGGAATAAGCTGGAGGTGCTGGGGACATTGTGGTGGCTACAGGAAGAAGGGTGACAGAAAAAGAGGGTCTCAGGTATGATCCCGGAGTCTGACCAAGCACACAGCACTGCATTATCTGGCCCTTCTATTCAGCCTCAATAATCAATCAAGTCTACCAGCTCCTCAGGGGCTGTCTCATGACCCCTTCATAAGAGGTCATGAAATAGAACTGCAGTGTAGATACCAGCCTTACCTGAAAACATTTCCTGAGAAGATAAAAGCATCTGTGTATTACCCTTTTCATTGGTGGCTTTTGTTATATGATAATAGTTTACTATAAATAACAAGACCAGCAATAAAAAATTGGGGCTGGGAAGGGCTGTAAATATTTGTATTTCTAAAACTCGTTTTTGGTGATATTGCTGTTATTCTGTCTTAACATGCTCAATTCAGAGATAACCAAATATACTGGACTCTAAATAGACACAGCATGTCAAGTTGCATGGGTCTATGAATCCTATTGAAAATATGTATGTTAGTGATTCCTAATTAGAATATGTCATATATGTTAGGACATATGTTTGAACTATACATTAATAATTCAAGTTATCTTTTTGTTGTCCATCAAGGAACTAGCTGTAAGCTCCAAGGATTTCCCCTTGGCCCTCTGAAAGTTTGCTGAAATATCAACTTGCAAAGCAGGTTGATTGGAGAAAAGGCATACTCATTTATTTAATATGTATACACAGAGCTTTCAAAATGAAGACTCACCCCCCGCAATGGGGTGCAGAAGCTTGTAAAATGTCTTGAGGTTACAGAAAGAATGGGGGCTTAGATCGTGGCAAAACGGGTAATGGGAAAGGGAGCTGAGGATTTCTGCTGAGGGGTGATCAGTGATGATGAGGAAGGAATCGATGGGCTGGAAGAACATACAGTGGCTTGGAACAAAGCCCGTTGGGCCCGCAGAGCAGAAAATGGTTTGTGACAAAAGAGTGTCCAGGTTTGTTGACAGACTTTCATCTTTTTTCCTGTGATGGGAGTTCAGCTAATGAAAACTCAGGGAAGGGACTGGAGGCCATTGTTTTCTTCTCTGTGGGGTCTGGAGGCCATTGTTTTCTTCTTTGCAGGGTCTGGACTTCAGGCAGGTAAGGAACTTCGGAGAACAACTTCATCCTATGATTTAAGAGAGACAGTGGGCCGGGGTCGGGTGGCCAGAGGGGTCTTCATCAGTTTAGCATGTGTCAAAACCCCGTATTTGGGGGTATTGGTTTCTAAGCCCCAACACATCAGAGTTTTTAATCTTGTTTGAGTATTTTTACATGTATTTTAAAAACACAAAAGATAATCAGATGTATTTTTTTAAATGTTGCATTTGTTATTTTACTTTTTAAAATGAAGAGTGTTTATTTGGAAAGCAATACAGAATGATAAATACAGGAAGACACATGGGAGAAAATAAAAATAATCTGCACGTACTGTTACCAAGATATAATTACTATTAAGTTTTACTTTTATAGTCATTATTCTGTATGATAAATATTTTTAAATAGAATTGTAATTATCTGATGGATATGACTTGAAATTCTGCTTTTAGACATTTAACATTTATTAAGAAGGGTTTCCCTCTCATATTAAGTTTTTGAAAAGCAAATTTTAGCAAGCACGTAGCTTCTGTCATGTGCATGTAGTAGCAGTTGGCCATTTCCCCAAATGCTGGCCCTTCAGGTAATATCTTTTGTTTCTCTCTATTTCCTTCCCTTTGTCTACTTCCCCTCCTCCTTTTCCCCTTCTCTGTCTCTCTCTGTTTTTGTTGTTGGTGGTGGTGGTTGTTTGTTTACTTTTCTCTTTGGTCCCAGTCTTATAAATAAAGCTACAGTGAACATCTGATTGAAGACCTAGTGTGCGATTAACTGCAGGACAGAGCAAAGTCCCAGAGAAATTCTTGGGATGAATGACCACTAAGGAGTTTGCCGTGAGCTGGATTTCCCATCTAGTGACTAATTCCCTGAGAAATGCTGAGGGATAGCTTCCTTATTGCTGGACCAATATTTTCTTTCTTACTCAATGATATTTTTTTTTAGGTTGTGTTTTCCCAATGGCAACAGCTTTGTCTTGTTGGTGACATGCTGACATTCAGGACAGTTATGTTATATACACGCTAGGAAATAAATGTAAGATTAATAATAAATGAAGATAGGGTGTAACGGAATCATCCAATCTCAAAAGATGCAATCAAGGCCAGGTGCAGTGGCTCATGCCTGTGATCCCAGCACTGTAGGGGGCTGAGGCAGGCGGATCACCTGAGGTCAGGAGTTTGAGACCAGCTTGGTCAACATGGCAAAACCCCATCTCTACTAAAAATACAAAATTAGCTGGGCATGGTGGTGCATACATGAAGTCCCAGCTACTTGGGAGGCTGAGAGAGGAAAATCGCCTGAACCTGGGAGGGGGAGGTTACAGTGAGCCGAGACTATGCCATTGCACTTTAGCCTGGGCAACAAGAGTGAAACTCCATCTAAAAAAATATATATATATATATAGCATTATGTACCTAAAGGATTTTCCAGCCTAATTTAAAATATTTAATTCTGTATGTAGTATAATGCATTTCACTTAAAAGATAGGTACAGAAATACCTAGCAATCTTCCCTGAACACTATATAGCATGCCACGTGCTGGAGTATGCCGTCGCATCGGCAGCCACCAGACCTGGCTGGGTGTTGGCACAGAAACCATCCAAAGTTCTGAGATCTGTTGTGAATCCTTAGCAGCCTCCTCAGCCTGTCTAAACTGAGACACAGTTTTTAAATTTTTGAGTTCTTATGCTGGGCTGTGATTTTCCAAAGACAACTTGCCCAGTTTCATTTCTATAGGTATATTTATGATATAATAAAATATGTGATATTATGATGTGTGATAAATATATAGTATATAACTATATTATTATAAATATGCTACATAAGTATTAGTTATAGTATTATTATATCTATAGCTCTCCAAAGTCTTTTTTCCTTGACATGTTTTAGTCTCAATGGGCTGTTTTCTATGTTTCTGCAAGGTTTTATTGTATGGCCAATTAATCCATTTCATAGAACAGAAGTTTATATTTTTCTTATAGTCTCAGCTTGGGTTGCTGAAATGATAAAACTGTTCTCCAGCACTATCATCAATAAGGGTTGAACACTACCTGGTTATTTTCTATTCACCCAGAGCTCTCCCTTTGGCTTTACCTTGAATGCCTCTCAGCTCTATGCTGC
The DNA here is from genome assembly GCA_028533165.1 of Leontopithecus rosalia. Taxonomy (NCBI): domain Eukaryota; kingdom Metazoa; phylum Chordata; class Mammalia; order Primates; family Cebidae; genus Leontopithecus; species Leontopithecus rosalia. The sequence continues at coordinate 9,046,244 of CM052649.1, forward strand.
TAATCCAGACCCTTCTGCTCTCCAAACACATACAGGCCATGGGCTTGTGAATTCAGCCTCCATCAACAAATACTGACTGGACCTGTGTGCGTGTCCAGGCTTTGTTCTGAAACATGCAAACCTCCTGTGCTCCTGGAGTCTGTGTTGTAGCAGAAGGGGTCAGGGGAGGACGATGCCTCACATCCTTTAGGCTCACTCAGTTCAAATCTGAACTTTTTAATTATTGCATTATTTTATTTCAAAGCTTATCTTTTTATTTTCCTTCAATTTTTAGTTGACACATAATCATTGTACATATTTGTGGGACATAGAGGGAGATTTTGATACACATGCACAATGTGTAATGATCAAATTGGGGTAATTAGCGTATCTATCCCTTCAAATGTTAATCGTTTCTTTATGTGGGGAACATTCAAAATCCTGTCATCTAACTTTTTAAAATATACTAGCTGGGTGTGGGGGCATACCTGAGTCCCAGCTACCCAGGAGGCTGAGACAGGAGGAACATGTAAGCCTAGGAGTTCCAGGGTACAGTGAGCTATGATCGCACCTGTGAATAGCCATTGCACTTTAGCCTTAGCAATACAGTAAGACCCATCTCTAAAAAGGTGAAAATACACAGTTAGCTATTGTTAGATCCACCCTTCAGTGCTGCAACCCCCGAGTTCATGCCTCCTGTGTAGCTCTAATTTTGTATCTGTTAACCACGCTCTGCCTGGCCTTTCCTCCCTGCTACCATTTCCAGCCTCTAATAACCACGATTCCACTCTACTTCTATGAACTCAACTTTTTCAGCTCCCACATATGTGTGAGAACGTCCAGTCTTTATCTTTCTGTGCTTGACTTATTCATGAAACACAATGTCCTCCAGGCTCATTTATGTTGCTGCAAAAGACAACATTTTATTCTCTTTTGTAGCTGAATAGTATTCCATTGTGTATACATGCCACATGTTCTTTATCCATTCATCCATTGATGGGTACTTAGGTTGATTCCATATTTTGGCTATTGCGAATAGCGCTGCAATAAGCATCAGAGTGCAGATACCCTTTAGACATGCAGATTTCGTGGCCTTTGGAAATGAATCCCGGTAGTGGGATTGCTCAAAACTTCACTTTGCCCAGACCTGGTCTTCTCATATAATCCCTGCATTAATTTTCGTCACCTACCTTTACCTATTCCTTCACTCTTGTAACAAATATATGCCACACACCTGTCTAGATGCTGGCACCTGACAGTAAAGAATAGAGATCTTGAGCTGACATTGGAAAAAGATCACACACAACCGAAGCAGAGGCTGAGGCATCCACACACAGCTATGTTTTAGGTTGGGGTTGGGGGAAGGAGAATGAGAGAGGAAGTTTCCAGCTCATAGAGGCCCAGGGTATATCAGATAGTTTTTTATTTCACATGCAAACTCCAATCAATTTAATAGTGGCTGCCCTGAGCTCTGGCTCGAGAAACAACATCCAGGTCAAGGGATAAGTCTGCTGTGATCAATTAGTAATGCCTGCCAAGGGCGCTAGCTAGAGGCATATGGCTATGCATGCTAAGTATTTCATATCCCATGTTGCTAACACAGATCTTTTTCCAAAGCACTAGGGGAAACCAGCCTTGAATGTCTACTTGAGAATCAGGATGAGTTTCTGGCTTATGGGTAAACCCACTGGCCTCAAGGACTCTGTTCCGCCTGGACAATTCTATCAGCAATCAGAGCTTTTGAAATTATAGCAGTGGATAAACTTGACTGTATTTTTTAAATGTATATGACTAGTGAGTATCATCATCTTAATACTTAGGGTCATACACACGTGGACCATAAATCACATATGTTAAATGGCATTTCAAAAAGACTTGGAGACTTACAGAATATGGCATTCTGCCTGATTGGGGATTATAATGGATATGAGATTATTAAACCATTATACATAATATTAATATTAAATATTAGGAAACATATTATACTGTAATGTAAATTACCCAAAGATTTGCAGGAAGAAAATAAGTTTTATAGTGTTCAGTGGTACAAAAAAGGTGAAGAATAAATAATACTTTAAATAATAATACTCGAAGTCCTTGTAGTTTTGTATTAGACTGCATTAAAGGATCTTTTTAAACCCTTGGCTCCCCCAGAATTTAGCTTATCACCATTGGTTGCTTAGAGTTGATACTTATTGAATAGGTTAAGGACGTCATTATATTTCATATAATGTAATTTTCTAGTCAATAGAGGAAGAAATTGTTGGAAAACAGTGAGCCCACTGGCGGAGGTAAAACACAATGATTGTAACCACACCCTTTAGTTTGGAAGGCCTCACTGGGGCTGTAGGCTGAATGAAGCATTTTAGACCCTGAGAAACCACATACGCAGTTCTAGTTTGACTGACAGTGGGGCAGATTGGAGGGTCTCATCCTAAAAGTCAAGCGCCCTTCAGTATTCTCTCTCAGGGTCAGGCTCATGGTCTTCCCCATGAAATGTCAAGATCATCAGGATCATAGTTCCTGTGTTGTATTTCTCTTTTATCCTTCTGTTCCTCCTTACTCCTGTTTTCCCCTGAATTTCCCACTGGGTACAGACAGTATTTATTTCTGCATCAGGATCACACAGAAGCAAGGGTAGAGGGCTGACCGTGAGTTTGGCAGATGAAGCTGAACAGGGTGAAAGGCCCTTCTATTTCTACTTTCTTTGGACTCTGCCTATGGAAAGCACAAGACGGGGTGCTCCACCATGCATGCTTAGGGTTTCCAAGAGCGGACCTCCACCCCAAAGGGAAACATCGGGTAGGCCTTTTGTCTGCGTAATTCTGGGCAAAGCATTAAAAAGCTGCTTAGCTGCACAGCAAAACCATGTTCTGCCAAACCTGCTTTGTCTGCAATAAACTCGGTGTTTTGTATATCATCTGTCTGACCCTTGACTATCTCTCAGTTGTTCAGAAATTTTGGCAAGGAAAAATAGTGTTAAGTATTAACCTATAAGAAGTGTAAAGCTTTGTAATACATACTCTCATTTGATGCGTCCTCGAGCCAGTCATTAATTCGGTTTGGTTCCCCTGCATGTTCCGGATACCGTGATAATATTGAAGATAAAAAGTAAAATGAAACATGACCCTTGTCCTCAGGTGATTCCATAACTTGGCAAGGACACAGGCATTAAAACAACCAGAGAACCATGTTCTAAGGGCTTGAGGAGAGCTAAATTCTAGATACTCAAAGTATGTCTATTGTAATATGGCTATAAATAATCTGGAGATCTTGTTAAAATGCCACTTTTGATTCTGTTGCTTTGGGGTGAGTTGAGATTCAGTATTTCTACCAAGCTCCCTGGTAACGCCTATGCTGTTGGCCCATGGACCACACTGAGAAGCTGGACTAAATTGTAATCTGCAGTGCCCAAACTGCACACAGAAAAAGTTCCCAATCAATCCATTACAGTAGGCTGGCAGAAGACTTGTCCGAGGAGGAAACACATGAGCTGAATCTTCAGAGGGAAGCCATTTTCCAGGAGACATGGAGGGTAATGGAATGTCATGCGGAAGAAATATCTCCAAAGCAGGGAATTGTGGGAGGGCATCATGTTGTTTGTTTTTTGCAGAAACATGAGAAGTTCCCTAGAGGTGTTGAACAGAATACGAGTTGCAAAGGGGAGAGAGCTGAGAGATGGTATTCAGTACTAAGGATGGAGTTTCAATTTTATCTGGCAAGTAATAGAAAACATTAAAGGATTTAAAAGGAATTTTTATTATCTAATTTAATTTTTTTTTTTTTAGACGGAGTTTCGCTCTTGTTACCCAGGCTGGAGTGCAATGGCGTGATCTCGGCTCACGGCAACCTCCACCTCCTGGGTTCAGGCAATTCTCCTGCCTCAGCCTCCCGAGTAGCTGGGATTACAGGCACGCGCCACCATGCCCAGCTAATTTTTTGTATCTTTAGTAGAGACGGGGTTTCACTATGTTGACCAGGATGATCTCGATCTGTTGACCTCGTGATCCACCCGCCTCGGCCTCCCAAACTTAAATTTTTAATAGACTTTATTTTTCTAGGATGTTTTTAGATTTACAGAATAATTTAGATATTACAGAGGGTTCCCATATGCCCCACACCCATTTTTCCCTATTTTTATCATCTTACATTAATAGACTACATTTGTTACAATTAATGAACCAATACAATGCACTACCATTTATTGAAATGCATAGTTTACTCAGATTTGCTTCATTTATACCTAAGGTCCTTTTTCTGGTTCAAGATTCCATTCAGTATACCACATTAGATTTATTTTTATTGTTTTATTGTTTTATTATTGTTTAAATATTTATTTATTTTGAGATGGAGTCTTGCTCTGGCTTTGTTGCCCAGGCTGAAGTGCAGTGGCACGATTTTGGCTCACTGCAGCCTCTGTCTCCCGGGTTCTAGCAATTCTCCTGCCTCAGCCTCCGAGCAGCAGGGATTACAGGTGCCAGCCACCATGTCGAGCTAATTATTTTGTAAGACGAGGTTTTGCCATGGTGGCCAGAATGGTTTTGAACTCATGACTCAAGTGATCTGCTCACTTTGGCCTCCCAAGTGCTAGGATTACAGGCATGAGCCACCGTGCCCAGTCACAATACCACATTCGATTTAATTGTCATGCCTCCATTGTTCACTCTTGACTGTAGCCGTTTCTGATCCTTTTCTTGTCTTTGATGACCTTGGCAGTTCTGAGGAATACTGGTCAGGTGTTTTTTAGGGCACCCCTTTATTGGGATTTGTCTGATGATTTTCTCATGATAAGAGTGAGGCTATGGATTTTTGGAAGAAAAACCACAGAGGTAAGGTGCCATTTTTCATCTCATTTTATCAAAGGTACATATTATCAGCATGATTTGTGGTTGTTGATGTTGAACTTGATCACCTGTTTGAGGTAGTATGTTTTAGGTGTCTCGTCTATAAAGTTATTTTTTTTATTCCTTTCTATACTGCAGTTTTTGGAAGATAGTGGCTGTGAATAAATCACACTTTAAGGAGTGGAACTTATGCTCCCCCTTCTTGAGGAATGAATATCTGTTAAATTATTGGGAATTCTTCCACAGCTAAGACTGTCTCTTTTCCCCAATTACAAATGTATGTAATTGCTAATCACTTATGTATACCTCTTTGTACGCATGAATATTTATTTTAAACTTTGAGTTAGAGTCCAGTGCTATTTTATTATTTTTCAAATTGGTCATTAGGAACTCTTTCAGTATATACAATCTTTAAACACTTTTGGTCATTGGGATCTTTTTCAGTGGCTCCTGGGTCCCTTTGATCAACTCTCATTAATATGGGGTTTTCCTTTTAGCACTTCCTTACTAACTGGCTCTATAAGATACTCTAGATGTACCATGTACATTCCCTGCCCCAGTACTAAAATTAGACATTTCTCCAAGGAGCCCTGGTTTCTTCCGTTGGAGAATGATATTAGAACCTAAGATTTGGGTGCTAGATGTGCTCATGGATACTGGGGTGTTGTCATTTCTTCTTCTTTCTGCTTCTTCTTTCTTCTTTCCTCCTTCTTCTTCATCCTCTTCCTCTTCTTCCCTCCTCCTCCTCCTCTTCTTCTTCTTCCTCTTCTTTCTTTTTTTGAAATGCAGTCTTACTCTCTTGCCAGGCTGGAGTGCAGTGGTGCTATATCAGCTCACTGCAAGCTCCCCCTCCTAGGTTCTCCTGCCTCAGCCTCTCAAGTAGCTGGGACTACAGGCATGCACCACCACACCCAGCTAACTTTTGTGCTTTTAATAGAGACAGTGTTTTATCATGTTGGCCAGGATGGTCTTGATCTCCCAACCTTGTGATTCACTTGCCTTGGCCTCCCAAAGTGCTGGAATTACAGACGTGAGCCACTGCGCCTAGCCGGTGTGTTATTTCTTTAGAACTGCATATTTGACACAGCAAGGGAATACAGGAGCATCTACTAACCTTCATATATAAATACCTATAAATATTTATGTATGTTACCATTTATATCTATATTAAGCCAAACATGAGTTCATACTGATCTCTAAATCTAATCCCTTACTACATGTGTCACTGTAGCCTCCTCCCCTTGCTTGTCTGTAAATTCTCACTTCCGCAGTGAGAAACCTGGATTTCACCACCTAACAGTCATTTTAGTTGTTCAGTTCTGGTGTACCTGTAAGTAGTATCAGCATTGGTAGCCCTTATTTTTGGGCTATAACTCTGTCAACTAGAGTACAGTGTTTATGTGCAGTTCCTGTTGCCTTGTGTTTCACAGACTTTACTCTTTTCTAAAGTCACTTAAGTCAGACACTTTTCTTCTCACTTTACCACTGTGGTTGTTTAATACATTCGTAGTACAGTTAGATTCTCTGGTCATTGTTTAAATTTCTTCCTGTGATCCACCAACTTCAAAAATGATCTTTTAAATTCACATTCACTAAGGTTCATTCTTTGTGCTATAAAATTCTGTGGGTTTTAGAAATGCATAATGTCATGTATTTGCCATAACAGTATTATTTAGAATATTTTTACTGTCCTAAAAATCCCCTGTGCTTCAGCCATTTTCCTTCCTTTCCTCCTCTGCCCCTTGAAATCACGATAACTTTACCATCTTTATAATTTCATCTTTTACAGAATGTCATATATTTGGGATCATACACTATATAGCATTTACAGATTGGCTTATTTCACTTAGTAATAGGCATTTAAGGACACTCCATGTTTGTGGCTTGATAGCTCATTTATTTTTATTGCTGAATAATATTCGATTTTATGGATGCAGTACAGTTTACTTTACCCACTCACCTATTAAAGACACCACTTTTCCATCAACTTTTAAGTTCCACAGTACATATGCAGGGTGTGTAAGTTTGTTACATAGGTAAACATGTGCCATGGTGATTTGCTGCACAGATCAACCCATCACCTCAGTATTAAGCCCAGCATCCATTAGCTATTCTTCCTTATCCTCCCCCTCCCCTAGGCCCCCCAACAGGCCCCAGTGTATGTTGTTCCCTGCCATGTGTCCATATGTTCTCATTGGTCAGCTCCCACTTATAAGTGAGAACATGTGGTGTTTGATTTTCTGTTCCTGTGTTAGTTTGCTAAGGATGACAGCTTCCAGGTTCCTCTATGGTCCTGCAAAATACATAATCTCACTCCTTTTTATGGCTGCACAGTATTCCATGGTGAATATGTACTGCATTTTCTTTATCCAGTCTGTCGTTGATGGGCATTTGGGTTGATCCATGTCTTTGCTACTGTGAATAGTGTTGCAATGAACATACACATGCATGTATGTTTATGACAGAATGATCTTTATTCCTTTGGGTATGTATCCAGTAATAGGATTATAGGCATGGTGGCTCGTGCCTATAATTCCAACTACATGCCCAACTAGCTGCTTCCATTTTTCCCTTGATTCTTCTTTTAGATCTTTGAGGAATCACCACACTGTCTTCCGCAATGGTTGAACTAATTTACGTTCCCACCAACAGCGTAAAAGCATTCCCTTTTCTCTGCAACTCACCAGCATCTGTTGTTTCTTGACATTTTAATCATCACCATTCTGACTGGCGTGAGATAGTATCTCACTGTGCTGTTCATTTGCATTTCTCTAATTATCAGTGATGTTGAGCTTTTCTTCATATGTTTGTTGGGTACATTAATGTCTTCTTTTGAGAAGTGTCTGTTCATGTCCTTTGCCCATTTTTAATGGGGTTGTCATTTTGAAAATATGTTTAAGTTCTTTGTAAATTCTGTATGTTAGACTTTTGTCAGATGGGTAGATTACAAAAATTTTGCCCTGCAGCTTTGAATCCTGGGCTCAAGCAATCCTCCCACCCCAGCCTCCCATGTAGTTGTGATCAGAGGCATGAGCCACCATGCCCAACTAGTTGCTCCCATTTTTTAGTGATTATGAATAAAGTTGCTATAAAACATTCACATGTATGCTTTTGTATGGACATAAGTTTTCTAATCAATTGGGTAAATACCTAGGAGCACCGTTACTGGATCATATGATAAGACTAAATTTAGTTTTGTGAGAAACTATCAAACCGTCTTCCAAAGTGGCTGTACCATTTTGTATTTTTACCAGCTATAAATGAGAATTCCTTTTGCTCTACATTCTTGTCAGCATTTGGTGTTGTTGAAGTCTTGCCATTTCAGTAGGTGTGCAGTAGTAACATGATGTTTTAATTTGATTTTTCATAATGATGCATGATACTGAGTATCTTTTCACATGCTTCTTTGGTTTGTCTAATCTTTGGTGAGGTATTGCTTCAGTTTTTTGAACATTTGAAATACAAATGCTTTTTAAGATATGAGGCCTGAAAATTTTTGTTGCTGTTGTTTTTAAGTCTGTCTTGCCTTTTGATTCTCTGTTTTGTAACTTTAAGTTCAAAGGTACAAGTACAGGTTTGGTGTTACATAGGGAAACTTGTGTCATGGAGATTTCTTATATAGATTATTTCATCACCCAGGCATTAAGCTTAGTACCCATTAGTTATTTTTCCTAATCGTCTCCCTCCTTCTACCCTTCATCTTCCAATAAGTCTTAGCATGTGTTGTTCCACTCTATGTGTTCTCATGAATTAACTGTCACTTATAAATGAAAACATGCAGTATTCAGTTGTCTGTTCTTGTGTTAGTTTGCTAAGGATAATGACTTCTAGCTCCATCCATGCTCCTAAAAAGGACATGATCTCATTCTTTTTTATGGCTGCATAGTATTCCATTGTGTGTATTTACTACATTTTCTTTATCCAGTCTGTCATTGATGAGCATATCCATGTCTTTGCTATTATGAATAGTGCTGCATTAGACATACATATGCATGTGTCTCTATAGCAGAATGATTTATATTCCTTTGGGCAAAAACCCCATAATATGATTGCTGGGTTGAATGGTATTTCTTGTTTTTGGTCTTTGAGGAATAGCCACACTGTCTTCTACAATGGCAGAACTAATTCATACTCCCACCAAAACCATGTCTTTCATAAGCCAACCTTTTTAATTTTAATAAAGTCTAACTTATCAAATTTTTATCTTATGGATTACATTTTTGGTATTGTATCTAAAATCTTATTTCCAAATCCAAGGTCACATAGATTTTTCTCTTATGTTTTCTTCTAGAAGTTTTGTAGTATTTCATTTATAATTTATTTTGCATTAATTTTTGTAAAAGTTATAAAGTCTATGTCTATATTTGTGTGTGTGTGTGTGTGTGTGTGTGTGTGTGTGTGTGTGTACTCAATTGTTTCAGCACTATTTGTTGAAAAGACAATCCTTTCTTTGTTGAATTACATTTGCTCCATAGTCAAACTCAATTGAATGTTTTTGTGTAAGTCTATGTCTGGGCCCTTTGTTATATGCAATTCATCTGTATGTGTTCTTTCACTAATACCACTCTATCTTGATTGCTGCAGTGTTTTAGTAAGTTTTGAAGTCAATTAGTATCACTTCTCCAACTTTGTTCTTCTTCAGCATTGTGTTGGATATTCTGAGTCTTTGAGATTTTCATATACAGTTTTTTCTCCTTAACAAAATACTAGCAAATTGAATTCAACAGCACATCAAAAACATCATAATCATAACCAAGTGGGATTTATCCTTGGGATTTAAGGATAGTTCAATGTATGCAAGTCAATTAATGTGATATGGCACAATAATAGAATAAAGGGTAAAAATCACATGAAAATCTTAATGGATGCAAAAAATTGACAAAATTTTAATACCCTTTTAGGATTAAATCTTTCAACAAGCTAGGAATTTATGTCAACATAGTAAAGGTTATATATAAAATCTCATAGCTAATATGATATTCAATGGTAAAAAACTAGAAGCTTTTCTTCTAAAATCATAAGCAAGGCAAGGATACCCACTTGTGCCTCTTCAATTTGACATAATACTGGAGTTCCCAGCCAGAGCAATTAGACAAGAAAATGTAATAAAATTCATACAACTCTAAAAGGAAGAAGTAAAATGATTTCTGTTTGCAGATGGCATGATCTTCTACGTAGGAAATCTCAAAGACTCTGTACAGACATACAAGGAATGTTAGAAATAATAAATGGAGCTGGGCACAGTGGCTCACACCTGTAATCCCAGCACTTTGGGAGACCGAGGTGGGTGGATCACAAGATCAAGAGATCAAGACCATACTGGTCAACATGGTAAAACCCTGTCTCTACTAAAAATATAAAATTTAGCTGGGCTTGGTGGTGTGTGGCTGTAGTCCCAGTTTCTCAGGAGGCAGAGGCAGGAGCATTTCTTGACCCTGGGAGGCAGTCAATGAGCCGAGAATGTGCCACTGCACTACAGCCTGGTGACAGAGCAAGACTCCTTCTCAAAAAAAAGTAATGATAATTATAAATGGGTTCAGTAAAGTTGTAGAGTACTAATAACCATATACAAATCAATCATGTTTCTATACATATATACACTGTAGAATAAGTTTATTGATATCTACAGAATACTCTGCTGGGATTTTTGACTGGGATTAGGGTGAATCTACAGATCAAGTTGGAATATATTAGCATATTAACAATATTTATTCTTCCAATCTGTGAACATAGAATATCTTTCTACTTATTTTCATCTTCCTTGATTTATTTCATCAGAGTTTTCTCTACATAAATTACATATATGTATGTGTATATATATGAGATTATATATAAGATTTCATTTTTGGGGGTTATTTGGGCTTTCATTTTTAATGTCAAATTTCCTTTTCTTGTATAATAGCATCAGCTAGAACTCCCAGTATGATCTTGAGTAGAAGTGAGGAAAGGGATATTCCTCCCTTGTTCCCATTATTTAATTTTTAAATAATGAATTTTTGGGTTATGTGAAAAACGGAATAGGAGTTGAAAAGATAGAAGTCTAATTAAGAAAGCAGCATAATTAAGAAATGATCTTCAGGACCATAGAATTCTAGTTAATATATGTAACTGAATGTATATACATGTAACTAAATACAGTTACATATATTAATCCCACATAATATTCGTACATCTTTGTGAGGTAGAAACTATTATCAACTCATATTATGGATGAAGAGCAGAAGCATGAAGAGGTATAGTAACTTATTTAAGGTTGCCTAACTGTATGGTAGAGATTATACTTAAGCTTGGATACCATCTGGCCTCAGGTTCTATGCTCCTAACCATATATATTTTTTATATAAACATTATACTGGGGGAAAATTAATTGTTGTGTTATATGGTGTGGTAGGATGATATGGGATGTAATTATTTGTTTCTTAAGTTGTGTGGTTGTTATACTATTGTTTATCATAATATTCCGGATATCTTTTTAAATATTTGAAATATTCTACAATATACTATTATACTGCTTAATGGAATGTGAATATAGGACCTGACTCCCCATTAGGTCATGACATAGCTGGCATATAAAATACAGTTACTGGGGCTATTCCATATTTTTGTTACACATATGTCTATGCTAAATCTCTGTATGAGCATTGAAAATTAGAGAAGATAGCCATCCAGATGTCAGAAACTTTGAGAGGAACATATTGCTGGTGTCATAATTTGTAAAGGATCACCTCTTCTCAGAAGTACATGAAAATATTTCAGCAGAGCTTCTAGCATCTCCTGGCTTAGGCAGAGAGGCTGGAGCATTGGGGAGAGCCTATGTGGGTGGGTGCAGGGACTGGGCTGCAACTATTCCTTCCTGCTCACATTTAGGAGATGAGCTGTGCTGGGCTTGGGATGCAGTCTCTGTTGTTCAGAGTCATTCTATTAGATAGGGGATGGAGACGTGCCACAAGGGACAGCAGGAAGAATCTTGTTTGTGCACAGGTGAAATTCCTTGCCCTTATTGCCTTCATCACTGATCCCCAAGAAAGAGATCTGAACTGGAAAAGCAAATTTCTTGTAACACTAAGCTTTTCATTCCCCTTTTTCTGGATTGTAAGATTCTAGAGGAGATCATAAAATCTCCAAGTAAACTGTTTTTTTCAGCCTGTCTTATTGGTTAAGAAATAAAATATATAACTTTAAAAATCTGTTAACATACTTACTTTGATATACTTTGTTTGAATTTCAGTATTTATAAATAAAGAAATAGACTTTCAGGGGGAAGATGGTGCTATAGAAGCAACTCAGGATTGCAGCTCTCAGTCAAGATGCAGAGGGTGAGTTCACATCTCATTTCCAGATGGATCTTTATAGCCCACAGAATGGGGAAAAGCCCAGGTGTAGGAGGGACACAGGATGTCAGTGCAGCAGTCTCCACTAGCGCAGCCAAACAGCCAATGCCACAGCACAGCAGCACGGCGCATAAAACACATGGGTCTGTGTGCCCTGTTAAACTGGCAATTTGAGATTTGGGAGGGCAGATTACCATATTCATCTGATTAAACGGGATTTGGACAGTGAGCCAGACCAGGAGATTTCTGGGAGGTGAACTGTGAGCCAGCGCAGCGGGTCACTGCATGGGAAATCACACAGATCCTGGTGCCCTTTCAGCTGGCGACTGAAACAACTGGGAGAGAGTCAACACTACAACTTAAAAAAAAAAAAGCAAAAAGGCGCAGAGGCAGGGATCCAAGTGATGAGGCTCAATGGGCCCCACCCCCTCAGGGACAAACAAAATGGCGATTTGAAACGTTTGGGGTTGAGAGTTTCACTGTGGGCACAGCTGAACCCATGGCTGTGCAGCTCGGTGGGGGAGGGGCATCCACCATTACTGAGAGCTTCCACCCCTACTGAGTTACTCATCCATTGCTGATGCAGCCAGCCATTGCCCAGACAACCTGCCATAACAGAGAGACTCTGCGAACAGGGCAGAGCCCACATCAGCAGGACGGAGCCAACGTCAGTAGGGTGGAGCCCAAAACAGCAGGATGGAGCCCACAGCAAAAGGGTGGACCTCACGCCAGCAGGGCAGAGCCCTGGCAGCCAAATAGTGACTAGACTGCCTCCTAGCTGGGCAGGACAGCACAACGGATACTCACAAATAAAACCCTAACTCCCCGACACAGAGCATCTGAGGGAAAAAAGGGGTTTTATGAGTTCTGTCGCAACAGACTTAAATGTACTTGCCTAGCAACACTGAATGAACAACGGAGCTCACAGCTCAGCACTTGAGCTCCTATAAAGTACAGACATTCTCCTCAAGCAGCTCCCTGACCCCTATATATCCAAAGGGTCACCTCAAAAAGGACTGATCAGACTGACATTTGGCAGGCATCATTCTGGGACAAAAATAGCAAAAGAAGAAACTGGTAGCATCCCTCACTGTTCCACAGCTGCTACAGGTGTACCCCAGGCAAGCAGGGCCCGGAGTGCACCTCAGCAGTCTTACAGCAGAGGAGCTAGACTGCTGGAAGGAAAACTAAGAAACAGAAATACTTCATCATCAACAATCTTGGC
>CM052649.1:9060122-9129275 GCA_028533165.1 Leontopithecus rosalia
AGGATGCCCCCTCTCACCACTCCTATTCAATATAGTACTGGAAGTTCTAGCCAGAAAAAGGCAAGAAAAAGAAATAAAGGGTATTCAAATAGGAAAGGAGGAAGCCAAATTGTCTCTATTTGCAGATGACATGATAGTATATCTAGAAGACTTATTTTTAAAATGTTAAAGATATTCTGGTTAAAATAGGAATAAGATCATCACCATTGTTATTATTTATATAATTCTACAATTTTTGTAGAATTTTTGTAAAAATTTACACAATAAGATATGGAAATAAAGAAAAAATAACTCTAAGAACATTAAAGCCAAAGTTATTAGCAACTGCAGAAAAAAAAAGATTTGAAAATCCAGGAAAATTATTTTAAAAATTTCTGAGCATTAGAAGAAAATTCAATAAAGCAACAAAAAGCAATCATCAGCGTACACCTCAGCAATATAAAAAAACCTTAACAGGTGGGGATATTTTCACAGCACATCAGTAACATAAGGCATTAAGGAATAATGTCACTAAAAAAGACCATTTTGTTATTAAAAAAATAAGGAGCAAAAGGCTATGTTCTCAGAAAAGAACCGGTTGAATCTTTTAAAATGTTCATTTTCCTTAGTGAATATGTAGTTCTAATAGAATTCTAATCCAAACCCCAGTGTATTTTTTCCTGGAAATTCAAAAATATGACTCAAAAGCCAAAAGGATAACATTGTATGAATAGCTTCGTTATTTCGTATTAATAGTTTTCAAGTGAATTATTTATGTTTGATCACTACAGCAGTATCATATAATAACTCCCACAACATTCTCAAGTGTTGTCAACATGATGTCAAAGTTGGCATCCCCAAATTCCTGAGAGAGGTTTTTCAATGGCTGTATAGAAAGCATCCTTCTGTTGAGTTGTCATGTTTTGTCTTGTTTTTAGCAAAGCTGAGACAAGTTTTCCCACTGACTTTCATTCACAGTTCAAAAATGTGTTCTTACAGGAAAATCTCAAAGAGGGGAAGAGAAATAGCCTCCAGACACTTAGACACACCCGAGAAGTCAGCGAACTCTATTTCACAACAACAAACAAATTCCTAAGTATTGCACCCTAGAAAGGCAAAGAGTGTCCTGGAAATGCCATCTTGTGCAGTGCTGACTGTGGACTCCTGTGATTGCCAGAGAAAGTGGCTGAACTCAGTAAGACACGTTCAAACACCAGAAACTTCACAAAAGGATATTATCTTTTAAATGCTTTCAGAGAAAATAATTTTGTCCATGCTCTTTCTGTGTGTGTTTTAAATTAGTCTCTTCCATAAATATTATATGCAGCATATAAAGTATACAGAGTATCAAGTATATAAAGTTTATATATTGAAAACAGAGTGGCATCCTGTTTCTGTTTTTACAATAAAGGAGACACATCTACTTAAGACCTAAGCTCAGAACAGGTCCTGGCTCACTCAGAATACTTAGCACGCAGCTGGAGGAATTTCAAGAAGATGAAAGTCAGATGGTACAATACAGAAAAAGAGGTAAATTGTGAAGCCAGAGAGAATGAATCCAGATGCAAGAACATAAAGTCGTGCTCACAGTTACCCGCAACTATGAACTAAACACAATGATTAGAACATCTATTTCATGTAAACATGCTAAATGATCTAACATGTAAGTTCAATCAGAGATGCAATTAACTCTGTAGGCCAAAAATCAAAGTGATGAAGCTGAGCATTCCTGAATTGAATCAGTTCCCTTCGATGCTTTCATGCTCCTATTAATATGTAGCTGATGCTGCTTTCTGACTTCTAAGGACGATTTATTCCTCTGAGGAAGATTTATATGAGTTGAAATGATACGTTTCTATTTATTACTTGTGCCTACTGTCCTTGAGCCACTATCAAATAACAGAGATTAACATCAAAAGCCAAAGTCAGATTCTGTCACCAAAACTCATGGTCTCAGGGATTCTATAATTTTTTTTTGCTGGTATCTAAACTCTGTCTGTAAACACACTGTCCCTGTGGACTCTAATTACTCATAGAAGGAACAAGTGCTGCTTTTATGAAGTCCGATGTTTGCCATATCTCTGGACAGTCGTGATGGGAACCTGATGAGTTGAAAGCTGACTGCCCGTCAGCCACCTTGCCTTTCTTCTTTCTACAAGCCTATATTCTTTTAATTGCAGTCTGCTGCTGCTGATTCTTAACTACTTTGCCCTCTGCAAAGACATTATTAGCTAAGGCCCTGTAACATCTTTGAAGTAATGATTCCTTTTTTTCTTATATCAACATAAAGTTTAGCAGACTCCCTGGGGCATTCTCAGCCCAAGGAAGAATTGCAACTATGCATCCTTGACTAAAAAGAATCAAGCCAGTTTTTTTCCAAAGTTCCTCAGAAAAAAAAGTATCCTATAATTTACCAGGTAATGCATTCCAGTGTCTTTATTAAGTCAAAAACAATATGGTGTTTAACTTCATGTCAGTGTGTGAAAAACAGAACTTCACTATCCCTTACACAAACAAGCTAATCCATAAAATCCTGAACATGAGGAGACATTTCCTCATCTGTTCACCACGGTCTCCTCATCAGGCTTCTGAGCGAGTTGACTTAAAAATGACCCTGATTCAATATCCAGCTTAGGTTTCCTAACATTGAAATGGAATCACTCATCAAGGTCACAATTATGAAATAATGAGGTTTCCAGCCCAGAACCTATGTATTTACCTAGTTTCATTACAGGTCTAATTTAACCAATAATACATTTTTTCTTCATCTTTTCCTGAATATTATATTGTTTCTTTTCTTTTTTTCTTGAGACAGTCTTGCTCTGTCGCCCAGGCTGGAGTGCAGTGGCATGATCTTAGCAATGTAGAATTCTGTTATAGACCAGCCATAGATTCACAGAAAATATACATGCCACCCTGGAGGTGCCCATCACTGTCCTTGCACCCATTTTCCACTCATGTACTTGGCCAGGAAGCAGGAGAAAAGATAGATTAGTAAGGCCATTCTCAGGAACTCAGAGCTATACCACATGATCACTCAGGAGTCTTGGGATATACTGCACTTGTTTGCTAGGACAGCCATAATAAAGTACCACAGGTGAAGTGCCTTAAATAACAGCACTTCATCTGATCACAGTCCTCGAGGCTAGAAACCCAAGATCAAGGTGTCAGCAGCGTTGGTTTCCTCTGTGGACTCTCTCCTTGGCCTATAGATGGCTGTCTTCTCTCTTTCTTCATGTGGCTTCCTTCTGTGCATGTCTCTGTCCTAATCTCCTTTCCTTATAAGGATGCCAGTCATCTAGATTTAAGACCCATTCTAATAATCTCATTCTTAACTGAATCACCTCTGTAAAATCCCTCTTTCCAAATACAGTCACATTCTGAAGTTACGGGAGTTAGGACTGCAACGTACGAATTGTGTGAAACTGAAGCGTGGGACACAATTTAGTTCATAACATAGAGAAAGCATCAGCATTGCAGCAACATTTCTCAAAGAAATGATGGCGATGTTAAATACTACTGACACAGGTAAACCCCACTGGCAAATTAGTTTCTCAAAAGTAGAAGTGGGAAGAACAAATTATATTTCCTTATGTGTGTGTTGGGGGAGGGGGAGGCAAGAGATTTGTGCTGAACAAGATTATTATTTCATTAGCAACATAGCAGACACACACACACACAGGAGTCTTATAATCATATTCATCTATTTCTTCTCGGACCCCTTCTTTCAGTGAAATTCCTTCCCATTATCCATCTGGCAACAAGATGAATAACAGCTTTTCTAGCTCTAGGTTGAGCAACTTTGAGTTACTGCAGGGAGCAAACTGCCTCTCTGACAAGAAGAATGAAATATGAAGGGGTGACACTGGGTGTTTTAAAACTCCTTCTCAGTATCTATAGATATTACATGTGGTTATAACTTGTACAATGACAAAGAAAAAAAATGCCTGTTTCTCTGGAAATAGTAAACCAGTGGTCAATAGACTGACATAAACTAAAGGACCTCTAAATGCTAGAAACGATGAATGATGATTGGACAGATACCAATTTTAAACACATCTATATGTGTATTGACTGCGAATACTTTTGTGAAGTTTTTCTTCATATGTTGGACAATTTTCCCCAATTCTTATCATAACCATATTTCACATGTTCTGTATGGTTTTAAAAGATTACTAACTTTTCCCAAATCAAGTTTACACACCAAAATTATAGTTCCTCTTCTTTCTTGCAGTCATATTGTTATTATTTATAATCAAAATTTTGCAAAAAGTGAAGAGAATTCTTTTTTTAGAATGAACAGTTTCTTAATTTAATATAAATTTTCTGTTAGAGTGAGATCTATCTAATATACCAGGGCAAAACGGCCCAAAAGGTCATTTTATGTAAATACTGAAACGAAAGTTAGATTTCCCATCTTCAGAGACGTTTAGGAGGATGTTGAGCGTTAAATCCAGTCCTAGAGCTGTAGTTTTAGATTCTCTCATTTCTCCAAGTCAGCCAGTTTCAACATCATATTCTTCTTCTGTTTCCCTTATATACTTAAAATATTCTTTCAGGAAACAATCTATAAAAGACCTGTCCAAAAAGTGCCAAATACTTCTAAAAGTTTTGCATGTGTGGATGTAAAACAAGGCATTTATTCATTAACTATGTGTTTATAAAACTCTTACTCTTCTAGGTATTGTGCTACGTCGCTGCCTGTGAACCAGGGAAAATTTTGCAACCTGCCCTCAGGACATTCGCAATGTCTGCAGACATTTTGGTTATCACACTGGTTGGGGGAGAGGGTTGCAACTGGCATCTAGGGAAAGACCAGAGGTGTTGTGAAACATCCTAAAATGCACAGGAGAACCCCTCCACCAAAGAAATATCTGGTCCAAACTGCTGCTGGGTGAAAAACTGTAGATTCTTGAAAATAAACAGAAAGTCATAGATAAAGACTGGAAACCATTAGAAACCCACCCAGCTGAGTCCCCCCTTAAATTGTCAAGCAAAAAACTATGAGTTAAATAGTTACTGTTTTAAGCAATTACGTTTGAGGTTGACATGTTACATAGAAATAGTTAAGTGATACAGATTGTTAATTAAAACAATGGGCCTGAATGGCAGCACCCAAAATAATCTTGTCAAACCAGAAGAGATAAGAGCAGAAGGATGAAAGGATGGAGCACTGGCGAGAGGCGGATTTCAGAGGATGGTGGAGAGACAGAGGGGAGCCAACAGCAGGGAGGGCGGTGGTGGGGTACGGTGGGGGTAGAACATGAAAGAACAAAGTCTTGGGGAACCTTGGCATTCCTGTCACTGTCCATGTGAAGCTTCAGAGGCTTGCTTGCTTACTTTGCATCTGTGCCCACAACTGTCCTAGGTCAGTTGGAGTGGATGAAGAGGTAGGACTGGGTGTTAGAAAGAGATTTTATTCCTAGTCCTCAAAGGTAAAGCATAGTTGTTCTTTTAACTACTAAATTAATTAGAGCACCTAATATCCCGAATCCAAGATTTTACTTAGGAGTGAGAAGTTCAACTTTGCAGTAATAGAAACTGATTCCAAAGTGGTCAAAGTTATAAAGCGGATTTGTAGTAAAATCACACAAAATATTAATTTTCCCTGAGTCCCTAGTCTAGAAAATTTTTGACTGCACTATGTTCTATTTAAACAGGAAATACTAATTGGCCCTCTGATAGACAGGTGAATAAATTAAGGGACAAAAACTGAGGTGCAGTGATTTCCCTATAACTCGACAGAGCTAGGATGAAATTCAAACCCAGATCATAAGTGTTGGACCCCATGAGCTTAAGAGTACCTTAATTTTTGTTTTATGCTATGTTCATCTCAATTTTCTACATTACCATTTCTTCCCTCAAAAACTTACACCTCCCCAGAGTATCTTCTTTTTTTATTGACCCATGTTCTTTATCTACTTTCTGCAGCAACAGCTCCACTGAGAAAAAAAAAAATCAGATATTACAAATCTAATTTAGTAACATGAAATAGTTCCCATGAGCTGCAGGCTGGCTGCTCATGAGCTGTAGTGAGATTTAAGTATTTAAATGTATATGGTTAATACCCTCAAAGCACAACAAAAGGCAATTCGTGATGAAGAAACCAAATAAAGTCATCCTAAAGTTGCAGATTTTTTTAAGATGCAGAAACATACACATTTCAAAAAAGGACAAGGAAAAATAATAGACAGATGACATGAAAAATTATTTCACACACAGAAAAATATTAGACAAGCGGCCAATTAATATACAACTGAGGTTCACACCAACTTAGAATGAAAATAAAATTCCAGTTTCTCATTTTTACTATCAGATTGCTAAAGATTAAGAAGTTTAGTAACACTCAGGGATGATAAGAGAGTTGGAGAACAGACATTTTTATACACTGTTAATAGGAATGTAAATTGGTGCGAACTTCTCGAAGGAAAATTTGGAAGTAACTATCAGAATGCAAAATGGACATGCCCTGTGGTGTCACCAGTTTACTTCTAGCAATCTATCCAACAGGTGTACATGTACTAATGAGCTTACAAGTTTGTTCATTGCAGGATTATGTGCAGCAGCAGAAAGCTAAACACAAGCTAAGCATTCATTTGTAGCTTACTGGTTGTTCTTCAATGGGAGAAAAACTATACAATCATTCTGTTTTTAATTGAAATAAATCTATACATGTTTTTAGGCTGAAATGGCACACTAGAATTACTGCATAAAAAATCCCACAACACTTCAGAAAATTTCTCGCGACACATACATGCGTGTGTATAAAGGGGCTTCTCTGTGCATGGATGGGCCCTGCATGGGCCCTTAATAGACCACACCAGAAGACTATTCAGAGTGGCTACCCCTGGCTAGAAGTTCTAGCAGAGGTGTGGGTAGGAATGGGAAATGACCTTTAATTTGTATACTAAGCTCCTTTGTCATCTTTAAATTATATCTTGTGAGCATGTATGTAGCTTTCTTAATAACTAAGCTATTAATGAAGTCACACTGCTTCAGTTAAGTAAACTAAAATTAAAATTCAGTTCTGATTAATTGTATCAAATTCCAATTGTCATTTCGGTCAATTTAGTCCTGAGCCCAGGGGATTTTAGCATCACCGACTTTGCTGGTTTGTCTGGGATTGAAGGGTTTCCGGGATATAAGATTTTTAGTGCTGGCCAGTCACAGTGGCTCACACCTATAATCCCAGCACTTGGGAAGACTGAGGCAGGTAAATCACCTGAGATCAGGAGTTCAAGACCAGCCTGGCCAACATGGGGAAACCCCATCTCTACTAAAAATACAAAAAAATAGCCAGGCATGGTGGTGCATGCCTGTAATCCCAGCTACTCGGGAGGCTGAGGCAGGAGAATTGCTTGATCCCAGGAGGTAGAGGTTGCAGTGAGCTGAGATCTTGCCATCACACTCCAGCCTGGGAGACAAGAGTGAAACTCCATCCCCACCCCCGCAAAAAAGACTTTTAGTGCTAAAGCTAAAACAGTTCATAGACAAGGAGGTCACCTTACTGGGCTTGGTGAGAGGAAGGGACCTGAGTGAGTGAGGTTCCTCTACAAAGACCAAATTCCCTTTGGGTGGACCCAACAGATCAAATGAAAGAAGCTAGAAGTCCCTTCTGCCCTCATACCTAAATCACATTCTCCAAAATCAGTTCTATTGGAAATAAAAACTATATTCTGATCTCCATCAAAACTTAGGGACAGAAGTTGGGTGTTATTTTATGATCCTTCCTCAAACCCACAACAAATAATTATGTACCCGCGACTACAAACTAGCACCATTTTTTATGGTGCCAATTCAAATGTCCTCACTCGCTTTTCAGGAGTGCTGAGGCTACCTTGGGCCAGTGGGGAAGAGAGGAAGTAGAGCCCTGGCTATACTCAGAACCAGGAGAACTGGCCCGACGTGCAAAGCCACAGCCCAAAGCCTGGTGCCCAAACCGGGCTCCATCAGGTCAAGACATACACAAGTAGAAATTGTCCACTAAGTAGACAGGGTCTTCTGAGCAATTCCTGGAATCTCAGAGGCCACGGTGTCATTCACGGTTCCAGGTGTTCTATCCTATTCTGAGCAAAACCCAAAGCACTGGTTGGGACCAGGCTACTGTGAGTTTGACAAGCTGTCCATGCTCTAGGAAACTATTAAAGGTTTTAGGGAAACCATCTTTCTCATCAAGGGAGACAAAACATCAGAAACCAAAGTTGAGCTGTACAGACACACAAATCCTGCTGTATCTGAGTGGATGAGAAGCATAGGAGGGAGAAAGACAGGCAGAAAAACAGAGCTCAGAGGATATTTGAGCACTCAGAACTCATCCCCTGCTACCCAATGGAGAGCAGAGAGGAAGGCTTGGTCCACACTCTGGGTGCTTCTGGGGAGGCAGCTGCAGTCATGGCAAGGCCTGGCTTAAGCAGGTGGTGAAATTTTGAGCCCCTGCTCCCCTGACATGACAGGGCTGGAGACGGCAGGTCCTGACATTAAAGGAGTATTTTGAAATATTAAATGATGTGGTTTTAAAAAATATTTTTCTTCCCTTTATTTCTCTCCCAAAGCATCCCCACGCACACATTATTTATTAGTTACTCAGCTTACTCTTGCCTCAGGATAGAGATGAGATGCAGTAAAGGACAGAAAAATCCTAAGCTCTTTAAGGTTCTTATTTCTAACAGCAGTCGCTGCCCCAGAGCCAAGAGAGGATCTTAGGCAGAGACAAAGGACAAAATATCCAAAACTTCAACAGGAGATAGATTTTCTCAGGGCTTGGGAAGGATTCCCTCAGGCTGGTGGTGGAATTGGGAGAGGAATGAGGAGGCAGCAAGATAAGAAGAGAGACCCACAAGTCCTGCCGCCTCCCAGCCCCCAGCACACCTCCAACCCCAGGATGACATGGCAGACCCTCAGGAGGGAACGATGGCCGGCTAGACCCATCCTCATCATCCAGGTCTCTCCACGGCCTGTCAAACATTTCCATCTCCAAGTCATCTTAAAAGAGCAGAGAACGATTTGACCTGAAGAAAACATATAGCCAAAGCAAAGCGCTGAGGTCAGGAGTTCAAGACCAGCCTGGCCAACATGGTGAAACCCTGTCTCTACTGAAAATACAGAAACTAGCCGGGCATGGTGGCATGTGCCTATAGTCTCAGCTACTTGGGAGGCTGAGGCAAGAGAATCACTTGAATCCAGGAGGCAGAAGTTACACTGAGCCGACATCACACCACTGCACTCCAGCCTGGGCAACAGAGCGAGACTCTGTCTCAGACAAAACGGAACAACACAAAAGAAAAAGCCAGTTTTGCAGCTCTCGGTGTAAGCCCCCCCTGAGCTTTTGTTCTGTGTGACATCGTGGAACTCTGGCTCACTCAGGGAGGGAGGGAGGTGGTGCAAAATAACCGAGGCCAGCTACTGTGCCGGAGCTGCAAAAACCTCATGGGTCCCCCTTAGTCACTCGCTGCATAGAACAACACTTTGCTCGCAAGCTTCTCCCTGCAAAACAGATACCACTCTCCGCCTGAAGCTTCTTCTCATCAGAGTTTCTGGATGAGCTCACTCATGGGCCTCCGACTGAAGCTTTATCTCTACTGTTTAATGAAAGTGAGGAAACAGAAAGGACTCAACCATGAATATCCTGTCTTTATGGTGCAAGCTCCTAGCCGCATATATCATCCTTTGAAGGCAGCCGAGGAAACTGAAACAAACTTCAAAGTCCAAAGAGGGAAAAAAAGAAGGGCCCATAGAATATTCTTCAAATGAAATTAACTGACCAGCAGATGCTTTGAGGCTTTCGGATGCTCAGCTTAAAGCAGACGGAGCACATCGTAGGGCTGGCAGGCCCTGCTTGGCTGTGGACTGTCACTTTCCTGTGGTTCTCAAGTAAGAATCCTTGAGGTGCTGTGCCACAGAGCAGATTCAATTTGGTTCACGTAATTTTCATCTCTCCTACATGGTTTTCTTCTACAGAAATGGAGATACCATTTTCTTCAAGGGCCATTTACCATATCAAGAAATGCATATAAAGAGAGTAAAAGAAAATTAATATAATCATAAGGCAGTGGATTTTCCTCTCTCCCGTTACACAGTCTGACTTTCGCATATGTTGGTTAAAAGCTCCACCAGCGTCTGTCACACGCTGTTTACATGGAAGCTTTATCACGAAACAGAAATGGTCTTTTTTTTTTTGGTCCTCATGACTGCTACCTGAGTTTAGGCCCTCTTCCTCTCATGGTTTTCATCTCACCCAGAATTCAACCATTAAATCTTGGAGTTTGGAAATAATGCCTTTCTCTCTCCCTGTGTATGTTCAAAAGGCTTTCAGCAGCAAGTCATGGAATGCCCAACCTGTGCTGACTTAAACTCTTGACATTTACTGCTATGTAACAAAAGTTCTAGGGTTGATTGGCAGCTCAGCAGGACCTCCAAACACCCAGGCTCTGTCTGTCTCCCAACGTAGCCGTATCAAGCATAATGATTTCTTACCTCACTGTCACAAAACAGCTGCCACAACTCCAGGCATCATGCTCCCACACAGCTATATTCCAAAGCAGGAGACTCAGAGAGAAGCCAGGGAATAGAGAGTGCCTTTATCCTTCAGCTCTTTCTTCCACAGAGGGAGAGCATTAGAACAAATACCTAATGCACGCAGGGCTTAAAACCTAGATGACGGGTTTATAGATACCACAAACCACCATGGCACATGTATGCCTATGTAACGAACCTGCACATTCTGCACATGTATCCCAGAACTTAAAGTAAAATTTTTTAAAAAAGGAAATCCTTTCCAGAGATAAATGCCACAGACTCCCTCATTGGCTAGAAGTGGGCCACCGTTTCAATTATAGGACCTCACTGATTTTATTTTTTAAGTAATTGCCAATTCAGTTTCTTTCTCTTCTAATTGCTGCATTCCCCAAATCATCATTCTACTGAACCAATATCCTCCTAAAAGGTCCCTGCCTCAAATCTACCCTCCACACCGATGCTACTCCAACACTCAGTAAGGTGGCCAGTCTTCAAGAGGCCCCCATGACTCCCACCTCCTGGTATTCACATCCTTGTGAACTCCCCTCCCACATGGTTGGGTGTGGCCAAAAGAACATGGCAGAAGTGATGGGATTTTGCTTCTGAGGTTAGATGATCAAAGACACTGTGGCCTCCATCTCTGTGTCTCTCATCCCTTCTCTGAGGACAGCGACTGCTACATTTTGAGGATACTCAGCCACTCTCTGAAGAGATCCACAGAGCAAAGATGGATGCCTCCTGTCAACAGCCGCATGAGTGATCTTGGAGGCGAATCCCCTACCCAAGTCAAGCTCTCAGCTGACATTGTGACCAACACCCTTATGAGAAGCTCTAAACCAGAAATACCCAGCTAATCTGCTCCCTAATTCCTTATCCATAGAAAATGTGAGATGATAAGTACTTTTTTATTTTGAGCCACTATGTTTGGGAGTGATTTATTAGGCAGTGATAGATAATGAATTCACTTACTGTGAAGTTGTGGTGGTTAAAACCCATAAGTTGTCTGTACCACTTACAGCAGAGGACCTGTCACTGCTAGCAGGTGAGTTTTAGTCCAGTCTTTTGAAATGTTTTGAACTGATGTTTCCAAATTGGGAGATGTTAAGTAGACATCAGAACATCTTGTCAACTAGGTCTCTACATTTCCACAGAACACCCAAGGCCTGGGCCAGAGGATTGGCTGTCTCCTTTACAAAGAGTGTGCGCTCCAACTTGTAGAGTAGCCTCCACTCTAACTCCCCCAGTAGCAGTAAGGGCATGTCATAGTTGCCACTTTTTGATCCCTGCTTAAACCATTACTGTAGTTATATCTGAGACATAGTTTTGTGAACATATCTCCCTACCAAAAATGGGTAAACAAAAGATAGACTAAAATATCTCTATTAAATAAAAATCTAGAAAAGGTTTCCACACACCTAAGGAAACACTCAACAGAGACAGAAGGTAACCTATAGAATGGGAGAAAATATTTGCAAATCATACATCTGATAAGAGGCTAATATCTAAAATATATAAGGAACTCAACTCAATGGCCAAAAACAACACACAAAAAATCCCCAAATAACTTGATTAAAAAATTTGCAATGGACTAGTATAAATATTTCTGCAAAGAATACATACAAATGACCAATAGGTATATGAAAAGGTGCTCAACATCACTAATTATTAAGGCAGTACAAGTCAAAACCACAATGAGATATCACCCCACACCTGTTAGGACGGCATACACACACACACACACACACACACACACACACACACACACACCCCTATAACCAGAACATAAGTGTCAGAATGTGGAGAATAGAAATCCTTGTGGATTGTATATGGGAATGTAAAATGATGCAGCCTCTATGAAAAACACTATAGAGATCACCAAAAAATCAAAAATAGAATGACCAGTGGAATATAGCATTCCCACTTCTGGATATTTATCTAGAAGGGTTGAAATCAGGATCTCAGAGAGATACCTGCACTCCCACGTTCATTGCACCATTATTCACAATAGCCAAGAGGTGTAAACAACCTAAATGTACATGGATGGGTGAGCAGATAAGGAAAGTACAATATACCCATACAATGGAATATTATTCAGCCTAACAAAGAACTAAATCCTGTAATATGCTTCCACAGATGAACCTCAAGGACATTTTACTAAGTGAAATAAGCCATCACAGAAGGACAAATACTGCATGATTTCAGTTATGGTATCTGAAGTGTCAAACTCACAGAAGCACAGAGTACCGTGGTGGTACTGTGTGGTACCACAGGCCAGGGGCTGCGGGGAGGTGGAAACAGGGAGGTATTTGATAGGTCTCGAGTTGGTCATGGAAGAGAAAAGTGCTCTAGAGATCTGCTGCACAACAGTGTGCTAATAGTTTACAATACTATATTGTATACCTAAGAATTTGATAAGAGAATAGACTTTTTGAAACGGAGTCTCACCCTGTGGCCCAGGCTGGAGTACAGTGGTGGAATCTCAGCTCTCTGCAACCTCTGCTACCTAGGTTCAAGAGATTTTCCTGTCTCAGCCTCTTGAGTAGCTGGGATTACAGGTACCCATTACCATGCCTGTGTATTTTTAGTAGAGACGGGGTTTCACCATGTTGGCCAGGCTGGTCTCAAATGCCTGACCTCAGGTGATCTGCCTGCCTCGGCCTCCTGAAGTGTTGGGATTTCAGGCCTGAGCCACTATGCCCAGCCTTATGTTGAATTTTTTTTTACCACAACAAAAGAAAGAAAGAAGGAAGGAAGGAAGGAAGGAAGGAAGGAAGGAAGGGAGGGAGGGAGGGAGGGAGGGAGGGAGGGAGGGAGGGAGGGAGGGAGGGAGAGAGGGAGGGAATGAGTGGGCGGGAGAGAGGGAGGGAAGGAATAGAAGTTGGGAGAACATCTTTCTTTGTTAAAGAGAATGTTTTTATCTTTTAACATGCAAACAAAGTGTCTAAGAACTATAAGCAGATCTCAGTTCACTCATTTATCTCACCTGCCTGGTCCCTTTAGACACCAGTGTTTATGATCCCAGGTCTACCGGGCAATAGTGCTTCATAAGCACAGTCCAGGTTCCCTGGAATCCAGCCCAGAACACCGAGCTTGCTGTCTCACCACTTTTGACATGTCTCCCTCTGTGATGGTTAACATTAAGTGCTGACTTGGCTGGGGTATGGTGCCCAGTTGTTTGGTCAAACACCAGTCTAGATGTTGCTGTGAAGGTAATTTTTATATGTGATTAACATTTAAATCAGTGGACTTTAGTAAAGCAGATTATCTTCCATCTTGCAGGTGGGACTCATCCAATCAGTTGACGGTGTTAAAAGCGAAGATTGAGGCTTCTATAGAAGAAGGAATTCGGCCTCAAAATCTGCAATATAGAAAGCCTGCCTGAGTTTCCAGCTTGCCTGGCCTGCCATGTGGAATTCAGACTCCAGACGGTGACACCAACTCATACCTAAATGTCCAGCCTGCTGGCTTGTCCAACAGATTTTGCATTTTTCGGTCCCCAAGTCATGTGAGTTAATTCTTTAAAGTAAATAAATGTCTCCAGCACGTGTGCTGTCTCTCTCTCCTCCTCCATTTATTACACACATACATATGGGACTATATGTATGAAAGGAATATGGGAGGGTGGGTATATTAGTTACCGTTCTCCAAAGATACAGAATCAGTGGGAAATACATAGCTTTCTATATCTTTGGAGAACCATAACTAATATACCCATCCTGTCACATTCCTGGCACTGACAGTTTCTATCCTCCATGCCCTTGCTCATGTACTTGGTCCTGGTCATGCCACCCCCTTCCACCAAAACATCTTGCCCTCCTAGCCCCCTAGCAACTCATTCTCCTTGAACGCTGTCCGGCTGTCACCTTGTCCAGGAAGCTTCTCGTGACCACGCCGACTGGGATACATAATCCTCCCTGATGACGCTCATTTGTGCAGATCCCCCTCAACCCACACAGTAAGTTGGAACGTGACAACTTCCTTTACGTGGCCCACCAGAAGAGGAACTGTGTCTTATTCTGTCAAATGAATGAATGAAAAAATGGATGAATCCTAACATGTTATTACTGAGGAGGACAAACGTAATAATCTTAGACAAAAAAGTAGTTTTATAGAATTACCATGTAAATCACTATAGAATAGGATAAATGTTTTGTAATTTAGGAGGAAAAGAAGGATTTTCTGGGCTTCTGGCAAAGCTTTTTCCTAACTAAATCATTTCAGGCACAGCTTTTGCAAATGCGTCTTCTGCTGGCCATAATTATGCTCCTCCCACCCCCCACTGTTTTGAATTACTTTGTGCTAACACCAAAATTGTTCCACAGAGAGTTGGATTTATTTGCTGAAATGTGATGAGGAGAAGTGGGATAAGAGACATACTTCACATGCAACGCCCGTTGCTAGCACAGCTGTATTTCTGAGAAATATATTTCAGTCCTTTGGCTCCATTTCTTTTGTAGTTTAATAACTGAAGTACAAAGCTCATGAAAAGCTGGGAATGCGTTGGAAGGTCAGTGAGGAAAAATGCACGTGGTACAGTTAGGAGAGGCAAGGGAGTTGAAATAACAGGGGAAATTGATCACTCATGATCTTTCTGGTCGGTGGTTTACGGCTAAATGTCTGTTTCAGCTGAAGACCAAACACTGGCTCATAGGCACAAAAAAGTAGAACAATTAAGAAACTCAACAAGGAGAATTCCTTTTGTACCTCTATTATAAGCATGTTATTTATTTTAAATTATTTTACATAATGCCAACAGAGTGGTATCTTCCTGTTTTATATAAAAGTAGTGGCAGGGCTGGTTTCGCCTTTGGATGACAGTCCTACACACTGAAACACATTTTCTCACCTAGCAGGAAGCCTTGCCTGCAGCACTCACCAAATGCCTCCTACGATATCTTCCTCATGTGCACAAATGGTTTTAGGTCAGAAATCAACATCCACCGAGACTCCAGAAATTTAAACAGGTCCCTACAGACAGGTTGACTGCTTTTCCTCCCTGTGGCAGTCATTTCCAGTCTTTACTTGGTATTGCATCTGTAAATGGGATGTAGATAATATCTCCATAATTTCCAGGGAATCGAGTGTTACCCACATCAGTGTTGATGATAACAAACACAATGTCCCAACTGAGCTTTTTAATCAGTACTTTTGAGAGAACCAAGTCTGCTTTAGTTTAACAGATGCATTTGATGTTGCTATCTAACCATCTGATGCTGTGATGAAGCACAGAATGCACGCTTTGTCATCAGCCAGCGCTACACCATACCCAGGGCTGGCCTCACCAGATGTGAGATCTTGGGCAAGATGCTTTGCCTTTCTGACCCCCAGTACTCCGCTCTATAAAAGGAGGTCTATAAAAATCTCTTTGAAGGATCAATAAGAAAATCAGATACAATAAATTCAAGTATTTGGAATAGGGATTGGCGCATAAGAGATGATCAAAAACCAGAAGAGAGTGTTTGCAATAGAATATGGCTGAGACGATTCCTGTTGGTTCAGGATTCTGGCTGAAGCTTTAAACTGAGAATGGAAGAAAAGTCTTTCATGCTCCAAAGGAAAATGCTAAATACATTTCTCAGAATTTCTGAAAGATCGAACAGCCAGTCTAGAAACCAAACTGTGTATGGCATGATACATGCAATGTGTGCAACATGCAACTTGCATGTATATACACCTATATTATGTATGTATATATACATACAATAGTTATATCCACACATACACATATGTGAATAAAGATCATTCAATAGGATGTGCCGATTTGTCAGCCAATGGGGAACTGATGTGGATTCTCCCATCACGAGAGAGGGAATTGGGTGCTTGCCCACTCTTTCGGGTGAAGGAAAGAGGACTCCAGGAATAGAAGTCAGAAGAAACTGGACACATTTTAAGAGGGAGAGACTGGCACCTTGATCCCCAGCACAGCCAATGCACTGTATACTGAACAGGGAGAGACTGGCACCTTGATCCCCAGCACAGCCAATGCACTGTATACTGAACAAAGTGTGAATGGAGCTCCCGAAAGGCTAAATGTGTGTGTGTAGGAACTTGGGGCATATGGAAGCAGAGACTGCTTCCCCTCCTATTCTGAATAATTCTGAAGATGGGAAACTGGTAGGAGCAGTGCACCATAAAAGCCAGGGAGCAAGGATCCACTTGGGTGTGCTACAGCAGAGAGTTGAGCCTCATGGTTTGAAAGCACCCACCCAACTGGGCAGCCTGCTGGACTGAGGGCTCCCAGCACCAGGAGGCTGTGGGTATGCCACTGGAATCCAAAGAGGAGGGGAACCACAAAATGCCCTCCACAGAGATCATTGATTTATTTTCAGAGGCTTCTGTGAGGCCACCAGACAAAGCACAAAGGTGCTCCCAAGGGAGTGGCAGCTTAGAGACCATCCACATGCAGAGGGGACAGGGCAGGTGTGTTTCAACAGCCTCAAGTACCAGGGACTTGTCCTGTTTCCTCCAATCTGTTTCCCCCTACCCCTTCCCTGGAGCAGTGAGGAGAAGGAAGGAGGCCCCCCGCTTGGGGTACCCAAATTAATTATAGGTACCCAAATTATTATAGTATTGAGATAGGCAAGCATAAAGATCTCTGGAGAAACTTGGACCAGACTTGTGCCCTGGAGAGGGGCTGAGGGAAGTTCGTGCCGTTTTGCAGCGAGGAGGGGCATGGCCTCTCCTGTTCCGGGTGGGGAACCTGGGATTCAATCTGTGAGGCAGGAAACCAGCTAGCAGGAATCTGATTTTGCCGAAGGTCCCTGTTTCCCATTTTTCCCTTTTCATCCAATAAACCCTGCCGTTCTCACCCTTCGGTGTGTGTGAGCCTAATGTTTCATGATCGTGTGACTAAGACCCTGTTCTTAGCTAACTAAAGACAAAGTCCTACAAAGTATAATGGGGCAAAGCCCAGAGACAACAATCAAATTCAGCCAATTCAGATTTCTACCAAATCTGTCTTTTTTAATATATATATATTTTTGCTTACAGTTACTTCCAAACCTCTTTTTCCCACAATCACCCAAACCTAGACTAATGGATTCCCCAGTTTCCGCTCTGAAAATTTCTCCAAACAAGCCATTTTCTCTAAGGGTATAGAATTCCTCATCAGTTGAATTTCTACCTTCTCTTTGTACTGTCATCTATGATCATGCATAAGTCTTTCTCTAAAGGGGAAAAAAAAAGATAACTTTTGACTTGAAATCCAGCTCTAGATTTACCTAGCAGTCAAGCTTGTTAAAATATGGTTCTCAGGGTTTAGAGGACAAGGGTGGGCTAATTGTGAATCTCAGCCTGCCTACTAAACCAGCCATACAATCAATAAGGAAGACATATAAAACCACACAGGACTCATGCCTTCAGCATGACCAGACAACAGAGAACACTGCAACCTTGAAATTGCCTGAAATCCAAAAGGGTTCTCACCACCCACTCATAGCTGCTAAGAGCCTGCGGATGCAGAGAGCAGAGAAGGAGACAGAAAAGAACTAAGAAAATAAGCAGAGGGAGCAGAGGGCCGCGAGGAAGCACAAACTCAGCCAAGAAAGAAGAAATGAAACAGTCAATGCAAATATAACCCAATACCAGCCAGGACTTGGAGATGCCTAGGAAGGCTCGGGAGAGTAGGTGGGCCAGAAGGGGTGGTCTCAGAATGTACAAGCTGTGGGGGATAATCAGATCTAAAGAAAAGATCTGACGCCCCTTGGAAGTGAGACAGAGATGAGAAAGAAGGACTTAAGAGGGGGAAATAAGGATCCTGCAGAAACACAACAGTAAACTGAAATGAGTGGAGAGATCCCTTGCTCTTGATTTGGATGTCTCAGTATTATCAATTCTTCCTAATTTATAAATGCAGTGCAAGACAAACAAATATTGGAAGGAACTTTTTAATGGAGACAAACACGTTAGAAAAAACACATAAGCATATCCAGGAAAACATTAAAAAGGAAGAACTTGGTGGGGATGAGAAAAGGGCAGTACCCCTACCAGATTTAAAACATAATATAGACTCCCCACAATTAAAACAGAGTGGCACTGGCACATGAATAGACTGACATCAAAGAAACAATAAAATAAATGTTGGAGAGGTGCAGTGGCTCAGGCCTGTAATGCCACCACTTTGGGAGGCTGAGGCAGGTGGATCATGAAGTCAGGAGTTCAATACTCAAGACCAGCCTGGCCAAAATGGTGAAACCACAACGCTACTAAAAATACAAAAATTAGCTGAGTATGGTGGTGTGCACCTGTAATCCCAGCTACTCAAGAGGCTGAGGCAGGAGAATCACTTGAACCCAGGAGGTAGAGGTTGCAATGAGCCGAGAGTGTGCCATTGCACTACAGCCTGGGCAATAGAGCGAGACTGTCTCAAGAAAAAAAGAAAATAAGAAAGAAAAGAAAAGAAACAATATAATATCAAGGAAAAGATGAAAAAAATTCCATTTGGAAAAACATAAAAGTAGACCCACCCCTCAAATCCTACCTAAGAATAAACTCCAAATGAGTCAGAAACATAAATGTAAAAATAAAAGTACACATACCAGAAGAAAACATACACGAATTCTTCTATAACCTGTGTATATAATAAAAGGCTTGGTCTCACTTAAAATTTGAATGCAATAAAATAGAAGACTAATATATTTATTTGCATAAGTTAAAATTTTAAAAAAGGTTGTAAGGAACAACTACCCCATAAGTACATTTTTAAATGAAAAAAATGAAAGAAGAATTTGCAGCATAAATTGCAAATAGAATGAATGTCACTAATGTGCAGGGTACTTTGCAAAATGAAGGATCAAAATATCAAAAGTCTTACAGACAAATGGGGAAACCCATAAAAAAGTATTCATGAAAAGAAACATATACATGGCCTAGAACCATATGAAAAGATGCTCAACTTTGTTTATAATAAAAGTACACCAAGAGGCTGGGTGCAGTGGCTCACACATGTAATCCCAGCATGTTGGGAGGCTGAGACAGGAAGATTTCTTGAGGTCAGGAGTTTAAGACCAGCCTGAGCAACATAGACACCTCATCTCTACTAAAAAATAATATATATATTAGGCATGTGTGGTGGGACATACCTGTAGTCCCAACTACTTAGGAGGCTGGGGTGGTAGGATCATTGCAGTCCAGAAGTTTGAGGTTACAGCGAGCTATGATTGTGCCTCTACACTCCAGCTTGGGCAACAGAGAAAAGATTCTGTCTCATAAATAAATAAATAAATAAATAAATAAATAAATAAATAAAAATAAGAATACACTGAGGAGGCTGGGTACAGTGGCTCATGCCTGTAATCCCAGCACTTTGAGAGGATGAGGTGGGCAGATCACCTGAGGTCAGGAGTTTGAGACCAGCCTGACCAACATGGAGAAATCCCATCTCCACTAAAAATACAAAAAATTAGCCGGGCGTGGTGTCACATGCCTGTAATCCCAGCTACTTGGGAGGCTGAGGCAGAAGAATTGCTTGGAATCAGGAGGCAGAGGTTACAGTGAGCCAAGATGGCACCACTGCACTTCAGCCTGGGCAACAAGCGTAAAACTCCATCTCAAAAAAAAAGTACCCTGAGATATGGCTCAGGTACCAGCCTGTCAGAAATGCAAAGTCTTCATGATACCCTCTATTGTTAAGATTTTTGAGAACAGGCACTCTTCTATACTATTGATGATAGGAGTGCAGATTGGCAGAATTTGGAAGGGAATTTGGCAATACTAAAAAACTATGCATGCAACACAGCAATCTCCTTACTCCTAAAATAATCCAGCAACATAAAAATTTATATGCACAAAGTTATTTATTGCAGCATCATTTATATTGTGAAATATAGGAAATGACCAAATGGTCCAAACACAAGTGATTAACTGAATCCACTAAGTTACATTCACACAGTGTGGAACTATAAACTTCATACAATGGTACTATAAAAGGTAACAAGGAGGATACCTGTGAACTGATAAGGAGACATCCAGGAGATATTATTACTATTATTATTAATAATTATACTTTAGATTCTGGGGTACATATGCAGATCATGCATGATTGTTGCATAGGTACATTCATGCAAGGTGGTTTGTTGCCACCATCTTCCCATAACCTATACCTGACATTTCTCCCCACATTATCCCTCCCCCATACTCCCTCCCACTATCCCTCCTGTAGCCCCCACCGATGGACCTCAGTGTGTGATGCTCCCCTTTTTGTGTCCACGTGTTGTCATTGTTCAATACCCATCTATGAGTGAGAACATGCTGTGTTTGATTTTCTGTTCTTTTGTCAGTTTGCTGAGAATGATGATTTCCAGGGTCATCCATGTCCCTACAAAGGACACAAACTCATTGTTTTTTATGGCTGCATAGTATATTTTCTTTGTCCAGTTTATCATTGATGGGCATTTAAGTTGGTTCCAGAACAGTGTTTAAACAGTGCCTCAATAAACATGCCTGTGCATGTGTCTTTATAATAGAATGATTTCTAATCCTTTAGATATATACCCAGTAATGGGATTGCTGGGTCAAATGAAATTTCTATTTCTATGTCCTTGAGGAATCACCACACTGTCTTCCACAATGGTTGAACTAATTTATACTCTCCCCAACAGTGTAAAAGTGTTCCTATTTCTCCACATCCTCTCCAGCATCTGTTTTCTCCAGATGTTTTAATGATTGCCATTCTAACTGGCATGAAATGCTATCTCAATGTGGTTTTGATTTGCATTTCTCTAATGATCAATGATTATGAGCATTTTTTCATATGTTTGTTGCCTTCATATATATCTTCTTTTGCAAAGTGTCTGTTCATATCCTTTGCCCACTTTTGGACGGGTTTTTTTTTTATATAAATCTGTTTTATAAAACAGATTCTGGATATTAGCCCTTTGTCAGATGAGTAGATTGCAAAAATGTTTTCCCATTCTGTTGGTTGCTGGTTCACTCTAATGATTGTTTCTTTTGCTGTACAGAAGCTCTGAAGTTTAATTAGATCCCATTTGTCTATTTTGGCTTTTGTTGCCATTGCTTTTAGCGTTTTAGTCATGAAGTCCTTGCCTATGCCTATGTTCTGAATGGTTTTGCCTAGGTTTTCTTCTAGGGTTTTTATGGTGTTAGGTCTTCTGTTTAAGTCCTTAATCCATCTGGAGTTAATTTAGTGAAAAGATCAACAAAATGGACAGACTGGTAGCCAGATTAATAAGAAAGAGAGAAGAATCAAATAGATGCAATAAAAAATGATAAAGGGGATATCACCACTGATCCCACAGAAATACAAACCACCATCAGAGATTACTACAAACAATTCTATGCATGTAAACCAGTAAACCTGGAAGAAATGGATAAATTCATGGACACTTGCATCCTACCAAACTAAACCAGGAAGAAGTTGAAACCCTGAATAGACCAATAACAAGGGCTGAAGTTGAGGCAGAAATTAACAGCCTACCAACCAAAAAAAGTTCAGGTCCAGACGGGTTCACAGCCAAATTCTACCAGACATACAAAGAGGAGCTGGTACCAATCATTCTGAAACTATTCCAAACAATAAAAAAGAGGGAAT
Organism: Leontopithecus rosalia; assembly: GCA_028533165.1. NCBI lineage: Eukaryota > Metazoa > Chordata > Mammalia > Primates > Cebidae > Leontopithecus > Leontopithecus rosalia. The sequence continues at coordinate 9,082,165 of CM052649.1, forward strand.
CTTCCCCAACTCATTTTATGACACCAACATCATCCTGATACCAAAACGCAGCAGAGGCTCAACAATAAAAAAGAAAACTTCAGGCCAATATCCATTATGAACATAGATGCAAAAATCTTCAATAAAATACTGGCAAACCAATTGCAACAGCACATCAAAAAGCTTCTCCATCACGATCAAGTAGGCTTCATCCCGGGGAGGCAAGGCTGGTTCAACATATGCAAGTCCATAAACGTAATCCATCACATAAACAAAACCAAAGACAAACCCACATGATTATCTCAATAGATGCAGAGAAGGCCTTCAACAAAATTCAACAGCTCTTTGCGCTAAAAACTCTCAATAAACTAGGTATTGACGGGACCTGTCACAAAATAATAAAAGCTATTTATGACAAACCCACTGCCAATATCATACTGAATGGGCAAAACTGGAAGCATTCCCTTTGCAAACTGGCACTAGACAAGGATGCCCTCTTTCACCACTCTTATTCAACATAGTATTGGAAGTTTTAGCCAGAGCAATCAGGCAAGAAAAACAAAATAAAGGGTATTCAATTAGGAAAGGAGGAAGTCAAATTGTCTCTATTTGTGGACAACATGATTGTATATTTAGAAGACCCCATCATCTCAGCCCAAAATCTCCTAAAGCTAATAAGCAACTTCAGCAAAGTCTCAGGATACAAAGTCAATTTGCAGAAATCACAAGCATTCCTATACACCAATAACAGACAAAGAGAGAGCCAAATCATGAGGGAACTCCCATTCACAATTACTACAAGAAGAATAAAATACCTAGGAATACAACTAACAAAGGAGGTAAAGGACCTCTTCAAGGAGAACTATAAAACACTGCTCAAGGAAATAAGAGAAGACAGAAACAGATGGAAAAATATTCCATGCTCATGGTTGGGAAGAATCAATATTGTGAAAATGGCCATACTGCCCAAAGTAATTTATAGATTTAATGCTATCCCCATCAAACTACCAATGACCTTCTTCACAGAACTTGAAAAAACCACTTTGAACTTCATATGGAACCAAAAAAGAGCCCGCATAGCCAAGTCAATTCTAAGCAAAAAGAACAAAGCTGGTGGCATCATGCTACCAGACTTCAAGCTATACTACAAGGCTACAGTAATCACAGCAGCATGGTACTGGTATCAAAACAGAGACATAAACCAATGGAACAGAACAGAGGCCTCTGGAGCAGCACTACACTTCTGCAACCAACTGATCTTTGACAAAACTGAGAAAAATAAGCAATGGGGAAAGGATCTCCTGTTTAATAAATGGTGTTGGGAAAACTGGCTAGCAATGATGAGACATTATTAAGTGAAAAAAACCCAGCTGAAATATTGTCTATGTAATATGCCATATTTTACATTAGAAGGAAGAAGAAACAAAAGATACCTATATTTCATCAGATAACCTGAGAAGCAATGAAATTATCTACAAAAAATGGGGCAAATGGCATGGAAGGGATATGGTAAGGAGTGACATTTCTGTGAATATAGCTTTCTGTGTAGTTGTGACTTTTGAGCATTTTAATATCTTATAGATTCAAAAAATAAAATTAAAGCAGTAAGAATGGGAAGGTGGGAAACTCAAAACAAAAAGCAGACTGAAACAAATAATCCTACTTGTACTCCAAATAAATACCATAACCACAATGAAAGCAGGTAAGAGAAAGAAAAACCCAATCCAAATAACCAGTGAATGTACTATTTGAGCAAATATTTTCAGGCTTGAGTGGTGGTGAAAAAGAAAGGTGTATTAGTCCATTTTCACACTCCTGATAAAGATCTACCTGAGACTGGGTAATCTGTAAAGAAAAAGAGGTTTAATGGACTCACAGTTCCACGTGGTGGGGGAGACCTCACAATTGTGGCGGAAGGTGTAAGGTAGATGGCACATCTAATATGGCAGCAGACGAGAGAATGAAAGCCAAGTGAAAGGGGTTTCCCCTTATAAAACCATCAGCTCTTGTGAGACTTATTTACTACCATGAGAACAGTATGGGGAAAAAGAAAACACCCTGTTTTTCAATTATCTCCCACCAAGTCCCTCTCACAGCATGTGGGAATTATGGGAGCTACAATTCAAGGAGAATTGAAAAAAAAATTCTTGAACAATTTTTAGCATATTTGTTTATTGTAATGATATGGGCAAAGAAATTCTGACATTATTTTAGGTGTATTATTAAATTGGGCAAATGAGTAAATGTGTCAGTTTTCTTTGAAGCCAAAGTTCTCAATGTGGAATAAGGAACATGCATGTCTGGGAAGAGGGGAAACTCAGAACCAACCCAAGGGTATGGAATGCAATTGGAAGTATCACTGTAAACTCCTGATTTCAAAATATGTATATGTATGTGTATATACATATATTCATGTATATACATGAATATATGTATATATATGTGTATATGTGTGTATGTATACTCATATGTATGTGTAAATATATACGTATATTTCTGGGTTTTGTCCACTGAAAGAATCAAGGACAGTGAAAAGAAAATCACACAGTCAATCCTAATGCCAAGGGGAAGGGAAGTCTGCTCCATCTCAGGCTGGAAGGATTAAAAGTCTGTCGAGAAAGAGACTGACGAAAGGGAAGGGTGGAGAGCTGCACCCCTCTGCAGTAGGAATGTATGAACTGACTTGGAAACTGTTTCATCCTGCCCCAGAAGGAAAGGGTGAGCTACTGGGACCAGAGTTCCTCAACGTGAGACATCAGCAAGGACAGACGAGAGGGAAGGAGCAGAGAGAACCGGTCCGCCTGGCAGATCCTCTAAGTGGGGAATTTTAAAACCTCTGCATCTCCAAGGCTGTCAGATTTTCTTTCCACTTGAGCTTTTTCCAGGGAGCCCCAAGAGTGTCATGCTGCACTTGGAGGGCTCCTGTGCCCATTTCTCTTGTCACATTCCCTTAGACAGATGCAGCAGCTGCTGCGGTGCTGGAAAATCTAGAACATGCTGTGCTGTTCGACAAGGGCTGCTGCAGCACCCACCCCGCCTGCTGCAGGGCAGTAGCTAAGAACTGCAAGGTGCGAGGTTTCCCTTGCCAGTGTGCAACCTGCTTGCCAAAAAAATAGAGAGCTGATTAAGCCTTTTTTTAAAGGCAAAGATTATCTGACAGGCTAGGAACAAAGCACATGCCAGCAATGGGCAACGGGGCTCTCCATAGTCTATCTTTGAGGGTTCCTGTGAAGTTACTGTGTGTATCATGAAGGCTGCTGACATTTTTACCTGCATTTGATCCCTTTACAATTGTCCAGAAGAAAGTGGTATATGAAACCAGAACTAGGGAGCATGACATTTCAAGCTACAGGCTCTGGAGTCAGGGGGATGTACCTGGTGCTGCTAGCGAGCTTTGATCCTAACCCCCTCAAGGGTCATCCCTTCATCTGGGAAGTGTGGCCAATCCTAAGTCACAGCATCATGTAAGAGTGAAACAAGAGCCTGTGTGAGAGCCCCTGGTGTCCTAACTAACCCACCGTAGGTACTGAATGAGCAGAACCTTTTAAATGTGTTGTCATCACCATCATTTGCAGCGTTGCTGGACTTCTTTCTCTTCCTAGCTCATGTCCTACAAATACATTACTCAATTGTGAGAAATATATGTTTGGACATTTTTAGCTTACAACTGCAAGTGACATTGAATATTGCAAATTAATTGACAGTTTAACTGCTTGGAGGATTTCTCTTACTTTGGGTAATTGGGAAATAGGAAATTAAAGGAGAAGCAAATATGATATTATTTGAGTCTTATTTATCAAATAGGCCCAACATTTCATTTCAATAAAATTTCAACTATTTTCCATAAAATCTAATAAGCAATAAATATACTAAACAGTCAAATATTGACTAACTTCGGTTCTAGGCAGCTTCTAACGTAGTTCCCAAGAAATCCTGCCCCTTATAGGTGGCCAGACCAGTAACTTAACTTGCTACTTCTGAGAAGACATTATAAAAGACTTTTCCTTCCTTCTCTCTCTCTCTCTCTCTCTCTCTCTCTCTCCATACTTGCTCACTCTGATGGAGCAAGCTGCCATTTTGTAAAACCAAGGGTCAAACTGATGATGATGATGGTTATCTCTGGCCCACAGCTGGTGAGGAGCTGAGCCTCTCAGTCCAACAGTCCAGGAGGACCTGCTGCCAAGAGGACCCCTCCCCAGGAGAGTCTTGAGGTTCCTATGTCTCTGACTGCAACCTCGTGAAAGACTCAGAGCTTCTGCACCAAACTTGACTGTGCCCAGATTCCTGACCCATGGAAATGGTGAAATAACAAATGCTGTCACTTTAACCTACTAAGGATCATCTTTTACACACCAGCAGAAAACTGATACACCTACATCGTACTAACACTCCAGGGAAGTTTAGATTTAATCTACGTGAGGTGGAAAGGTTAAATTTGCTGCTTTCTGGAGAAACCCAATGGATCTCTTTTGAGACAAAGTGTTCTCTTTCCATGTCCTTTGGAGCAGAGGTTGTTGTGGAGTATTCTTAGAAAGTGAAATACTAAGCTTCAGCATTGTGGGTTGGCCTCAAAGTTGCAAAGCAAAAGTTTAGATCTCCATATTCTTTTTACTTGTATTTAGTAGCTATAGTTTTATCTTCCTCCTTTCCATTGCCTGAGCTATTTTCTGCATTACTGATCCCTCACATAGCCATCTCAGCTCACTACAGAAAAAGACCTCCTGGTATTTAGAATGTTCAAAGCACTTGAGCAGGCATATTCACAACCCATACCAATGCCAAGGCTGAATAATTGGGCTTGGAATATGCCTGGCACCATCACTCCAGATGAAGCCCTAGACGGCTGCCATGGGCTCTGCTTTGCCCATACTGCTTACGCAGAAGTGGTTGGCCGTTCAAGCTGTGAAATGGCCAGACAGAGGAGCTCGCCACTGAGAAGGCTCTGCTGCATGACAACCCCCCTGCCTTGAAGATTTGTGCCTAATTCTTGAGTGGGCAACCTGCCTCCGAAGCAGATGGACAGGGTGAAAGCAGGATGGAGACAGAGAGTGAGCAAAGAAATATTTCACTTCTAGGGTCATATTGGCATTTGGGAGCTCACCACCATCTGCTGTCCCTGGGTTCCTAGCTTGCTGATCCAGCTTGCAGATGGATTGACATTTTTCAGTTTCTTAAATCTTGGGAAGAGTTTTGGTGGTTCTCTGTTGTTAACATGAAGACTGTGCCCATTCTCTGTCAAAGGCAGCCAAGGTCTATGGCCAAGGTGCCTAGATTCTGCCACTTAATTGTTGTGGGCTTGTAGTCTTTTCCTGAGGGGAGAATGCACTGATAATTGTGGACACTGCAGGGCAAAAGCTTATTACCCATCTTCACATTGTATCACATGGACCCTACAGTACATTTTTATAAAGAGAAGATGATAAATTTGAAGAGATAAGGCCAACTCGTCAACTCCTCAACTCCTGCCACCCCTGTTCCCCCATGGGTCAGTCACGGACAATATCTTACAAACACTCCCCCTTCCCGGTGTTCCTTTCCTCAGCATCACTCTCATGCATGCAATGCCAGGAAGAGGAGAGATGCCCACCCTCACTGCCAAGGAGAGAAAGGAGTGTGCCGAGGAGCTTGGGTACAGGGATGAGCTGCCATCGGCAACTCGGCTGGCCCCACTGGTCATGGCCTCGCAGGCTCTCAGCTTTCTGTTGCACCTGGTGATGCTAGTGATGCTGGTCAGGGGGCAACTCGTCTGGCTGGCGGGATGGCCAGTCGTGCTGCTGGGCATAGGGCTCCAAGCTGCTCTTTGCTCCCTTAGTCCTGGGAGGAGTGTTGCACTGGATCCAGGAAGAAAGAAAGGAAGGAGTAGCACTCTGACATTGGTCCCAGTGTCACCGAAATAACGCAGAGGGCTCTTTCTTTGTTCTTCCTCGTTGTCCCTTTGACATGACCCTGTGACCTATGACCTGTGACACACGGAGCTCATCTCAGTCTCTTTCCTGTCAGGGTGTTGTGATGTGGTTGAGAATTGCATTGACCACTTTGCAAAAGGGCTTCCTTATGAAGACTTAAGGAACAGCTCATCTTTCAGTTCAGGAAGAACAGTTTTCATTTCATGAAAAACTGACCAGTGTATGCCTTATCAAAATGCCATCGTGTATGATTTCATTTGCATATTCCCAGTGGCCACATTAAGCCAAGAACCATATTTGTTGCCAAACTCCCACCACATACAAGGCAGTATGGCCAGCAAGGCAAATTTTTTTCCTGGCTCTATGTTAACTTCAGACCCTTTAATTTTTATTTGGCCCTTTAAAAATACTTCTCTTAGGCCGGGCGCGGTGGCTCAAGTCTGTAATCCCAGCACTTTGGGAGGCCAAGGCGGGTGAATCACGAGGTCAAGAGATCCAGACCATCCTGGTCAACATGGTGAAACCCCGTCTCTACTAAAAATACAAAAAATTAGCTGGGCATGGTGGCGCATGCCTGTAATCCCAGCTAGTCAGGAGGCTGAGGCAGGAAATTGGCTGAACCCAGGAGGCGGAGGTTGCAGTGAGCCGAGATCGTGCCATTGCACTCCAGCCTGGGTAACAAGAGCGAAACTCCGTCTCAAAAAAAAAAAATACCTCTCTTAGATATCTCTCTTCTTTTTTTACTATGTTGAAATATTGTATCTTTTAAGATCATATTCCCGGTTCTTTTACAATGAGATAGAACATAAATAGCATATTTAATATGCTAAGATAAACTTTTCTCCCAATTATTATTTCCAAGGCAAAAATCCATTTTAAATCCTACCCCGCCATGTATGGACTGCAAATGGAGTCTTTGTGTTGTCCTTAAGCAAATCTGTCAATAAGACAAAGCATTTTCCAGGAAACCATTGTACCGTATTCCTGCACAGATTACGGTAATAACTGACAAATCTCCAATATCACAGAGTCAGGCTGAGTACAGGAATGACTTCACTTCTTCAACAAACACGAGTTTACCTTGAGAGAGTTTTGAGCAAGTCTTCCCTGGTGTGTGGCTTAAGGGCATATTCGTGTGTGGCCACTTGGCTAGACACTGGGAGCAAAGTCAGAAAGTGGGGATGCAGGCACTTCTCTCAAATGACTTTCCGACTTAGGGGAAAATCCTGATTGCAACGTAATTCTTTCAGAAGCAATGACTAATCACTCAATCAGCATTTTAGAATAGTGCAAGTGTGTGCATTAAGCCCTGGAAATAATGAAGGCATTTTGTGGGATAGCCCATTTGAAACACATTGGTACGTGCTTCTGTGATTCTGTAACCAGCAGCTGCATGGGCCACCTGAGTCACCTAAATCAGTAGAGTACAGGTGATGAGGAGGGCTCCTGAGAGAAGGGGGTAAACTGGGTGATGCCATCCTAGGACCGACTGAGGACGATGGCTCACGGATTTCCCAAATTTAGAACTGGGATTTCTCAACAGAGAAGCTGAACAGTAAAGCTTCACCAAGCCATTTTCCTTTTGATAAGAAAGTACTAATTAGCACCATGCATTCTCCATAGAGGATTTGGTTTTGCCCTGGATTACCTACGGATGGAGTTTTCATGTAAACTGTGAGTGGAGAGGGCCCATCATCAATGTTTAATGTGGGATCTGCACACATTGTTGCTCAATGTCTTTGATAAATGTGGTCCCATCATTTCATATCAATGGTAGAAGTAGCCATTTCAAATTCTAGTCACAGAGGTTCCTAAGCAACAAGCGCACCCACAAAACACATGCTTGGATGACATGTGATCTCACCCGTACTGTCAGTGTGTTTTAATTACACTTGATCAAGCTTTTCATATTGAAGACAGTTTATTTCTTCCTCATTCCGTCCTTGAACTGTTAGGCCTCAAAGAGATGAGGTATTACGTTACAGTCATCTTTGCTCCTCAGATCTTAGTACATTTCCACCAGGAAGAAGACATTTAAAAATGATCACTGAATAAACAGAGTTAATGGAAAAGAAAAACAATTAGTCTCAGATAACACTTTTCAGAGTTAACAGATAGGATGTTTTCATATTTGCTGGGACTTTTTGTCCTTCTCTATTTGTGAAACCAGAAGGGTAGACTTCATGAATTCAAGTAGGCAATGTTACAGAAGAAAGCTGTGAGAATGCTTTGGAGACTCACAAGTCTGGATCCCAAGTAAAAGACTGTCAGCTCTTACCACCCAGGAATGAAAGGGGATTCCCCAGACTGGAGAGAGGAGAGAAATCAGATTGAAAACAATGGGAGTTAAGATATCGGTGGCCTCTGAGCTAAGAGTGGTACCAGTGTCCAACCCACACCAAGCCTCAGGGGTGCTGCTGACAAGGAGGGCAGAATAGCTGGAGCCTTGAAAACAGCAGAGAGCTGGCCCCAGGTAGATGGTAACAAAGCTGCAAGAGCCAGAGTGAAGTGTCTGTGTGGCCGGCTTCTGGCTGGAGTGCCCAAGGCAGACTGGCAGAGTTCCCAGGGTCCCAGTGATGTGCAGGACTAAACACTCCATGCGTCCATGCACTTAGCCTCATGGGATTGCTGCGGCCCATCGAGCATGGGTAGGAAGGGGCAGAATGCATCTTGGGTATGAACGCAGGGCTGTTGCCAGATCTAGATGAGCCAAAAGGAAATGGGGAACAATGGAGACATGTGAAGCCTGGAAAGCAAAGACCAGTGATGCAACAGGAGAGCCTGGACTCTGAAAGGACAACTAAGTACGAGACAGATCAAGTCCCTGTCTCCTCCCCTAGATTAAATAGAACCCTAGAAAGGTTGGCAAATCCCAAATTGGTAGACTACATTTTTACCACCACAGTGGAATGGCGTCTCAAAGTTGAGTCATAGAAAAACATCATTGCTTACACACAGAGACAATGCAGATTAAACTCTACCCTTACACCAGTACCAACTATATTGCCTGCAATACACACATGAAGATGCAATATTTCTGATGTTAGCACAGTGTTCATTGGTTTCATAGCAAACCTTTTCAAAAATAAGGGGACAAAGTTCAAATATGACAATGGATTTACACAGTGTTTTCATGACCTGAAATCCAAGTACTTTTAGAAAAAATAGTCCAAGTTTTTCCACAGTCACTGTTGGCAGACTGCCACCAGGTAACCTGTGTTTTCAAATGTTCAAGTGGAAGAAAGGGTCAGGACTCATTTAGGAAGTCTGGTAGAAGCCAAGTTCGCCAAAAGTGAATTTACCCGAATGTACAGAAGGCTTGCCCCACTAGGGTGGCCTATTTCATGTGGATGTAAATAGTTCATGAGGGATGGGAGCTGCTGGGAAGCAGGGGAGTAAGGGAGCCGAAGACATGAAAACCGAGGGCAAGCGGCATGTCTGCAAGCAGAGCTCTTTCCAGCACTTAGTGGCAGATCTGGGAACCTGGGGTTTACAGGACTCAACACACTCCCTTCTTGGGGGAAACCAGTGGCTCCTTGGAACCCAGAGAAGGAAGATCCCATGGTGTCTCTATCTCAGTAGGGAAAGTGGAGGCCCAGGGGCAGGTACGATAGGCTCTCTTGTCTCTCTTTTTTTTTTATGATAGGCCTCCAAATAGGAACCCCTAGTGTTGGCCAAGTCCTGTCATCCATATAGAAATGACCAAGCCCTTCTCCCTTGTGGTTTGCAGTCTAGTAGAAAATGAACCTTGTGTGCACATAATGGAATCAATGCCACAGGGAGGTAAAAAGGGCTGGGATGTTCAGAGGGAGAAGTGGTCATTTTCCGCTGCCAAGGGGAATTGCAAAAGCTTCAGAGAGAACATTACTTTTAAGGTGGATCATGAAGGAGAGATGGGACTTACACAGAAATGTACTGAGGGCTTGCCAGGAGGATGGATCACTAGAAGCAAAGCCACAAAAGCTAGAAAATGTGAAGCACTGGCAGAAAATAGCATGCAATTCTATTTGATGAGAATCTGGGGTTTCTTCTTTTTTTTTTCTTTTCCTTTTTTTTTAAGAAAAAAAAATTTTTTATTTATTATATATTTATTTATTTTTATTTTATTAATAACCATTCTTAGAATTAAGCAATATTCCTGTTCTCTCTCCCTCTTTTTCTTCCTCTTTCTTCCTCTCCTTCTCTCCTTTTTTTCTTTAAAAAAAAAGATAGGCTCTCTTGTTCAGGACTGAAGAGGCTTCCCTGATGCAGGCAGGGAATGGGTCAGTATCTGTCCAGGAGACAAGGCCTGAGCTGCCTTCTGGCTCAGAGAGAAAGAGCAGGCAGGAAATAAAACCAGCATCCACCTGTGCCATAGATGTGCTTCCACTTCTATCCTGCCCTCTGACTCTTGCCTTTAATCCCATTTTATAAAAACTCATAGTCAGAGTTCTAGCTGGGGTGGACCATAGTCTGACTGACCCACAGCCCAGGCTGGCCATGATGTGTGCATGTGCCTAGCAGGGGGCAGTTTTGGGGGACTGCAAAAGGAGGGTCTAAAAAAAGAACCTCATCTCCCACCCTCTATGGGCAGCCTCTATGGAGGAAGGCCACAGTCCCTAGCATCATGGGACGGTCACAAGTGAGGGTCTGTCCCGGGGTCAGGCTGGTGGGCAAGTCGGTCTGGCCTCTCCACAAGGCCAGCTCTTGCCTCCCCCACTGGTCAGTTGGCACTGCTGCTCATGGCGTTTTTAGTTTCTGCCTTTATGACCACATTTAACACACTTTGTCTCCAACCTAGGGTCCCTATTTATTCTTGGAATAAATGCCTTGGTGACATGCTCCCACAATTGTGTTTGGCAAGCTGTGGAGAAGCTTCCAGAATCCAAAAGACCCTTTCTTACATCGAATGGAGACAATTAGTTTAAGCAGGCACACATAAAACCAGAGGCAGCACTTAGCAACAAGGAACACACGTTTCTTTAAATGTGGTTCAAAAGTCAACCTTTACTTTCATACTCAGCGACTTAATTGACAGAAACAACAAGTGTATCTGCCAGTATGTAGGCTGGCTCAGTGACCCATCCACTGCAAAGCAGAAAGTGTATCACGTTTTGAGTTACAGCTTATTGAGCATTAAGCTTTCTTCCTCTTTTTTCTCACTGTTGGTATCACGGTGATACCCACCGGTGTTTTCCTATGACTACATGTAACATGACTGTGCCCAATGTTAGACGGGGGACAGTAGATAAAGGGGGCAAGATTCACAAAAGAGAGGTTGTGGGAAAGGAAACTGAGAGCTTATAAATATATGAATGCCAACTGATTTTTATTTTTAAAATAAAGTACTCTACAACATACCTACATAAAAATCATAGGATATAGAGTCTAAAATGACAATTGCCATTCTTTTGCATATATCTTTGGGTATTAATTTTATGAAAGATATAAAGATAATTTTGATGCAGATGGATTCCACGTTACTGAGAACCTGAAAAGGAGGGTCAGAGAGAAGCAAGAGAAATATTCCACCGTATGCTCTTTCTTATTCCACCGTATGCTCTTTCTTGCAAGGTGTAGTTTCTCCAGCGTTGACGTCTCCTCAAACCTCACAGTGAATTGGCAAGTAGGTCCAGAGGAAAGGTTGGTCTAGTACCTCTGCTTTGAGTAAAAGAAAATGGAGCTGAAAGCCTCGTCTTCATAAGTTGCCTTTTCAGAAACAGAGTAAAAGGCTTGATACCAAATGTGCCTGTGGTGTGGCTCCAAAGCAGCAAATAAAGGCAGGTCCCACACCTGTGCACAGACCATCGGGGGTTCCTGGGGCATTGCATGTCCCTGAGCATCCAGGCACAGAGAGGCTGCTCAGCAGTAGGCTCTGTGGTTTTTGAGGACTCAAAGACACACAGGACTCTCTTCTTCTGAATCTCCTAGAGGACAGATAGTTGTGGCAGGTGCACCTCGCTGGGGAGACACCAGGGCATGATGGCATGATACAGTTTGGCTGTGTCCCCACCCAAATCTCATCTTATATTGTAGCTGCCACAATTCCCACGTGCTGCGGGAGGGACTCAGAGGGAGGTAATTGAGTTATGGGGCGGTTTCCCATACTGTTCTCATGGTAGTGAGTAAGTCTCATGAGATCTGAAGGTTTTATAAGGTGTTTCCCTTTTCTCTTGGCTCTCATTCTCTCTTGTCTGCTGCCATGTAAGACTTACCTTTCACCTTCTGCCATTATTGTGAGGCCTCCCCAGCCACATGGAACTGTGAGTCCATTAAACCTTTTTCTTTATAAATCATCATCTCAGGTATGCCTTTATCAGTGTATGAAAATGGACTAATGCATAGCACATAGGCCGACTGAAATCCACTGCTCCCCAAGAGTGTGCACCAACAGGTATGCCCTCCACCAGCTGAGCAAACCAGCACCTACCCTTCCCTCCATGACCTGCTCGCAGCCAGCCCACTCCCAAGCCCTGCTGATGTTTGGCTCCTTCATCTCTTAGCCTGACAATTTTCCTCCTTCCCCACCAGACTGCACTGAAAGCGACATCTTCTATCGCCCAGATCTCCTCACTGATTGCTCTGCCTCCACTCCTGCCTCCCTCCCATCTGCGTCTGTCCCCACACTGCAGCCAGACTCCAGGGAACACAAACTTGACTGCGGCGCCCCCTTCGATGGGCCCTCCTCATGTCTTCCGTTGCCCTCATGGTAGGAACTGACATCCTAACGTAGCCCATGAGGCCCTCCCAGAGTCTGCTCCCACCCAGCAGCTTCCTCACCATCATGCTGGATCCCCCTCTCTGGGCTTCACCTAGGTGGCCATCCTCCTGTGCCTCCAACATTCTACGCTCCCTTCTGCCACCAGGCATTTGTGCATCTGCAGTTTCCTCTTTCTGGAATATTTCTTCAGCACTCTTTTTTTAATTCATTGCTACTCATCTTTCAAATACAGCCAACTTCCAATTCTTCTGTAAAGCATTCCTGGATCCCTGGAAAGGCCACAGTTCCCATGATACCCTCCCTGTGTGGCTCTTTGCAGCACTTTCGTGATTTCCATGTTACCTGTGGTTGGGTCACTTTTTGATAACTGGCTGTCCTCCCTACTAGACCAGAAGCTTCTGGTAGGCAAGTCATGTCTGCTTTTGCAAATCATGGTAACCATGGTACTTAGTTTAGTTGTGGACATGAGGCTGACACGTTCTTATTCATTTCCCAGTTATGGTTAATGCTGTGCTAAGCTCTTGAGTTTAAATAATGAACCAGGCAGGCAAGGCCTTGTCTTCACAGCATTTTTATTTTATTGCAAGAGCAAGATAGAAACACAATAATTAGAGATTATGATGTTTAAGAATCAGGACTGCTATGATAGAGAATAATGGCAGGATATATAGAGTCATTGGCAAAGACCTCTTGAAGCATGTGATATGCAAATTGAGGTCTGATAGATGGGAAAGGATGATATGTGCCCAAACTGGGGAGGAATATTCCCAACACTGGAAACAGCAAGAGCCAAGACCCTGAGGCAAGGACGAGGGCAGCCTTTAGGAATGTGTCCAGAAGGCCCAAGTTCTTGGAGCAGAGCACTGAAGGAAACAGTGGTTGATAATACAATGGGAAAGATTTGCAGAGACTAGCAGGGAGGAAGAGCTTGGATGTTGTTCTGAGTGAATGGGGAGTCATTGAGGGGACTTAAGCAGAAGAATAACCACACCTGATTTATATGTAAGGCTCTCCGGGGGGCTTGATGGAGAAAGGATTGGACAGAGGGTGACTTGGCTAGGGCAGAGCCACGGACGTGGGGGAGATGGAAGGAGATCTATCCCAGAGGCAAAGACAGGAGGCCAAGGTGTCCTTAGGAATTCTAGTTTTGGTAGCTGGGTGGATGGTGGCTCATTTACTGAGGTGGAGAAGACTATTGAAAGAATGCATGGGTTGATGGATGAATAAACACACAAGCAAACATGTAGAGATAAATAGTACAATAAAGCAGACTGAGTCTTCCATACTGGTCAGGGTTTTCCAGAGAAAGAGAACCAATAGGATACATATATAAAAAGATGTATTTTAAAGCAGTAGCTCATATGATTGCAGGGGGTAGCAAGTAATTTGCAGGGCAGGCCCACAGGCTGGAAACTCAGGCAGGAGCAGATACTGCAATCTTAAGGAAGAATTCTTTTCTTCCCAGGGAAAACCTTGTATTTTTCCCCCTTAAAGCTTTCAGCTGATTAAATGAGGTCAACACATTATTATTAACAATAATCTCCTTTACTTACAGTCACCTGATTATAGATATTAACCACATCTGCAAGATGCCCTTCATAGCAACACCTAGATTTGTGTTTGATTAAATAACTGGGTACTATACCTTAGATACATTGACACATAAAAATAATCATCACAACTCTAAATGACTGTTCCGTGGAAACCATTAGACTTTACCAATAATGTAACTCAGAGGTCAGCAAACTATGGTTCATGGGCCAAATTCTGTCTTCCACTTGTTTTTGTGAATAAAGTTTTATTGGAACACAGCCATACCAATTCATTTGTGCATTGCCTTCGGCTGCCTTTATGTAACAGCTGCAGATGTGAGCAGTTAGGACAGAGACCAAACAGCCTGCAAAGCATAACATATTTACTACCCAGCCCTTTACGGGAAAAATCTGTTGAGTCCTGGTGTAACTTCATTTTGTGGAATTACTCAGGCAAGGTGACTGCTGATAGGCAATAGAAAAGACTCAGGAGTCAAAATGGTTAACGGGTCTGAAACCTGTGGAGAGCTGGGAAAATTTTAAAGGAATAGTCAAACATGACAAGAGGGTTCACTGGGGAAAAGAAAACCAAAACATTTGCATTTGGCTTCCAAGCAGCTCACATTCTGGCTTAGACAACTCTTACCTCATTGCTCAGAAATGGAAGCTTGGATCCCTTGTGGAAAACCGACCTCCTAATAAATCTCACACAGAGGATGCAGCAATTTGTTATGTGGGAGCAAATGGCACTGGGAAAGCAAAACCCAGCCAGCTTCCTTCATATCACAAGTAGCCACTGGGCTCAGGTTTTCACCTAATTTTTAAGCAGCTATCATCACCTCCAAAAAGAAAAAAATTTTTTTAATTGCATTGCTTTTTTTTTTCCTGAGAAGAGCATATTATGAATTGTAAACATTAGGAAAGTACTTTCCCAATATAACTATTTGCAAGCTTTGTCTACCGCTTGTGCTATCATCCAAATGTTGGTGTCCCCTCCTCCCTGCAAATCTGGATGCTGGAACCTAATCCTCAATGGAATATGACTAAGAGGTGGGGCCTTTGGGGAGGTGATTAAGTCATGAGGGCAGAACCTTCATAAATGGGATTAGGGTCTTTGTAAGAGAGATGTGAGAGAGCCTGTGTGCCCCTTGTGAGGACATCATGAGAATACTCTGAAGAAGATGCAAGAAGCAGAGGCCCTTCACTAGACACTGAATCTGCTGGTGCCTTGATATTAGACTTCACAGCCTCCAGCTCTGTGAGAAATAGATGTCTGTTGCTATGAAATTATTCAATCTAAGGTATTTTACTGTAGCAGCCCAAACTGACTAAGACAACTCCCTATCTTTAAACATTTCTGTTTTATCAATAGAGCTCCCTCCTCTTTTTGGAAGGAATAAAACCTTACTGAAATGAACTGACTCTAATATCTTGGTTTCTTAACCTACATCTGAGACAAATTAATGTTTGTTTGAGAATCTACTTTACTGATAGAAAGAAATCGTATAAGAGTTTTTTTATTGCCAATGTATGAGAAA
Organism: Leontopithecus rosalia; assembly: GCA_028533165.1. Lineage (NCBI taxonomy): Eukaryota > Metazoa > Chordata > Mammalia > Primates > Cebidae > Leontopithecus > Leontopithecus rosalia. Next base: position 9,097,820 of record CM052649.1, read on the forward strand.
ATACATAACATAGAGATAAGATAAAATAAGATTAATCTTTACAAAAGACAAAAAGCTCACAATGCTTTGCCAAATAAAATTAACTTTGATAATTTGTCTATCATGTATTTACTATGCTACGCTAACTGTTTAGAATACAAAACCTCCTACAGTCCCAACAGTAATCCTAGATGGTGCCTACATTTTAATCTCAGGTTCATAGATGACAAACCAAGACAACCTGGACTTAAAGACAGGCCGCCTTACTCCACAGCACACTCCCAACCAGTGTGGAAGCTAAAGCTGCGATGTTAAGAACACAGAAAATTGCTTCTCCAAAACGATAAATTATATATTTATAATCCCCTACACTCACCTGAATAGTGTTTATTTTTATTTAGAAATTTAACTATATTAGTTTGTTCTTATGTTGCTATAAAGAACTACATGAGGCTGGAGATCACATGAAGAAATGAGGTTTAATTGACTCATGGTTCTGCAGGCTGTACAGGAAGCATGGCTGGGGAAGCCTCAGGAAACTTACAATCGTGGCAGAAGGCAAAGGGGAAGCAGGCACATCTTCACATGGTGGCAGGAGAAAGAGAGCAAAGGGGGGAGTGCCACACACTTTTAAACTACCCTATCTCCAGAGAATTCACTCACTATCATAATAACTAGAAGGGGGAAGTCTGGCCCCTGATACGATCACCTCCCACCAGGCCCCTCCTCCACCACTGAAGATTACAATTCAACATGAGACTTGGATTGGACACAGAGCCAAATTCTAACATCTTGATTTATTAATCTATATCTGAGCCAAAATAATGCTTGTTTGAGAATCTACTTTAAGTAGCAACTGAAGAAAAATTTATGAGAGTTTTTTTATTGCCCATGTGTGAGAAAATACATTACACACAGACAAGATAAAATAAGATTAATACTTACAAAAGGCAAAAAGCTACCAAAGCTTTGTCAAATAAAATTAACTTTGATAATTTGTCTACCATGTATTTACTATGCTATGCTAACTGTTTCACACACAACATCCCCCTACAGTCTCTACAGTAATCCTAGATGGTGCCTACATTTTAACCTCAGGTTTATAGCTGGAGCTACTGATGAGAAACTAAGACAACCTGGACTTAAAGACAGGCCACCTTACTTCACAGGCCACACCCCCAACCATGGTGGAAGCTACAGCTGTCATGTTAAGATAACGGAAAATTGTTTATTCAAAATAATAAATTATACACTTATATTCTGCTTGACTCACCTGAATAGAGTTCATTTTTGTTTAGGAATGGAACTTTTTAAAGACTGCAAAATTTCACTTAAGAACCTGCAAAGTTCCTCACATCATGCCACACATGGTGATACCTTGTACAGTCATCTTTCCCTTTAACATTGCCTCCCCCTTGTCCAGTGGGTGACACAGAGGACAGACAGGACCTGCACATTCAGCTTTCTGCTACCTCTTGAAAAACTCCATTTATTCCAATCAGTGACCACCCAGCTTCCTGGTTTTGTTACACTTACTATTACACATAGAGTATCTTGAGCTGTTTACATTTTGACTAGTTTCAGCTTATTTTAGGATTTCACTTAATGCACAGCTTTGTATTAAAAGTCATAGATTCCACTGCCCCTCCCAGTGTTTTACTGGAACCTAGACCCTGCCTAACATTCCTCATCTTCTTCCTCACTTTCCATGGCAAAGTCAGAATTTATTCTTGAACGATTTCAACCTTCTCAGCCTTTTAGCTTTCCTGTCTGTGGGACCACAGAAAGCCAGCAGTCCATTTATGGTCTAGCAGCTCAGCATCCCAGCCTTATTCCCTCAGCTCTTACCATTTCTGTGAACGCCAGCTCAGCGTCCAGCCAGAAGCCCCATCTGCTCTCTTGTGAAGCAGACCGGAAGTGCCTGGGATGAGTGCTGCTTGGGCTGAGAATAGGAGGATCAACATCTCAGTTCCCTCACCCTTCCCACAGATGACATTTCAGGTTCATGTTCCACACTGTCTCCCAGAGTTTCTCAATGTGGCCGTTCTCCAGTTGGCCACAGTGGTAAATCGCTTGGTGATGCACTTTGTATCCCTATTGCGCCATGAAAAACCCACTTCCTCATTGCTGTTCCTTTGGATGGCCTCCCAAATAAAGTACTTGTGTTTAAAATCTTATCTCAGGTCCTGCTGGGGAATCCATATTAAGTCAGCATGATGTACAGCATACCCCATTCCCCTCACCATAAGGACGCTTCTTTTAGACTATCTCTTATTTCAGTCCTGAGTTCTACCCTGTCAAGTATTCTGGATACTCATGAAAGCTCAGCAAAAGAGCCTGTATCTGTCACCCTGAACGGTGAGTAGCCACATCAGGAAAGCTCTATGACAGCCATGTGTAAGGTCATAGTTAAAATGGCCCCCACCCTTCTCATTAACCTCTCCCTACCCTCGTTCAAACTTGGCACTTTATTTAACTCTCTCCATTCATTTATTTTGAGACCTAGGCTGATTTTAGTAACTTTACACCTTCCACACTTTCTCATAGTGCTAGAGTCTTCATCAGGGTCATGCAAATGGAGAAATAAAGGTTGAGCAGGACATATTATTCTCCATATGGATTGTGAGATTGTGTGACCTACACCACTAATCAGCAGCAGCCCTGGTCTTCATCCTGCCCTATTGTATTCTGAGGACAATCTGGCCTTCTACTAGAAGAACCCAGACTCCTATTTCCCCATTAAAAATGGGGTGTTGACTCACATATTAAGTCAACATAGTTGCAGGAGGTTCTGGAACCTGGCCACTTTGACTCAGTCACTTATTAGCTGAGTGAACTTGGACAAGTCATTTAATTTCTCACCAGCTCAGTTTTTCTCATCTGGAAATTGAGAAAAATCATGATAACAATGTCATAAAATCTTTGTATCAGGTGAAATCGTGCATGCTGAGTGCTTCATCAGCAGCCAGCATTTTGCAGGTTTTTGACAGATGTCAGTCATAGCTGACTTTCTATCTTCCCCCTGGGCAGGCCCAACCTCCGAGGCAATGACAAGGGTGAGAGAGAAATATGAGCCCAGCCTGCCAGCTCAGGAACAAGGAGACGAGGTGTTGCCTTTCCTTTTCCCCAGCTCCTTCCAGGTGGCAGTGTGGACAAACATAACAGGCAACCCGTTGTAGATGTGGAGCTGAATGATTCATCACTCACATCAATTTAGGGTCAGTCAGCATTATCCCAAAGCTCTGAAGGACAGGGGCTCAATTAACCGTTAAATATACAAGTCAAATTTCTTGTCTTCATGACTTAATTTTTTACCAGCAAAAAGCCTCCAAAACCCTCCTCAGACCTTTGTCCAAGGTGAGGCTAAATTCTGTCCCTGGTGGGGCTTCCTCTAATTCCCTGTGTTTTGTCTGTTGTGACGTTATCACTCTAAAAGGGAGGCTGCATTCCCAGGACGGCAGAGAAAGACATGTACAGTGCAGTGTTAACACGGACCTTTCTCTCCATCTGGCTGGAGATCTACGCTGCTCTGGCTGCCCTCATGCTTGTGGTTAAAAGAATACATACATTATTTCACAATTCTCTCCACTCAAACACACTCACTATTTCTCTTTCTTCCTGAAACAGTTGAGGTTTTTTCTCTTCAGGATCAACTAAGTAGCATATTCTTTTAATTCCCAGGAAATTATACTTTTCCAGGAATGATTACCACCCATTCTCAGAGTTTATAAGCCCAAGGGGAAGAACCTCAACCAAATGGGGCTGGAGTTACTGAGGAGAATAAAAGTGAGAAACCATCTCTGTGTGCTCCTGGGCTGTGAGAAGTAAAATTCCAAACCTAGTAGCTGTCATGCTTCCTGACAAATGAACCAGAGAAGTGGAGGAAGCAGAGAGGGTGAGAGGAGGCCAGGAAAAAGAAGCTCCCCCTAAGCTTCTAGTCCTGAAGCCAAAGCACATTCTTTACTTTGGTTCCCAAAAGGCAACTCATTATTATTCCAATAACACCACCTTTGTTTAATCTGATTGGAGTATCGTTTGTGTCACTAGCCAAGCTAGCAATGATGACTACATTATTTAAATTTACCACCCATTTCTATCACTCATGGGTGATCACTCATGGGTGATTAACCTGCTGGTTTATAAACCAGTTAATGCTAAGGTAGTGATGGGGAGTAACGGTTACCACATTATCCTTTGCGATACCAACTTTGCCTTGACACCCAATGTTTAATGTCTTGACCTAAAGTAACCACTGATAAACCCCAATGCCGGCAAACGGGAAGTCCACAGAGAACCAACATCGGTGCAGATGAGTTTCGAGCCAACACCCAAATATCCCACTGGGCCTGTCTCTTCCTGAATACACATATGTTAAGGCTTCAGTTTATTTATTATATTTTTCACACTATAAAGATAAGCTCTGTCAGTAATCCCCATGCCAACTTGCTAGAGAAAAAGTCAATCTAACATCATTACATTTTTCTGACTATTTTAATTCAGTTACAAAAAATAAAAATAAAAAACTGCATTTTCCCTAGTACCTGCCTACTTCTAGAAAAGGCTAACTAGAAATCAGAAACAAAGGAGACAGCCTTTAACTGCTTCACTAATGGGGGCTTGGTCAGAGCATTTCTAAGTTCTTTTTCCAAAAGATCCAACCCATAGTCCCTTATTCATAAGGCACCTGCTCCCTCACTCCTATGAGTTAATCCAGTTTTCTTTCCCCTTTGGTACTTTTCCTGGTGAAATGATAGCTTCTCATAGTGAAGGTAAACAGTATACTGGCATATCTGGTCCCTCCATCACCTTCTCCACCCCTTATCTGCCCTCTGCAGGTCAGGGGGTCAACAGTGTCCAGGACCGGTGTAAACTAACCTGCCGCTGGAGGCAGTATGCATTGGGCAGTGAGAAGCCCAAACTACCTTCCAGACTCACTCATTTGGAAATGGAATTAATATCACCAGGAATTAATGAATAACAATATTTTAGAAGGAGTCACAATTGTAAGGTGCCATATTCACCCAGCATCCAAAAAACTGCTGGAATTTACTGTCATCCTTGGTGATACACGATGATGTTACATCTTAGTTGCTTAATCTGTGAGAGGTAGGTAAGATGCCAAGCAATTCCTTGGAGTTACGGTAAAAGTTAGTCATGCAAACATTGTATTTGTTAAGTGATTCAAGCATAAAGGTCATTCAATGCTTATACTCTCTTTTTAATGCCCTTCTTGTGCTGCTTCTTTTAAAGGCTGGTGGCAAATGCAGTCCCAGCTCAGAACACAGGAGTACAACTTGAATTCAGGGAATTTAAGATGATCTCTAAATCAGGATGTGTCTTACAATCTAAGCTATGCCTTAGAATTACATAAAATAATGGTGCATTTTATATAATCAGTGGCATTTTAGATTCAATGAAATACAGCAACTAAATCAGTCCTTCCAGAATTCAAGGTCTTTTTAAAGCCGGATTTAAGTCATATATCAGTAGCTTTTCCCAAAATTTTCAGAAATTGCACGCTGTCAACTATTCATGAATTTGAGAGGTATCACAGAGGTCCTTCAGTCCCATGTCCCCAGAGATGTTTTCTGGTGATACATTTTAACCAAAACGATCTCAGGTATTTAGCAAATTTGCAAAATGATGTGTCAAAGTTTTCTCAGAGCCTTTTATATGCTAATTGATATGGATTTGTCTGAAAGGTGTTCTAGGCTTTAGGATTTCCCTCACTTATGTGACCACTAAATGCTTTCTCCTACGACTGATTTGTAGGCGAATAAAAATGCTGAAAAACATGAGGCCTTGAAATATTACACCACCTACCCCAAAGACCCAGCTAATAAGGGGTACAATCAGGAAGGCAGTTGGCCCTTCTTATTCTGATTCTGATTCTCCTATGACACAGCACTGCTTCACGGATCAGTTTTCAATGAAATGAGTAAGGCACTATGGTGTAGTTCTCTCTTCACTCATGCACTTCCCTAAGAATTTCAAAACTAACAAGTTAACAACACTTAAAGACAAGTTTATACTGGAAATCAACAACCACCTAAGCTGTGGAATTTTTTAGTGCACTGTGAGGTCCATTAAAATTTGTCACCCAATTGCTTTCCAAAACCGCAGAGCAACTGAAGCATGCAAGCATTCTTGAGTGGGTAGGGGGTAAAGGGGCAGAAGCCAAGAGAGGATCAGAGACATCTCCCAAGAGCACAGGGCCCCATTTCCCCATCAAAACCTTTGAGCAGGTAACACCCAGGAGTGGGTCTCCTGTGTCTGGCTTTGCAACTCCTCTTCCGGTTATGAAAATATCCTTGTTACACTGCACTGCACCATGATCATTTGCATTTTTATTGTTTTCACTCAAAAGCTCTAAGTTATTTAGATAAGCACCATTAAACAAAAATCGGAGTAATTAGTTCTTTTGATGTATCCTGGTGGCAGCTGAGGAACTTGAAGACATTTACTAACAGGAAGATCAGTCCCAGGTGGGACTTATTATAAACAAAGCTTAGTCCCAGAGCAACCGCTCATTAAATCCTGAAGCGGAATTAGGTATTTCTCTCTTCCCATGCCATTCTTCATCAACCAACCTCTGCTATTTGGGTAGGATTATTACATATTTTATGCCACTAAAATACCACAAATCACTGTTAATGTGAAGGCCCAGAGGTGGGGCTAAAAAACAATCACACCCTCCTTCAGAGATTGCAGACAAGGAGAGTACAATCAGAAGGGACTTCCAGACATTCGCTACTTAATTCTCCCATCTGGTCAGAGGCAGAAATACAAAGAAATTAAGAGATTTCCTTAAGGCCCACAGCTGGTCAATGGAACCCACTTCTCCCATCTCTTGCATTAGTAAATTTTCTCTGCCAAGACATTTCCAAGTGCCTGACAATAACCCATAGATGCGGAATGCTCTGAGTGATCTGTGGCAAACCACCCACTCTTTTCCCAGAATGACAAATGTTTCTTATGGCCAATGTTGATATAAAATGTATGAAAATGAGAAAATTGGGGGGATCTTAGAAAATAACCAAAGAAAGATTTACATGAAATAAAAATGAGTGGTTTTATCTCATGTATGTTAGAAAACAGAATAAAAGCTGATTGACAGCTATGGCAGAAAGGCATCTGGGTTCTCACCTGTTCTCACATGGTCTAGCATGCCCAGTGGAGTCCTCAGCCCTCAAGTCTATAAAACAGGCTGAACAGCCCCTGACTGGGATGCAGTGGGAAGTGGGTCAACTAACCTCTTAAAGCTCCTTCAAGTCCCGGTGCCTTCATTCTTGAAAGACAGTTCCTCTACACAAACGTCTTCATTCATGAGGCTTTCTCCCCTGTGTCAGGTGACATAGAACAGCACAAACAAGATTTTAGATATGTTTTCCTGTTACTCTCCCAGGAAGATTATTTCCAAAGAATATACATAGAAAGACAGCTCTCATTCACCCACTAAGAATCAGCCTCCTGAAAACCTTTAGGCAGGCTCAATAAAAAGAAATTTGTCTACATCCCTACTCCTAAGTACCATGCAGAGCACATGCCAGGAGTCTGCGCAAAATGCCTCTACTCCCATGAGAGATTCCTACACCTTAATCTTAATGTCCCTAACAGCATTTGACAGCTTTGCCAGCCACATGCAAACAAAAGAAACACCAAGTTTCTGGCAGGACAGACATTTCAGAAGAACAAAATATCTTTGAACCTGACTCTACCTTACTATTATGTCTCATTTTTATGTTTTATTTAAGATCTGTGAAAAACAATGCAAGGTTTAGTGTTGATTTTCTTAAAGTAAGAAAATACTCAAGGCTGTTTTCATAAATAGACTATCTTAATTCCATTTTCTTCTGTTACCGCATGTTACATTTTAGAAACCTCAACTGCCAGGAAAACTTAAAAAGGGATCTTTCATGACTTAGGTTGAGCTTCGCTGCATCTAATGCAGTGTCATCCACAAGAAAAGCTAAACATCTTTACCTGCCTGAAGGCCTTAATGGAACGGGAGGAAGAAACCCAAAATATAAATGAATGATGCATGTCTAAATTAAAACTGAACAACAACAACAAGAAAGGTATCAGTGAGAGAGAGTCAGAGAAGCAGAGAGAACAGTAGCAACTTGAAGCATGAAGAATAACTGAACCACATCCTCAGCAAAAGCAAGATCTCATCAGGAACCAATGAGGAGCACCAACCTGAATCTGCTGATTCCTAGAAAGCAATAGGTGATTAAATAAAAAAAGCCTGAGCTCATTTCTTTCCCATTTCTCCAACCCGGCAACCCACAAAGACACTGCACTTATGGTAGGTTCCAGATTAACTTTACCAAGCAACTCTCTTTGACTTTACTGTTTTTTTTTTTTTTTTGAGACGGAGTTTTGCTCTTGTTACCCAGGCTGGAGTGCAATGGCATGATCTCGGCTCACCGCAACCTCCGCCTCCTGGTTCAGGCAATTCTCCTGCCTCAGCCTCCTGAGTAGCTGGGATTACAGGCACGCGCCACCGTGCCCAGCTAATTTTTTGTATTTTTAGTAGAGGCGGGGTTTCACCATGTTGACCAGGATGGCCTTGATCTCTTGACCTCGTGATCCACCCATCTCGGCCTCCCAAAGTGCTGGATTATAGGCGTGAGCCACCACGCCCAGCCTGACTTTACTGTTAATTAGTGCAGAGGCAACTCCTTTCTTCTCTTCTGCCTCCCAGGATTCCCCTCTGGATGCTAATGAAGTAGGGAGATTTCAAGTTTCATAGTCTCTGTTGAGCAGTGCTATTCTTCTCCACAGGCAATATGGAAAAAAACAAATTAACGTGGAGAATTTCTGGATGGAAACAGTTTACAATCAAACGTCCCACTGTTGACAAAATCATTATAACTGTCACTTCACGCCTCTTTGCCAAATGTATAATTAGCGTCATTACCAGTAAGTCTTGGAAATATAAATAACTGTGGATTATGCAACGCAAAACTGCATAAATATGAATATTTGATGGTACCTAAGCAATGTCACAAATTGTACATGACATAGACTTGGCATTTGCATCCAGCAGATCTTAAGACTTCTCACCCAGATTAAGTGCAGTCTTACCATATAGATTTAGAAAGATGTTTCTGCGTGGATGTTACTGATGGCAAGTGATGAGGAGGAGAGAAGGGAAAAAAATTCTGTCTGGAACTGATTTTTTTTTTAATTTGTATTGCATTTTAGGTTTTGGGGTACATGTGCAGAACATGCAAGATAGTTGCATAGGTACACACGTGGCAGTGTGTTTTGCTGCCTTCTGCCCCCTCACCCATATTTGGCATTTCTTAAAAACATTAAATTTTTAGCACATTTTTGTGTTTAGGACATGAAATTCCATTTTTATATTTTCCTACATGGGATATAATTTCTAAAGAAAATATTTTTTAAATAACAGTTTAAAGCCAAATGCATTCAATTTTGTACCACCTACTATCCGATCATTCATGTTTGGATATGTTGGCAACTATGTTAGACCAGCTCGCTCTGCACCCAAGTTGCCTGTATGCTCCCTGACGGGGTGATATCTTCCTTTCCCCTCTGCCCAAGATGAGCTCAAGCTACACTGCTCTCTCCCTTCTTTTAATTTCTAAAGGCCAGACTCTGGGAAACACAGGTTTTCACATTTTTTTAGACTCTGTAAATTATGAAGCTCAAACTCTTTTTGTTTTTGTTAATTGTACATTTAGAATTGCCGTACTTCTACACACCCTCCCCTTTTTAGTGTCTAATATTGGGCCAGTGTGTCATAGGTACTCTATCAATATGTAAGGAAAATTAAGTAGGTATGATCATTAGTTTTGTGGAAAATAGGATGGGAATGAAAAAATACTGGATGAAACCCAACTATTCTTTTCAATAGGATAAGATCACACTAGAAATAAAAAAAAATCCATACATCAACAAGTGGTCTGTGTGGTCCTTAAAATTTGCTGGTAGGGGTTGAGAAATACCCTCCTAATCAAGGAGATTATTCATGACAAACTTGGATATGTAGTAAGGGGCAACTGAGTCTTTCATGACATCACTAGATTATCAGATCTTTGAGGAAAAAGAAATGGGTCTAATTTGTTTATAGCTGTGGTGGGCAAAAAAAAAAAAAAACGGCCACCAAAGACATCCATATTTTAATCCCTGGAACTGGTGACTATGTGAAGTTATATACCAAGCAAAAACAAAACACAAAGTGTTCTTGTTTCTTTAATCTGAACCTAGAAAATGTTTATCATATTTAAATTCTCCATTTTGACTCAGTTACTATGCTTTTTGAATATGTATACAATGTCACAGTGAAGTTTCAGAAAACCTTCAAAATCTGCAACTGCATTAGACAAAGAATATACATGTACCTGTTCAAAGTTTAAAACATAAATTTCTGTTTGAGAAATGAAGATGCACTGATAGGTTGAAACTTCATCTTACAAGGTTTATAGTGACACAAAGCAATTGACACAGTGAAATTTGTGCTTATGGAAACTTACTCTGGGTACATTACAGAGAGTGAATTGGTTGAAAAAGGCTGTGGGCAGACTAGGTAAGAACTTGTTACATTAATCTTAGCAAGAGATGCAGTGGCTAGGCCTTGGATCATGGCAGTGGGGCTGGAAAAAAAAGTAGATGAATTCTAGGGAAGGTTAGGAGGTCACACTGACAGGAGTTAGCACCTGGAGGAGGGAGAGGAAGAAGTCAATCAGGTCTGGACCACAGAATGAATGACAGCCATTCAGTAAGGTGCAGAGCATGAGATATTATGGTTGAGCATAAAATTTATTATAACTGGATAAAATATAATGAGTCCTGAGTTAAACATGTGTTGGTAATAGGGGAGGTAATAATAAGTAATTCTGTTAGACAATGATAAATAATTGAATACTTAAGTTTGAAGTTGAATGGAGAGATTATGTTAAGAAACATAGATTTGGAAGCTATAGATATATGAATACAAATGGAGGTCATTGAGTATGAAAACACCCAGGGTAGTATAGCCAAGCTAATCCTAAGTAAAATGAACAAATCTGGAGTCATCATGCTACCTGACTTCAGACTATACTACAAGGGTACAGTAACCAAAATAGCATGGTACAGATGCCAAAACAGATATACAGACCAATGGAACAGAATGGAGACCTCGGAAATGAGACACACATCTATCACCATCTGATCTTTGACAAACCTGACAAAAACAAGCAATGGGGAAAGGATTCCCTATTTAATAAATGGTGATGGGAAAACTGGCTAGCTATAAGCAGAAAACAGAAACTGAACCCCTTCCTTACATCTTATACAAAAATTAACTCAAGATAGATTAAAGACTTAAATGTTAAACCCAAAACCATAAAAACTTTAGAGAAAACCTAAGCAATACCATTCAGGACATAGGCATGGGCAGACACTTCAGGACTAAAACACCAAAAGCAATTGCAACAAAAGCCAAAATTGATAAATGGAATCTGACAAAAGAAACTATCATCAGAGTGAACAGGCAACCTATAGAATGGGAGAAAATTTTTGCAATCTACCCATCTGACAAAGGCCTAATATCCAGAATCTACAAGGAACTTAAACAAATTAAAAAGAAAAAAAAACATCAAAAAAGTGGGTGAAGGATATGAACAGACACTTCACAAAAGAAGACATTTACACGGCCAACAAACATAAGAAAAAAAGCTCATTGCCACTGGTCTTTTGAGAAATGCAAATCAAAACCGCAATGAGATACTATGTCATGCCAGTTAGAACGGCAATCATTAAAAAGTCAGGAAACAACAGATGCTGGCAAGGCTGTAGAGAAATAGGAAAACTTTTACACTGTTGGTGGGAGTGTAAATTAGTTCAACCATGGTGGAAGACAGTATGCAATTCCTCGAGGATCTAGAACCAGAAATACCATTTGATCCAGCAATCCCATCACTAGATATATACCCAAAGGATTATAAATCATTCAACTATAAAGACACATGCACACATGTGTTTATTGCAGCACTATTTACAATAGCAAAAACTTGAAACCAACCCAAATGCTCATTAATGATAGACTGGATAAGAAAATGTGGAACATATTCACCATGGAATACTATGTAGCCATAAAAAAGGATGCATTCATGTGCTTTGCAGGGAATGAAGCTGAAAGCCATTATTCTCAGCAAACTAACACAGGAAGAGAAGACCAAATACTGCATGTTCTCACTCATAAGTAGAAGTTGATCAATGAGAACACAGGACACAGGGAGGGGAACATCACACACTGGGGCCTGTTGGGGGATGGGGGACTAGGGGAGGGAGAGCATTAGGACAAATACCTAAGGCATGTGGGGCTTAAAACCTAGATGATGGGTTGATAGGTGCAGTAAAACACCATGGCACATGCATACTTATGAAACAAACCCATATGTTCTGCATGTATATCCCAGAACTTAAAGTAAAATTTAAAAAAGAAAATATCCAGGGTAAATGCAAAGATGGAGGACCTAGGGAAAAACCTCTGAGGAACATCAGTTTTAAGAAACAGGACAGAAGACAGATTGACAAAGGAGACTAAGTTTATGACTAGATAGAATAAAAACTAGGAGAATTTAGTGTTATGATCGCTAACAGAGAAGATTTCCAGATGATGGTTATTACCAAGGTGCCAAATGCTGCTGAGAAATGAAGCAAGACAAGAGTGGGCATTGGAGTTTGCAATACAGATATTATTAGGGATCTGAATGGGAATATTTTAGTGAAGTATTGGGAACAGAGATCAGCCTGAAGGGTGTTAAAGAAGGGAGAATGTAAGACTATGTCTCTGTGGTGCTATACAGGAACACCTGAGGCTGGGTAATTTACAAAGAAAAGAGGTTTATTTGGTTCACAGTTCTGTAGAACATACAAGAAGCACGGCACCAGCCTCTGTTTCTGGTGAGAATTTCAGACTGCTTTCACTCAAGGCAGAATGGGAGGGGGAGCTGGCATGCAGAGATCACATAGCAAGAAAAGAAGCAAGAGAGAGAGGTAGGGAGGTGTTGGGCTCTTTTTAACAACCAACTTTGGCAGGAACTAACGAGCAAGAAGAGACCTCACTCACCACCATAAGGAGGGCACCAAATTATTCACAAAGGATCTACCTCCATGACCCTATCACCACCCATTAGGTCCCACCTCCAACACTAAGAATCAAATTTCAACATGCAGCATAAGGGACAAATATTCAAACTATAACAGAGCACAAGGTGAGAAAGTAGGAAGAACAAGTGGGACACCTCTTTCAATAAGTTTAGCTAAAAAGGAGAACAGACAAATGAGATGGTAGAGATTTGTAATTTTTTCTTTTTGAAAAGAGAGAAATGCTAATCTGGAGAGGCCAGTAAAGAGGATAAGTTTGATAACTCAGGTCAGCATTAGGATAACCAGTGTTGCAAGGTCCCTGGGGAGCTGGGGTGGATACAGCCCAGGGGCTAAGGCATGTGCTATGGACAGTGATACAAAACATGTCTTTACTGTAATGGGATGGAGTGAGGAAAGAATGGACGTGGTGGCTACAGGTGAGCTGATGAATTTGATGGAAGAAAATTGAAGCAGTTTCCTTCTGCTGGCTTTTTATACTTCTGTTAAGTAGCATGTTATCTAAATGCTTAATTTTGAAAAGAGAGGTGTTCTAGCATTTAAACCAAACTTTTAATACAAATAAATCCAAGATTCTCATGTGATACCATCTCTGCATAGGTCTAAATTTACAAGACCATAATCTAATGGTTTAAAACAATTTAAAAAGAGATTGCAATTTTATTTGACGCTCCGCATTATAAAAGAACTTGCCTTAGTTCATTTACTGTAGCTGTAATGGAGTTTCTGAGACCGGGTAGTTGACAAATAAAAGAGGTTTATTTGGCTCATGATTCTGGTGGCTGGGAAGCTCAAGACTGGGTATCTATCTCTGAAAGGGCCCACAGGCTGCTTTCACTCATGGTGGAAGGTGAAAGGGGAGCTGCTGTGTGCAGATGTCACATGCTGGGAGAGGAACCAAGAAAAATCGAGAGGGAGATGCTAGGCTTTTTCAGCAACCAGCTCTCAAGGGAACTAGTAGAGCAAGAACTCGCTCACCCCAGAGGAAGAACATTAATCTATTCATGAATTATCTGCCTCCATGACCCAAACACCTCCCATTAGGCCTCACTTTCAACACTGGAGATAAAACTTCAACATCAAGTTTGGAGGGAACAAATATCCAAACCATTACAGAGCTCATTCACATAGAAAGAATTCTCAGCGCCTTTGACTCCTCTACAAATCTCTCACCCCTGTAGCTTCTCAAGAGCCTCCCAAACACCAAAAATATACCCCTCCATACCCAGCCTATGCAAACTTTCCTTTCTCTCTTCTCATTCTTTGCCTTCTAGCTCTCTATTATGAAGATAAACTGAAGCCTTAAAATTTAGCTAAGTCTTTTTCTCTTTCTCTCTTTTTTTTGAGACAGAGTTTCACTTTTGTTGCCCAGGCTGGAGGGCAATGGCGCCATCTCAGCTCATCACAACTGCCACCTCCCAGGTCCAAGCGATTCTCCTGCCTCAGGCTCCCAAGTAGCTGGGATTACAGGCATGCATACCACTGCACCCAGCTAATTTTGTATTTTTAGTAGAGACAGGGTTTCTCCAGGTTGGTCAGGCTGGTCTCCAACTCCTGACCTCAGGTGATCTGCCTGCCTCGGCCTCCCAAAGTGCTGGAATTACAGGTGTGAGCAACCACACCAAGCCTCCTCTTATTTCCTCAGCTTTTCCCCCCTATCCATTTTCCAGATGAAAAGATTTCCATCACAATAGATCCAGAAATAGGTCTGGAAAACACAGAATTTCACTCAGAAGACTGGAATAGGAATATAAAATGAATGAACTCACATTATTAAGTCATGGCACAGCACTCTCATCAGTAAGACACAAGCTGCCCTTGTAGAATGTGATGTCAAATTTGGAGAAGAGCCTAGCATAGCCATCACCATGTGTGTAGACCTTAAATGCTGAGGGCACCACTCCCAAAAGAACAGGGGTTAAGTGGATAAAAGAATGATCAATAACTCTGAAAAATTGACTATGGCATAGGGATGCAGCTGATACTGGACAAAATTTGAATTATTGATCATGTACAGCATATGCACATTTAAGGCATTAAATCCTCAGATACTGAAAGATTCTAAAAGGAATGAACAGGAATGTTGATCACAGGACTTATTGGTGACTATAGGTTAGGATGAACCAGGAACAAAATCCCCCTAGCATTAATAAACTTAGTAAATTTACAGGGAATGTGGGAGACGCGTTTCACTCTTCCATCTAGCTGTTGAAGGGCTCATTATCTTTGTAAACAAACAAGAGAAACATCAAAATTCCTCTCCCATAAAGTGAAAATTGAAAGAAGTTGTCTTATCCATCAAGAACAAGCAATAACAAAATCACGCTGGATTCACACGACAAAATGATTTCTTGCTCATTCTAAGGTATTTGCGGATCCAGCAACCTTAGAGAAAGGTGCCCTCCAAGGCAATGGGTCACCCTCCCAGGCTGCTGTGAACCGCTCTCTTCTCTGACTCAACATGCATCCATATGGCCACTAAGGGGAAAAGAACACCGGATATTTCTGTGCTGGACATACCCCTTTGCCCTGGAAAGGCCCTCACCAGCATTCTCCACCCTGCTCTTGCTTTCAGGAGGCTGATCTGTTTGGAATGCATACATGAGCTGTCTTGTCTTCTGGCTTCTCACTGGATGGACCAATGCCATGCACCAGGAGGAGATCCAAGGACAGAAACCTGGTGAGTTTAGGGTGTCATTGCTCCACTCACTTCCTGTGAAATCGCAGTGGCCTGGCTGCACCCCTCTACTGAGGACCAGCACTTGCTCACATAATGTCTGCCTCTCTATCTCTTCCACTCTCTGCATTCTTGTAATTGCTCCCTTCCCTGGCCTTTTCAAGCTTAGGTGCTGTAATACCTCCCCAGAGTATACCACCATCCCTGCTACTTTCTTAAAACATAGCCCACACCTTGGCAAACTTAGAATCCAGCCTAGTCTCTTTAGTAAACTCTTCCATTACCCAGGTTACCCAGATTTTAAATGATTTGCTCTGAAAGTGGCCCACAGCACTTCCACTTGAAATTATCGACCAGAATTAGTTACATTCCTTGCTTTAACAGGACTGGAAAGTTTAATCCTCTCAATTACCCAAGAGAAAGGAGAACCAGATATTGTTGAAAACTAGAAGTTTTCTCTAGTTTGCAAGATCCAGCAATAGACGTAATGCAATTTACAGGATAATTATAGAGAAGCAGGTCACTTTGTCACTTTCATCATTAGAAACAGCATATAACTCATCACAATCCCTTTCAGTGTGCTTGCAAACAGTTGGAGCACTTCCAAAAGCAGTGATCAAATGCAAAATTACCAAATTAATCCTCAAATTGGCAATCACATTGAGATAACTGTTTCCTCTCAGGTTAGAGATTAACCATTAGCTCTTTAGAAGAATAAGCAGGGCAGTCACAGATTTCATGCAGTATTGACTGGATGTGTCCTCACATACAAATGCCATAGAGTAGCTCTCAGAGAGCTGTTACACAACTGTCTCAGGAAAGGCAGAGATACTATGTTATCCTTCAATACTTTGTATGATGATTGATTAAAACAACCAGAGGTAGGTGTAGTACTAGCTACTGACCAGTCCAGAAATGCCCAGGGCATGCAGAATGATAAGAAAAGATGGAGTCAGGAGCTCAATGTCCTTAGTCACATCTTTTAGTCCGGTTCCTAATATGTAAATGGAAGCAACTAGATCAAGGGCTGTCAATCTGTGATAAATGGATCTATCTCACGAGATGTGCTAAAACGTTACAAAATTGGAGACATATCTGCGTGTGTGATTTTCTAATGAAAAATATTCACAGGTTTCATAAGACCTACAAAAATATCCTATAACCCTCCCCATTCCCAACAAAAGAGGTTAGAACCACAGGGCTAGATGATGTCACACACTTTTTCCAAATCCAACATTCAATAATCCTATGGTAATTTCTGGTCAATGTATTGGTCTGATGAAAAGAACATATAATATATTCTCATGAAATGGTGAAACTTTCCTAGGATAGAGACAGCAAACAGGTAATGCTCAACAGAGGTATGTAAATCTGAATCTGTATCTTATTTTTCCTAATTTTTAAATATGTCATTTTTAAAAGATTGGAGAAACATCTGTTATAAATGATTCTTTCTGTTTTCTTTTTGTTTGTTATTTACTCAAAAATAAGGATTCCCTTATTTGCTCTACATTTCATATTTATTTTTTACTCTCAGTGACTCTGTAAAATAAGAGGTTTACAAGAGTTTCCTCCAAATGAGACTACACGACTATTCAACTTTGAAACAAGATCCTAAAATACCTATTTAAATGACTAGTAATTGTTTTGCACAAAATCTTCTCCAAAGAACGAACTTAAAATGGTATTTAACAACTCTTAATGGACCGAATTTTCTAATTCAATGTCCTAAGGTACCTAAACCACCTGCTCTCAGCTTCACTGTCCAGTTGCTTCAATTAACCATAGGTTCAGTTTAACTTGCATTCTAATTGGGTCCTTGACTAATTGTGCATTAAATACTTGGTAGCATAATGCAGATAAGTTTCTCCCAACTTTCATTTGCACATAGAAACCAATCTTGGAAGGCTTAGGGTATCAAAATACTGTAGTTGATAGTTTCCCATTGAAACAAAGAAAGAAGAAAAAGGTTAAAATGACTCAAAAGCACGATCAATACCCACAAGTATACATCAGAGTTTGGAAATCTTTAAAATAAAGTTTTGTGTTAAGTTAGATACACTATACATTCTGGCATTTTCAAAGTGTATTTAGGGTGAGGCTGAAATCAATCAACTCCAGGTCTGAGGAGAGGTTGAATGTGCAGATTCTTATAAGAACATGTGATTATATGTCCTGCCAGCCGATGTTAGCTTTTGGCAATGGCAGAAAATAACTATGAGTCTTCTGTACTCCAGGGTCCGTGTAGCTCTACCGAAAACTTGCTTTCTCTTTACATGCTCTTCTCTTTCCCCATCAATTACTTGAGTATTGGTGCTATCTGGTTGTCCAGCCTCCAGCCTCTCACATTGTTTTTATGCATGAACAGAGAATTCCCACTTAGGAATTCTTAGCAAAGGTATCATTTATAAAATCTTGCCTAACATAGTCTTCCTCTAACTTCCATTCTAGGTTTTAAAATTTTTTGATAAGACAAAAGATGAGTCGATGGGTTAATTCCATTGTTGATGGTTCATTAGCCCAATTCTGCATACCCCCCAAACTTTCAGACTAAGAAAAGTCCTAGAGATCCTGCCTCAGTTTGGGGATATAGCTTTGTTACCAGAAAGGAGTCCCGATCCAGACTCCAAGAGAGTGTTCCTGGATCTTGCAAAAGAAAGAATTCAGGGGGAGTTCATACAGCAAAGTGAAAGTGACTTTGTTATGAAAGTAGAGGAATAAAGAATGGTTACTTCACTGGCAGAGCAGCCCCAAGGGCTGCTTTTTTCCATTTCCTTAGTTATTTCTTGATTACAACCTAAACAAGGAGTGAATTATTCATGAGTTTTCCAGAAAGGGGTGGGCAATTCCCAAAATTGAGAGTTCCTCCCCATTTTAGACCAGGTAAGGTAACTTCCGGACATTGCCAAGTCAAGTGTAAATTGCTATGGCGCTGGTGGTAGTGTAGCAGTGAGGACAAGCAGAGGTGACTCTTAGCCATCTTGGTTTTGGTGGGTTTTAGTTAGCATTTTTACTGCAACGTGTTTTAACAGCAATGTCTTTATGACCTGTTTTTTGTGTTCCTAGTTCATCCTGTGACTTGGAATGCCTAACCATCTGGGAATGCAGCCCAGTAGATCTCAGCTTCGTTCTACCCAATCCCTATTTAAAATGGAGTTGCTCTGGTTCAAATGCCTCTGACAGTTTGGCCGCATCTAAATGATGCCAGTTTGGAAGCTTGTACCCCAAGAGTCTACAGGAGGGCGTATTAGCAGATCAAAGTGCCTGCTATGGTTCTTTCCATGAGATCTAAGAGTAAAAGCTAAAATGCTGGCCTGTACCTTAGGCTGGAGCCTGCAGGGAAGCATCAGAGTAAAACAAAAATTATCTGGAGATTATAAAGACTTATGGTTGTGGTCAATTTATTACCATAAATTAATATCAGAATGCAGGAGGATACAACTCCCCATTAGAACATACAGCATAATTGTTTCATGAGGGTCCGATCAGTGCCTGCCCAGGATAGGCAAATCCCCAGGATCTTCTTATAAGGAGTATGCTTTCTGATATACTTGTATTCATATTCATAACACAGTACCTCTACAAACTCGAGAGAAGGTTAAGCATCTCTTCTAATTCGACAACTTTTCCCATGTGTCTCTTGCGATACTGTTGGGCTAATTTAATAAATATACAGCACATAGAACAAAATTATTTTTTGTGTTTGTCTTTTTATACAGTAAAAAATAAATCTTTGTGATGGGTTGAGGGCCTCTGGGAAATCTCAAAGATATTTTTAGGTGTAAAAGATATCATAACATTTTTATTTTATTTTTTCTAAATATAGGAGCTGATCTTCAGAAGGCAAAGTCAACTGGGTTGTCAGGAGATTTGGGGTACTTGATTTTGATTAGATCATAAGCGCCTGAGAACCAACTGCATTGTGATCTGTTTAATCGAAGTGACAAGAAAATATTTTCAAATAAACATAAAAGATAATATGCTCATAAAGAACCTTAGTTCTTTCACATGTGAGAAAATGTTGTTCTTTGGATTTTTTTTCAACAATCAAGGACATAATAAAGTCAACATAAAGCACACACATAAAGTACAGAAAATGGTTCTGGTAGGCACAGGTTCTCTGCTCCCTAGATAGACTTCACAGAAGGTAAAGAATAATCTTTCATCCTGTAAATGAAGGCATTCATCACCAAACCAAGGAAATAAACCCATCAAAAATGAACCAACATCTAAGATTTTAATTTATTTTATGTCTCCTTTTCAGATTTAGTTATTAAAAACCAAGGCAAATAAAACTCATTTTCCAGGTCTCATATTTTACTAAGCTCTTTCATATTGTGGAACAAATTGACTTTATATTAGGATAAAACTACTCTCCTTTTTCTCACAAAACAAAGGCACATGCCTACTTGCGTTCCTCTGCCGTGACTTCTAGTGTAGGCTCCACCACAGATACTGATTACATTTTCTCACCAAGGTGAATATTTCCTATTCACAGGGAAAACCAGAGGGTATATAATTAAGAAGTGTCATTCTGCAGCATTTCAGCAGAATAGCAGAGCTCACGAATACATTTAACACAGCGTTTTACAGTCATACCAACCCCCTTTACATCTTCTTAAAGTGGCAAAAATGGCATTTATTAACATGATACAGACTCTTCAGCATGTAGAAATATGAAACTTAAAATTATGCTTAGACATCAAGATTTCACTATTCTATATTACTTAGAAAATGTCTAGATATCCAAGAATTACCCATTAATTAGCTTAATTTAATATTAGTTCAAGACTTTAAATTATCTAAAGACCTTGAAAATTATGTTTAAGCTAGCACGCTGAAAAACATAATTACCGTTGATATCAAAGTTTGTTAGAAAAATGATTCAATTTAGTTGAACACAAATTACTTTTCTCATCATCTTTAAAATTGTGTAGGAGTACTATTAGCTTATTTTGTCTCAAAACCTATATAACTTTAGAAAGTTTAGTCTATTTTCGTCATGAGGAAAACAACCTGAGTAAAATAACATGTATGCATACATACAGTTAAACAGGAAAAACATATAATTTTGAAGCCACAATTATTAAATAAATTGGTCCAATTTACCAATGATATATATGAATTATGTGAACCTAGATTCTTAAAAGCTTTAAATATAGCAGTTTGTATAAAAATAATTTTTAAAGTATAGCACATTTTTTAAAGTCTAGCAGTTGTAAAGTATTAGAAATTTGATTTTACTACTTTAAAGAAACTCTAAGAGTATTTGATTTACTTAAGTATGTATTTATCTCTATGAGTAATCTGAACAAAGCTCTTTTAACTGAAGAACCATAACAATCTAATTTATTAGTACCTTCTGGAGATAGGGAGGAAAATCATACTAATCCAGTGAGGGATTACGGCCTTTTTCAATTCTGTATACACAAACACCCAGACATGAAAACAAAGAGAGAATTTACAGCTTCAGTTCTATAGCAACTGCCCCAGGTCAAAACAAACAGAGACACATATGAACTCTGTGGTCCAGGTTTCAAAGAGCTGTTCTCCTTCCCAGAAATTTTTAAACGGTTGGAGTTCAAAATAGACAAACAACAAGCAAAATCTAAAAGAACCCAACAAAGAGCTCTGTCTCTCACTCAACAGAGATGAGACCATTATTGTCCACCTACAGAGGTCAACAAATTGTAGATAGTAGAACAAAATTTCCAATCCTCGCTGCCTCCAAGAGGGAATAAAATAGCATCCGTGTGAGCAAGAAACAAACACAAAACACAAAATCAGGGAAAAGGAAGAAAATAAACAGAATATCAGCAAGGTTTAAATTCTACAGCCACCTGGAGCTTAGACTGAAAGCCAAAAAAGACACCCAGGCTTCAGCAGCCCGTGAGGTGCACTGGTCCCATGACAACCTACCTTGTAATCTAAGTCTTTTCATCTCCCTGGGACTTCTAAACTAACAAAGAATAATTTTCAAATGGTAAAATTATGACTCTCATAGAAATACAAAATAAGCATGGGTGAAAGATTTTCTTTTCCTCATCAATTTGTGAAAGAACTCTGATATTTAAGCATCTATGCCCAGAACATGCTGCTGGAATGGTGAACCATATACTTTTGCACAGCGTCCTTAAGTCATAGCTATTTGAACTGCAGAAGTCAAAGCAGATGGGGTGACTCCATTCTTTAATCCTGTTCACGAAACATTGTATCTGTCACATGCTCTTTGTAACATCTAAGGTAATTACAAACATTTATTATTTAAAATTTGATTCTGATAATTGTCAAAACGCATTCAAAATTTAGTTGGCTAAATTGGTTGAATGATCAAACTGGACAACCATCATCAGTCTACTGTGGTAGCACATCATTGTAGCAGGAGGCTGAAACCACCGGCTCAGTCTCTCCTACTGACGCTGCCCAACTCTACACTAACCACTCTGGAAATCCAGCAACTCATTGATAAAATGTAGAGGTCAAGATGCACGCTCTCTGAGGCCCTTTCCACCTCCCAAGGTTAGTGGCAATGTTGTCAATGGAAGATCAGCAGGTCAGTGAATTATACCTAAGGTGCTTGTACAGTCAAAAACTTTCTAGCTTCCTCCCCAGATATACCAAATAGAACTTGGGTGAGATCCAGGAATCTGCATTTTAAACAATATGCACATTATTTTTATACAAACTAAAGTTTGAAAATCATTAGTATATGGATGTTTTTCCCCCAGACAAAAATGGGTTATGACTGAAGAAAAGTTATTGAGTTTTTCTGGTAAGTGGTTCACTACTCAGTGCCTTCAAGTAAAGGTGATCTACATTAAAAGTTGTCTAGAATTATGTTTGAAAAGGAACCAAGTTGTCACTATTTTTAAAGTGGTGGTTTATTATGGTACATGGCTCATTAGACCAACAATAAGACATTGAGTATACACTTCGTTCACCAGTGAACCAATGTGCAGTTTCTTTTACCCATTCCTCTTGCTTTTCACTTTCTTCTTATCAGTGGTTTAGAGAAAACAAAGAAAACCAAAAGATCAATAAACTTGGTAAATCTTTCGCTATGCTAACCAACAAAATGAGAGTCAAGCTGCTAATTACCAATATCAGAACTTAAAAAGGGGTCATAACTGCCAGTCCTATGGCTATTCAAAGGCTAATTAAAAATACTATGAATAATGTTTTACTCACAAATTTGATAACTTGGTAAAATGGACCAATTCCCTGAAAAACACAAGTAATCAAAATTCATATGAGAAGTAATTTGAATAAGCCTATATTATTTTTAAAAATTATATCAACAAATAATAACCTTACAAAACAGAAAGGACCTGGCCCAGCTGGAATTACTGGTGAATTCTACCAAACATTTAAGGAAGAAGTAAGGCCAATTCCTTACAATGTCTTCCAGAAGATAGAAGTAGAGCAAACAATTCCTAACTTGATGTGAGTCCAGCATTGCCCTCATGTGAAAACCATACAAAGACATTATAAGAAAGGAAATCTATACACCAATATTTATCATGTACACAGACTTAAAAATCCTCAACAAAATATTAGCACATAAAACACAACGAAGTATAAGAAGAATTATATACAACACCTAAGTAGGAAATACGACAGGTATGCAAAGCATTTGAACATTCAAACATCAATCATTGTGGTCCACTGTGTCAACAGGCTAAATTAAAAAAATCATAAAATCATGTCAGCCGATATAGAAAAAGCATTTGACAGGATCTAACACCCGGTCGTGATGAAAATCCTCAACGCATGAAAAAGAGAGAGGAACTTTCTCAACTTGACTTAAAGACACCCCAAGATGTCAGTAGGTAACATCATACTTAACTCGTGAAAGATAATCGCTTTTATCTTGTAAATGGTTGCTCTTTCATTGTGGGAAAATGTTCACCAAAATAAACAGGCCTTGCCATTCTGAGAAGGTTGTGGCCAAATTGAGGAGAAAATACATCTTCCTCTGAGAATTGATGAGCCTCTGTAAAGAATAGAAAAACATTTTTTTTATTACTTTGTCTTTCTCATTTTTCATTTTGTTGGAGCTGAACAGGAGGGATGCTAGCTAAGAGTTAAAGGGCAAATGGACTAATTAGAGGAGACCATCTTGACGGTTATACTTCAAATCTCAGAAAAAAAAAACAAAACAAAACTGTAAAGTTAGATGAAGGAAAATGGAGATTTATGCTTGCTCTCCACCAATAGTAAAATAAAAGACTAAAATCTTGGCTCCACTTGAAAACTCCAGAAGGACAGAAGAAATTGCATCAATGCCTTTTGCAAAAATGTTTTGATA
Source organism: Leontopithecus rosalia (assembly GCA_028533165.1). NCBI lineage: Eukaryota > Metazoa > Chordata > Mammalia > Primates > Cebidae > Leontopithecus > Leontopithecus rosalia. Next base: position 9,121,909 of record CM052649.1, read on the forward strand.
TTTTTTCTTACCTATGCATTCCATTTAAACGAAGCCACGTGTCATTTTTCTTAACCTCACCTGCCCACCTTTAAATGTTTCTATCTAGGCTTTTAATGCCTTTGCTCAGTTATTCAGCAGGCTATGATCCTCTGTATCTGCTTTCTGACGATTCACAAATAATCTGATGCAAGGGTTGCTTGCAGGAGTTGTTACTACTCCATTACTACATAGCTCTGCAATCATGACTATAAAACCTGGTATAAATCCTCAGACCACATCTCAGCCTGGTTCCAGACAGTTTCATTGTGAAGCTCACTGTACCTGGCTTTCTGTGTAGCTCCACTGAAAAATTTTCCGAATCTTTGAAGTATGGCAAAATTCCCAAATCCCAGGACTCCTCAGGAAAGATGCAGCAATGGAAGCTGAGATGACTGCCTTTAGGCTGGTTCATGGCGTCCCCACGAGCCTTGCACCACCCACCATCACTTCCCTATTACTTCAGATCCCTCAACAAGCCAAAAGGAACAACCTCCTCCTCTTTATTACAAGAACCTGGAGACCTTTTCTCCAGCTTCATACTGGTAATCATCAAAGAATATGCTGTCTAAAGTCTTTCTCTTTTTCCCAAGGAGATGGAAGCCTCTAGGGGTGGGTCATTAGCCTATCCTGCCAGCTTTTCACTGTTCCACCTCCACATACAACTGCCCCTAAAATAAGAGAATCTTATGTAGCAAAATATCTTCTCAAAGGAATTTCTGCAAATAAAGGCACAAAACTGGATATTGTGCCTTTTATATTTTTGGGGAGAGTCAAGGGACCCAAGTCTTGGATTATTAAAATTACTAAACCTGGTTTATATAATCAAGTTCAAATGGGGAGAAAAGGATTAAGTTTCACAGCATTCCACACTAAAATATGTTACTGGTAATGCATCTTTCCCAACCACTACAAAGATGCCACGTGGGTTACTATGTGGAGAAGTGTTTGAGGACTGCATGCCGCAATATAGACCTGGTAAGTTGTACTGGGAACTTTCGCTTTTTCAAAATGGGTTTCTGTGTGAAAATTTGCAATGATCTGAATCTTTTCCCTTCATTCCTGGTGTTTAAAAGATAACACAAAAGCTACTAAGAAATCTAGGCTTGACACCTGCTAGCTAGAATTCTAAAAGGAAAGAGTGGTAAAGTTCACACCACTTAAGAAGAGGATCTCTTTCAGAAACAGCCTTGTGGTAATGGAGACCAATGTGCAATTTCTAAGAGTTCCTTGTCTCTAAACTTATTAAGAAATGATTCCACTGGGATGAGAAGCTTTGCCTAAATTGGAACATTCTCTTTGGAGAATTCCTATCAAAAAGAAAGGAAAAAGCATGTCCCATTGCCATTTCTCAACAGAATTCTTTTCTACAAACACACACCAAGATAACATACATAAGACTTCAAGAAGACCATTCAGATAGAGAAAATATATGCAAAATTGCAAAAACAGAAGATAATTCCTGAAAGGGCAAGCATAAATTAACGTTTTGCTTTTCCTAAAATAACATCTATATTGAAACACTGTTTAAGCTTAACCTTTGGAGAATTGATTTTGAAGAATTTTAAATTAAACTGAAGAAGTAGAATCAAGAAATTTTCAAAAAGGGGGAGGATGTTAGAAATATTATGTACTAGACGGCCAGATGCAGTGGCTCACAGCTGTAATCCCAGCACTTTGAAAGGCTGAGGCAAGCGGATCACTTAAGGTCAGAAGTTCAAGATCAGTCTGGCCAACATGGTGAAATCTCATCTCTACTAAAGAATATAGAAATTAGCCAGGTGTGGTGGTGGGTGGCTGTAACCCCAGCTATTTGGGAGGCTGAGGCAGGAGAATCACTTGAACTTGGGCGAAGGAGGTTGTAGTGAGCCGAGATTGCACCACTGCACTCCAGCTTGGGTGACAGAGTGAGACTCTGTCTCAAAAAAAAGAAAGAAAAAAAAGAAAGGAAAAAAGAAAAGAAAAGGGGAAAAGAAGAAGAGAAATTATGTATGAAAGAAAACAGGAATGCTGGAATTTGTTCTATGACTCCATTAATGGGAACAAAAACCTAGCAAGGGAAACACACCACATGAAGTTACTGTCTATAAATGAACCAGATGTGCAGCAACATCTGAAAACCTGCTCTGCCGTGGGGCACTGTAGCAAGAAACGCAAAAACGAGAATCGAGAGAACAGAGGAACAAGGGGGTAGAGCCAAGTGCCGTAACCTGTGATCCAATCAAGAATTGAAGACATCAAACCCTGTGATGGGGCCTTAGACTGCCAGGAATAAAGAAGTGGGAAATAAACGTAAAACAGACAATTTTCAAATCAATTGCTGTGATTTGAAATTTTGATTGCTCACCAATCCAAAAGAGCATCATTTAACTAGTAAAACAATATGGAAACTAAAAGTTAATGTTAGTAGAAATTCAGAAAGGAAAATGATGCAAGAATCGAATTACTTCTCAATTTAGGGAGGATAGAGGAGAAGACACAAAAGATTGAAGTGAAAATTGAAGTGACCTCCTACACCTTTATCTTTCCTTGATTTCAACAGGATTGCTATTCAAAAATCAATTAAAAGGTTGTAAAGACAGGTGGTTTTTGGAGCAGAGAGATTATGTGAAATCTATAGGAGACAAACCTGTGTTTTAAAAAATAAAATGCAAAATTTGCAATTGTTTTTCCCTAATTCCAGGAAGGATTATATCACTTCTGCCTCTGAAATTTTCAAGAAGTGTATCAATGTGGCACCACTCTCCTGCCACCCTATGTGACTTTGGGTGGTAACCAACATATCTTTGACACTCAGTGTTTTATAGAAACTTCTAAGAGCACTTTTAATTGTTAGCATTTTAATATTGAAGTATCTTGGCAGTATTGAGTCTTTCAATATTAAAATGATTTCTGGCTAGCATTTTTGAGCAGCTCCCAACATCTTATTAAATACCTGTAGAAACCAGCTATAAGACTGAAATTCACATTTTTAACAATCTAAGACTCACAGTTGGTCAGTTCACAGCTTGGATCTAGGAGGAATTTCTACCAGAAAACAACAAATCTGGGAAGAATTAGAATGTGTTCACTAAACAATTGGGTCCCTTACACATAGAAGCATATATGCAAACACTGTCACCCGTAAAGACAGGAAAACATCAGCTCATTTACACTCTATCCTATAGCAGAGAAGGATTTTGGATGGAAAACAATGTCTCCAGATACATCAGACAAAAGGACATGGCGCAGGATCCAGCAATTTCAGTTCCAGAAGCCACTTCTAAAGAAAAAGCCAGACAGGCTGACCAAGGTTTACGTATAAAGTTGTTTATGGCACCTGTTTAAAACCAAATGAAGAAACTAGCAACCACTTGAACTACCACTAGCAAAGGAAGAGTTAAAATAAATCATCACATAGCCAAAGAGATTACTTAATAAACTATGTTTGAAAAAACCATGAAAATATGCTTATTTTTCATCAAGTGATAAAAAGTATACAGTATAAATTTAGAATATAAAATGTATTTATAGTATGAACCCAATTATGTTAAAATCACACACACACACACACACACACACACACACACACACACCCCTAGAAAAAGCCTGGAATTCAATAAATAAATGATTAATACTGGTTTTCTCTGGGAGACAGAAACAAAATGACAACATTAAAATTTCTCTACGCTGAGCAGATGTCTCTTCTATAATAACAAAAATAGTACAAATATTGTTATTTAAATAAAAAATAAATGAAGTACTCATTGTGAGGCTTAGAACAACACGGAATTTGTATTATCACTTACTCTTGTCTTAAAAAGACAAATTAACTGCGTATTCCTGAATCTCAGGTAATAACACATGCCTCTGGGTTAGGATGGGATTAAGTGAAAGACTTTAATTAAAATAATATATTTTAAGTGCCAAATACAAGTCTAGCAAAAATTAGGTATGAATAAATGCTGGTCAAATCTGCATACATACATTGGAGGTAGGCAGTGATCTGTCCGAAAAATAAAAATAAAAATCCACAAAACTTCATTCCAGATGAGCAATTCAATGGCTGCTTCTCCACAGGCATGGGAAGCTCACACCCACACTGCTGATCTTTAGTGCCCGCCACCATCTGGAAGATGCCTTCCGGTGGAGTTTGGGACTCTCCCCTTGATGGATACCAGATGGCACAGAAAGTCCTAAAGACATGCTTCATGCTGGTGGCAGAAACACGAGCAAGACACACAGAGATGAAAATAATGGAAGACCTAATGCAAGAATAAACGATCCAGTACCTAATTCTATAGCAAGTTCTCACATCAGTGCCCCTGGAATAAATTTACAGCATATCGTTAAAACTGTGTTTTCATGTCCCACAAGGACATAGACTAGATTACCCGAAGACAAAATCATCAATGTGTCAAATGTGCATATAGGTGGCCTAAGGCAATGAGAAATAGATTTTCATTTCATTTTATTAACATTTGATCTGAACTGCATTTCTCCTTGTCTGGTGCTCTGTGATCATACTGGGCTGAGTTATTCACAGCCAGGGTGCTACTTGGCCTTTTGGATTTATTCTTCATTGTCTCCAAATAAAATAATTAAATTGTATGCAGGAAGACAGCATAAAGCCAAAGATCTTGTAATGCATTTTTAAAGTAAATCATTATCATCCATGCAGAAAAACAATATAATGGAATATTTAAATTTTGCCAGTGAAAACCTCCAACAAATCTAGCTAATCCAGAATACGTAGGTGTTTAATATTTTTAATGCAGAAAGATGTTAAATAAATGTTTACAAATGCTTACTTAACATTCAAAATCAGTTTCTATGTGGAGCCAAAACATGTAGGAAAGAGAGGTCTGGAGTATTTTTAACATTCTGAAGCTGGCTAAGGATGGAGGGTAAAACAGACTTCAGGCCCTTTTTAGAGAAACAAAACAGAAATGCTGGAAGAAGGCAGGAAGCAGAGCAATCAATACAGAATGGTAGGGAAGTCGGATCTTCTACAGGCTTTCCGGCCTGGGGCGGTTGAGTACCGCAAAGGGTCCCAGAAGTCACCCGGGTCGGATGGATCTCGCAACCGCTGATAAGGCAATGATCATGGATCGGTATCTATCCTTTTGTTGTCCCCAGCACACATCTGTCAACTGAATACAGAGTAAGGGAGGTGTTCCGAATGTGGGCCAGACGGTACAGTGCGGTGGTTGGTGTCTTTATCTGTGCAGGCCTGGGCTTCCATTCCTGGGAAACACTGTTCAGCGCAGGACTGACTCAGATCAGTGGGCAGCCTCTGAACTACAGGGCTGTAGCAGAGGTTAGAGCATACAGAGAGAGAGGGAGGGTGACTCAGTCATGCACCTGTTATAGCCAGGAGCTCACAGAATCCTCTCTTGGTCTCCTCCACCTCCCTGGCTGCTCCTCGCCTTCTCTTATTGATCACTGATGCTGGCATGCCTCAGGCTCCATCCTATGCCCTCTTCTCTTCCACATACACACTCTTCTTTCATGAGTCTAAACACCACCTACGCATGAATAGAGCCCAAATCGACCTCTCCAGCCACGGCCTCTCCAGAGCTTCAGGGAGTGCATCTGACTACCTACCCAATGGATCCACTGACATTTCTGGAAGACATCTATAATTTAACACAAAACTGTCATTTCCTCCTCCAAATTTGCTCATCATTCTTCCTTCCCATCTTCGCAAATGGCACCCCATCCCCCATGCATCAACCAGGCCCCAAATCTGGGAGGCATCCTTCATTTCTCTCTCTACCTTGGTGGTCATATGCAAACCAATCCTGGCCCCACCCACTCCTTGCCAGCTCTCCTTCCTCCTGCCTTACGTAAGCTGTCCAGAGCTCTTACTCACACGATGGGCCTCAAAGCTGGACCCACACTGCCAGCTCTTGGATCCTGGCTCTGCCACTTACTCACTGAGTCAAATCTATGTGCGTCAGTTTTCTCATCAATAAAACAGGGAAAGTAACATTACCAATCTCCTAGGGTTGTTGAAGGGCTTCATCAAAGTAAGGCTGGCACCCAGCAAGCACTGCCTCACAGGGTCTTGATCCTCAGCAGGCCTCTGTTTCCTATGTGACAGCCAGGGTCATCTAGTAAAAGCCAGGTCAGGCTGGGTGCGGTGGCTCACGCCTATAATCATAGCACGTTGGAAGGCCAAGGCGGGTGGATCACTTAAGGCCCGGAATTCAAGCCTGGCCAGCATGGTGAAACTCTATCTCTACTAAAAATACAAAACTTAGTCAGGTGTGGTGGCTCATGCCTGTAGTCCCAGGTACTTGGGAGGATGAGACAGGAGAATCGCTTGAACCTGGGAGGCAGAGGTTGCAGGGAGCCAAGATCATGCCACTGTACTCCAGCCTGGGTAACAGGGCAAGACTCCATCTCAAAAAGCAAAGAAAAAGAAGCCAGATGGCATCATTCCTTCACTCAGAACCCTGTATTGGATTCTCTTTTTAATTTGAATGGAGCCCACACTCTTTTCTGGGGCCCACAGGCATAATCTCCTGCCCCCTCCCTAACTGCATCTGCTGTCAGGAGCCTCCTCATCCATTACCCATCCAGCATGCCATCTATCCATCCTTATGTTCCCCACACATGGCAACACATCCCTCCCTGGAGCCCGTGCACACTCTGTCTGGACTGTTCTACCTGAAGCGTGCACATGGCTGGCTTCTTCCTGTCCAGATTTGCCAGCTAAAAGACACCTGCCTTGGTTCCCAGTCACTCTCTTATATATTTGCTCTGTTTCATTGTATTCATGAAACCCCTCATTTCCTTCTCTCCTCCCTAAAGCCTCTCAGTTTTGAATCTTATGTCATCAAATTGTATCCCCCACTAAGTTTAATGAAGCTGTCCACTCGCCCTCAGCATGTCTAGCAAGTTCTATTTCCCAGGTCAGCGTTACTCTCCCGCGATCACGCCTGTTCTGTGCTTGGTCACCTCGGGGCCTCTTGCTTTATTTTTAATTGCATTTTAGGTTTCGGGGTACATGTGTAGAACATGCAAGATAGTTGCATAGGTACACACGTGGCAGTGTGATTTGCTGCCTTCCTCCCCTTCACCCACATCTGGCATTTCTCCCCATGCTATACCTCCCCATCTCCCCCCAACCGCTGCCCTCCCCTATTTCCCCCAATAGACCCCAGGGTGTAGTGCTCCCCTCCCTGTGTCCATGTGTTCTCATTGCTCATCACCCGCCTATGAGTGAGAACATGTGGTATTTCATTTTCTGTTCTTGTGTCAGTTTGCTGAGAATGACGTTCTCCAGGTTCATACATGTCCCTACAAAGGACACAAACTCACCATTTTTGATTGCTGCATAATATTCCATGGTGTGTATGTGT
>CM052649.1:9129775-9208144 GCA_028533165.1 Leontopithecus rosalia
CCTACTCCTATGTCCTGAATGGTTTTGCCTAGATTTTCTTCTAGGGTTTTTATGGTGCCAGGTCTTATGTTTAAGTCTTTAATCCATCTGGAGTTAATTTTAGTATAAGGTGTCAGGAAGGGGTCCAGTTTCTGCTTTCTGCACATGGCTAGCCAGTTTTCCCAACACCATTTATTAAACAGGGAATCCTTTCCCCATTAATACTTCTCCTCCACCAGTGTCAGCCACCACATCTTTCCTCCTGTCTCACTTCCTTGCTGACCTCTCTCTCCTCCTTACCCAACTCCCATTCCTGAGCAGGCATTATCGTTTTCTTTGGCCAATGCCCTCAAAACTCTTGGCACTCAGACTTTGTCATACTGGCTTGCTAAAACTGGCTTGCTGAAATCCAGCTCTCTACCAACTGAATGTAGTAGAGAAAATGTTGACTAATTGCCTCTTTAAAAAAAAAATCTTTTTAATCTTTTTTTATTGTACTTTAAGTTTTGGGGTACATGTGCAGATGTTGCAGGATTGTTGTATAGGTACACACATGCCATGGTGGTTTGCTGCTTCCATCCCCCCCATCACCTACATCAGGCATTTATCCCAATGTTATCACTACCCAACCCCCACTGTCCTTCCCCAGCCCCTCACACCCCAACAGACCCTGGTGTGTGATGCTCCCCTCCCTATGCGCATGTGTTCTCATTGTTCAACACCTGCTTATGCATAAGAACATGCGGTGTCTAGTTTCTGTTCTTGTGTCAGTTTGCTGAGAATGATGGTTTCCAGATTCATCCATGTCCTGCAAAGGACATGAACTCTTTGCTTTTTATTACTGCATAGTATTCCATGGTGTATATGTGCCACATATTCCCTGTCCAGTCTATCATTGATGGGCATTTGCTTTGGTTCCAGGTCTTTGCTCTTGTAAACAGTGCCTCCATAAACATGCCTGTGCATGTCTTAATAATAGAATGATTTATAATCCTTTGGGTATATACCCAGTAATGGGATTGCTGGGTCAAATGGAATTTCTATTTCCAGATCCTTGAGGAATCTCCACACTGTCTTCACAATGGTTGAACTAATTTATACTCCCCCCAACAGTGTAAAAGTGTTCCTATTTCTCCACATCCTCTCCAGCTTCTGTTGTCTCCAGATTTTTAATGATTGCCATTCTAACTGGTTTTGATTTGCATTTCTCTAATGACCAGTGATAACGACCATTTTTTCATATGATTGTCGGCCTCATAAATATCTTATTTTGAAAAGTGTCTGTTCATATCCTTTGCCCACTTTTAAATGGGTTTGTTTGTTTTTTCTTGTAAATCTGTTTTAGTTCTTTGTAGATTCTGGATATTAGCCCTTTGTCAGATGTGTAGATTGCAAAATTTGTTTCCCATTCTCTTGGTTGCCATTTCACTCTAATGATTATTTCTTTTGCTGTGCAGAAACTTTTAATACCATCACAACTCTATGCACATAAACCAGTAAACCTGGAAGAAATGGATAAATTCCTGGACACTTACACCCTCCCAAGATTAAACCAGGCAGGAGCTGAATCCCTGACTAGACCAATAATAAGGTCTGAAGTTGAGGCAGTAATTAATAGCCTATCAACCAAAAATATTCCAGGTCCAGATGGGTTCACAGCCAAATTCTACAAGATGTGCAAAGAGAAGCTGGTACTATTCCTTCTGAAACTATTCCAAACAATATAAAAAGAGGGAATACTCCCTGACTCATTTTATGAGACCAATATCATCCTGATACCAAAATCTGGCAAATAAAACTATTTTTATGGGTACCTGCCTACCCCATAGGTGTATGCATTTATGGGATGCATAAGATATTTTAATATAGACATACAATGCATAATAAGCACATCAAGGGAAATAGGGTATCCATCAACTCAAACATTATCTTTTCTTTGTATTAAAAATAATCCAATCCTCTTTTGGTTATTTTAAAACATACAATAAATTATTGTTGACTGTAGTCACCCTGTTGTATTATCAAATGCTAGATCTTATTCATTGTAATTATATTTTTGTACCCATTAATCAGCCCCATTAACCCTTCCCGCCTCCCCCCACCCCCATCACTACCCTTCCCAGTCTCTGGTAACCATAATTCTACTCTCTATTTCCATGACTTCTGTTGTTTTAATTTTTAGCTGCCATAAACAATAAGAACTTGTCTTTCTATACCTTGTTTATTTCACTTAACATAATGACCTCTAGTTCCATCCATGTTATTGCAAATGACAGGATCTCACTCTTCTTTATGGCTGAATGGTATACCATGGTACATATGTACTATTAATCTGTTCTTTATCCATTAATCTGTTGATGGAAACAGGTCGCTTCCCAATCTTGGCTATTGTGAATAGTGCTGCTGTAATAAACATGGAAGTGCAGGTATCTCTTTTATATACTGATATCTTTTCTTTTGGGTATATACCTAACAGTGGAATTTATGAATCATATAAAGGTTCTATTTAAAGTTTAATGAAGAACCTCCAAACTGTTCTCAAAATAGCTGTACTAATTTACATTCTCACTAACAACATATGAGGGTTCCTTTTCTCCACATCTTTGTCAGCATTTGTTATTGCCTGTCTAACTGGAGTAAGATATTATTTCATTGTAGCTTTGATTTGCATTTCTCTGATTAATGATGTTGATCCCCTTTTCATACACCTGTTTGTCATTTATATGTCTTCCTTTGAGAAATGTCTGTTCAGATATTTTGCCCATTTTTGAACTGGATTACTAGGTTTTTTTCATATAGAGTTGTTTGAGTCCCTTGTATATTCTGGTTACTGATCCCTTGACATGTGGATAATCTGCAAATATTTTCTCTCATTCTATGAATTATCTCTTCAGTTTCTTGATTGTGCTCTTGTCTGTGCAGAAGCTTTTTAACTTGATGTGAGCCCCTTTGTCCATTCTTACTTTGGTTGCCTGTGGCTGTGGGATATTATCAAGAAATCTATGCCCCAACTCCAATGTCCTGAGAGTTTCTCTAGTGTTTTTTTTAATTATTTAGTAGTTTCATAGTTTGAGTGTTAAATTTAAGTTTTTAATCCATTTTAATTTGATTCTTATATGGCAAGATAAGGTCTAGTTTTGTTCTTCTGCATATGGATATCCAGTTTTCCCAGCACATTTATTGAAGGGATTATCCTTTCACCAATGTACGTTCTTGACACCTTTGTCAAAAATGAAGCCACTGTTATTGTATGGTTTTTTTTCTGGGTTCTCTGTTCTGTTTAATTGGTTTATGTGCCTGTTTTTATGCCAGTAATATCTTCCCTTGGTTACTGTAACTCTGTAACATAATTTGAAATCAGGTAAAGTGATTTTTGCACTTTTGTCCTTTTTGCTCAGGATAACTGGCTATTCTGGGTCTTTTGTGGTTCCGTAGACATTTTAAGATTTTTTTTTCTATTTCTCTGAGAAATGTCATTGGTATTTTGATAAGGATGGCATTGAATCTGTAGATGGCTTTGGTCAGCATGGACATTTTAGCAATATTGACTCTTCCAATCTGTGAATATGGAATATCTTTCCATTTTTGTGTGTCCCCTTCAATTTCTTGCATCAGTTATAGAAATCTTTCACTTTTTTGATTACATTAATTTCTAGATATTTAATTTCATTTGTAGCTATTATAAATGTGATTACTTTCTTGATTTCTTTTTTGGATTGTTCACTGTTGGCATATGGAAAAGGTACTGATTTTCGCGTGTTGATTTTGTTATGCTGAATATTATTTCAATTTTTTTAATGCTTTATGACTTGTTTTGTGACCTGACATGTGGTCTATCCTTGGGAATGATCCCTGTGTTGAGGAAAAGGATGTGTATTCTGCAGCTGTTGGATAAAATGTTTGGTAAATGTCTACTAGGTTCATTTGGTCTATAATGCAGATTAAGTCCAATGGTTCTTTGTTGATTTTGTCTGGAAGATTGTCAAATGCTAAAAGACAGGTGTTAAAGCCTCCAGCTATGATTGTATTGGGGACTCTCTCTTTAGCTCTAATAATATTTGCTTTATATAGCTGGGTGCTCCAGTGTTGTGTGCATATATATTTAAAATTGTTATATATGCTTATAAATTGGCCCCTTTATTATTATATGATATACTTTGTGTCTTCTAACAGTTTTGTTTTAACTTCTATTTTGTCTAAGTATAGCTACCTCTGCTCTTTTTTTGGTTTCCATTTGCATGGAATATCTTTTTTCATCCCTTTTTTTCCAGTCTCTGTTTATCTTTATAGACAAAGTGTTTTCCTTGCAGACAATTGATCATTGGATATTGTGTTTTTCATCCATTCAGCTACTCTGTGTGTTTTGAATGGAGTTTAGTCCATTTACATTTATTGTTATATTACTTATATTGTATATAAGTAAAAATATACTTCTGCCACTTTGTTATTTGTTGTCTGGTTGTCTTGTGTTCTTCTCTTCCTTCTTCCCTTCCTTGTTATTTTTAGCTAATGTGATTTTATCTGGTGCTATGATTTAATTTCTTGATTTTCATTTTTTTGTGTGTCTGTCATGTTTTTAGATTTGAGGTTACCATGAGACTTGCAAATAGTATATTAGGGCCAACTGTTTTAAGCTAATAGCAACACTGCATAAACAAACAAGCAAACAATGAAGAAGTAATACAAACTCTACACTTTAACTTCGTCCCCTCTCTTTTTAATTTTTTTTTGTTTCTATTTATGCTTATTGTAATAATACCTATTTCCTGAATACTGTTTGTAGTCATTTATTTTTATTGGTTTATACTTAAGAGATGAGTAGTTTATACACCACAATTACACTGTTATAATATTCTGTGTTTTACTGTGTATTTACTATTACTAGTGAGTTTTGTACCTTCAAATGATTTCTTATTGCTCATTAACATTCTTTTCTTTCAGACTAAATATATCCCTTTAGCATTTCTCATAGGATAAGTCTGGTGTTGACGAATTCCCTCAGCTTTTATTTGTCTGGGAAGTCTTTCTTTCTCTTTCATGCTCAAAGAATAGTTTCACTGGATATACTATTTTAGGATATAAAATTTTTCCTTCAGCATTTTAAATATACCATGCCATTCTCTCCTGGCTTGTATGATTTCCACCAGAAAGTCTGCTGCCATATGTATTCAAGTTCTATTAAATATTATTTATTTTCTTCAGCTGCTTTAGAATCCTTTCTTTACTCTTGACTTTTGAGTGCTTGATAATTAAATATCTTCATGTAGTCTTCTTTGTGTTAAATCTGTTTGATGTTCTGCAGCCTTTTTGTACTGGGATATTGTTATCTTTCTGTACATTTGCAAAGTTTTCTGTTATCCTTTCTATCATCCTTTTGAACAAACTTTCTACCTCTCTTTCTCCACCTCCTCTTTAAGACCAATAACTCTTACATTTGCCCTTTGAGGCAAATGTCTAGATCTTGTAGACATGCTGCATTTTCTTACTCTCCTTTCTTCTGTCTTCTCTGACAGTATATTTTCAAATAGCCTGTCTTCAAACTCACTAATTATTTCTTCCATTTGATCAATTCTGCTGTTAAAAGACTCATGCATTCTTTGGTATGTCAATTGCATTTTCAACTCCAGAATTTCTGCTTGATTCTTTGTAATTATTTCAGTCTCTCTGTTAGGTTTATCCAATGGAATTCTGAATTCCTCTGCTGTGTTATTTTGAATTTCATTGAGTTCCCTCAAAACAGCTATTTTGAATTCTGCCTGAAAGATCATATAATCTATTTCTCCATGATTGTTCACTGACACCTTATTAAGGTTATTTAGTTAGGTCATGTTTTCCTGGAAGGGCTTGATGTTTGTGGTGTTTGTCAATGTCTGGACATTGAAGAGTTTGGCATTTATTGTAGTCCTGACAACCCATACTTGTTTGTACTCCTTGTTCTTGGGATATTTGAAGGGACTTGGGTGTTGTGATCTAAGCTTTTGGTCATGTAGCCATATCTGCATTAGGGAGCACCCCAAGCCTAATAATCTGGCTCTTGCACACTCGTAGAAGTGCCACCTTTGTGGTCTTGGATAAGATCCAGAATAATTCTTTGTATTACCAGGCAGAGACTCTTGTTCTTTTCCCTAACTTGCTCCAAACAAATAAACTCTCTGTGCTGAGCTGCCTGAAACTGAGAAAGGTGACACAAGCACCTCTGTGGCCACCACCACTGGGAGTGTGCTGGGTCAGACCCGAAGCCAGCACAATGCTGGGTCTCACCTATGATGGATGGAACCACTGCCTAGCTACCACCAATATTCACTCAAGGTCCTAGGGATCTATAATCAGCACACGGCAAAGGCTTCTGTCCTTCCCTTCAAGGTGGCAAGGTCACCTCAGTCTCAGGCAGATCCAGAGATGCCATTCAGGCCCCAGGGGCTGGAGTCAGAAGCCTTAGGAATCTACCCAGTACCCTATTCTACCATGGCTGAGCTGGCACCCAAACTGAAAGACAAAATCTTTCCCTCTCCTCTCCTCCCCTTGCTGCATGCAAGGGGACTCTCCCTGTGGCCACCCCCATGCCAGGCCTGTGGTGAATGTTTCTTGGCTACTGAAATGTTCATTCAAGGCCAAGAGCTCTTTAGTCAGCTTGTGTGGAATGCTGCCAGGCCTGGGACTCTTCCTTCAGGGCAGTGGGCTCCCTGCTGGCCCAGCACAGTCCAGAAATGCTGTCTGAGAGCCAACTTCTGGAACTGGGGACCCCAAAAACTTATGTGGTGCTCCATTCCACTGAGGCTGAGCTGGTACCTGAGGTACAAGACAACATCCCTTTATTCTTCACTCTCCATTTTCAAGCAAAAGGAGTCCCTTCCATAGACATCACAGCTGGAAATGTGCTGAGTCACACCTGAAGCCCACATGTCTCTGAGTCTCTCCCAGGGCCCACAGTGAGGGCTGTCTGGGGGCTGCTGTTGATCATTCAGGGCTCTCTCTCTAGTCACAGGTAATGAATCCTGCCATGACTGGGTTCTTCCCTTCAAGACAGTGGGGTTCCCTTCTGGCCCAGGGTATATCTAGAAATTTTGCCAGAAGCTAGGGCCTGGAATGGAGGCCTCAGGGCTCTGTTGGGGACCCTATCCTACTGTGGCTGAGCTGATATCCAAGTCGCAAGACAAACTTCCCTCTACTCTTCCCTCCCCTCACCTCAAGAAAAAAAGAAGTCTCCCCCAGAGCTTTGAGTGGAGCTGCCTGGAGTTGGGGCAGGGCGGGGTGGCACAAGCACTCCCTTAGCTGTCCCAGCTGGTGTCTCCCCAGGTCACATGCTCCCCAAGTCCACTGACTCTGAGCCCAGCACAGCACCTGGACTTGCCAAGGATTTGCAGCTCTAGTTACCTAGACTGCCTTTCAGGTTTATTTAGAACCCAGAACACGTCAGCCCATGGTGGCAAGGCATGTTGGAACTCAGGTCATGACCGCTGGGATGGGCGAGTCTCCTCTGACTAGGGCTGGTCTCACTGTTCCCTCTGTGGACACAGGCTGAGTTCTGCCCAGTTTTCCTTTCACTGTGACAGAGCAGTACTGTGTTCCAATGCAAAGTCCTGTAGTCACTGCACTCCCCTCCCGCAAGTGCATGGATTCTCTCTCCATGCCGTATGGTCAATGCAGGAAACAGAAGAAGGATGGTGTCACCAACTCAAAACTCTGTTCCACCCTTTTCAGTGCCTCTTTCAGTGACATGAAATTAAAATGAGGTAGTGTGATTGTTCATGTCATTTTTGTTTTTTATGAAGATGCTTTTTTGTGTAGATAGTCATCTCTATCCACAGTAATTAGGGGTTTCTGCAGGGAGGATGATCAGTGGAGACTTTTATTCACCCATTTCGTCCTGCCTCCTCTCCTAATCACCTCTTTCTTTTTTTTTTTTTTTTTTGAAATGGAGTTTCGGTCATTACCCAGGCTGGAGTGCAATGGCGCGATCTCAGCTCACCACAACCTCCGCCTCCTGGGTTCAGGCAATTCCCCTGCCTCAGCCTCCTGAGTAGCTGGGATTGCAGGTGTGCACCACCATGCCCAGCTAATTTTTTGTACTTTTAGTAGAGATGGGTTTCACCATGTTCATCAGGATGGTCTCGATCTCTTGACCTCGTGATCCACCCGCCTCGGCCTCCCAAAGTGCTGGGATTACAGGTGTAAGCCACTGCACCCGGCCTAATCACCTCTTAAATTCATGGTGAGGAGATTCAAGTGAGCCTTAGTGAGGTCAGGCACAACCACCCACAGAGCCCTGTTTTACTCACTTTCCCATTCTTCCTGGAGGACTATTTCACCTGACTTTCAGCTAATAATTCGGCTTCCTGCTTGACATGGAAAGTGGAAGCATGCAGAGGAAGATGGACAGACTCCCCGCACCACGTTTTCCTTCTTACAGTCATCTATGTTGACACATTCTGCCTTCCATCTATAGGCGTCCCTTGGAGATATTGCAGGTTCAATTCCAGACTACCACAATAAAACAAATGTCCCAATAAAGTGAGTCATATGAATTTGCTGCTTTCCCAGTGCATATAAAAGTTATGTTTACACTATAATGTAGTCTATTAAGTGTGTAATAACATATTTTTTCTAAATGTATGTAACAGTAATTAAAAATACTTTTTTGCTAAAAAATGCTAACCACCAGTTGAGCCTTCAGCAAGTTATAATCTTTTTGCTGGTGGAGGGTCTTGCCTCTATGTTGATGGCTGCTGACTGATCAGGAGGGTGGTTGCTGAAGGCTGGGCTGGCTGTGAAAATTTCTTAAAGTGAGACAACAGTGAAGTCTGCTGCACTGATTGACTCTTTCTATTTTAATTTATTTGAGATAAAGTCTTGCTCTGTCACCCAAGCTGGAGTGCAATGGCACGATCTTGGCTCACTGCAACCTCACCTCCTGGGCTCAAGCAATTCTCCTGCCTCAGCCTCCTGAGTAGCTAGGATTATAGGTGGGAGCCACCATGCCTGGATTTTTGTATTTTTAGTAGAGATCAAGTTTCACCATGTTGGCCAGGCTGGTCTTGAACACCTGACCTCATGATCTGCCTGACTTGGCCACCCAAAGTGCTGGGATTACAGGCATAAGACTCTTTCTTTCATGAAAGATTTCTCTGAAGTGTATAATACTGTTTGATAATATTTTACCCACAGAACTTCCTTCAACATTGGAATCAACCCTCTCAAACCCTACTACTGCTTTATCAAACAAGTTTATGTACTATTCTAAGTCTTCTGTGGTTGTTTCAATCATATTCACAGCATCTCCACCAGGAGTAGTTTCCATCTCAAGAGACTACTTTCTGTGCTCAACTGTTTGATCATGACATTGAAGCAATTCAGTCACATCTTCAGGCTCCACTTCAGATTCATTCTCCCACCGTTTTCACCATATCTGCCATTACTTCCTTCATGGAAGCCTTGAATGCCTCAAAGAAGTTGATTTTGGAATCAACTTCAAGACTCCAGTTAATGTGGATACTTTAACCTCTTCCCATGAATCACAAGTGTTCTTATTGACATGTTGACAGGTGAACCCTTTCCAGAAGGCTTCGAATTTGCTTTGCCCAGACGCATCACGGTAATCACTATCTATGGCGGCTATAGCCTTATGAAGAGCATTTCTCAAATCATAAGACTTGAAAGTCAAAATTACTCTTTGATCCGTGGGCTGCAGATTGATGCCACGTTAGGAGGCATGAAACATTAATCTCCTTGCACATCTCCATCAGAGCTCTCAGGAGACCAGGTGCTTTGTCAGTGAGTAGTAATATCCTGAAAAAAGCTTTTTTTCTAAACAATAGGTCTCAATGGTGGAATTAAAATATTCAATAAACCATGTTGTAAACAGATGTGCTGTCATCCAGGCTTTGTTGTTTCATTTATAGAGCATAGGCAGAGTAGATTTTGCATCATTGTTAAGGGCCATAGGATTTCAAAACTGTAAATGATCCCTGGCTTCAACTTAAAATTACCAGCTGCATTAGCCCCTAACCAGACAATCAGTCTGTCTTCTGAAGCCTTAATGCAGGAGTTGACTTTTCTCTGGCTTGGAAAGTCCTAGATGGCATCTTCTTCCAATAGAGGGTTGTTCTGTCTACATTGACAGTGGGTCATTTAGTCCAGTGACATTCATAAACTGTCTTGATCTTCTAGACAACTTACTGTACCTTCTATGCCAG
Source organism: Leontopithecus rosalia (assembly GCA_028533165.1). Taxonomy (NCBI): domain Eukaryota; kingdom Metazoa; phylum Chordata; class Mammalia; order Primates; family Cebidae; genus Leontopithecus; species Leontopithecus rosalia. The sequence continues at coordinate 9,139,948 of CM052649.1, forward strand.
GACTTGATGCTTCGCTTAGCACTTCAGTGTTATGGAGATGGCTTATTTCCTTAAGCCTCATGAATCAACCTCTTCTAGCTTCCAACTTTTCTTCTGTAGTTTCCTCACCTCTCTTAGCAGAAAGTGAGGGCCTTGCTCTGGATTAGGCTTTGGCTTAAGGGGCTGTTGTTGCTGGTTTGATCTTCTATCTAGACCACTAAAACTTTCCCCATATCAGCAATAGAAGGCCCTTTGCTTTCTTGTCATTCATGCATTCACTGGAGCGGCACTCTCAGTGTCCTCCAGGAAGTCTTCCTTTGCATTCACAGCTTGGCTGTTTGGCACAAGAGGCTTAGCTTTCAGCCTGTTTTGGCTTTCAACATGCCTTCCAGAGATGGTTTGGGTGTTTTTTCCCCTGCAAATCTCATGTTGAAATGTGGCCTATGATGTTGGAGATGGGACCCGGTGGGAGGTGTTTGGGCCATGGTGGCATATCTCTCATGAATGGCTTGGTGCTGTCCTCACAGTAATGATTTCGTTCTCACTATAAGTTTGTGTGAGATCCAATTGTTTAAAAGAGTCTGGGACCCCCTTCCTCTCTCTCTTGCTCCATCTCCTGCCATGTGCCATGCCTGCTTCTGCTTAGCCTTCCACCATGAGTAAAAGCTTCCTGAGACCTCACCAGAGGGGGAGTACGTGCCAGCGTCATGTATCCTATATGGCCTGCAAAACTGTGAACCAATTAAATCTTGTATTTATAAATCACTCAGTGTCAGGTACTCCTTTATAGCAACAAAAACAGACTAACCTACTTCCTCACTAACCTTTATCATTTCTAGCTTTTGATTTACAGTGAGACATGTGCAACTCTTCCTGTCACTTGAACACTTAGAGCTCATTGCAGGGCTATTAATTGGCCTATTGTCAATATGATTCTGTGTCGTGTAATAGGGAGGCAAGAGGAGAGGAAGAGAGATGGGGAAAGAGCTGGTCAGAGGAGAAATCAGAACACACACAATATTTGTTGACCAAATTTGACATCCTATATGCATACCGTTCGTGATGCTCCCAACAATTATGATAGTAACATTGAAGATCACTCACTGATCATCATAACAGAGTAATAAGGAAAAGTCTGAAATATTCCAAGAGTTACCAAAATGTTACACAGACACCTAAAGTGAGTATATGTCGTTGGGAAACAAAGTAGATAGTCTTGCTGGATGCAAGGCTGCCTCAAATCTTCAATTAGTAAAGAACACATTACCTGCACAGTACAGTAAAGAGAAGCACAATAGAATGGGATATGCCTGCACTTACCCTCAGCTAACTTGTGATGCACACTCAAGTTTAACAGCTTAACAAACACTGCTGGAGATGAACCCACTTTCCTACCAAAGACCGACCTTTCTGTGCGCCATGTTGCCTCTGACCTATTCAAAGACATTGTCCAGCATGGCCCCTTTCTCTCCTGCACCGTCAGTTTTCCCTTTTCTACAAGATTATTTCCTTTGACAGAGAAGACTGCTGTTAAGGATCTCATCTCATGGAAAAGGACATCACCCCTCCTACTCTGACAGTCACCTGACCTGCAGCTGTCTGCCCCTATTCAGCAGTCCTCCTGGGAAGAGCTTCCTTTGTTGGACTCTTCTGTGCTGAACTCCTCTCCTGGCATTATTTCCTGGACCCATCTTCACCATGTTCCATCACCATCACTCCACTCCACTGAAAGCTCCCCGTTACAATTATACAGGACCTTTGTATCACAAAATCCTGAGATCAGTTCTGAGATTCAGGTCCCTTTGGCTAATTGGTCATCAGCTGCATTTGTCAGAACTGGAACCCCCTCCCACTAATGCACATTGCTAGTTCTGTAAGTGTCCTGGCTACCTCCCTTGTCACTCCTTCTCCATCCCTATGCCTTTGTGCCTCAACATTAAGAATTCAGGAGAAGGGGCTCTTCCTTCTTCCCTAATGGTTATACTCTTTCGGTAAATTCAACCAGTTTCATAGCTTCAATTCTATCTGTACCAGTCAAGATTCTCCAGAGAAACAGAGTAAAATGTCTGTGTGTGTGTGTATGTGTGTGTGTGTATTAGGTTATAGTACAGTTATTTAATCAAACACTAAATATTTTTGTAAATGCGGTTAACAACTATAATCTGTTAACTTCAAGTTAAAAAGAATACTCTCAACTATGTGGAGAATAGGCCTCATACAAGTAGTCGAAGGCCTTAAGAGTGAAAACTGAGGTTTCCCAGAAAACAATGAATTCTGCTTCAGGACTGCAGCATCAACTCCTTCCTGAATTTCCAGTCTGCCAGCTTGCCTGTGTATTTCAAACTTAGCCCCCACAATCACATGAGCCAATTTCTTAAAGTAAATCTCTTAATGCATAACATATTGTATGTAGGATATATATGCCATGGCCTAGCCAAGTTGACACGTGAAACTAACCATCAAATGATCCATGTACCATGACCCCGGTTCATGCTTCCAGTCCAAACTGTTCGGTGTATCCACTTGCTCACTCAATGTCTCCACCTGAGAAACAACACAATTTTTAAAGTTGAACTTTACCTGCAGACTTTTCTCTCTCATTCGGTGGCAACTTGATCCTTCCTGTCCTGCAGTCTGAAAATGTTAGAATCATCTTCAGCTCCTCTCATTCACACCCTGCCTTCAAATCCTGCTGGCTCTGACATCTCAGAGCCTCCACTGCTCCTACCTTTGTCACCTGTACCATCTCTCACCCGGACTGCTGCAAAGGCCTCCAGAGCTGCTTCTGCCCTTGCCTGCTGGGGTCTGATTGCAACACAGCAACCCAGGTGACCCTCCTAATCTGTAACTGAGACAAGCCGTTTCTTCTCACTGGACCACACCACATCTCCACCTTGCACTGAGTTAAAGTCATGGTCCTTGCCATGCCCAGTGATCTGTTCCCTTATCCTGACTTAAATCCCCCACTCTACTGTATGTGTAAACCACTCTGGCCTCTCTGTGTTCCTGAAAGTCAACAGACACATTCTGCTCCAGGGCTTGGACCCTGGAATGCTTCCTCTGCCCGAGATGCTCTTCTCCCAGTACCCACATGCTCACCCTGCCTCCTTCAAGGAAGCTAAATAATGCCCTTCTCAACAAGGCCCCCTCATGTGCCATTTGAACCTGCAGCCTCTTCATCCAGCTTGCCTGACTATCCTCACCCTGCTCTGATTTGTCCTCGTATCTGGAGCCTTCTCACCTTTACCCCTACTATTCCACTGACTCATTACATTTATCATCTGGTCTTTCTTCTCCATTAAAATGGGTATAGGTATCTTTCTGATACAAGATAGAAGTGTATAGAATAGCACCTGGCTCAAGTGGGTCCTCTGTGAACATTTGTGGAATAAATAAGTCATTTGTGAGTTTATCTTCTTTGTGTGCTATTCCTTCTCACTCTGTGTATTAGAGTGGAGGCTCCATGAAGACAAGGGCTTGCCTCTCTTACTCAGGCCCCTCTAGCAGTCGATGCACAGGACAGGCATGGCAAATATTTGCTGGGGACCTCTGACCAATGAAGGTCTTTGGAGATGAAAGAGAGGCCAGTGCCTATAAGTTATAGGATCTCATGGTCCTCTTTTCTCAGGGTTCATTGTGCTGGAATTTGCAGGTTTCTGAAAGATTTTGAAATAAGCATTCCACTTTTAAAGCCACAGTATCCAGTTTACTGATGATCTCCACTCTGCCTTTTCCCCTTCAAAACCCGTTGCCCTTATGAAGCTGATTTCCGTTGGTTGGGCATCCTGATGGGCAGTGGGGAGGCCGCACCCACACAGTAAGCCCTGACTTGTTGGACCTGGTCTGAACATTTGTGCCTCATGGAAAGTCAAAGCAAGACCCCCTGCCCCAAGCCAGGCATCATTTCAAACTCTGACTCTAGCGGCTGCACTGTCTTCAGCTGCAGAGACCTTGTCTTTCCATCACTGACGAGCACATTAACCACAGGCCAAAAGCTGTGCTGTAAGAATTTCAACCTACCTCATCTGTAGCTTAAAAACACTTTTAAAGGTAAGACTTTTTTTCTTTTCTTTCTAAAGGAACTAAATGTTGCCTTGGCCAGTGAAAAAAAAATTCTACTCATAAAAAGCATTCTTTGGAGGAAAGAGGGAGTGATTCTTATCTGAAAAACCAATGGGGCAAAGGGGCTAACATTTTACAAGCTGCAGTAAAATCCGGGAAAACTCAGAATGAGGATAACTAGGGAGGACAGAAACACATGAGCTAGAGGGAGGTCAAAGTCCTGGCTTTTTAGTGGTGTTGCTGAAGTTGACAGATAGCAGGCATTTGTGTGGTTTGCAGGCATCGCTGTCCTTGCCTCCCCATGGCTGCAGAAGGGGCCTGTCTCCTGTCTTCAAATCTCTGCGGCCCCATTGCCTTCTCCTTGCCTTACTCTATCGGCTTTTGAATACTTCATTAACTTTTAAATCTAGCCATTTAAATGCTTGCATAGCCTAGTTCCCCTTTACCTAAAAGAATCATTACAACATTGTTCCTCTCCTCATAGACTTGGATCATCTCACTTGGGCATCTGGAAAGATAATCTCAATGATTCTACCTAAACTCCTTAGCTATTAAGAAAGGCAGTAACGTCAACAGGCTGAGCTGGCCCTTGAAATGGGAGAAGCTCCTGACAGCATCTGGTCAGCTAAACTGATGCAATTCCCAGGCTGGCCTGGAGGAGGCCCCATCTAGAGAGTCATCTTTGCAGAACCAGATGGCTTCAAGAATGTGTGTGTCTGTGTGGGGCCCTGGGAGCTGGGGTCCTACTTAATCACCTTTGGACCTGCTGGGACGTCCTTCCCTGAGTCTAAGCCCAATTCCTCAAGCTCATATCCTCTTCTTTTAATGACCACACTGTAAATTACTACATAAAAGTTTCATCCTGATTTCCTACAAAGAATCTTGTGCTTTTTTAATGGAATCAGAGTATTTCAATCTTTCTCTCTTTTCTCTTGGTTATTTCCAGTGCTTTAGAATGTGAACACCCAAACTGCTTTTTATTATAACAGAAAAGCCAAAATATTGTTTAAAATATGTGTAACCAAGACAAATCTTATACAGGCTCATATGTTGGAAGAACTTGTGCACAGTCAGTGGTTGATGGACGCAGCATTCATGACAGGGACTTGCTCAGCACTGGAGTGTCCAGAGGCCTTGAGGGCCCTGGTTCGGAGCCTGGTCTCCAGAGCCACGCTGCCTAGATTAACACCCCAGCTGCATCTGTTCCTGGCACCTGTGTGACTGTGGGCAAATGACTTCACCTCTCCGTGTTTGTAAACTCACCTCTCACAGTAAAATAAGTATGGTAACAGTACCTAGGACCTCAGGATGTGAAGTTTAAGTAAGTTAATAAACTCAACGAGCATAGGATGCTACTGACCATCGCATGCCATAAAAAGGTTTACTCTGAACATTAGCTTAATGTTCTATAATTGAATATCATTTTCATTTGGAAAATCTAGCTAACCAGGCTAGGGGGAGTCTTACTTCTGGTTGCTGGGGGACTCCTGTGAACATGAAAAATCCCCCAAATGCCCAGCCGGGTACCAGGCCAAGGTCTGACCACATAGGACACTACTGAGAGCCACTGGGCTCTCATACATCCAGGACTCACCCAACTGCTGGGTCTCCCCATGTGCCGGGACATGCCTCTCAAGTACCTGCTCACGTGTGCTATTCCCAGCACCCGGCATGAGGCCTGGGAGTGTGTCCAGCACACGGGCAGAGAGCATTCAATACAGGCAAAGGTGAAAGGAGAACCCACAGCCTGTGAAGACAGCACAGGGTGTCAACCTGCTGCATAAGAATCATGAAAAGATCTCATCCTCAAACCCCCAGCCTGTCCCTGGGGAGCAGACATGAGTAGAACAGTTCAGAGCTCACAACAGAAATATGTTGCCTCTCAGTCCTGGAGGCTGGAAGTCCCAAATCAAGGCGTCAGCAGGGCCCCGCTCCCTCAAAAGCTCCAGAGGAGGAGCCTTCCTTCCTCGCATCTTCCCAGCACTGGTGGCCACCAGCGACGCTTGGGTTTCCCTGACCTGTGGCAGCATCGCTCTAAGGCTCCCCGTGTGTCTCTGTCTCCACATGGCCATCTCCATGTGAGGACACTGTTCAGATCAGATCAGGGGCCCACCCGACTCTAGTATGACCTCATCTCAACTTAACTATATCTGTAGGAAAACTGTTTCTAAGTAAGATCCCACTCTGAGATCCTGGGGGTTAGAACTTCAACATATCATTTTTGGGGAGACACAATTCAAGCCAGAATAGTATTCCATGTTAGATTAAAGGGGCTATATATTTTTCAGCAAAAACAGAAGAATGCATCTCTTTATGAAGACACAGACATATAATTTTACTGGAATGAAATCTTATCTTACATGCCCTCTTCACCATGGCTGCCACCTCCTTCCAGCTCCCTACTCCCTTCTCTCCCCACAAGCAGGTGACTTCTGTTGCCATTTGTTGTGTGTATCCTTCCATATGCTTCTGTTTACTCAAATGAGCCTTCATGCACCTATGTAGGCAGATATTCACTGTGTAAATGTGCATCTTCAGGGGAGGTTTTTGTCACTGGTTTATAAAAATAGAATCAATCATTTCAAGAGCCTTTTCTAAGTCTTGCTTTACCACACAATAACATCTGGTGGTAAAAGCAAAACAATAACATAGAGACTTAGACTCCATGAGACAGAAAATTAATAAGGATATCCAGGACTCAAACTCAGATCTGGAACAAGTAAACAATAAATATTTATAGAGCTCTCCACTTTAAATACACAAAATATACATTCTTGTCAATACCACATCACACCTACTCATAGGTTTAAATGAAACATTGATTGGCCATTATTAATACCCATTTTTTAGAATAAAGCAACATTTCCCTTCTCTCTCCCTCTTTTTCTTCCTCTTTCTTCTTCTCCTTCACTCCTTTTTCTTTCCTTCTCTCAAAAAAAAAGAAGAAAAAGAAAGTTTAACTTCCTTATAGTTTCATAAACAACCTTCTCCACCAGTTCTAAGCAGTAGTTCACATCTGTTCCCTGGGTCCCCTGCTCTGTCCTGACTCATCCCAGTCACAAAAAAAAAAAAAAAAAAGAATAACATCTGGTGGAAGTCCTGCCAACCCATCTTACAAGGCTCTAAAGTATTATCTTTAATGACTGTATTATGTATTCTGCAGTGTGGGCACTAGCCAAAAATGAACTGTAATTATCTTAAGGCGTTTTAGGACAGGGTCTCTCTTTCTTTATCTTTGTGGAGATTTGATAGCTGTTCAATAAATATAACTATCTTTGAATTGAAGCTGAAGCATTTTTCGAAAATCTCAACTCCAACTCCAATAGCATTGATGCCATTTATATAACCTTATTCCTTCTTGAGGACACTGACATTTTTTGGGTCCCAGAAATGTCATGTTTAACATTCCCTATAAACCATCACATTTAGTTACCTTACCAGCCCAATGTGGTGAGGGTCTCCACCTAGAGCCGGGGCAAGAGGTTCAGAGACCTGGCCACACGTTAGTGGGCAGACTGAGGATTCAAACCCTGAAGTAACAATCTCCCACACCCATCACTCTCTGCCATATTAGGTTTCAAAAGTTACACATGATCTCATATGCCAGACTTGGCTCTGGAAATCTAGTTTTGGTTGTTCCCAAACCCACTCTCCAAAGTTACATAACCACTGAAAATATACCAAGTAATGAAGCAGAGCTAAAAGGTAAACAAAAAATGTTTAGCGATCCATAACCCCTGCTGCTCTGCAGAGAACTGTCCGAATTTTCCTTTGCTTATTTAAAATCAGTGACTTGACTTCAGACTCACATGTTACACATACATGATCTAGTTTCTGAAAGCAGAATAGAAACAGTAACTCATACACGACTGGGCAGGATATCATTAGGAAAAGGTAAGGGAGGGGACAGCCTGGGGGTCCAGGCCCTGAGTTGAGGGAGGACAGTGGTGTGACCTATTAAACTAGATGATGGCTAAGATTGCCATCTCTGGGGGTGTATTTCCTAGGAAAGATGTTTAGGAGCCTTTGACAAAAACCCATATGAAAGTTCCTTTGCAGCATACTTTTTCTCTAATTGCCTATGAATTCATGTGTCACTTTGAAGTAGATGCTGTAAACTTTGGTACACAAAGTAACCAAGTCTCATCACGGTATAGAAGGGATGTGAATTTCAAAGATGAGTGAGTGGTCCCTAGAAGTTACCTTTCTTATCTTCCTAAAACAGCACATACAATAATGTGGTTCTCAACCTGGGCAATGTATTCTAACCACCTAGGAAGCTAAAAAGCCTAAAAAAGCGCTGACACATGTGTTTCCATTAATTGATTTAATTAGCATAGGATGTAGCAGAGCATCAGGATTCTATAAACTCTTTAAATGACTCGAATGTGCAACAGAAATTGAGATCTCTAGGAGATTAAGTGGAAAACATTAAAATTGCTAAAATTTAGAAGGACTGTTGTGAAATAAGATAAAATTAAGGAGAAATGGCTTCCTTTACTGAGCAACATGGCCTTCTATGAGCTGCATGCAACCTTACTCTTCAGTCCCACTTTCCATTCTTTCCCACATTTTTTTTTTTTTGCCGCAGCTGAAACATACTTTCCCTGCCTACAGCACATTATTCTTCTCTTCTTCTGCTTTGTATACTTTTCCCTCTCCAAGGAATCTTTCTTGAAATGAATCCTGCACTTTCTTGGTGATTCCACCTAAGCAGTCTATTTGTATAGAACTTCAGTGGACTCACTGCTAAGCACTCAGTTACCTGTTTTGGTCCAAGTTTCTCTACCTGACCTCGGGGAACCCCAGAGAAATAGAGATACTGCCGCATGCATTTCCATCATCTAGCCAGGTGCCTGGCACATCACAGTCAACAAACGGCGGTGGGGTGAAGTCAGGAAGCACTGGGAAGTATGTATCCATTTCTCACCAACTGTAGTACTGAGCGTCTTGACAGGAATACACATGAAAGAGAAAATTTGCTTTGTAAATTATAGAACCTGAAAGTTTAAAAGAAAACATCATGAAAAAGACAGGTAAAATTGAACTAGCTCCATCTTATATGGTATTTAAATTTTTGTCTCCATTTTTTCTTTGTACTTGTTATCAAAAACCAGATATTGCAAAACTATATTAGTAATCACATTTTTTTTTCAGTCTGATGGAAATACAAGTGGTCCTACAGAAGAACCCTTCCCTTTGGAAGATTGAAATGCCCTGTAACACATGGCTGCAAATGTTTGCTGACCTCGCTAATAAATCCCCTGCAAGCTCACTAGCCAAATGGCAGTGATACTTTGGAAATATCAGAACCTGGTAATTTATTTCTTGACTGTCTTCCCAGACAATTAAGGACCTAACATCTGCGTGCTAAGCAACCCTCTCCAGCAACTTTGCAAGAAACACTATTGGAACTCCTTAAAAACAATGAAGTCTGAAAAAGAGGACCCCAGAGAGTGTCTGCACTTGAGCAAATGTTGCCTAAGCAAGGGCACACTTCTGCCATGTACAGCACATGTTTTTAAAGATGAAATTCTCGTCCAGGGTTTCTGGCAACTGTGTGGCGCTTTGAATTAGGCTTTGCAGAATGACAGCAATTTGACCAATAGAGCCTGAGTGGCAGATGCTTTATGCACACTGTCAAGCTCAATGTGGCAAAATCCAGGCGGTTTTGCAATGCTGGATTCATGGTGAGCCTGCTGCGCTGTCGACAGCCGCACAAAGTGAGGTCACGGCAGAATCATGGGGTGGTCAGCATTCAAAGAGAGCTCAGATATTGCCTGATTCAGCCCCTTTGCAGGGCAGATAAACGGAGAGAGACCAGAGAGCTTAACGGTTTCTTGCTGAAGGATCACACAGATAGGTATATGTGTGTTCAATCCAAATTTGCAGGCTTAAACTCGAGTTCCCCTGCCTAATCTAAATTGGCTATCTGCACTGTCCAAACACACCAGTTGATATTCAGAACTTCCTTTGACTTTCCACCTGATAAACAGCTTAAGGATGACTGACTGTATTGACTTGTGCAAGTCAAGTTGGGGCTGCACACTTGGTCTCTATCCATGGCTTCTGCTGTGCATGGCTAATACGGCTCAGAACCACCAGGTAATCTTTGCTAGCATCCAGTTATTTTGCTGTCACTCACCAATTCTGGGCAATGATTATCTCTAACCTAAAAACCCTTGAGAGCTAATGCCTAGAATTTAAAGAGTTTCCAACAGGTAAGTGAGAGTAGAAGCATTTTTATTAAGATCTTTGTCTCTTAAAAAAATAAAGGAGATAGAAAGCCACAAGGAAACATAATTATGGTTCTATTTGTCTTGCCTTTCATCTCAGAGAGAAATGTGGAGTCTTGTAGAGCATGTGGGTTGATTTCAGCTGAACAAGAGTAAACTCATTAGAAGCTACAAGATGGGATATTTTCAAAAAGAATACAGAGTGGAGGTTGTAAGTGAAATATGAAAATGTTTTACTCTAAAACTAGAATAAATGTTCTATGTAAATTTTCTTTATGACATAGAGATAAGATTAAGAGAAAAAGAAAAATAGAAGAATGGTCTCAAATTAATTATTGCCTCCCCACCACAAAACAAGGGCTATTCAAGGATAATGTATGCATTTATACACATGCCTACAAAAGGCCCTGAGTCTCCATTTTCTTGTTTGTATCATGGTTTCATAAAGATAATACCAAAGCAAATACAACAAAAATGAGCTGGTAGACACTATTCCCACTCCTACACCCAAGTAATTTATTCAAGGTTTTAAAAGAATTACCATCCAAAGGAGGAAAGCATGCATCAACCCAGAAGCCTGGAAAAGGCATTTGATACAAAGCATCGAATCCTCCCAGCATTTGATACTAAGTAATGACTTCAAAACCAAGGTGTCCACAGGAAGCTTTAGATCTTCCCCTCCAGGAACAGTTTGACTTTCGCTTTAAACATGCTACAATTTATTCTTTATTTGAAGGATATCATACCGAGTCATTTTCTTCATTCAATTGCCTTGACATGAGCAGATCGTTTGACAGATTTTTAAATCAAAATGCTCGAACAATGGGCACAAGTGATTTGGCACGTGAAATGGAATAGGGTCTCCCTCCGGAAAAAAACATGGAACTTGTATATGGAGCCAATGACAGTGTCGCATAGATTCTAAGACATCACCAATCATAAGATAGATTTTCATTTTTCCAATGATTGATAAAAAAAATTGTGAATTAAGGTATAGCAGGATGCCTCCATGACAGCCTGTGCATCAGATGCATGAATCCATCACACCAGTCTCTCCTTACTTTAAATGTCTTTGTCCTGCTGTGGGGATCCGGCAGTTTCTCCTGCTTTCAGCAGTGTTGGTTTTTGTGTGCTAGGCAGTTCTTCTCCATATATCTCAGTAGTCATTCGTGTTCACCTACTTCTTTTCTTAGCTTTGGATAAGTTATGCAGTGACAACAAACACCATCCAAATCCCAGAGACTTAGAGCGACAAGTATTATAGGTTGGCTGTGCCACTGCTTCACAACTCCTGGGGTCCAGAATGAAAGAACAGCTGCTACTGAGGACATGCCACCCTCGTGGCAGAGGGCCAAGACGAACCACAGAAGAGTGTGATGGCTCCTAAGGCCTCTGCCCAGAAGAAACATACATCGCTCTGCTCATGTTGTTTGCCAGCAAAGTCACGTGGTCAGACACAACATTATCAGGATGTGAAGAATGCTCCTCTCACATGCCATGCACAAAGAAGAGGCCATGGAGGGAGCGATTCAGTGCAGAGGGTCAGTGAATGTTTTGAACACATATTATAATCTACCATGAAGCTTTCAGTGGTCACTTTGCAGGGAAATACAGAATGTGGTTATTCTACTGAAGATCAGTATTTGCTCCACTAATAACACATTTATACCCTACTGCTCTGTTTTCCTGCCTTTTTGTGTGTTTAATAATTTTTAAATGCCAAAAATACGTAAATTTGGAAAATAACTGAAACATCAATTAAACTCAACCATGTAGATAGCAACAACATATTTGACACAACTGAAGCCACATCAGTGTGAATGGGACTGAGTCTACCCATACACAGGCAATGCCACTGTGTCATGGCTGTTTCCTGTCAATAGCAATGCAGCTCTCTTGCACATGTATTGAAATGTGAAAAAAAAATATCTTACAATTAAATACAATGTGTGTGTGTGTGTGTGTGTGTGTGTGTGTGTGTGTGTTGTAAAATGAGATTTTTTTTTCCCTTTTTTGAGACAGAGTCTTGCTCTGTCACCCAGGCTGGAGTTCAGTGGTATGAACTTGGCTCATTGCATCCTCTCCCTCCCATGTTGAATGCGATTCTTCTGACTCAGGCTCCTGAGTAGCTGGCATTACAGTTGCCCCATGTGCTGGGATTACAGGCATGAGCCACCGTGCCTGGCTTGTAAAATAATATTTTTTATAAGCTTATAAAAGAGAAGCATGGTCTATGGCCCAGAACTACAGATGTCTTCCAGGGGCTGGTTAGCAGTGAAAAATCTTGAGCCCCAACCAAAACTCCAGACTAACAATATTAGTCAGGAGATCCATGGGTGAACCATATGCTCACTAAATTTAGTTAGATAGGCAGTATTCTAAATGACATTAGTCTTTTAGCTGTGAAGTGCATCACAGTAGAGTGAACACACACACATACACACACAAATACACACAGATCATGGGTACAGTGAGATGACTGCCCTCAGAATCCCTCCTTGCAGCCTTGGCACCAGCATGTAGAGTGAGAGGGAAGAGCATCTGAGGGCTCTCCCATTCAGCAAGACAAGTGCAAAGACAAGGACAGATCCGGTGTCTCCAAACCTGGCTGCACGCTCACATCACCTGGCAAAGGTTTTAAAAATACTGATACCTAGGCCCTGCCCTCTGAATTCATTTGGTTTGGGGCACCTGTATTTTTAAACACTTCTCCGAGTGACTCTATTGTACAGCCTGGATGTGGGGCTTCTAATGAGAGGATGCACGCAGATAAAAGTCCATTTGTGAACTCTTTGTGAACTAGAAAGGGAGTGATCCAAGCTCTCCTGTGAGCAACTCGATCTTCCTCATCAAGATCACTGTATAAGTAATACATTCTGATATGGGAGCAGGAAGCGAACAAGATGTGTTGGATAGGGTTTAGCGCCACCAGGAGTCAGGATCCAAGCAGGATAACAAGGGCTTCAGATTTGATTTGATTGCAAATCCACATGTCATGTCTAGTACATATTCAGTGTAGGGAAACCACATACATTTGAAGTCCCAAGACCTGGATCTGGAACTTTTTTCTACTGATCATCCTTTTTACTATTAAATAACCCATCTGTGCTCCCCGAGCCTCAGTTTCAAATATGTGTACATATGACACAAACACACATATATATGTATACCTGTGCATGAATGCTCACAGCGATTTTTAAAACATAATGAACCTCTGCTAATTTACAGGTTTTTTAGGTTGTCAGTGGTCATAAATGCAGAAAGAACCCATCTGTTCTACCTGGTGGCCTATAGATATACACCTGGGATTGATGGCATAATTACTGGAGGAAGTAGGCTTTCTTTCTGCGTTCTAACTTTGAAATGTCTAACCCATCTTGCACTAGGTTACAAACATTGGCAACAATCAACCAGACTTTTGAAGTGGAAAAATGACTTGCACTGCAGCTACTGACAACAGACCTTTCATTCCAAAAGGATATAAAATTCAAAAGTGAGTGTGAATGTTGGCGATCCCATATTTCTTTTCTCAGGTGTCAATAGTATATCCCTAGGAAGTTCCCAAATGACTACTCCTGCTTGACAACTTAGGAGGAAACATGACAGTGATCATTAATCTCATGGGGAAAGTGGTATGTGTGATGAAAAAAGACCTATATATGCATCTTTGCTTCTACTTTGGGATATAAAAATCAGGACTCATTGGGAGGAAGAAGATGAAGCCCTCTAAATGATCTTTCTTCCCCATCCAGTTTTCCCTTTCATCTTTAAAGTGGTTATATTCTGATCAAATTGTTCATTCTATCCAAAATCCAAGCATATTTTCTTGAAAGTGAATGTGATCCCACAGTGGCCAAGATCTCACCACTAGGCTGACTGGAATGATTCCATTGCATATAAAAGATGCACTTTCTTAGGAAGCATCTTCATGAAACAGAGTTTGTTCAAGTCCATCTATAAAAAGAACATGAAGGTGATCAAGAGACTCTTCCAGGAGTTTCTTCTAACACACCCAGCAAACCTGCCTAAAAAGGCAGGACCAGAAAGAAGAACTACTCAAAATATATGAGGTACTTGTTTTCTTTGTGGGCTTTTTTGTCCTGTGGAGGGAGGAAGTAGGGGGGAAAAGGACATAGGAAATGATGCAGGAATACTGTAGAAATTAGGAATGGCATACGGTAATCGAAGATAAAAGGGAATAAAACACACATGTTAGGGAAATTTGGTTTCAAAATAACTCAATACTACCTATGCTGTTATGGGATCATTAGCAAAGTGGCAGTTTTTCAACTCAAGTAACAAAGAAAGAGAAAAACAAGCTTTGATCACTACAAAGGAGGCCAAATATGGTAAATGGGGAACCTTTAAGGGCAGATGGAGAGGGAGAGTATTAAGTTTGTAGGGGTGTAATAAGATAGCAGGCCTTCCACATTTCATGGCCAGCTAGGATAGTAGCACATATTTCCAGGAGGGGGAAAGATCTTCCAGTGACCCTCACAGGGGGTTCCATCCACCCATAGAGAGATGCACAGCTTGTCTTTCCCGCCTTCACTTTCCAGGAGTAGCAATCTCCTCATCACTTCATTCAAGTGGCATTATCATCTTTCAGAAAGAAGGTTGGCCGATAACATCAGCTCAGATAGCCATATGCACCCCGAGTGCAGGGGCTCTGCTAAATTTCTCAGGCAAGGAGGACCAGGCCTGCAGTCTAGGGGTGGTGAGTCCTTCAGTATTGGATTCACCGTGTGGTAGGGCGGAAGAGGAACCAGATGCAGCCGTGGGGTGCAGGGTCTCATTCATTCAAGTCAGGCAACGGGAAAGTGTGAATTATCAGTTTGCTGTTTTTGAAAAGTGGGTAGCAAGACAACATAAAACACCAGGAGGCGTAGACAGTGAGGCCTGGGGAAGCCCTGGCACCTACTAGCTGATCGTCTGGGTGTGGTGCCCAGAACCTGTGTCTCGGTCCAGAACCACACTCTAGAGCTGGGCCTCAGATGGAAGTTGGCTCTTCCTGAAGGATTAAGCAACATTGTACTCAGGAAGGTACAGAATAATTTAGAAATAAAGAGGCAAAACTAACCCACAGAATTAATACTTCTGTGTTGAATTTAGGAATGAACTGTGTAACCAGGATTTTTTTTAATCTTGTAACCAGGATTTGTAAAAATCTCTGTGCCATTTAAGTCATTTGAAACATCCCTGTTATTCCAGCATATTACAGCATGAGACTTATTGGCTTTGGGTTTTGCTTTAAATTTTTTTAGTTGATGCTAGACTTGTGGCTTGAATTTGAAAGAAATAAGATTTAAGTTTGCAAAGAGTCTTTGAAGTTCAAGAGAACTTGATTGATTGATTGATTATAAGAGCTGGGTAAGTGATTTGAAGGAACTGGTTTATTGTGTTTGTAAGTCTGTCCTGTTAGGGATATGGAGAGATTCATATATATTAAATTTACAAAATATTTTTAAAGACTTAAGGGAATTTAACTAATTCAGTTTATAAGTTTGAGTGCTTAAGTGAATTGTAATTGTTCAATCGATGAATGAATCAACAAATATTGCTAAACAAGTACAAGTGATAATTCTTATTTTATACAAAAATTACTACATTTATTATTTGAAACAAAGATTGTCACTTTAACAGGTTAAGAAAAAAAAATTTATAACTTAAAAAATTGAGCCTCTATTTAAACCACAATTACCCTAAGTAATCTTTTCTGATAAAATATCGTCACTAAAATGTTTCCTCTTAGCTCTTAACTGTTGTATACCTCCCATGAATTCAGAAAGGGGTCACATTTTGCTTTGAAACATAAGTATGGCTGTCCTATTTTCCTTCTTAACCATTTGAAGGGAGGAAAGTGATCCTGATATTGCAGCTAAGTTGAGAGTCCTGCCGCAGAGATACAGCCTTTCTTAGTAGAACCTCAAGCTTGCAACCATCCAACCTACACATATTAATAACAATATAATAATGATAATTTTAGTATTTGGATTTAACTTTAAATTTTATAAGGAATAATTGTACATATTCATGAAGTACATAGTGATGCTTCAATATATATGATGTATGGTGGCCGGAGCAAGGCAACAGGCACTTCAATCATCTCAAGCACTTATTATTTCTTTTCTGGGGGGGCGAATATTCAATATCCACTTTCTAGGTATTTGAAACCATACCATATAGTTAACTGTAGTCACCCTACTGTGGCACAGAACACTGGAACTTGCTCTGCTCATTAGCCTGTCTAATCAGCATTTTCTACAAAGTAATTTATAAGATTCTTTATGTCTACTTGAAACCTGGAGACACATGACCTTCCTAACATCATGATGAAGCATCCTTGGACTAATCCCTTTCCAGGAGACATTTTTCCCCTTGTGGCTAGAGGACAAAAGAACATCTTCAAAAGCTAAAAGCTCCTGGACACAAACAGGGCCCAGTGCCATGTCTAGCATATAACATGTGCACAACGTACCGAGGTGTCCCTATTCTCAGTTCTCTTACTTTAAGCCTTAGTTGCCTTCTACCTCCAAGAGAAAAACTAAGTAGCCAGGTCTAGGAGTCAGGAGGTCCTTAGAGGTTCTGGACCATGTCTTGAGGACTCAGAAGATGCAGCTGCTATAGGACATAATCTCCCCTTTCTGGTCACACTTGGCCCCAAGAAAGTAGGAACAATTTTCTTTGGCACAGGCTCAAGTGCTGAAAAAGTTTTCCAAGTTCTACCCTTCCTGGTTTTTCTTGTGCTCTCAAGAGTTCCTAATCTAAGCTCTAATTCAGGGTCCTTATCCTGATCCTTGTGGTCAGAGAAACATGGATGTGCTTTGGGGAAGCCCTTGAATTTGTGTGACAATTTGGGGGTAAGTATAAGTAAATATTGTCATTTTATAGGGAGAGGATTCACAGTTTCCATCCTATTCTCCAAGGCTCCAGAAAAGTGAAGATTAATCAGACATTTCCCAGGTCCTCCCCATTCATTGAAACACACTGACTTCTGTCCATTTCCTGGGAACTTGTCTGCAAGCAAGTGGACAAATTAACACCAGCAAAGATGGCAGGAGATGACAGGGACCTCAGGTTTGCTCTTCAAGAGCCAGAATAAACTTCATACAATGAAAGAGTCATTGATGTGGCCTGTCAGCACACTGATCAAGGCATTAAAGGTATTTGAAGATTGTAGGTTAAGTATTTAAACACAGCAGAATAATTTAACTCTTACAAGACCACACAGTAGACACACACATGCTTTCTGAACAGATGTGTCCTCAATAGCCCTTCCCTGTGGACAAAAGTCTTTCATTGACTCACTGCTCACATCTACCCCTCTGGGTCCAGGCCCCACCAGCCCCAGCAGAAATGCAGGGACTCTGTCATCCCACTCACCTGCCATTAGCAGAATCTGTAGCTTCAGGGTAGGGAGAGGATAATTCAAGATGATATGGCCAGCAAGGGTCACAAGTAGAACTTTATGTATCATATTGCCTCTGAGTAAGGGGAACAACTGTCTGGAGCTTAGCACTGAAATTCCTAAATCCTGGGAAACCTCTCAGTCCCCACAGATTGGGATGATTGGTTGCCCTATGTACAAAAAGTCCCAAATTTCTTCCTTCTGGGAAGTATCCCGAGCTCCATCCTAAGCCAAAACAACAAATGAGTGGCCTGAAAGACTTTTAAAGATGTGTCATTTGAAAAGATAAAGGAAAACCTTTGGTGCAGAAAATAACTATTTTCTGCAAAAAGAAAAAAAAAGCAAAGTGTCCCCTCTGCCAGTGGCACCACACCAATTCTTTGTTAAGTGGCAGACTTGGCCATCTGGTGGGAAGCCATTTTTGACTCAAGCAGCACTCAACTTCGAATCAGAGTTAAATGAAAAAGTCCTGCTTCAAACTGTCATATTTTCATCCACTCATTTCCCATAACTACCTCCTGCTAGTCCAAACACGTTTCCCTTCACAGGACTGTCCTGACTTAGTCGGCAGACATTGCACTTTTAAATGAAACCGATGTTGCTACAGTCACTGGGAAACACTGCTCCGTATATAGACCACTTGTCTTGGAGCCACATGGTCTGCTCTTCACCATCCTCTTGGGATCTCCTGGGGGGCTAGGAGGAGGTTGGTTGGGCTCACCAATCCTCAGCCTTGCTAGGTGAAGAGCATTATAGGGGACAAGAGGATGTCACAACTGCCCCCTAGACCAATGCTTCCAACCCAGATAATTGTGCCTCCTCTCCTGGGAACGTTTGGCAATGTTTGAAGATGTCGATTGTCGCCACTGGAAGGTCTGCTACTGGCACCTAGTGAGTAGAGGCCAGGAGTGCTGCTGACATACCCTACACTACACAGGGTAGCCCCCAATAACAGAGAATTCTATGTCAATGTCAGGAGTCAGTGAGGGCCCTCTCAGAGGCTGCTTTACAGCATGTGGGGTACTTGGAAGATGAGGCAACCTGAAGCTTGCACATTTACCACCTTTGAGACACAGCCTCACTGCTCCTGAATGAGAAAAACAGCTTTATTTTAGAGGGAGACAGAAGAAAGCATGAATCAAAAGCAAAAAAATCTAATCTGTAGAATAAAAATATCTGCTACCTCTCCCAGGAATCAGGAACAATTAGTGCCTAATCAAAGTTGCTGACGAGGATGCCACTGGTGATTCTGCAGCACATCCCTCCATTAACTTCTGTATCGGCTGCTTTGAGTTTAATGCTGAACCCTTTTTAGAATATCTTGCAAATTCTACAATTTTTAAAAAATCTATGTAGATTTTAAAAAATGAATTTGCAAGGTATTCTAGAGAGTTCAACATTAAACTAAAAACAGCACCCTATATAAGTCATATTCAACTTACACAGCTGCACATTTGCCTCCAAAGATGTGTATACAAATGTTCACAACATCATTATTCAGAATAGTTTAAAAGTGGACACAATCCTAATACCCATCAGCTGGTGAACTGGCCACTGAAGCATAGTATATCCACATAATAGAATACATGTGTGGATAGAATAGAATATCTGTATTCTATTCTACCCATAGTATATCTATGTATTCTATTACATGTATTCTATTGTGTGGATATACTACAGATAGAACGCATTCTTTTCTATCCATAATATATCCACACAATAGAATACATGTGTGGATAGAATAGAATACCTGTATTCTATTCTATCCATAATATATCTATGTATTCTATCACATGTATTCTATTGTGTGGATATATTACAGATAGAAAAGAATACGTTCTATCTGTAGTATATCCACAAAGTAGAATACATGTGTGGATAGAATAGAATACAGGTATTCTATTAATAGTATATCTATGTATTCTATTACATGTATTCTATTGTATGGATACACTACAGACAGAATGCATTCTTTTCTATCCGTAATATATCCACACAATAGAATACATGTAATAAAAAGGAATGAGAACATAAATGAACCTCAAAAACATTAGGCTAAGTGAAAGAAGTTAGAAAAGATTGCACATTGTGTGATTTGATTAATATGAACTATCTTTTTTGTAAAAGCAAATCTACAGAAAGAGAAGATTAGTAACTGCCTTGAGTTGAGAGAGGGTTCCTAGGGATGGGAATGGAGATTGGCCACAAATGGGCATGAGGGATGTTTCTGGGGTAGCATAAATGTCCTAAAACTGGATTATGGTGATAATTGTACAATTCTGTAAATTTACAAAAAAATTGAATTGTATACTTAAAACAGGTGAAATTTTATGATTGGTAATTACATTTCAATAAAGCTCTTACCAAAAATCTATTGGACTTAGATTTTTTTTTCATATTTGGTAGGAAATGTTGTAGAAAGAACATTTAGAAAAAATATATATATCCATGTCCTAGCCCTGATTCTACTCATAATTAATTGCATTACGACAGGGAAATCACTGATTTCCACCTGGACTCAGTTTCCTGATCTGTAAAATGCTGACAGTCCTGAAATACACTTTGTCTCTCATGCTGTGAGCTTTGGTTAACTGACTGCTCACATTTCAACAGGAAGAGCAGATGGCTACAACTTAACTCACAAGGCTGGGTCATTACTTAACAATTAAATCAGGCTTGAAGTCTGCTTTGGTTTACACAGAATGGAGTGACTGTGCCAACATAAGTAAAATCCAGTACCACATGGAGAGCTGAAGCGATCTCTCCCCCAGACTCCCCCAGCCTACAGTCAGAAAGGAGGCTCCTTCCAAACAATATCCCTCAGAGAGACAGGCAGAGCATGCCTTCCATCTTCCCACATAGACCCAGGGAAGGACCAAGGCACTGACTGACAGTCAGTACATGCCCAAAGAAGTTCCTCTCCCCTTTCTAAGCCTGGATATAATGCCACTTCACCTGCTTTACACAGCAGCTGAGACATGCAGAGACCCAGAGCCCAGGGCCTGGGCGGGACAGCACCTCCCCCTCCCCAGTGCCTGTTAGGCTGTCACTACGTGGGCAGAAAAACAAAGCTCTACATCTTGTCACTTTTAGGTCATTGAAACAGCAACAACAAAATGAAGGGGCCACCCAGTTCAGAATATTTTCCAAAATACAGACATGTCTTCATTCACTAATTCCCACCTGTGTCATACATAGTGTCAATGAATTAACCAAGTATCAATGACAATCATAGCTCCTCAATCACAAAATTATCCTCCAAAGAGAATTTCCTTAGCAAGGTGAGGAGATTTAGCCAGGCTGTATCAAATCAGAGACATCATCTAAGAAACCCAAAAACAAGGGATCCTGAGGCAGAGGGTTCACCTTGAGTACCAGCTGGTGGCCAACATATATTAGAGAACATGTTGTTTCAGTGAGAACAGTAGACTAAGATACAGAGCGGTCCAGAAATATTGAATTATTTCTGCTCTTGAAACAACTCAGCCGTGTCTTTTCCTACCATACTGTTTTACTAATCCTCTGAAATAATTTGCAACTCTGTCACTACATCACTAAATTAGAGGGCATAATTCTCCCAATTAAGCATTTAAGTCAAACAAGGAGAAGAAAAAGAAAGAAACATCTCCCGGCATCTTTTACTAAACTTTAAAGAAACTGAAGACTTGTTCTTGCCAAACAGTAAGTGCTAAATCCTAAGGGCTGTCACAGCTTCAAACGAGCTAACAGATGTTTGTTCTCAAGCACGTTTTCCTCTCAATGGCATTTTGAGGGTATCATAAAATTCCTGACACAGTATTTCAGTGGAAATGTTTTTCTTAAGATTATTTTGTTATTGTTAAAAAAAATCCCACAAGCATTTTGGAATATATGTTGTTCTATAGGAAACAACAGATGAGATTTAGCAACCTGGAAAGAGGTAGAAACTGCCACAGTGAGTTCATTCACATGCACACTTGCAGATGAACCTTAAATAGGCCTATTTCTTTCCTCTTTTGCATAATTCCTAGTATAGACCAGAGGGACAATTGGCAGTGGCTGAAGACATTTTTGGTTGTCACAGTTGGGGGTGCTATTGGCATCTAGTAGAGGCCAGGAATGCTGTTCAAAATTCTACAGTGCTCCAGACACCCCCAACAGCAGAATTAGAGAGCCCAAAATGTCAATAGTGTAGAGGTTGAAAAACACTGATATATACAGAATATAATTTCATTTGGGTTCATATCTCTGGGAATGAGACATATTTTCTCCCTGTGTTTAGCTTAGTCTTAGATCAGACACATAAACACAGGTTTCTAATGTAATAAAGAGCTTTCTCAAATACACTAGCCTGTGTGTGTGTGTGTGTGTGTGTGTGTGTGTGTGTGTGTGTGTGCGCGCGCGCGCGCATGGAGGGGTCTACTGTGGAAAGAATGGGGGGTGGTGAATATATTAACACAGTGAAGAGCTAAGGAAGGGCTTCCTAGAGGACACAGGCCTGTGATGGAAGATGAGTCAGAATTGGCCAAACTAAGGAGAGGGGCCAGGGCAAGCAGATGTGTAGGCACCTCCAAGGGCCTGTGTATACCTTGAAAGGAAGAAGGGCCAGCTCTGCAGCACCTTGAATGCCAAGCTGGGTTTTTTTCTGGTGGGCCATGGTCATGAGGGTCATAGGCCACTTCTGGTCCTTCTCCTGCCACCTCTTTCAAATTATCCATTGGCCCTGTTACAGACTAAAGGTTTGCATCCCCCTAAAATTCATATTTTGAAGCCTTATCTCCCAATGTGATGATATTAGAAGATGGAGTCTTTGGGAAATAATTACATATAGATAAGGCCCTTGGGGTAGATCCCCCATGATAAGATTAGTACCCTTATAAAAAAAAAGAAAAGGCTGGGTACGGTGACTCAAACCTGTAATCCCAGCATTTTGGGAGTCCAAGGTGGGCAGATCCCTTGAGGTCAAGATTTCAAGACCAGCCTGGCAAATATGGTGAAACCCCATCTCTACTAAAAATATAGAAATTAGCCAGGTGTGGTGGCAGGTGCCTGTAATCTAAGCTCCGTGGGAGGCTGAGCCAGGAGAATTGCTTGAACCTGATAGGTGGAGGTTGCAGTGAGCTGAGACCACACTATGGCACTCCAGCCTGAGCAACAGAGTGAGAGAGAAACCGGTTGTTCCTCTCTCCATCATGCGAGGATACAGGAAAAAGGCAGCCATCTACAAGCCAGGAAGAGGACTGTTACCAGAACCTGAGCATGCTGGCATCTTCATGTCAGACTACCAGAAGTGACAGAAATAAATGCCTGTTCTTTAAGCCACTCAGTCTATGATATTTTGTCATAGAAGCCCAAGTGGATATTTTTGGAGGATTAAGATGGCGGAAGGAGGCAGGACAAGCTTGGAACTCCCACTCCAGTGGACACAGCAGTGTTACTATCATCAACTTTTGCTCTAAGAACTGCCACAGGAACATATCAAGAATGCCAAGAGAATCCACAGATGCTTTGAAGGAATGGGATCACTGTTGCAGGCTCCCTGAGCTGCCAAAAACTGGAAGTCAGCTTGCTTTCTTAGTGGAGAGGCTGGTGGTCTGGGGCAAATTCTCAGCCCTAGTCACCAGCTGCCTGGAAATAGACTCAGTGCTGTTGGGGGCACGGTGGGAAGTGAGACCAGCCTTTAGGACTGTGAGCTGCATTTAAGTGAGGTGAGGCCTGTGACTGCCAGCTTTCCCCCACTTTTCTGACAACTTGCATGACTCAGCAGAGGTAGCCATAATTCCCCTGGGAACATAACTCCATTGGCCTGGGAACCACAACCCCAACGCCCCCAGTGGCCACAGCATGCCTCGCCCAAGGGAGTGTGAGCTCAGACATGCCTATCCTTGCCCCCAATTGGTGGCCTTTCTCTACCCATTCTGAAGTAGCTGAAGACAAAGGTCATAATCTCTTGGGTCTCTATGAATACTGAACCTGAACCACAGCTAATGCCCTCTTGAAAATGCCACCTCCAGGCTGAAGGCCAACCAACACAAAACCAGCACACTGAACAAAAATACAACCAAGGACCCCCACAAAGTCTACTTTATTCCCCTGCTACCTCCATGGGAGCAGGTTCTGGTATCCATGGCTGAGAGACCTGAAGACAGACCACATCACAGTACTCTTTGCAGATGTTCCCCAGTACCAGCCCAGAGCTCGGTAGCTCCTCTGCATGGCCAGACCCAGAAGAGCAAAAACATCACTGTAGCTCAGCTCTCAAGAAGCCCCATTCCTAGGTGAAGAGAACAAACATCACATCAAAGGTGCACCCCTTGGAACAAATGAATCCAAACAAGCAGCCCTTGAGTCCCAGGTCTTCCCTCTGACATAATGTACCCAAAGGAGAAGGAACCAGAAAAGCAATTCTGCTAATATGACAAAGCAAGGTTTTTTATCACCCCCAAAAGATCATACCAGCTCATCAGCAATGGATGCAAACCAAGACAA
The DNA here is from genome assembly GCA_028533165.1 of Leontopithecus rosalia. Classification (NCBI taxonomy): domain Eukaryota; kingdom Metazoa; phylum Chordata; class Mammalia; order Primates; family Cebidae; genus Leontopithecus; species Leontopithecus rosalia. Next base: position 9,164,101 of record CM052649.1, read on the forward strand.
AACCTCTGAACTGAAAGAAAAGAATCAGGAAGGTCACTCATTAAGCTAATCAAGGAGACACCAGAGAAAGGTGAAGTCCAACTTAAAGAAATCAAAAACATGACACAGGATATGAAAGTAAAAATCTTCAGTGAAATAGAAAGAACAAATAAAAACAATCACAACTTCTGGAAATCAAGAACACACTTAGAGAAATGCAAAATGCACTGGAAAGTCCAAGCAATGGAATTGAACAAGCAAAAGAAAAAATTTCAGAGCTTGAAGATAATCCTTTTAAATTATTCCAGTCTGTTTAACACAAATAAAAAAGAATTTTAACAAATGAAAAAAGCTTCCAAGAAGTTTGGGACTATGTTAAATATTAAAACCTACAAATAATTGGTGTTCCTGAGGAAGAAGAGAAATCTAAAAGTCTATAAAACTTATTTGAGGGAATAAATGAGTAAAACTTTCCTGGCTTTACTAGAGCTCTAGACTTCCAAATATAAGAAGCTCAAAGAACACCTGAGAAATTCATCACAAGAATATCATCACCTAGGCACATAGTCATCAGGTTATCTAAAGTCAAGACAAAGGAAAGAATCTTAAGAGCTGTGAAGCAAAAGCATCAGGTAAACTCTAAAGGAAAACCTATCAGATTAACACAAGATTTCTCAGCAGAAATCCTATAAGCTAGAAGGGATTGGGGTCCTATCTTTAGCCTCCTTAAACAAAACAAATATCAGCCAAGAATTTTGTATCCAATAAAACTAAACTTCATGAATGAAGGAAAGATAGTCTTTTCCAGAGAAACAAATGCTGAGAAAATTAGCCACTATTAAGCCACCACTATAAGAACTGCTAAAAGGAAGTCTAAATCTTGAAACAAATCCTTGAAATATACCAAAATAGAACCTCCTTAAAAGTGTAAATCTCATAGGACCCATCTAACAATAACACAATGAAAAAAAGGTATTTAGGCAAAAAATTGCATGATGAATAGAATAGTACCTCACATCTCAATACTACCATTGAATGTAAATGGCCTAAGTGGTTCACTTAAAAGACCACAGAATGACATAATAGATAAGAATTCACCAACCAAATTTCTGCTGTCTTCAGAAGACTCACCTAACACATAAGAATTCACATAAACTTAAGGTAAAAGGGTGGAAAGAGATATTCCATGCCAATGGACACCAAAAGACAATAGGTGTACCCAATCTTATATCAGATAAAACAAATTTTAAGCAACAGTAGTTAAAAAAGACAGAGAGGGACATTATATACTGATAAAAGGACTAGCCCAGCAGGAAAATATCACAATCCTAAGTATATATGCACCTAACACTGGAGCTCCCAAATTTATAAAATAATTACTCTACTAGACCTAGGAAATGACATTGATGGCAACACAATAATAGTGGGGGACTTTAATACTCCACTGACAGCACTAGACAGATCATCAAGACAGAAAGTCAGCAAAGAAACAATGGACTTAAATCATACCCTACAACAAATGGACTTGACAGGTATTTACAGAACATTCTATCCAACAGCTTCAGAATATGCAATCTATTCTTCTACACATGGAACATTCTCCAAGATAGACCACATGATAAACCACAAAGTAAGTCTCAGTAAATTTAAGAAAATCAAAATTATATCAAGTACTGTCTCTCAAACAACAGTGTAATAAAATTGGAAAACAACTCCAAAAGAAACCCTCAAAACCATGCAAATACATGGAAATCAAAATTAAATACCCTGTTCCTCAATGATCATTGTTTCAACAATAAAATCAAGATGGAAATTTAAAAATTCTTTCAACTGAACAATAATAATGATATTACCTATCAAAATATCTGGGATACAGCAAAGGCAGTGCTAAGAGGAAAGTTCATAGCATTAAATGCATACAGCAATATATCTAAAAAAGCAAAAATAGACCCAAGCTAAGCTCATACCTCATAGAACTAGAGAAACAAGAACAAATAAATCCCCAACGTAGAGAAGAAAATAAATAATCAAGATCAGAGTAGAACTAAATGAAATTGAAACAAAAGAAAACAATACAAAATATAAATGAAACAAAAGTCTGGTTATTTGAAAAGATAAATTGATAGACCATTAACAAGATAAACCAGAAAATAAAAAGAAAGAAGATCCAAACAGGCTCAATTACAAAAGAAATGGAAGATATTAGAACTGATACCATGGAAATCCAAAAGATTATACAAGGTTACTATGATCACCTTTATGCACATAAACTAGAAAATCCAGAGGAGATAGGTAAATTCCTGGAAATATACAATCCTTCTAAACTAAATGAGGAAAATATAGAGACTCTGAACAGAATAATAACAAGCACCAAGATTGAAATGGCATTTAAAAATTACCAAAAACTAAAAAAGAAGTCCAGGACCAGACAAATTCACAGCCGAATTCTATCACACATTCAATGAATTGGTACCAATCCTATTGACACTATTGCAAAAGACAGAGAATAGTGAATCCTCCATATATCATTTTACGAAGCCAGTATCACCCTAATACCTTCAGGAAATGACATAATAACAAAAGGAAACTAGAGACCCATATCCCTGATAAACATAGATGTAAAAATGCTCATCAAACTTACTAGCTAACCAAATTCAATAGCATATCAAAAAGATAATCTACCATAATTAAACATGATTCCACAGAAATTCAAAAGATTATGCACTGCCTTTGCTACCTCATATCAGAGAGGTAGGGATGGTATAACACATTAAGTCAATAAATGTGATACACTACATAAACAAAATTAAAAACAAAAATCACATTTACATGATCATCTCAATAGATGCAGAAAGAGCATTTGACAAAATCCAGCATCCCTTTATAATTAAAACCTTTGGCAAAATACACATAAAAGAGACTTACCTTTAGGTAATAAAACCCATCTATGACAAACTCACAGCCAACATTACACTGAATGGGAAAAAGTTAAAAGCATTCCCACTGAGAACTGGAACAAGACAAGGATACCCAGTTTCACCACTTCTGTTCAACACAGTACCAGAAGTCCTAGCTAGAGCAATCAGACAAGAGAAAGAAATTTAGGACATCGAGTCAGTAAAGACAAAGTCAAACTGCAACTGTTTGCTGATAATAATGATTCTATACCTAGAACACTGGAACGACTCATCCAAAAAGCTTCTAGTACTGGTAAATGAATTCAGCAAAATTGCAAGATATAAAATTAATGCACATGAATCAGTAGCTCTGCTATATACTAACAGTGACCAAGCTGAGACTCTATTTCAAACTCAGTCCCTTTTACAATAGCTGCAAATAAAGTAAAACACTTAGGAATATACCTGATCAAGAAAATAAAAGACCTCTACGAGAAAAATTACAAAACACTGCTGAAAGAAATCATAGAAACAAATGGAAACATATCCCATGCTCATGGATAAATAGAATCAATATTGTGAAAATGATAAAAGCAATTTATAAATATAAAAAAAGCCAAAAGGAACTTATAAATCCAATGCAATTTCCTCAGAATACCACCATTATTCTACACAGAACTAGAAAAACAATTCTAAAATTTATATAGAACCAAAAAGAGCCCACATAGCCAAAGCAAGATGAAGCAAAAAGAACAAATCTGGAAGCATCGCACTGCCTGACTTCAAACTATACTATAAGGCCATAGTCACCAAAACAGCATTTACTGTGAAAAAAATAGAAATATAAACCAATGGAACAGAATAAAGAATCCAGAAAAGAAATAAAGTCAAATACTTATAGCCAACTGATCTTCAACAAAGCAAAACAAAAACACAAAGTAGGGAAAGGCTACCCTTTTCAACAAATGGTGTTGGGACAATTGGCAAGCCATGTGTACAAGAATGAAACTGGATCCTCGTTTCACAACTTATGCAAAAATCAAATCAAGATAAATCAAAGACTTATATCTATGACCTGAAACTGTAAACATTCTGGAAGATAACAGCAGAAAAAGTCTTCTAGTCATTGGCTTAGGCAAAGAGTTCATGACCAAGAACCCAAAAACAAATGCAATGAAAACACAGAAAAATAGGTGGGACTTAATTACACTAAAATGCTTCTGCACAGCAAAAGAAATCATCAACTGAGTTAACAGACAACCCCCAGAGTGGAGAAAGTCTTCACAATCTATACATCTGACAAAAGACTAATATCCAGAATCTACAGGGCACTCAAAAATATCAACAAGAAAAAAGCAAACAAACTCATCTAAAAGTAGGCTAAGGACATGAATAGACAATTCTCAAAAGAAGATATACAAATGGCCAACAAGTATATGAAAAATGGTGAACATCACTAATTATCAGTAAAACACTAATCAAAACCATAATGCAATACCACTTTACTCCTGCAAGAATGGCCTTATTCAAAAAAAAATTAAAAATAATAGATGTTGGCATGGATGTGGGAATGTAAACGAGTATAGCCACTATGGAAAACAGTGTGGAGACTCTTTAAAGAACTAAAAATAGATCTATCACTTGATCCATCAATCTCACTATAAGGTATCTACCCAGAGGAAAAGAAATCATTATATGAAAATGATACTTGTACATGCATGTTAATAGCAGCACAATTTTCAATTTCACAAATATGGAACCAGCCCAAATGCCCATCAATTAACTAGCAAATATAGAAAATTTGATATATCTATATATCATGGAGTACTACTCAGCCATTAAGAAAGGAATTAAGTAATGGCATTTATAGAAACTTGGATGCAATTGGAGACCATTATTGTAAATGAAGTAACCCAGGAATGGAAAACCAAACATCACATGTTCTTACTCATAAGTGAGAGCTAAACTATGAGGACACAAAGGCATAAGAATGACACATGGACTTTGGGGACTCAGGGGAAATTGTTAGAGGTGAGTAAGGGATAAAAGACTAGATATTGCATGCAGTGTACACTACTTGAGTGTAACCAAACACAACCTGCTCTCTAAAAACCTATCAAAATTAAAAAAAATTAAAATTAATTTTAAAAATGGAGTTCTATTAGAACATGAAAAAAGTAGCCCAAGTTAACTGAGATGGAAATTTGTACCAAGAAGTGGGGTGTTGCTGTAAAAAAAAATTTCTTAAAATATGAAAGCAACTTTGGAACTGGTAGAGACTGGAAGACTCTCGAAGCGCATGCTAGAAAAAAACAAGATTAACATGAAAGGACTACTAAAGGGGAGTCTGATGAAGACTCAGAAACAAAGGAGGAGAGTTGCAGAGAAAACCTCCACCTCCTTAGAGACTACATAAGTGATTATGAACAGAATGTTGGTAGAAATATGAGTCACTCTGATGAAGTCACAAATGAAAACAAGGAACAGGTTATCAGGCAATGAAGCAAAGGTAGCCCTTATTATATAGTGGCAAAGAACTTGACTAACATGTTTCTAAATGAAGTTAGACATTTAGCTGAATTTTTTGAGCAAAGTGTTGAAGGAGTTGGTTCCTCCCAACCGCCTATACAAAAATGTAAGAAGAGAGAAATTAAATATGGAAATTGTCAAGTAAAAAAGAACCAGAACTTATAGATTTGGAAAATTCTTAGCCTATCTATATTTTTTAAAAAGAGAGTGTTTGGGACTAAATGCTAACTAGAATAACCAGCTTAGAGAAGAACATAAACGACTTGATGGAGTTGAAAAACACAGCACAAGAACTACATGAAGCAAACACAAGTTTTAGTAGCCAAATTGATCAAGCAGAAGAAAGTATATCACAGATTGAAGATCAATTCAATGAAATAAAAAGAGAAGGTAAGACAAGAGAAAAGAGTGAAAAGAAATGAACAAAGCCTCCAAGAAATATGAGATTATGTGAAAAGACCTAACCTACACTTGATCGGTGTACCTGAATATGATGGGGAGAATAAATCCAAGCTGGAAAACACTTCAGGATATGATCCAGGAGAACTTTCCCAACCTAGCAAGGCAGTCCAACATTCAAATTCAAGAAATACAGAAAACTCCACAAAGATATTCCTCAAGAAGAGTAACCCCAAGGCACATAATCATCAGACTCACCAGGGTTGAAATGAAGGAAAAAAAATGCTATGGACAGCCAGAGAGAAACATCAGGTCACCCACAGAGGGAAGCCAATCATACTCACAGTGCATCTCTCAGCAGAAACCCTACAAGCCAGAAGAGAGTGGGGGCCAATATTCAACATCCTTAAAGAAAAGAACTTTCAACTCAGAATCTCATATCCAGCCAAACTAAGCTTCATAAGTGAAGGAGAAATAAAATCCTTTACAGACAAGCAATTACTGAGAGATTTCATCACCACCAGACCTACCTTACAAGACCTCCTGAAAGAAACACTAAACATGGAAAGGAACAAGTACCAGCCACTGCAAAAGCACACCAAATGGCAAAGACCAAAAAATGCAATGAAGAAAATGAGTCAACTAACAGGCAAGAAAACAAGCCAGTAACAAAATGGCAGGATCAAATTCATACATAACAATATTAACATTGAATGTAAATGGCCTAAATGCCCCGATCCAAAGACACAGACTGGCAAACTGGATAAAAAGTAAAGATCCATCAGCGTTCTGTATTCAGGAGACCCATCTCACACGCAAAGACACACATAGACTCAAAATAAAGGGATGGAAGAAGATTTACCAAGCAAATGGAGAACAAAAAGACCAAGGGTTGCAATCCTAGTCTCAAACCAACAAAGATCAAAAGAGACAAAGAAAGGAATCACATAATGGTAAAAGGATCAATCCAACAAGAAGAGCTAACTATCCTAAATATATACCCACCCAACAAAGGAGAACCCAAATATATAAAGCAAGTTCTTAATGACCTATAAGGAGATTTAGGCTCCCACACAATAATAATGGGAGACTTCAACACTCCACTGTCAATATTAGATGGATCAATGAGTCAGAAAATTAACACAGACATCCAGGACTTGAATGCAGAGCTGGACCAAGCAGACCTAATAGACATTTACAGAATCTCCACACCAAATCCAAAATATGCATTCTTCTCAGCACCACATTGCACTTACTCTAAAATTGACCACATAATTGGAAGCAAATCATTCCTCAGCAAATGCAAAAGAACAGAAGTCATAACAATCTATCACACCACAGCACAATCAGATTAGAACTCAGGATTAAGAAACTCACTCGAACCCTCATAACTGTTCGGAAACTGAACAACTTGCTTCTGAGTGTCAACTGGACAAACAATGAAATGAAGGCAGAAATAAAGATGTTCTTCAAAACAAATCAGAATGAAGACACAACTTACCAGAATCTCTGGAACACATTTAAAACAGTGTCAAGAGGGAAACTGATAGCAATAAATGCCCACATGAGAAATGATAAAAAATCTAAAATTGACAGCATATCATCAAAATTGAAAGAGCTAGAGGAGCAAGATCAAAAAAACTTCAAAAGCTAGCGAAGACAAGAAATAACTAGGATCAGAACTTAATTGAAGATAGAGACACACACACACAAAAAAAAAACTTCAAAAAATCAATAAATCCAGGAGCTGGTTTTTTGAAAAGATCAACAAAATAAAGACTAATAAAACAGAAAAGAGAGGAGAATCAAATAGATGCAATCAAAGATGATAAAGGGAATATCACCAATGATTCCACAGAAATACAAACTACCATGAGAGATTACTACAAACAACTCTATGCACATAAACCAGTAAATCTGGAAGAAATGGATAAATTCTTGGACACTTTCACTCTACAAGACTAAACAAGGAAGAAGTTGAAATGCTGAATAGACCAATAACAAGGGCTGAAGTTGAGGCAGCACTCAGCCTACCAAACAAAAAACGTCCAGGTCCAGATGGGTTCACAGCCAAATTTTACCAGAAATGCAAAGAGGAGGTGGTTACATTTCTTCTGAAACTACCAAACAATCCAAAAAGAGGGAATCCTCCCTAACTCATTTTATGAGATCCACATCATCCTGATACCAAAACCAGGCAGAGACTCAACTAAAAAAGAAAACTTGAGGCCAATATCCATGATGAACATAGATGCAAAAATCTTCACTAAAATACTGGCAAACTGAATGCAACAGCACATCAAAAAACTTACCCATCCTGATCAAGTAGGCTTCATCCTGGGGATGCAAGGCTGGTTCAACATACGCAAGTCCATAAATGTAATCCATCACATAAACAAAACCAAAGACAAAAACCACATGATTATCTCAATAGAAGAAGAGAAAACCTTCAACAAAATTCAACAGCTCTTTACACTAAAAACTCTCAATAAACTAGGCATCAACAAAAATGTATCATAAAATAATAAATGCTATTTATGACAAACCCATAGCCAATATCATACTGAATGGGCAAAAAGTGGAAGAATTCCCTTTGAAATCTGGCACTAGACAAGGATGCCCTCTCTCACCACTCCTATTCAATATAGTACTGGAAGTTCTAGCCAGAGCAATCAGGCAAGAAAAACAAAGGATATTCAATTAGGAAAGGAGGAAGTCAAACTGTCTCTATTAGCAGATGACGTGATTGTATATTTAGAAGACCCCATCATCTCCGTCCAAAATCTCCTCAACTGATAAGCAACTTCAGCAAAGTCTCAGGTTATAAAATCAATGTGCAGAAAACACAAGCATTCCTATACACACATAACAAACAGAGAGACAAATCAACAGCAAACTCCCATTCACAATTGCTACAAAGAGAACAAAATACCTAGAAATGCAACTAACAACAGATATAAAGGACCTCTTTAAGGAGAACTACAAACCACTCCTCAATGAAATAAGAAAGGACAAAAACATATGGAAAAACATTCCATACTCATGGTTAGGAAGAATCAGTATCATGAAAATGGCCATACTGCCCAAAGTAATTTATAGATTTAACACGATCTCCATCAAGCTACCAATGAACTTCTTCACAGAACTGGAAAAAAACCACTTTAAGCTTCACACAGAACCACAAGAGAGCCTGCATAGTCAAGACAATCCTAAGCAAAAAGAACAAAGCTGGAGGCATCACACTGCTGGACTTCAAACTATAGTACAAGGCTACAGTGATCAAAACGGCATGCTACTGGTACCAAAACAGACACATAGACAAATGGAACAGAACAGAGGCCTCAGTAGCAACACCAAAAATCTACAAACAACTGATCTTTTTCAAACCTGACAAAAACAAGCAATGGGGAAAGGATTCTATGCTTAATAAATGGTGTGCACATGGACACAGGGAAGGGAGTACCACAATGAGGTCTATTGGGTGAAATAGGGGAGGGACAGTGGGGGGTTAGTGGGGGAGGGATGGCATGGGGAGAAATGCCAAATATGGGTGAAGGGGCAGAAGGCAGCAAAACACACTGCCACATGTGTACCTATGCAACTATCTTGCATGTTCTGCACATGTACCCCAAAACCTAAAATGCAATAAAAAAATAATAATAAATAAATAAATAAATACAAATAAATGGTGTTGGGAAAACTGGCTAGCAATGTGCAGAAAGCAGAAACTGGACCCTTCCCTGTCACCTTACACTAAAATTAACTCTAAATGAATTAAAGATTTAAATATAAAATCTAACACCATAAAAACTCTAAAAGAAAATGTAGGCAAAACCATCCAGGACATAGGCATAGGCAAGGACTTCATGACTAAAACACCAAAAGCAATAGCAACAGAAGTCAAGATAGACAAATGGGATCTAATTAAACTTCAGAGCTTCTGTACAGCAAAAGAAAATCATTAGAGTGAACTGGCAACCAACAGAATAGAAAAGAATTTTTGCAATCTACCCAACTGATAAAGGGCTAATATGCAGAATCTACAAAGAACTAAAGCAGATATATTAAAAAAACATTCAAAAGTGGGTGAAGGATATGAACAGACACCTCTCAAAAGAAGACATATATGAAGCCAACAAACATATGAAAAAATGCTCATCATCACTGGTCATTAGAGAAATGCAAATCAAAACCACATTGAGATACCACCTTATACCTGTTAGAATGGCGATCATTAAAAAATCTGGAGACAACAGATGCTGGAGAGGATGTGGAGAAATAGGAACACTCTTACACAGTTGGTGGGAGTGTAAATTAGTTCAACCATTGGGAAGACAGTGTGGCAATTCCTCAAGGACCTAGAAATAGAAATTCCATTTGACCCAGGAATCCCATTACTGGGTATATACCCAAAGGACTATAAGTAATTCTATTATAAAGACACATGCACACATATGTTCATTGTGGTCTTGTGTACAACAGCAAAGACCTAGAACCGACCCAAATGCCCATCAATGATAGACCAGACTGGGAAAATGTGGCACATATGCATCATGGAATACTATGTAGCCATAAAAAACGATGAGTTTGTGTCCTTTGTAGGGACTTGGATGAATCTAGACACCATCATTCTCAGCAAACTGACACAAGAACAGAAAACCAAACACCACATGTTCTCACTCATAGGTGAGTGTTGAACAATGAGAACAGGTGGACTCAGGGAGAGGAGAATCACATACTTGGGACAGTTGGTGGGGGGTTAGGGAAGGGATGGGGGCATGGGGAGGGTGGAGAGGAATAAAAGAAATGCCAGATATAGATGAAGGGGGAATAGAGGCAGCAAACAACCATTTGGTTATGTATGCACTTATACAGCAACCTGGCATGACCTGCACATGTACCTCAGAATCTAAAGTAAAATTAAAGAAAAAAAAAGGAGAGAGGACATTTGGAAGATAATATTAAGGGTCTGGCCGACTGACCATTTGATGAGGAGACTAGTGTGAGTGTCAACCATGGACCTGATCAGCTATCTCAACAGAAGAAAGGAATGGGATTATATCAGCAAAAGCTTTATCAAATGGGACTAAAAGAAACAGAGGAAATGAGACAAAAGAATGGTTGAAAACATATATCATTCCTCAGAGAAAAAACAGGATGATGTGGAAGATGATTCAGAGATTATTATGAGGGCTGCCACTTTCACCACAGGCTCATGAGGTGAGGCTAGTTCCTCCTTGGTCTCAAAGGATGGGCTACTTCTCTCATTTCAACAGGTCAAAATGTTCCCATCTATTGCCATAGGGGTAGGGCCACTGCAGACATCCTTGTGGGTAGGTCCCCATGGAGCAGGAGGAGCAGGGCCAGCCCATTGCACTGTGGGAGTGATGCTGCCATCATTGTCTTGCTAAGAACTTCCTTATGACCCATGGCTCCTTCTTCCTTCTTTCCTATTCTTCCCTTTTGGAATGAGAATGTCTATCCTATAACTATCTCATCATTTGCAGTTTGGAAGCACATAACTTGTCTGGTTATAGCTGGAGAGGAATTCTGTCTGATGATGAAACATACATCAAGCCTCTCTTTAGATTAGATCTTGAACTTCAAACTTTAGAGCTGATGCTAGAACAAATTAAAATTTGGGGGGATGTTGGGATAGAATACATGTCTTTTGCATAGGAGAAAGACGTGAATTTCAGAGGGCCATGAAGGGAATGTTAGGGACTGAATATTTGTGTTCCTTCAAAATTCATATGTCAAAGGCTGAAGTTTCAATGTGATGGTATTAGTAGGTGGGGTTTTGGGGAGGCGATTAGGTTTAGATGAGGTCATGTGGGTAGACCCTCCATTATGAGATTAGTGCCCTTATAAGAAGATAAAAAGATGCCAGGCCTTGTGAGACACAGCAAGAAGTTATTCATCTACAAGCCAGGAAGAGCACCCTCATCAGAACCCAATCATGCTTGCAGCCTGATCTTGGACCTCCCGAACTGTGACAAATAAATGGCTGTTATTTAAGCCACTCACTCATATGTTTTCTTATAGCAGCCTGAGCAGATGAAGACAGGTCCTCTCCACTTTTCACTTTTCTCCATATGCAGCTTAAAATCCTTGATCCAGTAATAAAAATCATATCACCACCTTGATTACATTCTTTGTTCTTTCTACCTCTATCCTTTATCAATGCCAATCAAGACCTTCATCCTCAAATGGGATCTCTTTGTTTTTCTTCTTAGAGCCACACATGAATCTACAATTGTCTCAAAATAAAAGATTTTGTAAAATGCATCTTGTTTCTGGATGATGCCAGCTGTCTGAGGTACCTAAAAGTGAACAACTTAAGTTTCTGAAGACACTTTCAGGCTGATTGTGGTCATAGACTTTACATGGAACTTCTCTCCTCCACACTCTCCTTCTCTTTCACTCTTTAATTTTTATTATTGATTGTCATGTGTGTGAAACACAGGTAGACCAGAGACTTGAATGTGCCTTGTCTCTGGGAGTCAGGACAAGCTCAGTTTTAGCATGTGTGCTAAGGGAAGCTATTATCTCACTTACTCTTCAAGAGACCCCAATCTGTCCTTTGTTTCCACCATCCAATGAAAGGCAAGGTCACCAATGTCTTTATCTGCCAAATCCAAAGGGTGCCAGTGAGATATTACTTGACCTCTCATTAGCATTTGATATATTCTCTTCTCTGAAAATGTTCTTCTCTCTTGACTTCGATGTGTCCCCTGTGGCAAGATATGAAAGTTTCAGCCTGTGTGAATGTAGAAACGTCACCATGCTGGGGTTTTTCTCCATCTGTTTTGTGCTGTATGAGAGAGGTTAAATATGAATGCTTCTCCTCACTTCCAGGGAAGGTTGGTAGTCTTTGGTCTTCATGGAAAGTCAAGCCATACCTTGACTTACTCTGGCTCTGAGTTTAATGGGCCATGAAAAGTAAGAAGAAAGCAGGTTTTCGGGGTCATGGCAGTATAAGGAAGGCTTGGGATGAGGATGCACAAGAGAACTGCTGGAGTGATACAGAAGCAATGGAGAGATTGCTACCAGATGAGACCCCTGGAAGTGAAGTGCTAATATCTGGAAAACTGCTGAGAAGGAGGAGGACCCATAATCAAGGTGAGACCAGGTTCCAGGACACGGGGGAGGCTCAGCTCCCCGATAGGTTGTGTTCTTTCAGGCCCTTAGTCCCTCACTCACCCAAGAATGAGGGAGAGGACCCCACCGGGTGTGGTGAGCTCATTTTTAGTAAATATTGGACCCCAAAGAGTTTGCAGAAAGTGATTTATTTAGGCAGAGAGAGAGAAAAAGGAGAACGAAAAGCACCTACCACAATGTCATGGAAGGGGATCCAGAGATGGAGTTCGTCGCACTGATGAGAAAGAAGGGGACTTTTAACTTGGGAGATATTCCTGCCCCATTGGAGTTTTCTGTCCTATGAAAGGAGTTCCTTTAAACTTCCACGGGAGTGATTGACCTCCAAATTCTGGGCTTTGATTTGTTGTTTTGGCCCACAGTCCTCCCATAGCTTCTTGTGGGCTTTCCTAGACAAAGGAAGCTCACCTGATCAGTCTATCTAAGCTCCGGCATAAAGAAGTGAGTGGAGGTATGGCACTGGGAGGTTCTCGCCTCTGAAACTATGCGCCCTTGTGGACCCAAGGAGAGAATACATTCCCTCGCAGGGAGCATTGGAAAAGTGGACCCTTCTGAATACCATGGCAAAGGGCACTGATTGAGGGCCCGGAGGCTGATGAGAACTGAACCTTGCCTGACAATCACCCAGTCTTCTTCCTATGGGAAATGTTCCACTATTTGTACATGAATGGCTTCTCTTTGTCTCCATCCACACCAAAGAAAGATCCTGTATGTCTATGCCAGCATTTTACCCACTGGCTGAAGGCCCCTGGCTATGCCCCAAGACTATGTCTGGTTCCCATCCCATGACCTCATGTGGATGTTCCTTGTTATGGTTTAAATGTGTATGTTCCCGTAAAATGCATATGTTGAAACCTAATTACCAAGGTGATGGTATCAGGAGGTGGACATTTTGGGAGATGATTAGGTCATGAAAGTAGCATCATCATAAACATGATTGGTACCTATATAAAAGGGGCGCCAGAGAGCTGTCCAGACACTTCACCACGTGAGGATGCAGCAAGAAGCAGCCATCTATGAACCAGGAACTAGTCCTCACCAGACACTGAATCTGCTGACACCTTGGTCTTGGGGTTTCCAGCCTCCAGAACAATGAGATACAAATCTCTGTTGCTTGTAAACCACACAGTCTATAGCATTTTGTTATAGCAGTCCAAATGGACTAAAATTTTTCTTACTTATTTTAAAATCCCCATGCCCATAAGCCCAGAGTGAGGTCTGTTCATGAAGTAGGCATCCCCTGTTCCCTAAACTTACTGGTGAAGAGGGACATAATATATAAGCTCAAGAGCCACAAGCTGGGACAGTTGTTCCTGAGCCACCTCTTACACTGCCTTCTCCAGCTCTTCCTCTGACTTTGCCAGTTGCATTTGCTCCATCTCCTCTGCTGGTTCCTCCCTGGTTCTGAATCCCTTGGAACTCTGTGGTTTTTTTTTTTTAATTCTTCTGCCTAGATAACCATATCTATTACCATGCCTTTAACAACATTCACATTTTGATCACTCCAGATGGATATATTTAGGCCAATGAAACCCAAGTTTAGACATCCAGCTGTTTACTTCATGTCCACACTTGTGTATTTCATATACATCTGAAGCACAGCATGTTGAAAATTACAGGGCCATTATGATGTGGTTTTGCCAGTCTCTCCAACCAAATGTCAAGCCATTCTTCCCCTCGACCCTCCAACACAACAGCCTCTTGGGCACTCTTTCATTTTCCAAACATGACACGCCCTTTCTCATCACAGGGGCTTTGCACATGATATCGCTTCTGCTCTAAACTTCCTTCACCCCACATTGCTTACTCTTTTTGTCATTATTTGAACTGCCATCTCCTGAGAGAGACTTTCTCTGCCACTGTGTATCTAAAGTAGGCCCCACTGTTAGTATCTATGAATTCACCCTGTACATCTTACGTCACCGTGTATATTTATCTGCATTGCCCTTCATCCTCCAATAACCCATGCATTTCATGAGGGCAAAGACTGTACTACATTCCTAGTACCTCGAATACTGTCTGGTTCAGAGCGGATGTTTGCTAAAAGAATGACAAACACTGGAGTATATGTATTATTTTACATATATCACGTGTATATGAAGAGGTTGAAGAGGTGTAGAGAGGTGGGTAAGAGATGAGTTTTATTTTACATGTGTTGAGTTCAGAGGACATAGAAGACAAATGAATGGGTCAATCCAGGAGATGACTGGGCTGTAAGTGTGAAGGTAAGGGAGCCAGAAATAAAGATGTAGGAGGAGGCCACCAAAACTATGGCCAAAGTCACAGATGAGGATGAGATGGCCTGAAAAAAGTCAGTAGACCAAGAATAAGTGACCAAGAGCAGAACCGCATGGAAAACTCCCTAGAGGTTATCTGCTGCTCCGTCTCCACTATTTCACCATTTCCACCAAGCTCTCCTGCCTACTCCTCTGCCTTGTCTATAAGAGGGGGCCAGGAACTTAGTAATAGTCACCATGGTAGGTCTGGGAATAAACTGTGACCAAAACATGGTCACTGCCAGAGAACAGTTCATGAGTGGTGAAAGCAAGTCACATGGACAGCAACTGGGTGGAAGAGACCGTGCCTCCCTGCTTCTTTGTCCTCAATTTCAGCTGGTCATCTGACTGCCTAGAGGAAAAGCTACATTTCTTAATTGCCTTTCTTGCACTTTGGTGTAGACCTGGATTAAGTTTTAGCAATGGGTTGTGAGCAGAAAGGAAGGAATACTGTTGTGAGTTGAACCATGTTTCCCACAAATTTGTAAATAAAATCCTAAGCCCTGTTGAGGAATGTGAACTTATTCGGAGATGAGGTCTTTACAGAGGTAATAAAGTTAAAATGATGTCATTTTAAACAGGGACCTTATCCAGTATGACTGGCTTCTTTATAAAAGGGGGAAATTGGACACAGAGATGCCCATAGAGAGAAGACAATGAAAGAGACCAAGGGAGAAGATGGTAACGTGCAAGCCAAGAAGACAGGCCTGGAACAGATCTTTCCTCACAGCCCTCAGAAAGAACCAACTGCCAATACTCAATATTGAACTTCTAGCTTCCAGAGTTGTGAAACAATAAATTTCTGTGGTTTAATCCATCAACCTCTGGAACTTTGTTACAGTAGCCCTGGCAAACTAGCAGAGAAACCACTTTGAGGCCATAAATCTGGAAAGGGAGATATATGAAGTTCCTGTCCCTTCTTCCTCCTTGCTCGTCTGGGGATGACTAGGCTTGCAACAGCCATCTTGGATCCAGAGGTGGAAGCCATGTGTTGAGTGCAGGGCCACACCACAGTTGACAAAGCACCCTAGACTTCACCCCTCTGGACTGTTATAGAACAGAGAAAGGTCTGTTCTAAGCCACAATGTTTTGGGTCTCTTTGTTACAGTGTAGATTCCTCAGCCTAAATCCTAACAGATACATCCTGCATATAGGTCACAGATAA
Source organism: Leontopithecus rosalia (assembly GCA_028533165.1). Lineage (NCBI taxonomy): Eukaryota > Metazoa > Chordata > Mammalia > Primates > Cebidae > Leontopithecus > Leontopithecus rosalia. The sequence goes on from CM052649.1 coordinate 9,180,504, forward strand.
CTAAATAAAGTCATATATAACTTCCAAAGAACACTTGAAAATGAATTATACTTGACCTCCCATCCTAATTATCCATTCTACCTCAAATTTAGAGAATTAAAAGTATATCCTGCCACATCTGTCTCTGCCTCCTAAATTTCCAAATTGTCTGGTCTCATCCATGGTAACTTGCTTGTCATTACCGACTTCATCTCTCTTCCCATTTGCAGACCACTCAAAGAATCTATTCCAAGATTTTTCCTTCCTATTACTTAGGTCACCCTGTGTCCTCTATGCCACTCCAATCTGGCGTTCAGGTTTAAAATGCTTTCCAGAATCCAAGCCTGACACTGCACTATTCTTTTCTCTCCAACCCAGGCACAATTGAACGTGACTCAGCCATCATCATCACAGGTAAAGTACTTTCCTAAAACATTCATCTGCCTCTGCTCTGTCTTCTGCTGAGACATGCAGTCCAAGGGACTTCTTTCTGTGACAGTACTTGGAGAGAAAGGGACATGGCTAGACATCTTTAGGTTTTCTTAATGTCAGCATTAAATACAAGTTTATTGTTAATTGATACATTTATGTCTGACTTTTACAAATCAATAGAAAATTTTTTTAAAAATCACAAAACGCTAAGAATTTTATCTTACTTTAAGAAAGTCCATGGCAAGAATGTTCTCTTATCTAAGCAGGAATATTTGGAGTAAGAGTTGGGGAGAGATAGCATGGGGAGAAATGCCGGATATAGATGAAGGGGAGGAAGGCAGCAAATCACACTGCCACGTGTGTACCTATGCAGCTATCTCGCATATTCCTCACATGTACCCCAAAACCTAAAATGCAATAAAATAAATAAATAATTTGAACATGGAACGCAGTTACTTTACCATTTTTATTATGATCTGTTTCACTGTTCTTGAGCCTGTTTTTTCCATCCAGATATCCCATGAAAGTTCAAATAGGGAATACAATCTACATCCCATATCAAAATTAAAAATCACTGAAGCATTTGTCTGCAAATGCAAACTGAGTCAGTTCTACGTTATCTTTTACCCTAGAAGGAAGGACAACGTGGATACATCTGAATCATTCAACAAGGACATAACTTACCTTCTCTATGACCCAATTTATTTGCCTAATGTTGGTGACTCAGTGGACTAAGCAGAAGATGAAATATAGAGAAATTATATTTCTTTCCCTGGATCTGTCAGAAAAAAAAAATGTATGACTTTGGGGAGAAAAGTATCTTTTCTCTGACTTTGCTTCCTCATTAGCAAAACAAGGAAAGAAAAGTCCCACTAATTTAGTAACGAATTATCTCATTACTGAGTGTAAACACTGTTATTGTTTAGCATTTATTTCTGCAATCTGTCAGGATATTTTGAAATTTCTGCATGAAATATACATCTTAATGCAGTGTTTCTCCTCTCTTTCACATGGCATGTCGGAGAAGGCGAAGCAGAATGGTGAACACATGGGTGATGTAAATGAAATGCTGTTTAATTTATTTTTAAATGGATAAAAGGAAATGTAATTAAGCTCCCTAAAAGCCTTCCAAATAAACGTCCCTTAAAGGAGTAGAAAAGGAAGTTGTAATTGATCAAAGTAGCTAAGTCAAGTGTCAGATTCCTTGACACTTGGAGACAAAGACTAGATTAAGATAGCCTTCTTTGTAGTATAAGCCAGAGGCTTCATAGGATGGGAGGAAAGTACCAGAAATGTGGATTAGATGCTGGTCAGCATTGAGAAGCAAACATGCCCCACGTTTCAGGTTTTCAGCTCAGAGTTACAACTGGTGTAAGTGAACCTTCTCTCTTCTTCATGCACAAACAAGTAAATGTGTGTTTATAGTAAATAAATAGATGATAGACAGACAGACAGATGATAGACAGACAACAGATAGATAGATAATCTCCTGTGTTTTTATTTCATGAGGGAAATCCAAGATATCAGCCTAAAACCACCAAAAAAGAGAGAGAGAAAGCCCTAAGGATCTACAGATCCCAAAAGAAAGACTTTCTTCTGCTACATATGCATGCTACCAGGGACAGCAGAGGATCCACAGCAAATAATATCCACTCAAGTCTGTATTGCACATTGGCTAAATTCTGATCCTTGACCCAAAAACAAAAAAGGGAACTCTCGTAGAACAACTATAAATATACACACTCAACATCTTACACATCACATATATTTTTGGCTTGACAGCAGGTTACATTAGCAAACTAGCTAGCAAATGGCACAAAAGGAGCATGCTTTGTATTTGTTCTAAAATTGTTACTCTTTAGAGTATTCAAACTAAAAAAAATTATATTTGTATCTCAAGATTCTATAACTCCACCAGCTTTGGAATGACAAGAATGAGAAGTGGTTACCCTCTTAGGGTCATTAACGTTCCTGAAACTTATAATTCATAGAAACAGGCATTTTTAGCCTTTTTAAAAACATATATGTATGCCCCAACAAATCAACAGCCTGGACACATAGAGAGACCCAACTTTGAATTGATTGTGGGGTTAACTCTCACGTGTCAATAGACAGGAAGTCATCGTGGTGTAAATTTCTTCTCTCAAAGATTATATGTCTTTATCATAAAATAAAATCATGAGTTTCCATTAAAAAGTAAATATTTTATGATCCACAGTTTATCAACTGTCAACTACACACTGTTTTGATTCTTTGCTTTCCTTTTTTTCAACATGATCAAATATGAACATGCTATAAAGTCTTAACCCTGGCATACTATTTTTGAAAAGATAGTATATAATGAATATCTGCCACAAAATAGTATATAAGTATGTGTGATAATCAATTACAATTGGTTATTTTAGCTTATTGTCTTACAAACAAAACAGTGAAGATTTGAAGCATTCTGTTATTAAAATAAGGTTTTAAAAACAGGAAAACAAAATGCAACAATTACCAGGAATGGAAACGAATTAAAGCACAATATAAAACCCCTGTAATAAAAAGAGTCATTGCCTCACAGATGAACATGAATTGAAAAATCTATTGCTTTTTTTTCAGCAGACATTCCTCAGGATAGTGCCACACTACCATTCACGGAAGATGCTTATCAAAAATAGTTAGAAATAATGTCTCTCAGGGAGAAGGATTTCATTATCAGGTATGATGAAAAGCAATATTCCTAGAGGCATTCCATCATCAAGTTCTCTTAGCCTATTTTGAAAGGTCTTTAGGAGAAGGTATTCACAAGCAGGAATGAAAACTATGAAGCATCTAATAATAGTATAACTGATCATTTATACACTTTAAATATAACCTAATTATCACAATGATTAAAGTTGAAATTTAAATTTAGACCAGGCAAAATAAATGTTTAAGTGAAACACACTGAGATGACCACAGTGGTTAACTTAGGGTGGGTCTGATTAGTGGTTATTTAAATTTCATTCTCTCTAGCTTGAAAATTGTCTACACTATATAGGTAAGATCTGTATGATAAAAATTAAAATTTTGTTAATTTTTTCCAGACTTACTAATAGTTTCACCTGCAAAGTGTTTCCCTAAATATAGCACTTCACTGTATCTGTATGAGTCAAAATCTTTGTTAGGACTTTGAGGTGTACAAAAGTGAGCAGAACATTAGGAAAATTAATTTTAAGTCCACAAGCCACAAGCCAAAGAAGCATGTTCTGTTTGAGTTCTCTGTGCACAAGCTTTAATATCTGCCAAAACATCTTCTAGAAAAAGATACTCCTAACTGAAAACAGTCATGTCATGGAGACAGGAATGAGATTAGATTTTATTTTCTATTTTGCACATGCCTATGCTTTAAATTTATTCCATTTGGAAAAAATAACTTTGTTTTCTTGGAAAAAAGTTTGACTTTTTGGCCGGGTGCAGTGGCTCAACCTGTAATCCCACACTTTGGGAGGCCGAGGCGGGCGGATCACGAGGTCAAGAGATCGAGACCATCCTAGTCAATGTGGTGAAACCCCATCTCTACTAAAAAAATACAAAAAAAAAAAAAAATTAGCTGGGCATGGTGTCGCGTGCCTGTAATCCCAGCTACTCAGGAGGCTGAGGCAGGAGAATTGCCTGAACCCAGGAGGCGTAGGTTGCAGTGAGCCGAGATTGTGCCATTGCACTCCAGCCTGGGTAACACGAGTGAAACTCCATCTCAAGAAAAAAAAAAAGTTTGACTTTTTAATGACAATTTTATGGGCATCAAAAATTATACGCTTTTTGATTGCACAGTAAGAACTGATCTAGAAAAGTATAAATCTGGATACTTTTCAAACTGGAAGATGTTTAAGTCACTGAGGTAACAAGTATGGGGTTTCTTTGGGGGTGATGGAAATGTTCTAGTTAGATAGTGGTGACAGTTACACAACCTTGTAAATATCCTTTAAACTCTAACATGGAGAATTTTATTGTATGTGAATTATATCTCAACACAAAACAAAACTAGAAGGTATTGTGGGAGAAGCATCAGAGTTAGGACAGTTATCTGAGCTCATATTAGTTTGTTTTCACACTGCTTTAAAGATACCACCTGAAACTGGAAAATGTATAAACAATAGAAGTTTCATTGACTTACAGTTTCACATGGCTGGGAAGGATTCAGGAACCCTACAATCATGGTGGAAGGCGAAGGGTGAGCAAGCCACATCTTACATGGTGGCAGGATAGAGAGAGAGAAAGCGCCACACTTGTGAGCTCTTGTGAGCACTCACTCACTATCACAAAAACAGCATGGGGGAAACTGCCCCATGACCTAGTCACCTCCCACCAGGCCCCTCCCTCAACATGTGGTGATTATAATGTGAGATGAGATTTGAGTGGGGACACAGAGCCAAAGCCTATCAGAGCTCATTCCCTATAATCACTGTGTCTCCTCCCAGTCAGAAAGTGGAAGGTGAAGTACAGAAACAGGACTCAGGGACAATCAACATAGGCTGTCATGTCCTTAAGACCATCTCATCTGTAACTTGGATTTTTTAAAATCAAATTACATTATACAAGTGGACTCATTTGGCCATATTAAAGGGAGGCTCTCAGTGAAGATGTTTTCTCATCTGATTGGGACAAGAAACATCTTTGCTCTCTCAGAGTCAGAGATTTGGGTGAGATTTCCTCTCTAGAGTATGTGCCTTGAGTGTGGTTACCTAAAGCTTTTCTCCACCCTCTGTAACCCATGTCGATACCTCTCCCAGCTGGCTTTTGCTGCATAATTAAACATCCCCAAATGTAGTGCCTTAATGCAACCACTATTCATGTGGCTCATGTATACAGGTCAGCCATGTGGGTTGAAGCTCTTCCGGGCTCAGCTGCTAGTGCTCAGGTAGGTGAGCTGACTGTGGGCCAGGGTAATGTGTGACTGGGCACTGTCCCCTCTTCATCAGCAGGCAAACCTGGCTGTCTCCTCCAGCACAGCATGCTTCTAAAAGAACAAGTAAAGCATACAAGACCTTTTAAGCTTAGACCTGGAACTGACGCAGTCCACTTCATCCACATCCCCAGGGTGAGATTCGGTTGCAAGTCCATCCCGGACCCACGGGGTGGGGAAAGAGGCCTCACCTCTTGATGTGAGGAAGCACAGAGTCACATTGCAAGATGTGGGATACAAGGAAGGGAAATATACTTGGAAGCAACCTACCACCACACAGCCCTAACAACATAGACTCCAACATTGTAAACACGAAAGAAACATTCCAGGGCTCTCAGCTTACACAGCTGAACTTCCCAGTGGGATGCAGGGAACTTAAGGATTTAACGACTTTGAAGCCACATATTATTCAAAGAGGAAGAGCTTTCACTAGAGAAAACTTTCCAAGTAAACTGACATGCATCCACACCCCTCATGACTGTTCCTCTCCCATCCTGCCCTCCTTAGAGTCCTCAGTTACTGTTTTAGGTAGATAGGGTTTAATTCAACTGAACGGGGAGCTGTAGCCCTTATACAACCTCAGATGAGGATTGCCGAGAGACATCTAGGGATGGCAAATGGAGAGTCAAAGGTGCCTCAATGAGTCTAAGCCCAGGGAAGGTGCTGAGTTTATGGTTCTTAAAGCAAAGGACTATTTATGTGCTAGAGGTCACCATTGCTCAGAGATAAGACCATCTAGAAAAGTTACATGTTTCCTCAGATCCATTACATGCAGGCTTAATTTTTTAAGGTGAAGGTTTTCTGTAACTTGGAAAACAAAGCAACAATCATACAAAACAGGACTAAGCAGAAGTCCTCAAATATCTCTGCACACCAGAATCGTTCAGCACATTTAATAAAAACACTACGTCTTGGGCTCTATCCTCAGGCATTGTGATTCAATAGGTTTGGGGTTTAGTGCAGAAACGTAATTTCAGCAAGTTCCCCAGTTGTCTGGGTGAGCTTTGTTTTATTAGGTAAGAAATGGGGGTAATTGTATCTGCTCCATCTGGCATCCACTGATGTATCAACAGATACAAAAGGGTGCGGCATGCTGATGTGAGGTGCGTTAAAGCAGAGAAGCCATATTAAAAACAAAACAAACAAACAAAAAACCTCTGCAGCAGCAAGCTTATGCTGGGCACATTTCCAACCTTACTTTCCAAGATGTCCACCTTCAGTTTCTTGCCATCTACTGATGACTCATTAAAATCTAGGACATTCATATTAACCCAGGTATACAGTAGGATTGTGTACAGCTGCAAACTATAAACATGCAAAGAAAAGTACTACACGAGATAGAAATGTATGTGTTCCCATGTAAGCATCTCAGCCCTGTCATGACAAGCCAGCCCCATGAGACATGAGAGACCCCAGCTCCTCCCATCTAACCAGTTTGCCGTGCCTCAACCTCATGATATAAAGTGGAATTGGGGATCCAGAAATCACATTCATATCCCAGGCAGAAGACTGGAAAAAGGGGAAGAGATGAAGCAAAGAGCCCCTTCTTTCAAATAACATTCCTACTATTTGCACATTTTATTTTCACTTGCATTCCATTGATCAGAACTTAGTCACGTGGAAAGGAAGTTGCTAGAAAGACTGGAAGATTCAATATCTATTCCAGACTGCCATAGGGGGCTGAACTTTTGTGGAAGAAAGATAAATTGCAGGACAAGAAGAAATCCCTGCCATACCCAGGCTGTGTCAGAACACCTATCTCTGCTTTGAGCCTCTAAAATGCATATGCCCCAAAGTGTTCATTATGGAATTATTTATTATGACAATAAAAATGTGTAAACAAATTAAACAGCCAATAATAGGGAAATTATTAAGTCAGCTCTGGAACATCAATTTAATAAAAGAATGTGGAATCTCAGAAAAGTTGGTTACCAAGATTATACAATCCTTTTCAGCTTGTAGTGGTATCTAGCCTCTTCCACTTTCTTAAATACCTGCAAAGCGCAAACACTGATGGCACTGGAAATCTGGCCTGAGAGGCAAGCAAGTTCCTCTATCCTAGAGGAAATAACCACACACAGCACAAATAGTTTGATTAAGACAAATCCATCCAGGCTTCAGTTCAAGGCAAACTCAAACTCTGCTTTATGAAACAGATTCCTCCTGAAAACAAAAACAAAAGAGCAAAAATGAGAAAACATTTTCCATCCCCCAAACATCTGTCCCAAGGCCCTGAACTAATTAGCATTCTAGCCCACGACTGGGAGACGAGCAGAGTCGACTTTCCCACCAGCATTCCTGAACACTCCTGCCATCAGCAGGCTATATCCACATGGAAACACAAATCCTGGGAGAAAGCTTGGCAGGAAGTCAGGAAGACGAGATGCCAGCAGAATCTTTGTGCTTTCTGGCCAATGATATCTTAGGAGTAAAGCTTTATAGGTGGAGAGGGAGAGAGACCCTTGATAGTAGTGTAGCCAAGAACTATAGCTGTGCAAGAACTTCATTGTTTCTAAGTATTAAAAACAACACAGGGAGGACATACGCACATTAGGTGAGAAGCTTAGAGACTGAGAATCCCAGCAGGAGCTCTGCATGTGAAGCAGCACCTCCCTCTCATCTGCAAGTTCAAGAAATGATTCTTTCACTTTAAAAGTGAGCAGAAAGAAGACTCAAGACCACCACTGCCACCACCACTACCCCTGCCTTCTTCTTCTCAGACATGGGACAGGAACAGGAATTTCTACACTTGGTGATGAGTATCAATAAAAACAGAACCTAAAATCTGGAAAGGTCATTGGAGGGACGGCTTCTTGATGAATCTTGTGCATTAGACAGTTGAACCTCAGAGTCATTATTTGGCATCTTAAGTACCATGTGAGAAGGTCTTGCTATTTTGAAACACCTGCAGAATGTATGCAAGGTTAGGACCAACTGAAATGAAGAAACAAGAGCATGATCTAAACAGGAAGTGTCTGGGTACAATTACAAAGAGATTCAAGATGCTATGGCAAATAGAAAGAATACATGAGAAACTGATAAATAGAGATTGCCCTAGAGGCAGGGAAGTGGGGAACCACAGATGCCAGTATTAAGTGGAAAATCATTTGGTGGTATGTTATTTTGTACCTAATTAACTGGGCCAGTTAGGTTTATTAAATTTTCAATTAAAAAGAGGGATACTTGAGACAAAACCACTTCTTCCATTAATTTCTAGCTTTATGATCTGGAGAAAGATATTAAAATCACTCCATGTGTCAGTTTCACGTGTATAAAATGTAAGACCTGAAAGTCTAGAAGCCAGGCCCAGCCCTGGCAAATGTCACCTAAGGCTGGGGCTTGGAAGTCACCATCAAAGAGGGGAAGGAGCATTTCTGTTGACGCTGTCACCAACACCTGTAATCACACTGAGTTCTTGTGAGATCGGCTTCTTTCTTTTCCTCTAATGCACTAAATTCTTTCCTTCCTGAACACTTTGTATAGGTTAATCCACCAGTTCTTGATGTTTTGTTTCTAATTTTCACATGGCTACATCTTACTCAGTTTTGAAACTGATTATCAGATGTTACTGTTCTGATTCCTTGATGTCACATCCTCAGAATGGACTTCCCTAATCCTCCGTTTATTCTTTCTCAGAAAATTTTGTTCTTTTCTTTCATAATACATGTTCTATGTATGCATGTGTAATATTTACTACTATAAAAATATGTTATATATATGTATATATATATATATATACACACACACATACACACACACACATACACACACACACACACATATATATATATATATATATATATATATATATATATATATATATATAGAGAGAGAGAGAGAGAGAGAGAGAGAGAGAGAGAGAGAGAGATGGAGTTTCGCTCTAGTTACCCAGGCTGGAGTGCAATGTCATGATCTCAGCTCACTGCAACCTCCGCCTCCTGGGTTCAGCCAATTTCCTGCCTCAGCCTCCTGAGTAGCTGGGATTACAGGCACGTGCCACCATGCCCAGCTAATTTTTTGTATCTTTAGTAGAGACGGGGTTTCACCATTTCGACCAGGATGGTCTCAATCTCTTGACCTCGTGATCCACCCACCTCGGCCTCCCAAAGTGCTGGGATTACAGGTGTGAGCCACCACGCCCGGCAAAAATATATGTAATATATATCATATATTACACACACATATGTCTTTCCCCTTGCTTTTTCACATACAAATATATATGGCAGTTTATCATATATTAATCTATTCAGAGTTACATGGTATTCCAATGGAAAAATCTGTGATTTTTTAATCAGTCCCCTATTGATGAAATTAAGATAATATTCCCATTCCTTTGCTCGTAAAAATTGTGCTACAATAAAAAGCAGTAACACACTTTTTTTAAAGACACTATGATAGAGATAACGTTGCAAGGTAGACGCTGCTGCCACTGCAGGAGGCAGACGGCAGTGACAAGTGGGTCACAGCTGATTCCTCTCTCAGGGTGAAGGCATCTCTTCTTCCCCACCAAAAAATATCTTGGCTTGGAAAAACAGAACAAGAACCCTTCAGGACTTACATTTTTCAAAAATAACTGTAAAATGTTATACAGGAAAAAAAGACTTAAAGAAACGTATATTCTTCCAGATTAGAAGGATTTAATAATAATAAGCAAACACTTTTAATAAGAGTGTAAAATGCTATATTTTGAAAGAGGAGGCAATTTGGCAGCTTATTATAGTGTTTTTCAACTATTTTTCTTTCCCATTATCATTCCCCTAAAAAGGCTTTTTAGATATTTTGCCTTATGCTCTCACCCATGAAATGTTAATCCTACAGATATTCTGAATATCTGTTCATATGCTTTATATGTAAGTGTGCTCTTTACATAGAAGCAGCAAGATTTTTTTCATCCACCTCCAGACAGGAAGAAGGAAGGAAGAAAGGAAGGAAGGAAGGAGGAAGGAAGGGAGGGAGGGAGGGAAAAAGGAAAGGGGGGAAAGGCAGAAGGGAAGGAAAGGGAAGGAGAGTGAAAGGAGAAGGGATAAAAAAAGGATAGGAAGAGAGGGGAGGAGACAGGCGAGGGAGGGAGGGAGGAAGGGAGGGAAGGAAATGAAAGGAGGGAGGGAGGGAAAGAAGGAAGATTTGCCCAGTTGGGTACAATTTCAACACAACTGAAAATGCATGCTCACTACTAATTTGAATAGAAGTTGTCTCCATCTGGGTCCAGTAGGAAGCAGAATTCAAATCAAATGGTTCAAAGTGCCACTTACAGAATATGGGCAACACTAACAGAACCAAAAAGGCTATGAGGCACCCAGAGACAAGCCACATGGAGTGGTGCTATCACTCAAGAAGGTTGCCCTGGAGGGCTGGGGTAGGAAAGTGTTGCCTGCATGCCTCCTGGGAACTGAAGCTGTGGCAAAGGAACTGCCCACCAGCAGAATTAGCAGATGTGTAGTCACTGCCAAAATGCTGCACCAGCAGTGGAGTGGGAGGAAGTGCCTCCTTCCCTTTATCTGCCCACTTTCTGTCTTCTGCCCATGACTTCCCTTAGTCAAACTCACCTGGAGGCCACACCTATGAAACTGACAGTAATTCCTGAAATCATCTGATACCCAGTCCATAACCTTATCTCTCCAATAGTCCCCAGAATGCTCTCCCATCTGGCCTAGCCAATCAAGGACGACTCATACTTCTAGTATTCAGGGTTCTTAGCTCTTTTCTGATCTGGAACTTTCTTCATAAAACCGACTTGATGGAACAGCACCCAGATAGTCTTCTGTGCAATGTCTCACCTTCTGAATGTGGCCAACTGCTTTCTCACCGTGCCATTTAGCTTGGCATTCTACCCTGTGCATTTCCTATAAACTCGAAATGAGGCCTAACGTCTTGACTAATATTAAGCTTTTCTGACAGGATTACACCACAGAGATGAGTGAGGCTAGGGTCTGCCTATGGCTCACCATGGTGGCTTCATGCCTGTAATCCCAGCATTTTGGGAGGCCAAGGCAAGTGGATCAAATGAGTCAGGAGCTCAATACCAGCCTGGCCAACCTGGGGAAAGCTTGTCTCTACTAAAAATACAAATTAGTCAGGTATGGTTGTGGGTACCTGTAATCCCAGCTACTCAGGAGGCTGAGACAGGAGAATTGCTTGAACCCAAGAAACAGAGGTTGCAGTGAGCCAAGATTGTACCACTGCACTCCAGCCTGGACAACAAGAGTGTAAACTCTATCTTAAAAAAGAGAGAGAGACAGAGACAGAGAGACACACAAGGTGTCTAGCACACCTGGTATTATGCAAACATGGCCATCTCCTAAGTAGAGGTGATGAAAACCAGGTCTTTACACTATAAGATACAGCTCCCAACCCAACAGGAAACTGACTTGTGCAGTGTTCGGCTTGGCACCAAAAATGCAGGCTTTTACTAATCTCCCACCTAACAGTTTTTTAACCAGTTGATGAAGCTGTTTTAAATCAATTATTTCCTGATATAAAATAACAAAGTCTAATACTATCATTTCCTTTCTATTTACTAGCTGGCATTCTGTATTATCTGTTCTCATGTTGCTAATAAAGACATACCCGAGATTCGGTAATTTATAAAGGAAAGGGGTTTAATTGACTCACAGCTCAGCATGGCTGTGGAGGCCTCACAATCACAGCAGAAGAACAAGGGATGTCTTACATGGTAGCAGGGGAGAGAGAGCTTATGCAGGGGAACTTGTCTTCATAAAACCATCAGATCTTGTGAGATTTATTCACTATCATGAGAACAGCACAGGAAAGACCTGCCCTATGATTCATTTATCTCCCACCAGGTCCCTTCTATGACACCTGGGAATTGTGGGAGCTATAGTTCAAGATGAGATTTGGGTGGAGGCACAGTTAAACCACATCACATTTTTCTGTAAGATGGAACTTTCTCTCAACAACTAGACTATTTGGTTACCCTAATAAACAGCTCCTCCTGGGAAAATATGATAAATGCTCAATTTTCCCCCTTCCCAAATTAGAGCACATTGAATTGCTGCCTCATATAAAGTCCATGAGATTTTTCAGGCCGTTCTTTTGTGAATATTGTTAAAAACACATGTATTTCCACACATTCAATATGTAGAAATAACAAAAATAGTTTTCATGCTTAAACTCTTATTACTTTAGCCAATGGGAGCCCTTTCAAGCTTAATCCTATTTTTTTGTTATTGTTTATCTGAGAAACCTTCCTTGCTTTCTGGTACAACAAGCGATTCCAGACTCATTTTATACCTTTCTTGGCCTGAAATAAGACAATGCTCCAGGAGCCATGATTTCATACAGGGGTAAATAGTATTAAAGGCCAAAATCTAGTGGGTTGGGGTGCTCATTGCTGCTGAGCTAATATTGTTTCTAGGCAATTTCAGTGGTCAGAAAATGTAATTTTTAAGTTATCAATTTATAAATATAAAATATATTTATCATTATAATGTCCTTCACTTTATCCTATAAAATATACAAAATAATTTTGGAAAAATGATGCTAATATTATTACTAATAACAAATCCATAATCTACTTGAGGCTTATAATTTCCATAACTCTTCTTGAGCTATAACAAATTAAAGATTCCCATCCAGCTTCATATATTAATGTCATTTAAAATAAATCTTTTTTATGGTATGATATGAATTTGACATACAATTATGTTTTAATTTTCTTTAAATTTAACTAATACCTACATGATTCCAGAGTTAAAACAATGTAAAAAGAAACACATTAAAATGTCTCAATTGGAAACTATTTTATTGGTTTCTTATTTATTCTTACAAATTTTATTTTTACAAATATGTACATAAGAAATAAGAATAGTCATTTTCTTTTACAAAAAGTCAGCCCACTGAAATACACTAATTAGTAAATTTTCTGCTTAATATAGGTTAGGGTTGACCTATATCATTATAAAGGCTATTCAAGTGAAAAAAAAAAGAGGTTTGCTTTTTTTCAGTGATCACGTACTACCTCTGACCTTAAAACATATTTTTGAAAAAGGAAAACAAATTTAGGGGCATTCTGCACATGTACCCCAAAACCTAAAATGCAATAAAAATAAAAATAAAAATAAAAATAAAAAAAACAAATTTAGGGGCACATTTTAGCCCCAGTTTTGTTTGTCCTCTGGGCAGCATTTGGCATTTACTGGTCACCCCTCCTTTTGGAAACCTTCTTTTTTTCCATTTCCATGGATCCACACCCCTTGATTTTCCTGTCTTCTATTTATCAAGTTCCACTGGCGATGCTCCTTCTTCTCACCAGCTCTTACCACTTGTTAGGGTCTCCCATACTTCTAACACTACACACCCTCCCAGGACAATTTAATCAACCTTTCTGCTTCCTATGTCCACCTCTAACAATGAATTTTGATTCTGTAGCTTTACCCAGCTCCTGAGCCCCAGAAATCTATATCTAACGGCTGACAAGGTGTCTCCATTTTTTGCTCAGACACAGCATTTTCAGCAGGCACTGGCTTGAGTTCATCTTTTTTGTGCCCCTTCCCGCTTCCTCCTCCAGTCTTCATGGTGTCAGAAATGGTACCAACCTAAGGGCTCAGGCATCAGGCTTCCCTTCATCTATCACCTCCTTTCTTACCCACCTCCAGAGCAATCCCAGTGCTCCCAGTTCTACCTGCAGCACAGCATCCCTATACCTGCATTTGTCCCAGTCCAGTCCATCTCCTGGATTGGGCAGGCATTGTCTTTAGTCTATTCCAACACCTCCTGCTTCCCATTTTCATCCCCGGTGACCCATTTGCCATGCTGTATTCAGAACGATCTTTTAAAACGTAAGTTGGGCCAGGCACAGTGGCTCACGCTTGAATGTCAGCACTTTCAGAGGCCAAGGCAGGAGGACTACTTGAGTCCAGTTCAAGACCACTCTGGGCAACATAGTAAGGTGCCAGGACCACTCTGGGCAACATAGTAAGGAGATATATATATATATCACATGTAGTCCCAGCTACTCAAGAGGCTGAAGTGGGACTGTCATTTCAGCTTGGAAAGTTGAGGCTACAGTGAGCCATAATCATGCCACTGCATTCCAGCCTTGGTGACAGGGACATAAGGAGACCTTGTCTCTAAATAAATAAAATACAAATTAAATATCAACCTTTATCTGATTAAACCCAGCAATCCCTTATTATCAAAATAAAATCCAAACTTTATGTACTTAAATTTCAAACTAATTTACCTACTTCTAAATCATGCATGATAGAGTTTTTCACCAATTCCCTCTATGATATTCAGATTTGCTAAATGTTCATTTTATTTCTAGAATTCAAAATATTTCCTAGTACCTTCCTACTACCTTCATATTTTTGCAAAGCTGTTTTTTCCCTTACCTAGAATAGAATATTATTTTTCTCCCCAATTTCTCTTTCAAATGCTTAGCTCATATTCATTCTTTAGTTGTCAGTTTTTTTTTTTTTTTTTCAGATGGAGTTTCACTCTTGTCACCCAGACTGTAGTGCAATGACGTGATCTCAGCTCCCTGCAATCTCCACCCCAGGTTCAAAAGATTCTCCTGCCTCAGCCTCCAGAGTAGCTGGGATTACAGGGATTCATCACCAAGCTGGGTTTAAAGGCATTCGTCACCACGCTCAGCTAATTTTTGTGTTTTTAGTAGAGACAGGGTTTCACCATGTTGATCAGGCTGGTCTCAAGCTCCTGACCTCAGGTGATCTGCCCACCTTGGCCTCCCAAGGTGCTGGAATTACAGATGGGAGCCACCACACCTGGTCTTGGTCTCATCTTAATTACTGCAACTGAGGCCTGGGAATTACAGCATTGTGAGCATAACATATAATGCTTCCAAAGTACCAAGTATATGGTGTGACATGAAGCAGGCTGTTAGTAAATGTTAGCTATTTATATAATTTAGGTCGTTCGTGGATAACAAAGTAATCTCCAGACTGAATTCATCTTTGAAATCAACTGCTTTGCGTTTGCATAATTCATATCCCTGTTTTTCCATACTTGAAGCTAAAAACTGTGCTTTTCTAATTTGCAATGTCATGTAGAGATAAGTGGGAGATAACTTATTCTGAATGATACAGTTGAATTCCAAACCATTGTAAGCAACTGTCCATTCCTAATTAAATGCTGTAAATTTTGCTTTTTATCATATATTTATATTCTAAAACTGCTTTACATCAGAGAGATGATACGTCAACCTTGAAACATCACTCTCTAGTAACAACAAAACCCAAAATTAAGACATAGCTTTTTATTTCACTTTAAGTTGATGGAGAAGAGTTTCATTACATCTGCTTGGTATATGGACTTTTCTCTGTAGGAACATTCATTGTGAGGCTGAGTGCTGTAGCCAGTGCTGTGTCATGAATACAGACGAAATGGGTTCCTGCATAGCATGGGTGATAATCAGCAATTGATAAAGAACCTCAGCTGTGTAGAGAACTTGAAACAAATGGACTTGTGTTGGAAGGGAAGCCACTGAATGCAAGGCTATCTACCACTAGGGAGAAAAATTGCTGCAAAGTAATGATTGTTTAGCCAGAGGCTAAAATTTCTGCAACAGCTCTGAAATAAAAATTTTGAATAATCAAGGCACTTAAATTTAAACTTCACTAGCTCTTCTTTTTAATCGTCCACAGATCTACTAATTCTCATAAAAACAAAAAAGTTTAACTCTTCACCATACTGTGGCAAGTAGGAGGCACAGAAGGGAAAAAAGAATCATGGCACAGGGAAGGGACACACCCCTGTCATTCCTCTAAGAACAACTCAGGATGCTGAGAACTTACTCATCCTCCAAAATCATTTCTGTTTCTAGATCTCCTCTTGATGACCAAATTAATTGTACTGTGATTATTGAAATTATAATTCAGGGAGACCTTTTTTTCTGCTTTTCATCGCAATGAAGAACATAAACAGCACTAATTTCTGCCTCCGCTTTACTGATGGAAAGGAGGAACCTAGCCTGCTAAACTCCAGCTGAGGGCTTAAGCCATGGGCCCAGGAGGGGCAGGGAAACGTCCCTTCAGCTCCAGTATACTGAGACATGGTTGGCACAAATAACCCAGAAGCACATTCCTCCAGAGATCAAGACAGAGAGGTAAAGTTGAAGGGTAAAACCAGAAGCAGTGCACTCCAAGGGGAAAAAAAGTTTCAGAAGGAAAAAAGAGGCTGAGACACAAAAGGGGAAACGAATCCTGGCACAGCAAAGGGAACAGAGACACCCCCTGGTCATTCCTCTAAGAACACCTCAGGACGCTGAGACTCGATCTTATCTTTGTGACTACTGACCTTGTCACAGATGGTCACGAGGATCAGATCAAGCTGCTCCCACAGCTTCACCTTTGTGGGAGGCTACAAAGGTTTCTGTGTCCACAAAGGGTTTTTATACAGACCACCCACAGTTTTGGCCATGAAAGAAAGTAGTTCTTAAGAGTATTAGGCCTGCTCAAAGAGTTACTGGATAAAAACAGGAGAGAATAGATTAGATAGATAGATGATAGATAGATAGATAATAAAGGGATAGATGATAGACATAGTGAAATAGACTGACAGATGCCAAAGAAAGATGGCAGATATAGATAGAAAGACAGGTAGGCAGGTAGGTAGGTAGGTAGGTAGGTAGATGACAGACGTGGATGACAGAGGATTGATACATAGCTAGATAGGTGGATGATAGATACATGACAAAGAGAGAGACCTGACAGACACAGACAGGTAGATAGACAGATAATAGATAGATGACAGACATGGAAAAATAGATTTCAGACACAGATGACAGATTAGATGATAGATAAAAAATAGATGGATGATAGACAGAAAGAAAGAGGTAATAGACATAGAGACATGATGGTTGGTTGAATGATTGATTGACTGACTGATTGATAGACAGACACAGACACACACATATACACACAAACAACAGAAACAAAACAGACATATAGATATAAAGCTTCTGAGTCCCTGCATTGGAAGGGATCTTAAGATGCCTACCTGATACCAAAGTAAGAATCATTTCTCTACTATCCCCAACCAATAAGGTCCTAACTTTGAGGTCTTCTTCCTTCTTTTCTCATTCTTCTCCAGGAGAACATTTCCATGGTCACAAAAATCATCCGGTTTGACACTTTTTAAGAGGTGAGCATAGATGTAGAGAAGAAAGTAACTCGCTCAAGCTGTGGCGTTTTTTCCTGAGCGTCTGTTCACTCCAAGGCTTTGGTCTTTCCAGTAAATTCCCATGCATATAAATTTTTAAAAAATCATATCTTGCTTGCATGTTCTTGGAAAAAATCTAAGTACTTCAGGTGATTGGTCAAAACCACTAAGATATCAGCAAATCAGTGGGCAAAGTCTATGAAGAGACATTTAAAAAAAGAAAAAGCAAATCTCACTAACGAGCATGATAGAATGTAATGATAACTTATGGAGAGTATGCTGGTGACAGGGAAAACAGATGGCTGTTGGGTCTGTGACTCGGTCGAACTCTTCTGGAATGCAATTTGACATTATCAACAACAGCAAATATGCTTATTTCCATTGATCCAGGAAGCTCAGCAGTAGTATTACAACATTAGAAATGCTGAAAATATACAGCAAAGTATTAAGCATGTTTTTCACAGGGTCATGACTAGAAGCAAAAAATAATATAGTCATATAAACAATGGCATAATGTCACAAAATAATACGATTTGATAACATCTAGAAGTGTTTGTTTTATTCTAAATTTAAAATAACAGAATAAACAATTATATATGTATGATATAATGTAGACATTTTTAACTAGAGAAAACTGCTAAAAGAAAATTCCATGAAATATTAAAGGTGAGTATGGTAGATACAATTGAGTTTTTGCTTCTCTGTGTGCAAACTTTTGGCAATTCTGTTTTCTCTACTGAGCATATTTCTATTTTTTTTTCAAATCATAACATATTAGCTTTAAAGAAAAACTAGGCTTATTATACTCATTTTTTTAGATTTCTGCTTTATTAAGGGGTTACTGTGGTATCAACCCCTTGTCTCTCCTTCTCCAAGGCAAAATCATTCTTACTTATTAAACCTTTCTTCACAAGTCTTGCCTTCCAACTCCTTAATTATATTTGTGATTTTTCTCTGAAAAGGTCTTTATGTCTTTTTAAAAAACTTTTCCACAGAAAATTCTGATGTACTAGAGAGCCCACAGAATCACTTAATCGTCAGGAAATTCTTAGAGCTATTTCGGTTTAACTCTGACACTTTTGCAATGGAAAAGGAAAGGATGCCGAGAGGAATGGCGCACGCTTCACAGTTTCAGAAAGCCCATTAGCACCAGGGCCAGCTTCTTATTTATTCTCTCCTTTACTGACAGAACCTGTCATCAAGTCCAGCTCATCTCCAGCTTGGCTTCTCCTTGTGTCTTTGTTCTGCTGACCACTCCGGGTCTTACAGTTCAGTAACATGTTAAACATAAGGATCAATGAAAATATACTTACATTGACATCTTGGCATTTCACCAGTTCTCAATGAAACAAACGGGCAACACTTTTCCTCATTTTGTTCCAGATGTGCGCATGCCCTCCTTATTCACATACGAGTAAGGAGCGGAAATGAGGTTTGGCAGAGTACAGCAGGTCACTCATCAAAAGATGCTGGTGCTTGTCCTGAAGTATAATCTCAGACTCGTGACTGAACATAGGTGTGCATTAGTGTTTGAAGGCTTTGCTAAAAAGGTGAATTGCAGATGGAAATGTAAGGTGAAACTCTGGGAAAGGAGAAGGTGAACCTTCTGCCATCTCCTGCTCTCAGCCAAGATCCTCCCTGTAGCTGGAAAGCAGTGTTTCTCTCAGCTCTGTCAATAGGAATCCCCACTTCTCAAGTGTTCCTCTAAACAGAAGAGAAAATTCACTGTTGGGACTCCAAGGTGTCCCTTCAAGGACACTTTGCCTCCACATAAATCAAGAGCAGAGTGAGCAAAGTATATGGCAGGCCATCCCACACAAGTGGGCAAACTTTGACATAAGAATAATTAAAAGAAATGAAGGCTGGGTGTGGTGGCTCACACCTGTAATCCCAGCACTTTGGGAGGCCAAGGCACGTGGATCATGAGGTCAGGAATTTGACCCCAGCCTGGCCAATATGGTGACACCCCGTCTCTACCAAAAATACAAAAATTACTTGGGCATGGTTGCACACACCTGTAGTCCCAGCTACTCAGAAGGCTGAAGCAGGAGAATCACTAAAACCCAGTAGGTGGAAGTTGCAGGGAGCCAAGATAGCACCACTGCAGCCTGGGCAACAGAGCAAACCTCTGTTTTGAAAAAAAGAAAGAAAGAAAGAACTGAAAAAGACGTAGCAAGCCAAAATACCGATAATACGATTGAAGTGCTTTACAAATATTCCTCTATGTTTTTGTAAACCAAAGCTTATCTGAGACAGGTCTAAATCAATTTAGGAAGTTTATTTTGCCAGGGTTAAGGATGCAATCGTGACACAGCCTCAGGAAGTTCTGACAGACATGTGTCTGCAGTGGTCAGGGTACAGTTTGCTTTTATACATTTTAGAGAGACGTCAGACATCAATCAACGTGTGTCAGATGTACATTGTTTTAATCAGGTAAAATGGGACAACGTGAGGCAGGGGCTTTCAGGACATAGGTGGATAAGAGACAAAGGTTGCATTCTTTTGAGTCCTCTATCTGTCTTCCTCTGAATACACAGTTTAGTCTGGCTCAGCAAATCTACATTTATCACATACACAGTAGGGCAGAGGAAGCAATCAGGTACGCATTTGTCTCGAGTGAGCCTCAGAGAGACAACTCTGAATTCTGTCTGTCCTTTGTCCATAAGGAAGTTCCTTGTGGCAAATTGTGAGGAAGGTATGCAGCTTTTTATCTTTGTAGCTAACTTATTTAGGAATAAAATCGGCGGCAGGTTTCTGACACAGTTCCCACCCTGACTTTGCCCTTGGCTTAGTGACTTTGGGGTGCCAAGACTCTCCTTGCACATTTTAGAACTGTAACTTTTCAGTGCTGTTGCAAAAAGTATCCTTTATTATAAAAGATTCTCTTTGCGAGTTGTAAAAAGACACAGTCAAGGCAAAATGACAAGGGTTAAAACTTAAAAGATGGCCTGATGCTGATGGATAAATGCAGACTGGAAGACAGCTGGGTGACGGCTTACATCAGGCGAAAAGGGACACATTGATGGTATCAAAAAACAAAAGAGGATTAAGAACAAATATCCATAAAAGAGGAAAAACAGGCCGGGCGCTGTGGCTCATGCCTGCAATCCCGGTCGAGGGTTGGATCACGAGGTCAGAAGTTTGACACCAGTCTGGCCAATATGGTAAAACCCCATCTCCACTAAAAATACAAAAATTAGCTGGGCATGGTGGCACACACCTGTAGTCCTGGCCACTCGGGAGGCTGAGGCAGAAGAATCGCTTGAACCCGGGAGGCAAAGGTTGGAGTGAGCCGAGATTGTGCCACTGCACTCCAGCTTGGGCAAAAAGAAAAAAAATAGTTGTGTGGTACAAAGAAAATACCCCCCCATCAAACAGGCAAATCTGATTAAGAGTGAAACTTATAAGAAAAATATAAATATACTTGTATCACATGAAACTGCTGTTTTGGTAGGTTAAGAATAGTCAAATCTTGGCAGTTTGAAATGGTTTAGCCCAATGAATTCACTTGGAGGAGGCACAGACTTCCTGTTGGATGGGAGAATTGAGTTCCTGCAAACCAGTCCCTTTATGATTGCTCCAAACTTTCCAACTTTTAAAAAAAGACCCTGAGGCACCAGTGTTGGCATCTCAGAGCCCCAGGTAAGTAAAGCAGAACAGCTGACATTGTAATGGGGGATTCCTGTCTGGTAGGGCCATTGACTGGTGGCTCATTTGCTCAGTAGGCAGATGGCTTCAGCTCTCCAGCCACTCGCTTAATCTTCACCACATCCCCTGTGCAGGCTCAACCTGGAGGAGAACAAGGTTCCTGGCTGTAGAGAAAGGGGAGCAAGCAGAGCAGAACTGTGTCCAGCACTCAGGAGCTGGGAGCACTGACTCGGGATCCAAACTGTCCTGGTCAAACCCCAACTGTGCTTCTCTCCAGCGTTTCCTTAACATCCTGTTTCCTCATTTAGAAATAGAAGCCACAGGATCCCATCTCACTGGGTTAAGTGACCTGCAGTTGAGTGAGCACCTGCAAGGCGCTTAGAATAAACAGTGCCTGGCACAAAAAGAAACTCAATAAATGTTCGCAACTGTGATTTTAATCTTTTGTGTGGATGTGCTCAGTTGCAGAAAGGAAAAGCTGGATACGCATAAAAACAGTTTTAAAAAATGCCTAGAGTATAGAGTTATTTATGCTAATGTGTTCACACCTATGGAGAAAAGTTTGTAGAATGAAAAAAAAGACTTTTAAAGATCAAATACAGCAAAGCAACCACAGCAAATACTTGTATTTCTCTAGTTTCATCTTTAGACATTCCCCAGGGACACAGGTACTATCTCCCTCCCCTGCATTATAAAGGTGACTGTCAAAATTAATCTGTAATATTAGGGGTAGTGCTGACAGTTTCATCTCTGTAAATGTTATTACTGCATTTTTTTAAAAAACCCACAAACCTCTGCCCATCTTTCTAGTCCAGGCACTTGGAGAGTTCTTACGGGGAGAAGCACTTCACCCCATCGATAGAAATTCAATTTGCTGCACAAGTTAAGACGCAGTAAACTTCTCTCTCTCTTGCTTTACTGCTGCTTTCACAATCATAAAACGAGCCTAACGTTTAAATGTTAGAAAGCACTTAATGTTTAATCATTGGAGATTAAGTCTCTTTCATGACTCCTGAGCTGCCCAGCAACAGGTTAGTAACTGATTGCCGACTCCTAGGGGCACGGCAACAGCTCAGCTTTCAACATCTGCCCCAGCTTTCTAAGGCTGAGAAATGCCAAAGGAAATTAAAAGTTTCCTCTTCCAAAGCAGTTGCCAGCTCCTAGATGCTGGCTCATGGCGGCATCTGGAAAGGCCAAAGGGAGACGGATGTGTGCACATAAAACACATGTTGTTCTGGGACCCAAAAATCTGGCAACAGGAAAACAGCAGAGCTGGGGCATCAGAGAAGCTCTCTTCCACTGTGACCAAAGTGAGCCCTTGTGTCCCCACATTCATGTGGCCCCACACTGGAAACACCTTTTTTCTGCCCACTGGACATTCATTCAGTGTCATGTGACTTAGACCCATTCACAGATAACCATTGGCACTTCATGCCATCCACATTTTTTTTTCTTTTGTGCCTGTGAATAAGAACAGAGAACACAGGCAAGAGAAAGAAAGGAATAATTGCTTGCTGTCACCTATTCAGCCTCTAACAGAGACAATTCTGAAAGAAAAGAATTCAGTGCAACTTCCCAGCAGGATGTTGACACCATGAATGACATCATACAACCAGACCTCAGGCAACCTGGGACCTGCATGAAAAAAGAGGGATGTTAAGGCCCAACACCCGTGGTGCTACCTGACAGCTGCTTCCTGCTGAGTCCTACAAGGTGGCAGGGGGAGAGGAAGCCTGGGACGCAGAGGGCCTGGGTTCGAATCCCCACTGGGCCACTCTCCCATGCCCTAAAGTTAGACAACAAGAGCCTCTCTCAACTCAGTGTCCTTGTTATAACAACAGGCTTAGGATGTCTTGATCCCAGGGTGGCTGAGATAAAACTGTACTGTAAGTGTTTGTTGAAACTGGATCTGAAATGAGTTAATCATCAGATCCCAGATAAAATCAGATATTTGTGTGTGATATGGTTTGGCTGTGTCTCCACCCAAATCTCATCTTGAATTCCTACCTGTTGTGGGAGGGACTTAGAAGGAGGTAATTGAATCATGGGGGCAGGTCTTCCCCATGCTGGTCTCATGATAGCAAACAAGTCTCATGAGATCAGATGGTTTTAAAAAGAGGAGTTTCCCTGAACAAGCTCTCTTGTCTGCCACCATGTGAGATGTGCCTTTTACCTTTCGATTGTGGAGAACAGTAAGTCCAATAAACCCCTTTCTTTTGTAAATTGCCCAGTCTTGGGTATGTCTTTTCCAGCAGCATGAAAACAGACTAATACAGTGTGTTATGTGAAACTTCAATGTTAAATAAATTCTGTCATCATTAAATTCCTTTTGGGGTCAAAGTTTCTTGACCTTGGCACTACAGACACATGGGGCAGGATAATTCTTTTTTTTTTAATTTTCTTTGCATTTATTTGTTTTTTTTATATATTTATTTTACTTTAGGTGCATAATATATCTGGCATTTCTCCTCATGTTCTCCCTCCCCACCCCGCATTGTCTCTCCCCTACCCCCCAACTGTCCCCTGTGTGTGATGCTCCTCTCCCTGAGGAAAATTCTTTACTGAGGCACTCTCATGTGCATTGTGGGGTATTTAGCAATATCCCTAGTCTCTACTCACAAGATGCCAGTAGCATCCCTCCATTCCCCCCTCAGGTTATGACAACCAAAAATGTCCCCAGATAGTGAAAAATGCCCTGGGGCAGGGGGAAAATCACCCCAGGCAGGAGCCACTGCTGTGTATGATGGAATGCTAAGAGGTCAACTGCAGAAACTTCTTTGCTGCCTATCTGCTCATATGAAACACACTGAGATAACAGTGGAATCAGAAAACCTCCTTTTCCTGATGGGTAATGACAACCTTTCCATAAAACAAATAGCAAAACCACCTCTTGTTCCCATATCTAAAGTCAGGTCTCAGACTGCTCCAGGGACTCAAACACAAAGTCTGACCAGGACAAGGCTTTTACTTGAAAATCATGGCAAGATTTTGCTTAGTTATATCAGCAAAAATCCAAGAAACATGCATGAGAATCCAACGATGTTTGACTAAGGAGCATGAAATGTAACACAGAGTTGGTCTTAATATTTTAATCATGGAGCATTGCTGAGAGATTCCAGATGTAATTCGTTATTGTACACAGATGGAAGTGGCTCAACATGATAGGTTGGCTGGCTAGCTGAAATTTGAACTCAATGGTGAACTGCTTTTAATGAAGCTGAGATGCCAGAACTTCACTGGAATACTGTAAAAGATGAACCCAAAGGCTTAGGAAAATAGAAATATTGGAGTACAGCATACATGCACATACACACACATCACTACACCCACACAGAGCTCCCAGAGACTCTTCACTAGGCATGGAGAAGTGGGGAGAGCCCTGCAAGCTTATGGTGCTGCACTCTGCAGGCTGGTTATGGTGGCTGACGGGATCCTAGAAGAGCAGAGGCCACATGTCAGCCCTTAACTAGAAGAGAAGGTGAAAATATTTACTATGGGGACAGCAATGTGTCCAGGAATGTTTCAATCCCCAGGAACCTTTGGTGGTGGCTAATTGCTCAGAGGGTGCCTTGGAAGGAAATAGGTGGGCAGTTTCCTAAATTGTTCAAGGATGAATTTGACTCTGCTGGTCAGAATGGAGAGATGGCCCCTTGCCCAGTTTCCAGGCTCAGGACCTGCACCTTCCTGCGGGCCTGGCTTCTCTCCACCTTCTCAGCCCAGACTTCTCGCCTCCAGCTCTGTTTTGTTTTCCTCCATCGTACACACACATCTTTATTGCAAATACCTTCTTCATTTTAACAAATGCCTTCTGCATAGGAACTCTCTTGGCTTTGGGTCACAGCTGTGAACAAAACAAAGACCTCATGGAGCAACTGCGTGCGTTGCTGATTATTGCAGCATCCGGGATGTCATCTGTCTTGTTTGTTGCTATGTGCCCAGCACCTAGAAAAACACCTGGCATGTAGTAGGTGCACATTAGATGGGTGCTGAATGGATGCCTGCACTGTCTGCTCACCACTGAGTAAGACAGTCTGTGTCTCTTTCATGGTCTCTCTTTACTGAAATATCTTTGAATCCCAGCCTTGCTTCCTCAGTCAGAACACATCACAGAGCAGTCCTCGGCTATGGTGAGCATCTCTGTCAAGCCCATGGGTGAAAGGCAGAGGCAATCTCCCCAGGGGCGGAGTCTCCAAACCAGGATGATGATCAGAATCACTTTGAGAAGCTTTGAAAAAACACAGATCCCTGGGCATAGACCCCAGAATTCCTGTCTTTCCAGGTCTGGGATGGGGTCTGAGTATGTATAAAAGTGCCCAGGATGCTTTCAAGTGCTCTGCTGTGGTGCGCCCAGGCTCTGCACCTCTAGCCCATCCTCACCCTTCTCCAGGAATACCTGTGAGCTCCTGGTTTTTCCCCTGAAGCCAAGTCTGAGAAAGATGAAGAAAATGGGGGAAATAGGAGAATGAAGGGAGGAACAGAATACCCCTCTGCATTCTTAAAATGTAGATACCCAATCTAAACATCTGCCTCTCATGGCAGCCAAGGCAGCTCCTGAGCCATGTTATTTCATCCCCAATATGCAAAGAAAAAGCTACAAACCTGCAGTGTGCCTGTTATGTATACATGAGGTAAAATGACACCTCAAGGTATAGATTTCTGTTCTTCAGCAGCTGAGGTTATCACTGACATTTGCCTCTGATTTTCATATCCACAGTTATGAAGATGGAATAAACCAGGGGTTCTGGGAGCTTTAAGTGCTGGACAGCACTTCTGCTCTGTAAGCACAACTCTTCTCTGCATCAAGTCCTAGCAAGCCCAATAAAATGGATTCTCAGATATAAATTTTTTAGGAAGAGAGTAAGATGCAATGATCTCATAGGAAAGGAAGCTCAGTTACTTAAGGTCATCATGAAAACTGAAAATGACTCACATGTAGAACACTGATCTACTGTGCTTTTTCTGAGGTGTGTTTCAACACACACGCAGCAGGCTAAACCAAACATCTGAAATGCCACAAGAGCTGGAAAGATAGAAGGCTGTGGTTTCAGACCTGGACTCACTGGACACTGAAATCTGGGCTGGAGTACTCATTCCAGAAGACGATGAAAAAACATAACCTTTTAAAAACCAAATCCTTGACTCAGGATAATTACATAATCAGCACCAAACAGGTCTCTCTTATCACTACCGTGATGAGGCCTGAGCTGAGCAGCCACTAGGGGAAAGAGGGCTCTGTGCTCAGCTCTGGGAAGCCAAGGAGCCAGATACTCAAGAGCTTAGAGCTTGGCACAGCTGCAGAGTGAGCAGGGATGAATGCAGGAGATGGAGTGGGAATGCAGCAATGACACGGAAAAAGGAAAAATAATTTAGGCTGATCCGACTCTCAGGTTTCTGACACTCAAACTGCCATGTGAAAAGCAAGTGCTGAGAATTCATATGTAACACCAGCAATAAAATAACATCCTGTTGTAGAACAAAATATACAACAAAATACACTGAAAGACAAGCTTTAGTCTTTTATAATGACAAGCAGATCTCATAAATGAATATCTAGTTTATTCGTCTTTTTATTCCTTAAAACAAAATAAAAAAAGCTTTCAGTGACATGATGAAACTCTGTGAAATTACAATCACAACACTCTTGACAATCTCCAAATAGGGAAGGTGTTTTTCTACGCTGAAACATGAGAAATTGTGCTTGAGGAACACGGTAAGTTCAAAGTGACTCAAAGCTCTATCACAGCTGTCGATAAAGAATGAACAGGCAAAATTCTTCACAGGCTTCACATGAGAGGTATTGAGCATTTTACAAGGCTGAACAACAGATGGGTAGTTTTTGCATGTGCAGTGCTGTCAGAAATTGTAAAAATAAACACAGGTCTTTTTTTTAAGTTAGTCCATTACAGGTAATTACCTATTTAAAGTATACTCATTTTTCCTGCCTTCCATATTTAATAATTAACTGCTATCTCAGTTATTTTAATACAGAATACTTAATGTAATAGATTATGATGTTTCTACTTAGTGTAATAGATTATGATGTTTCTAGACCCTTTGCAGGCCAAACTCAGTTTGGCTCAGCCTTCTAGACTTCTGTCCTCCCAGAAGGGATCTGAATTCAACTCTTGAGGAAAATGACTTTTGATGACCTGTGATTACAAACAAATGAGATGAGAAGAGTCAACGTTTTTGACTCTTTTTAGAATCTGACTTCCCTTAGAATACTAAGGGCAGTCAGAGAAAAAGATCAGGTCACCCATAAAGGGAAGCCTATTAGACTTACAGCAGATCTCTCAGCAGAAACCCTACAAGCCAGAAGAGAGTGGGGGCCAATATTCAACATCCTTAAAGAACAGAACTTTCAGCCCAGAATTTCATATCCTGCCAAATTAAGCTTCACAATTGAAGGAAAAATAAAATCTTTTATGAACAAGCAAGTACT
Organism: Leontopithecus rosalia; assembly: GCA_028533165.1. Classification (NCBI taxonomy): domain Eukaryota; kingdom Metazoa; phylum Chordata; class Mammalia; order Primates; family Cebidae; genus Leontopithecus; species Leontopithecus rosalia. The sequence goes on from CM052649.1 coordinate 9,208,073, forward strand.
CGGAGATTTTATTACCACCAGGCCGGCTGTACAAGAACTTCTGAAAGAAGCATTACACACAGAAAGGAACAA